>CM022875.1:34548676-34613911 GCA_012654025.1 Pachypsylla venusta
TGAGTTGTGTATTATAAATGCCAAGCCTCCTCCTGAATCTCTGTCACGGTCTTTCCTAAGGATTGTATAGTTGTGTCTAGAAGTCAGACTTGAATCAGATGTAAGCTTCGTCTCTTGTATGGCCGCTATCAATATGTCTTTCTTCTCCATCAAGTTGGTAATTTCATCAAGTTTGTGTGTCAATCCATCACAGTTAAATTGCAGTACTCTAAGAGGTGCAGCATCTCCAGAATAGTAGGAATGTGAGTTACTGGGTGTGTTATGAATTGGATTTGGGGTACCACTCATGGTTTCACTGGAATGACTAGGTTGCAAGTTAGGCATTGGGTTTTGTTGACAGCAACTTCCTATGAACTGGTTTGACCATTCTCTATGAGATGTAAGTTGGGTGCAACTGCGCAGGTGGCACCACCCCATGCAATAGTTGCATTGGACTGATGTTGTGTTACGTCTGATTTCGGAGTTGCAGACAGTGCAGAGCCAGGTTTGTGTTGGTTGACTAGAATTTGTTGTTGTAATTGGACTATTTGGTTGGTTATTAGCACTGCTAATGTTTAAACTATGACTAGATTGATTGGTGATTGCACTGTCAGTGTTCTGACTATGACTAGATTGGTTGGTGATTGCACTGCTGGTGTTTTGACTATGACTAGATTGGTTGGTGATTGCACTTTGGTGTTTGCAACACTCTGCAATAAATGTTGAGTTCCATGCTGTGTGTGATGACAGGTTTGTGCATCGTCTCATGTGGCACCAACCTGCGCATCCATTGCATTGCACTGATGTTTTGTTTGAATGAATCGGTTGTTTACAAACGGAGCAGCTCCATATGGGACCTGGATTCCTTTCTATACCAGCCATTACAATGAGTAGCTGGAGCAAGTAGGCTGGATCCTGCTCCCTGTACCAAAAAATGGTGATTGGGTTGAATTGAAGATTTCTGCACATCCTTGTCGAAGTGAGATACTGAGGGGGGTTGATGGCCTTTGGTTGCAGTCCCTGACTCCGTGTGGTGTCCTTGACTGCAAGTAGTTCTGCGGCGAAGACGCATCCATCCTGACTAGAACAGATCGTTAGATTTACTGTTCCTTTTTTCCTTTTCTTTCCAATGTCATTTTTATGCACAGCACGCGCCATTTTTTGTGAAAATGTATCTACTGGTGTCCGTTTTTTGTCGCTTTTAGCGGGTTTCACAAATCCTGCAGAAAAAGAGGACGGTGTGTGCTAGAGACAAAATAATAAACAATTAAACACTTTATTTTTATCTCATTCAAAGGTTCATTTGGTGAGCGAACACATCTGGTGTGATGATTATTTGGTCCGAAGTTTCTATTTGAAAAATTTGAAGACTGGCGAAACTCGTACGGTTACTCAATTCCACTTTTTGTCATGGCCTGAAGGTGGTGTTCCGATCTCAACAAAAGCTTTGCTAGAGTTCCGAAGGTAAGCTAAAACAACAATAGGAGTAATTATATAAAACCTTCATGCACCTTCATTCGAGGTTTTTAATCTATTAAAATACTCGCCGGTTCTTTTCAGAATTATTCTATATAAGTTTGTGTAGCTCTGATCTAATGACCTACCTGCTTCAGATTAGTCCTTAGATTTGGCGATATAGTTGTACAGCTCATTATGATAAAACCTAATGAAACGTACCTGATACGTAGAAATCCTGCGTCAAAGGATAAGTGAACTATTTCGATAACAGCCACTTTTACCCTAAACCCATCAAGTGTATTTTTTTTTTTTTTTNTTTTTTTTTTTTTTTTTTTTTTTTTTTTTTTTTTTTTTTTTTTTTTTTTTGTGGAGCCTACTAGAATGCCCGCAGACAACCGCATATTTACTCGTCTTATTGCATAGTACTATCCTTGCTTATGAGCAATAAAAAACAAATATACCTTTTCTTATGGGAGTCTGCAGATCGAGCGATCTGCAGACTCCCTAAAAAATATGCATTTTTTTCCCTTGTATACGAATTATATGGTAAAGTTTTTCTCTTTTCTATAATGAGTAAGTATGCTACGAGCACCCTTTAACATTTTATACTCTCGTCGATAGCCAATGATTTGTCTATTTGTATATGTTATTTCTGCAAAATGTCCTTTCATACTTCTTACTCTTCAAGGGCTCAGTTCCTCCTAATTTTGTTTGTTTTTCCCTTCCTTTCAGGAAAGTGAACAAATCATTCCGTGGCAGATCATGTCCAATTGTTGTACACTGCAGGTAAGCTCCATTGATTTTGGGATCTAATCATCGATTCCGCTTAGGTGTTGGTGAGCAATTTGGGAGGAAAGATGCAGGGTTTTCTCTGTTAGCTTGTTGAAATATCAAATTAGTCATTGCAAAGACCGTTAACTGTAACATATTTTTGTTTGTTTGATCTAGTGATGGGATTGGACGTACGGGTACCTACTGTCTACTGGACATGGTTCTCAACAGAATGGCAAAAGGAGCTAAAGAAATAGATATAGCTGCAACTTTGGAGCATATTCGTGATCAAAGAGGTGGGGCTGTGGCCACTAAACAACAGTTTCAATTTGTATTACAAGCTGTTGCTGAGGAAGTTCAAGCTATTTTACGTGTCCTTCCACAACAGCAAGTACAACCTCCTGCTTTGGTATCTCCTATTCAACCTTTACAACCCCCTCTCACTCCTCAACCTGTACCTTTACCCCAACCTGTGGTGACTACCCAACAACAACCTACAGTCACTACAACCCAGACCCTTCCACAACCCAAATCTGAACAGCAGCAGCCCCCCAATTAAAGATTTATTTTTAATTTATTATATTTCTTGGTGTTTTTTATAAAATTTATTTAAATATAAAATAGGTATTATTTTACGTGTGATTAAAATCAATATTAATCTTAAAATTGGAGAGACACTAATAGTCGTATATTATTGCTGAGGTCGGCAGAGTGCGTCCTCGTATCTAATCATATATTTTTTATTTTTAGTTAGTTTCNTTTTTTTTTTTTTTTTTTTTTTTTTTTTTTTTTTTTTTTTTTGTGGTCTATACATTCCATTTTTCATAATGTGTTTTGAAATGAAGGCCTGTGCATTATTTTACTTTGGATATTTCCCCTATTAAGGTAGGATAAATTTATAACATTCACCTGCTGAGGGCTGAAATTTGGAACACATTCAAAGGGATCACGTACCGGCTTTCGCCTCAATTCCCCAGATATTTGAACAGATGAGACTGAATAAGGAGAAAGAGTAGTCTGTCATCAATATTTTAAACACAATATACTCTAAGGATAGAGTCTTGTGGAACAGACTTTATCAGCACTCCAGGCAGTTTAGATGAATCAATTCATTAGTTGAAAATTAGCCGAGATTTAAATATGTAGAAAATCATCTGCCAATTAGTATGTGGTCAGACGAGGAATTCACACCAATATTTTTTTAAAGAAGAATTATTGTCTGAGGATGTTGGACACTGTCCTTTGGAGATCTGCCAATTAGTATGTGGTCAGACGAGGAATTCACACCAATATTTTTTTAAAGAAGAATTATTGTCTGAGGATGTTGGACACTGTCCTTTGGAGATCTGCCAACAGGTCAGACGAGGAATTCACACCATTATTTTTTTAAAGACGAAAGACGTATCGCATACATCTATCGAATAATAACTCTTATTTCCGCAAATGCTCTTTAATTTTGCGTTCTCGTTCATTTTTTGAAGTGATTTGGACTGTTTCTACTATTATCTTACAACTCGTCTGACAATTTCATGCCAAACTTGCTGATCATAAATGGATTCAATGACGGTCGGGTGGTGAAACAATATTATATGTGCTGCTCAAAGATACAAAAAAAATCTTCGGAAGTACCTTCTTGTAATCAGCACAGTAACCAGACCGGGTAACATCATATTCGGTTAATCGAAGTACTTCAAATTAGGCTTTGATCCGATCTCTGGACTGGGCTTAGTTCTGAATTTAAAGCAGTACCTATTCCTACATATCGTTGACTTGCGAATTCATTGACCGCTCCCACAATCGCAGTCACTCCGAATAGGCCGACAGTTTATATGATGTTATATAGTAGAGTCCACTGCATATTATTTTCGACTAAGAAATTTACTTGGATGTGGACTCACGGAGTATCCTCGAGAACGTATTTGATCTGTATCCACGAGATCACTAATGTTGTTTATTTGTTTCAAACCCACTCAGTGCAATAATTTGTTTTTGAACTTAGCGCTGAAAAAACTAGAATTAAATACTTTTTCAAACACGCTTTTTTTTTTTTTTTTTTTTAGAGTTTAAACAATCTTCTGATTTTTTTTTACGAAAACTAATTTTAATTATTTTTATTTTTATTTAGGCCTATCACAAGATTTTGTTATAAGATATTTTTTCGAAAGTTGTATTTATGTTTTTTGGGTAAGGAAAGCAACGTCGACCCCAAATAGAATTGAAAAAGGGTGAAGTTAAAGAAAAAGAAGATTACGTTTTTTGTGAGTACTGAAATTTGAAACACGCATTTACGAGAGGAAATTTCTAACAATTTTTAGTATCTCCATAAGAAATATAGAGAAGAAGAAGAAAAAAAATATTACCCACACAGGAAGTCCATACCCCTAAGGCGCCTACCGAAGCCTGCTAATATTGTTCCCTGACCTTTTGTTCCATAAAATGTTCAATTTGATTGGACTATTAGGATTGTAATGGTTTTTGTTTGATGAAGATTTGTCCAAACTCTGAAAATGATTTTTGTTTCGTTTTTCATATTTTTTTTTTTTTTGGAAGGTCGCTCAAACTTTGCGTTGTTTGGTTTTCCAGTTCCGCTCCGCTTGCCCGAAATAATTGAAAATTTGGATAGGATTTGTAAAAAAAAAAAATAGAAAATATAATTAGTTTATTTTTCTACTCCCAATAAATAATTATTGTATTATCGGTATTCGGTAAGTTGGTACATCTTAAGGACTGTCATCCAGCGGATTGGTGTTTGGGTTGTTGGACATGCACATCCAGCTGATTGTATGCGAATAAATCGGAACTACACCTAACTACAGTAGCAAATAGAACCGGGCATCGTAACAACGCGGATGCAGATCGTCCAGATTATACGGTGGAAGGCTAGTTTGCGTTTCGGATTCCGGTGTCGGTGCGTGGAACCGGACATCGTGACAACAGTGATGCAGATCGTTAAGATTATACGGTGGAAGGCTAGTTTGCGTTTCGGATTCCGGTGTCGGTGCGTGGAACCGGACATCGTGACAACATTGATGCTGATCGTTGAGATTATACGGTAGAAGGCTAGTTTTTGTTTCGGATTCCGGTGTCGGTGCGTGAACCGGACATTGTGACAACGTTGATGCAGATCGTTGAGATTATATGCTGGGAGGCTAGTTTTTGTTTCGGATTCCGGTGTCGGTGCGTGGAACCGGCCATTGTGACAACGTTGATGCAGATTGTTCATATTATACGGTGGAAACATCCGATCTCAATTCGGTAAAGAAGTAATATAAGAGTGAATATTTTGGATGTCGACTTTTTTACTTGTATAGATTACGGCCAAACATAATTCCTCTGGGTGACAAGGTCCTTAGCTATGATATCCACATCCTTTTCACATTCCAGATTCCACAATCATTTAGATTAATTAATTACTACAAAGCAGATTAGGGGAAGACCGAATAAAAGATGAATGGACCTGGAGGAAAAGAAGAATGGAACGCATAATTAAGACTAAAGATTCCCTTTGCACCGGAAAGTTTTTGGGCCACATTTTTAGTTAGTAAAACTCTATTGCTCGGCTTTATATGGCGACACAAAACTTGTACTTTTTCGTTCGATGCGGTCAGCTATGTATCCGGTCATCAGGGCCGCAGCAAAAAAATTCGTCAGGGGGTCCCAAACACTTGTATCCGTAAATTTTTCAAATTCAACCAAATAATATCTTTCGTTTTATTTTCGTTTGGAGTTCCCATTCCGGCATAGCAAATATCCAGTCTTTAAATCGGTCCTGCGTCAACCCCCTTTTCTTATTATTATGTCTTAGTAAAAAAAAAAACATTTATTTTATTAATCATTTAATTTTTATTTATTAAACAAAAACAACTCATTCTGATCGAATTAAAATATTATAATTTTATATTTATTTACATTGCAAGCGCAGGTTGTAAGTTACCATGAAATTAATGTATTTTAATCCCATTATTATTATTATTATATTAAAAATATTCACTAAATTAATTATTATCAATTACTTAGTAATTATATTATTGATTCATTTAATTAAAAATAAATATAATATATTATCTATTATAATTTTATTATTATTACAAAATTAATATTTTTAGTCTATTTATTTCAATTTTCGTACCTGTATTAATTTCGTTTATTATTTTCAATAACGAACCTTTGGAATCGTCACAAAAAAAATAACCCCCCTCAAAATATGATATTTACGTTTTTCCGCCGCGCGTCCGCCGTGAGCGGGACTTTTGGTATGTAGGTTCCATTTATGGTCTAATTGTGCCTCGAAACTTTTTCTAACTCTCAGCCACATGTATAGGGTTCAATACTTTATAGGGTTCCTTACTAAAAATTTATATGTGAACCCTATATATGTGACTGGCGGTGACAAAATTTTTCGGTGCGCGAATTCCTCAATTGGGATCTACATTTCATCAAAATCGGTCAACGCTAAGTAGATTCGGGGCTAAGTGAATTAACTTACATATTAATCCCGGACCATTTTACACCTCAGACCACAGACAATTCTCATTTTGGTTTATTATTTTCAATACTGATATTTTTCGTTTCAAGGTACGTATACCTTGAAACGAAAAATATCATTATTGAAAATAATAAACCAAAATGGGAATGATCTCTGGTCTGCAGGTAACAACAATGCCCATAGGTGTAAAATGGTCCGGGATTAATATGTAAGTTAATGCTCGACTTTTCACTTTTATTTATTTCGTTGTAATTCTATGAATAAAAAAGCCAACCGGGGCTTGATGGCGGCCCATTATCAACCCGTGGAGAAAATTTTCTGTAACTGTTTTGTCATATTAGTAATTGCCAAGATTCAACTTATGATGCCCGTAGTATAGGGCACCCAGTAAATTTTCTGTTGATTTGTTTGTGTTTGGAAAAACTATTGATTCCACGTCCAAAAGGAACCTATTAATAACTCTTTTCACTTTCCTTTGAGCCTATTTTTCCTGTTTTTGTCACCACTTTTCTGCTTATGTTGGCTTTTTATATTAATTTTCCTTATCGCGTAATTTTTGATTTTTTTCTTTTCTCTCCTTGATTTTTTTTTTTCTTTTGAACAGAAGGCGGCTCAAGATCTATGTAGATTTCAACAATAACTTGTTCCACTTCCTTAGACATTTTATGACTTTTTATTTAAACTTAAGTAGGATGTTTTCCCCGTTGGGAGGTGTTTCCGCGGTTCGACCTGTATCCTTTATATAGGATACCTACGAGTATAGGACACTCACACATGCTTTTTTTTTCGATCTGAAAGATGTACGTCATTAAGTCAATAGGTAAGTCATTAACAATTCACCACACTGTCATTTGTAGCCATATCAAATGTGTCCTAATCCTGGGTTCGGGTTCTCTCATTTATTGGGGGTCTCCATTGTCAATGTAAGGGGCTATGAAGAATTACAGCTCCCTAAACAATAACTCGGCTTTGCATCTTTGTTAAATGTAAATATTACACACTCCACCTTATAGTAATTCCATAACGAATAGAACAGATTCGTTATGGTATTTCTATGAAAAAAAATTGGTACAAATCCATCGAGCAGATTGAGATTTCCGAGGTGAAAAAATTAATCTTCATTTCAAAATACGCCCCAATAATTAGCGCTCATTTATAGCCTAGTGAGTTTTTGATAAACTATTTATCAAAATAACGATTTAAAAATTAACTGATAACAGAAACAGGAATACAGGATTATAATATCTACCTGATAATCTGTGGTGTGCATGGCATGGTGATTTTTTAATGTTAATTTGTTAATAATATTTGTGACAAATCATGATTAATTATTGTAGCTTGTAACCGTTTTTATAAATCTAATAGATAATCCTTGAAAAAATAAAAAAATAAAGTATTTAAACATACCTATTTTGTAAAACTATAAATGCGGTCGGTCAATGTATTGAGAGTTTTGGAATATTGTGTTTTTTTTTCGAATTCAGTGTTTTGTGATTTTAGTGTATAATTTTACAACCAACGAGTTACCAAAGATGTCGATCTTCAGCGAAAGGTTAGTACCTAATAATGTTTTTAAAAAGGTAGGAGGTATCAATAATTCGATAAAAAATCTGGTAATAGATTCTAATCAAAACGCATGTTTACAAAGAAACTAGATATGGTCGTATTCGCGTAGAAACGTCACCTTACCATATCACACAAAGATTAATAAACCTGTGTGCTAAGCGGCAAAGTTTTTCAAAAAGGAAACAAGACATTGCAAAACAAAAGCCCCACCAAAACGCATTTCATTTTTTGACCTCTGTTGATAGTGTTACCACAACGCCATTAGTTTGCTTATCAGCATTGTTTGAGTAGGGTTTCAGATCATCAGCAGGATTTCTTTTCAGCATTTTTTTTTCTGTTGAAAAGACAATTAGAATGCCTACATTGTATTGTTTCCATCGCCTGGAGCATTATCAATACAGTGTGTATCAAAAATTATTAGACAAATAACGTAAGCCGATTTCATTGAAAATTGATAGTTGATGTAGGATGCATTTGGGGTTTGATTCAGTCAGTCACACAAGGGTTTTCGTAAGGCCTATTATTTCAAATAATATTTGAAATAATAAGCCTTGGTATACAGGGTCTTCCAAAAGTCCAGGAAATGCTAAATATCCTGCAAACGGCAAAATATAAAAGGCTGACATTTTTAGTGTGTGGAGGATATAGAAATTCACCTTTTGAGGGGGTGTACATAGACCCACGTTCTAAGGGTGAATGTAAGTAAGAGGGCAACTTTTTTCCATAACAGGATTTCCCATTTTTAATAATTTATTCAAATCTATTGGTGTATGTGACCGAACTTTGGGCACTCCTAAATCCTTCCCTTTTCCTCCTACTGCACATGCGCCAAACCCCCATTAAAACCGGACACCAAATTGTACATATATGTAAATCTGTTCTCCTCTACCTTTGTAGCTATCACCACGTGTGATTAGACCTGCCAAGTTGTAACGCCTGCCTAAAAAGTTGCTAACCATCCTACCTACCGTTTTCTGCCTTAATAATAAAGTAAACATTTAACCACCTCTCATAGTGCAACCATAATTAAATAAACATTAAAGTGTCCTTAACTTAACTTGTGTATATAAATGTGTAAATAGTGAATAATAAACTTTAACCTGGTCGACCAGTAAATGTAATATAACATCATCATCATCTCAACGTTCAGTCAGGTAAGGCGCGTGCGATCGTCCCTTCCCCATTAGAGCTACCGCCTCCAATTGGTCTTCAAAATGCCTTTCTATCTTTTGTGCTTAAAAAATAGCAACACATTGAAGTTCAAAGTAAAGTATTGATGAACTTCGAAAACGTGTAAATATCCACCTTACGGTTAAAAAGTTGAAATTTTGAACGTATTTTTAGGATACACTTTTTGTGGGGTGTACATTAGCCTCACTCTTTAGGGCTAGGGGGTAATTTTTTTCAATCAAATTAAAAAGCTTATTTGATCGGTCTTATCAATACAATTTTCGGTGTATTATTCAGTTGAAACCCACCCCTTTTCAATGGGGCTATAAGCACTCTCTCAAAAAGTACATTTTATATCCTAGAAACAGAATAAAAAAAATAGAAAACACAATTTTAGCCAAATTTTATTTTTAAACACACAAAATAAAAATTAACCTACAAAGAAAAAAAAAATCTGAAAATTTTCTTCAATAATTTTCTAAGAAGTATAATTAATGTCTCAGTATAATATGAATAAAATTTCAAAGAAACAAGAACTCGTTCGATCTGATTCAAAAATGGATTTAATTTATTGAAAGTGATGGTTACAGAAGAGTAAAATTACCAAAATCACGATCAGAAATGGAATTGAAAAACAAAATAAGGCAGGACATGGACGACGAGCCGGGATGGCTGCATGTGTCCCTTTTATCTGTTTTGTTTTGAAAGGCAAATTGTTTNAAAAAAAAAAAAAAAAAAAAAAAAAAAAAAAAAAAAAAAAAAAAATATCCTAGAAACAAACTAAAAATATCGATCTTTTATCTTTTACCGTTTGCAATATTTTCACTCATTCCGGGACTTTTCAAAGACCCTTTACACTTAGCAATTTTTTTTTATTAGTCGTAGATTCATTACCGCCTGCAAGGTACGCCCGATTGCAATGCACTTTGTGTAAGTTTATATGGAGTGAATGATTGAGTGCACAGCTTCTTCTCAAAAATCTTATTTTTAATATTTAATAACTCCCTTTGGATTTGTAAAAAATGAATAATTTAACATTCAACAAAATTTGAAGAAAAGAAAAATCTTCCTAATTTGAAATTTGAAGAGCTTTCATTCTTGAATATCTTTTGGGACTTGACGAATTAATCTTCAGAAAAATAAATTCTCTACTTCTTTTTTCATAGTAAAGGTTGATGTCTTCATTTTGAGGGTACACGAGATGAAGTGGGACAGGGCGGGGAGTACAGGGTGTTCTGAAAATTTCACCAGACGTTCTGATTTGGGATAGCACGAGGCTTCTCTGGGAAAAAAATCTTGGTGCACAGAGTGTTTTAGCAGATTTTATTGAAAGTTTAATTCTGAGGACCATTTTATAAGAGGGGGAGGGGGGGGGGGCGTTATATAGGATGATTTTTTTGCTACTTGTTTTTTGACGCTTATATTTGTGACAGTTCACGCGTGATTCTTGACATGTGTTAAAGTAAAAAATGTTCAGTTTGGTTTGCCATTTGATCATGAATAGACTTTCGTCTGAACAGCGTTTGCAAATTATTGAAATTTATCATCAAAATTCGTGCTCTGTGAAAAATCTGTTTCGCAAGCTACGTCCATTTTATGATCGTCATAATAGACCCTCCGAGCAGACTCTCCATTTAATTGTGACTAAATTTCGTGACAGTTTCACTTTATTGGACATCAATTCACCAAATTGAATAATGCTGCTGTATCCGCTGTCCATCCGGCGTCGATCGCAGCAATTGGGTTTCTGTTATTCGACCACCTGGAAGATCAGGGTTTTTTTTTGCCAAAGATGCAAGAATTGGAATTGGTCGACATCTGGTTCCAACAGGACGGTGCCACATGTCACCCTAAACGCGACACCATGCATCAAATGAGAGGCGAATTTGGTGAGCAGTTAATCTCACGTTTTGGTTTAGTCAGTTGGCCACCAAGATCGTGTGATTTGACCCCATTAGACTATTTTTTGGTGGGCTATGTTAAGTCTCTTGACTATAGGGACAAGGCTATGTTAAGCGATTGCTGCTTTGGAAGCCAACATTGAACGCGTCATTGGTGAGATTAAGGCCGAAATGTGTAAAAAAGTGTGCCAAAATTGGTCCTTCAGAATGGATCAATTGAAGCGTAACCGCGGGCAACATTTAAGTGAAATTATCTTTAACCCTCTCGCGCCCGTAATAGCAAACTTGTTACGAAAGTTGCTGAGTTATCTAATTTTTCTTCTGCCCCCGCTTAGTATTAGCTGTAAGGGTAAAGAACCTTTCACACAATGCTCTGAAATTAACAAAAATACTAAGGGGGGACAGAAGCAAAATTAGATAATTCACCAAATTTTGGTAGCAAGTTTGCTACCATGGGCGCGAGAGGGTTAAAAAGTAAAGGTATTGATTTATCGATCCAAATAAAAATTTCATTAACTTTCGTAAATTTTCTGTGTTATTTTGAATTTTCTAAAACCAAGCTCTTAAAAAATCACCCGTTTTAACGAAAATGAGTTGCAAAAACGGTACCCTTTGAAAAGTTCCAGATTTAATTTTTGGGGCGGAGTCAATTCATTTTGAAATCGAAGTGGGACAAATTAACCAGGCGTTCTGTGGATAATTTTATATTGGAGGAATTCTATTATCTAAGGAGCGTTCTGAAAATGCCACCTTCTTTTGAAGAAACCCGATTTATATTCTCAGCGCGGGAGTTGCGTTGGTATTTGTCCCTGTGTTTGGGGTGTCGTAAATAGGTAAAAGGAATATCCATTTATTTGTAAAGCAGTAATCCTAGGCCTTATTATACATAAATGTGCAGCCATTTTGATAGTACACATCACCATATTGTTTGTCAATCTCTAATGAAATTCTGGCTATTTTAAAACATTGAACCAGAAATTTAAAAGTTTGTGAAATTCGGAAAAAATATGAGTTAGAATTTTTCGTTTAGAGAACAACTTTATGACGGTACTCTTTGTTCCTTCATAAACCAGAGACCCCCCCCCCACCGAATGAATTCCTCGTACTTTTTTCCTGAAACACACTGAATATTTTATTATTTTCTTAATAATATATTGCTCCGTGCGCAGTAACTTTAGTTTGCACCATAAAAACGTTCCGCAAATCCCCGTTCGGGTTGGGTGGAAAGTTCAAGATGTTTTCTTGAATAATCTTCTTATTCTTGGGTTTAGAACAAGTCAGCAATTAATAAAATCTTTGCAATTAATAACATTTTTGAATGATCCGCATTAGGTAATTAATTTGAACAATAAGAAAATTATTCAAACTGAAGAAGTAATTTATCATTCATTTTAGGTACACCAGCATTATTTTATTTGAAATTCTCAATAGTGCTTCTTAATGCCAAGTAATAATTCATTTAAAAAAAAAAAAAAAAAANTTTTTTAAAAAATAAAAAAATGTTGTTTCTTTGTGTTATTATGTTACAACTTTGGTGCTCACTGCAGCATTGTGGGATTTTCGCAAAATCAATCATTATCCAATTCCTTTGAATTTTTCTAATGCTACAAAATCAGAAAATTAAACAGTTGCCTATCACATTGGGGCTCCAGATATATTTCCAGTAGAGGGGACTTTAAAACTGAAAAATATAACAAGAAAAGATACGATCAGCACACTACTCCCATAGTTGAAATTAAGAATTCAATCAAAACTATTGCAAATACAATACACTGTGAGTACAAAATAACTTGAAAGCGTCTAACGGCATAATTTTGATACGAAAATAAGAAGAAAATATTCTGTGAACATAGAATCCGAAACACATAATTCCCCATCAAGCTAGGGCCTTTTCAAAGTTGACCAAATTTTCTTGACATTTTATGTCTTTTTTTGGCACATAGCATCGAAAAGCGTTACCAATAAAAGCGTTACTCTCAAAGTGTTACTTTTAGTTTCACTCGGGCATCTTCGTCGCAATTCCACTCTGACATCTTCGTCTTGATCCAGTCGGGACATAGAATTGAAAGGTGTTACGTTACTTTGTTACTTTACTAGTAGACCTCACTCAATGTCGGCGACTATGAAGAGAGAGAGAGAGATTGGTTCGGTGATCTGTAGACCTCACTCAATGTCGACGACTATAAAGAGAGAGGGAGAGTGTGTGTGTGGTTCAGTGGACTGTAGACCTCACTCATTGTCAACGACTATTTATGTTGTATTTGTTTAATTTGTAAAGACATAGAATGTCCAAATGTGTTGCGGACTCATACGCGAGCTTATGTTACTTCACTAGTAGACCTCACTCAATGACGATGACTATGAAGAGAGGGAGATAGTTGTTCAGTGAATTGTAGACCTCACTCAATGTCTTTAGAAACTTTCAAAAGTTGTCACTTTTATTTAACGTGAAATACTACGAGTATTTACATTTTGAATTTTGTGGTTTATTTTTTTTATTTAATTACTTTCAATTCTCTCAAATGAAAAAGTCGTATGACGAAAATGAAAAATATCCTTCAAAGAAGCAAATTTAGTCTCCAAAGACATTTACATATTAAAATAAACATATTATAATATTCTCCGATATCTCTAAAATATTTGATGACATCTGTTAAAGTTTCTCCCTCTTTTTTGTCACTTTTTGTTCCAGCAAGAAAAATATTTGCAGCAATTAAAACGCTCAAAAGTCTAGAAGAAAAGAAAATCAAGCATTAAATTTTATGCCAGATGGAGTTAAGAAGGGGACTGAAGGACATGATCGTTCAAATTAATCAGAGAGTAAAAAAATTGTTGAAGAACAAAAACAAGGTGAGTTTTAACAAAGTGAAATTTATATATCGATTCTAATTGAAATGTACATGGCTAAAGCACGGAATTGAGATGACCACTTCTTCATTCTGAACTTCTTTGGAGTTCTGTTTTTTAAATTAAATAAAAAAAGGAACACTGTAAGATGGAATATAATTTACACTTATGTGAAAGTACTAAATCTAAAATCAGTAGATACATTAAATTTTAATGTATCTTCGTTATTTGAAAATACATGCCACTGAATCAATTTTATTGTTTTATCAAAATCGTCAGAAGTAATAAAACGAACTGTCACTTAGATAGGACATTTTCGTTTGAACAATATTCCATAAGATCAGATTGATTGCTGTATCCATAGAGATATCAGCCGTGTTCCTTTAGAAATTCTGATAAAATAGAAAACCTATAGGTATAATGCCAACAAGGATCAAAAAATAAATAAGAAAGTAAAACTAAATGATTATAAAAACGAGGCTTGTGCTTTATTTTATCTTTTTAATTAACTTTCTTTCATTTTTAAAAAACTTTTATACAGGGCGTGCGGAGCAACAAGTTTAATCTTAAATTAATAAAATTATAATTTGTAGATAAGGAAAAGAAAGAAAGAATAAAATCCTTTGGTATAAAGGATAAAGGAATTTTATTCCACCAAAGAAAATAATATCAAAGACTTTTACAACGTTGAATTTATACCAGCTAGTCAGAGCTAGTCGCGTTGGGAGTGTTTTCTACCGTCTGGGATGAGATTTCGTTCGGTGCCGCCACGCTTTGTTGACTGTTTTGTAGGTGAACCCAGTATCGTGAGGAAAACTGAATAGCCCCTTCGGATTGCAGTGAAACGACAGGGAAGGATATTTCAGCTATGTAGATATTATAGTTGTGATTATATTTTAGTTCTGTGAAATGTAGACTTCACTTATTTATTGGCCACCATGAGGTCCCAGATGACTTAATAGGGCTCTATTAGGTCCCCTGACAAAGTTATTCTGGAACGAACAGATAAAAAGACTATTAAAGAAAAATGTTGAAGTTAAAAGTCGACAGCTCCAAAATCAAATCAAAGTTGCACCAAAATGAGGAAGTTTACCACAACAGAACACTTATACAGCGTTGGTGTTATTTTTTTCTCTCCAAAAACACAATAGCTCAGATGGGCAAAATAAGACTTTAAAATTTTGTGACCATATGCCTGCAAGTAGATATTACTTAAAGGAGTTAAAATGCAATTGCATAGAGTTTTAAAATCGCATTTTGAAATCCTGAATCCATGTTGAAATTTTGTAAGAAAATAAGATCTCGACCACCCTTTAGAAATTAATAAATGGTGAATTCACTGTATATTTAGAAAGGCGAGAAACAGGAAGGAGCCTGGCTTCCAGCTATACTTTTTGTGTTTTTGTGTGTATGTTAAAAATAATATCAATGAAAAATATAAAAAAAACTGAAAAAAATTAAAATAAGATCCTTAAACTCACTAAGTATTGACGTCTCCGTGGCAGAGTGCGCATCACACTCGTCTTGCACCATGGAGGTTGCGGGTTCGATTCCCGGACGGGTCGAAAATTTGAAAAAGGTTTTTTCGAATTTTCTACTTGGTCTGGTTGTGTTTGGGGGTAACTCAGCCTCCTGAGGACAATTGAGTAGTTATGATAATAGCACCAAGTGGTAGCATAATAAGGAAATTGTTAAAAGTGTAGCTTAGGCTTAGTGATATTGGAGTGAATACCTTGTAATGCTATGATGCCCACAAACATTGTGACATAATAACACAAGAAAATATACATTTACTGACTAAGTATTTATGTGCTCACTTAAGTGATCTCCGAAACAGGCCCGTGTAGAAGGCGGCCTTTTCGGGATTTTATAGATATATAGAGATGTGGTTGTGGGAAAATTTAGCTCCAAGGAACTTTACATATTATATTAAAAAGACTCCCTGAATTCGATAGTACATACAACCCCATTTAATTAACTTAAGAATGTTCCATTTGAATTTAAATTTAGGTAATGTCAATATTAAATATTGATACCCTGATAAGTAATGAGAAGTACAGCTCCCTTAAATATATACTGAGGGATTTTTTATGACCACATTTAATACCGATCCGATTTGAGTTTTTTTCAGTGTATCCATTTAAATCACGTGAGATACCAATACCAACGTCAATCTCATCTTTTGACCTACTGAATCGTGAGACAAAACTTATGAGTCACCTTGTATATTTAACAAAAGCGAAGTCTTTAAATTCTATCATCATGCTCATTATGATTAAATGTATGTAATAAAAATTTAGAATTGAAAAGTGATCTTTTCCCTTTTTGTGGAGGGGGGAGGTGAGTGGAAAATTAAATGCGCAGGTATAGCATAATGTGTGGAGATGTGCAAATAATTATTGGGGAAAAGAATAGGACTGGAAAAAGAGGAGGAAAAATGTTCCATCGAGACAACACAAGCAAGCTTTTTTCAGAAAGTATCTCATTGTTGTGTTGAGGGTTGGTACCCTTTTGTGAAAGGGTGGTAAAAAGAAAAAAAGTGTTTAATTTTTTATTTTAATTTTAGAGGGTTTAGTGTGTTCTTGGATTTCGTTCGAAATATGTAACGGAAGGAAAAGTTCATGTAATTTTTTTTGTTGACGCACAAATTTCCGTTAAATTTTTAAAAATTAAATTTAGAATAGGATTTGTTTTTTAATTTATTTGTTACATTTATTGTGAGTGTGATTTTTTTTTTTTTTTTGTCTTCGTAGGTTTTTCCGTTACTCTCCCGATAATAATGCGAGGGGTACTTAAAGGAATGTAAAGTAATTTTTAAATTGTTTATTTATTTTTATTTTCTTGAAGACGCTTAAGAAGCATGAATCAATTAATTTTCATATTGGCAGTATGGACTTGTTTTGGGATAAATTCTGCCCAAGGTAAACATTCTGAAGACATTTTTTTTTTAAAATCTGCATGAATACAAAGCTATCCCAATGTGTTTTTTGTTTACATAAATACCCAAAAAATATCCAAAATTATATGTCTTGAGTGGTGGTTACGCTAGTCAGCACAAATATTTATTTTGTACAGCTTTGCATTGGAGTGATATATATTCTAAACTACTTAATCGCTGTACTGGTACTCGCGACTACAAATACAGTTGAGTGCTGTACAGAAAAAACATTCGTGATATCCGGTGCAAGCTCGCAGGAGTGTTTCATAACCGCCGCCTTGTTCCTTTAACAAAACAAATATATAAATGTAGATTTTCTTTGTGGTAAGAACCAGGGGCCTCTTTACTATTTTTGTGGGTATCACAGCATTACTAAGATCCTCGTTTACTAATAATCTCTTAAATTTTCCACCAAAACAAATCTTTTTACTCTTGTAATGCCGCTACTGGTCGCTGCTCACATTGAACTCGCTACTCGATCATCCTCACTAGGTTGAGTGCATTCAGAAGTGTATAGTGTCATGCCAGTGTTGTACCCACAGGACCAGGTAGAAAAATCATTTCAAATTTCTAATAAACAAAATCTTGTCGGTAATTTTGAGGAAGAAAATAAATTCAATGAAATTTTAGTCAAACTTTGTTTTTCTAAAGGTCGGCCCACTCCATCAATTTATCTCAATAAGATACATTCATGGTGCGAGTCATTAATTGAGTGGAATAACCTTTCCAAAATAACCTTTCGGATAATCTTAAGATACAATAGCTTTACATAGTTCATGTTTCAGATTCATCTTGAGATATTTCTATCAGTGTCGTAGTTTCATTTTCGTCTCTTAAGATAAAATAGCTTTACATAGTGCATGTTTCAGATTCATCTTGAGATATTTCTTTCAGTGTCGTAGTTTCATTTTCGTCTCTTAAGATATAGAGCTTTACATAGTGCATGTTTCGGATTCGTCTTGAGCTATGTCTTTCAGTGTCGTAGTTTCATTTTCGTCTCTTAAGATATAGAGCTTTACATAGTGCATGTTTCGGATTCGTCTTGAGATATTTCTTTCAGTTTCATTTTCGTCTCTTAAGATAAAATAGCTTTACATAGTTTCAGATTCATCTTGAGATATTTCTTTCAGTGTCGTAGTTTCATTTTCGTCTCTTAAGATAAAATAGCTTTACATAGTTTCAGATTCATCTTGAGATATTTCTATCAGTGTCGTAGTTTCATTTTCGTTTCTTAAGATAAAATAGCTTTACATGTTTCAGATTCATCTTGAGATATTTCTTTCAGTGGCGTAGTTCATTTTCGTCTCTGCTTAGTTATCAATATTTGCACTATTTTTGCGTCCGCTTTTGGAACAATACAGGGTGAAACATTTAAAGTGGAACAGTCCCAATAAGTTTTGGATCATGTTGGACATACGATTATATTATTCTGACCAAAGATTCATGATGTAGTGAAACCTGGACGAAGAAGAATCCAAGGGTCTTTGGCACCTTTTTCTTTTCATAGATGTTTCTCTGGCCCGGGAGCTCAGTGGTTCAGTGCTCGCCTGGAAAACGGGAGGACTTGGGTTCAATCACCAGCAAAGGCACTATTTTTTCTTCATTAATTTGAGTGTTGGACCACATAAAAATAAAGCTTACAATGCTCAAATGGAAAAGAGGTTAATATTTAATTTAATTGAAAAGTAATTTATTTTCACTTGCGAGATTAGTTTTTTTTTGCACAGAATTTCAACACAGAATTGTGAACTAAAATACTGAAAAAGGCACGTTATCTTGTAAGGTTTGAATAACACTAATCTTGAGCTTATCATGTGCAAGTCTGATGCTATTTTGATGTAGATGGCTAGATGTTTTTTCTTGCGAGATTAGTTTTTTTTGCACAGAATTGTGAACTAAAATACTAAAAAAGGCACGTTACCTTGTAACGTTTGAATAACACTAATCTTGAACTTATCATGTGCAAGTCTGATGCTATTTTGATGTAGATGGCTTGATGTTTTTTCTTGCGAGATTAGTTTTTTTTTGCACAGAATTGTGAACTAAAATACTGAAAAAGGCACGTTACCTTGTAACGTTTGAATAACACTAATCTTGAACTTATCAATTGCAAGTCTGATGCTATTTTGATGTAGATGGCTTGATGTTCCGCACAACACTTACTCACCCCAAAACTCGTAGAAAGGTAAGAGGCTTGATGTTCCGCACAACACTTACTCACCCCAAAACTCGTAGAAAGGTAAGAAAAAGAAGGAGAAAAGACAAAACCTATGGGTTAGGTTGTAGAAAATTTCTCAGGCATTAACCTCGCCTAGTGGTAAACTTTCGCTCAAGAGTCTATTTTATTTTATTTTTCTTAAATCAATTTCTTCTTTAGAGATGTTCCAAATTCTAGTTTTCCTCTTTAAGGAGTGTGCCTTGCTCAGACTTTCGAATGATATTGACTTTTTTATTCAACGTGAGTGTTTTTTTGAGGTACTTTCTCATGAGACATTTTAATCACAGGAAACGATTTTTGGATTCTGCATAACTTGAAACGTAATATATTACATTTTTAGGGAGGTATTTTATTTTCGTGACGATTCCAAAAGGCCATTATTGAAAATACCTAATCAACCAAAATAACCACATAAGTATGTTGGTGAGAGTGACTGATTCGTAGGTTCGAATCCAAAGGAAAACATAATCATTTATTAATGAACATAGGGAAGTGCATTGTGACAAAGTATTAGCTTCAGCACAAATAATTGTTTTAAGTGAGTTTCCCAAAGCTGCTTCAAAAATCAAATGAATGTTGATTTTAGAAAATATGCATTTACACCAACGTCATACAAACATGAAAAAGAAAATCATCCAGGAGGGAGAGAGAGAGAAAAAAGAAAGAAAGAAAAAAAAAACGTTAGAGTGGCGGAAAAATATTTCTTAAAAAAACATTAAACATTCTTGCGTCTCTTTCAATCAAAATTAGTTTTTCAAAAGTGACACAATTTTTCCATAAAAAATATGAAAGGAAAGAAAAGCAACTGAAACGAAACACCGTTAGAGAAGCAGAATCTTGGTGAAAGCTTTTATCAAATCAAATTGTCATTATCACAAACAGCTAAACCGAATAGTGTTACAATATTTTGGATGGTAAATTGATACCTTTCCATAAATCTCTGTTGTTTTTTTACTAGATATTACTTCGCAACAAAAGTCGCAATTTTTTTTTTTTTTTTTGAGATAAAATAAATTTTTGATATAATTTGATATAAAAAAATAAATTTTTGAGAAAAGAGATAAACGAACTCTGTTGATACGGATCAGATACGGCAATATGTTCTCGGGCGTAATTAATGGATCGGGCTACTGCATCTAGGGCTAGCAGAAGGGGTCATATGCCTGATATTGTTTTTCACACATAAACCTGTAAGCTTTCTGAAGACAATGATAATATAATTTTTGTGCCTTTTTTTTTTTTAAAAAAAAGCTAATTTTTGAAGAATTTAAATCCTGCGCTCTTATTTTAACACAACATACATCATCACAATGAGAGAACTATCCGATAGCATTAGTATTGTCAAGGTTGGACCTGATTTGGACCGTCGCCCATTTTTTGTATCTTTGTTGTTATTTACATTTGAATTCCAATGCAATGTCAAACTGACGAGACGGTGATAAGACAGCCTAAAATGTTTACGGTCTTTGACTGAAACTACGATTTTCAAATATATACCTATCAACCGCCTCTATTAACTGAGCTACCGAGGTTGTGAATGTAGTGTATAAAATGAAAGCAATTCGGAACTTATATCATCTTACATGTCCCATCATAAGTGGGAGAAATTTTGTTATACTTTGTAGAAAACTTTTTGTACGCCAAACTTGAAACCTTGCTCCTGCATTGGCTTTCTGTTGATTTCAAAACAGTATGTAACCTGTAAATATTGCTACTGTTTGTTTGGTTTCAACCTAAAATTAATGAAGAACTGTCTACGGTCGTTATGACATCCTGGGATTAAGATTAACAGATCGTAATTCTAAAGAAATTCTGTTAAAAGAAAAGAAAAAAAAATATTACAAATTTCAAAAGAAAGTTTGTTCTGTCTTTGTTTGAAATTTGGAATAATGATAAATTTATGATGACGGTGCAAGGAAATCTTTTTTGTTCTCTTCTTGATTGCTTTCCATTCTTCTTTCCAAAACTGTCAACCAAGTTTGAGGTAAACATGAATATTGTGGGTAGACGTTTAGAACAGACTTGTTTTTTAAGGGGTCCAAACTAAAACTATAATATTTTAAACTGTCAACCAAGTTTGAGGTAAACATGAATATTGTGGGTACACGTTTAGAACAGACTTGTTTCTTAAGAGGTCCAAACTAAAATTATAATATTTTAAACTCAACCAAGTTTGAGGTAAACATGATTATTGTGGGTACACATTTAGAACAGACTTGTTTCTAAAAGTGTCCGAACTAAGACTATATAGTATTCAAAACTGTCAATCAAGTTTGAGGTAAACATGAATATTGTGGGTACACGTTTAGAACAGACTTGTTTCTAAAAGTGTCCGAACTAAGACTATATAGTATTCAAAACTGTCAATCAAGTTTGAGGTAAACATGAATATTGTGGGTACACGTTTAGAACAGACTTGTTTCTTAAGAGGTTCAAACTAAGACTATAGTATCTATTCAAAATTGTCAACCAAGTATCAACGTAGATAATAAAGTAGAGGGTAATGTTGGACTTGATTTCAAATCTTCATTATGCGCCAAAAAGGGCATTTTTATGAACAAGACTCTTCGTTAGTTCATTCAGACTCGAACGCCCCCGGAGGAGTCTCTTACATGAACATATAAAATCATTTGCCATTCACCATTATGAATGAAGAAAAACTTCGTTCCGACAAATGAATGGAGACCCTGAAGAAGCAGTTCCCTAATTTTATATCTGTATATTAGCCAGAGGTCCAAGTCGGCAGAATGAATGGTTTATTTAATAAAGGTATTTTCAAATTTGAGGTCTTGTAGATTACACAAGTTCGCACATTGTCCTCATGGAGTAGTGTCGATCCCCGTCTAGGCCTTAAGTTGTTATTGTCAGACTGGGTTAAGGTATTCGATGTAACCGAGTGTGAATACCTTTTATTTAACACTTCAAAGTTGATCCCCCTATGCCCTCGACGAAATTTCGAAATTCAAAAACATTCTCACGATATTGAGGTCCACTCCTATTTGCATATACCCTGTATGTAATACTCAAATTAAGGCCACTTTGAACCTTGTTAATGATGTTTCAGTGGAACCTTTTAACTTTAAAATGTATTTACAGAAATAATTTATTCTTTGGTGAAATAGAATTATTTTTCAATAAAAAACATAAAAAGTAAATGTAAAAAAAAAAGAGAAATTTAAATACTCTGAACTAACTGAACTTGTAGGATACTTTGGGGATTTTGGTACGTGGGAGGGGTGGGGGTGGTGCTCGTGGAGTGCAGGGAGGACGAAATACAGTTTCTTATACTCTTAGCCAGCATCTTTTCAATTATCTTTTTCTTTACACTTCATTTACATTATTTAATGAGAAAGCTTTCTCGAAGAAGTATGAGTATATAATAAATATGTAGGGAGGAAGTTCAGTGAAATTTTTAGGCATAACTTATACATACTAGTTTTTTTTTAATATATTTCTGGTTCATTTCACAACATTTTCAATTTTTCCAACTTTTTGATTTTTACTGAATTTGTAAAAAAAAATTTATTGAATATTAAGGACAGAATATTTGGAGTTTGAAACAGGATGGATTGTGCACTATGGTCTGTATATCTACAAATTTTTTGAATATATTATCTAACCAAATTATAACGATATCAATAGGTTTAGAGATTGTAACTGGGATGTTTGTAGTCATTTTGAAATATTAATTTAAAAAAAAAAAAAATATGTATGAACTACAATTTGTTGACGAGCTGTCGTAACAGTCGAGAGCGTTCTTATCAAATTTATTGTAGTTGATATTTTTTTAAAAAAAAATTGATATCAAAATAGATGTATTGCGTTGACTATTAGATCTGTCAAGATTGTCCTAGTGGTCAACTTTCGAATTATGAATTTGACATTCAATCGAATTTTCCCTTCAGTGTCGGGATTTTTTCCATTTCTATAAGATCCATCTGTGACGTATCAAAGGAGAGGTCCTGTCATTATGGATGGAATGGATTCCTTCAGAAGAAGAAGAAACATTGGGGGTGAAGATATTGGTTTATTATTTTCAATAATGAACCTTTGGAATCGTCACGAAAAAAAAATAAAATACCCCCTTCGAAATTTGATATAATTCAAAGAATACAAAACGTAGAATCCAAAAATCCCACCGTACGCCGTGATGAGCACTTTTGCCACTTAGCGTTGACCGATTTGGATGAAATTTGGTATATAGGTCCCATATAGGCTCTTTTGGTTGCAATCGAATACACCCTTGTCGATTTTTGCCGTTTTTTAGCGGTTTTCAGTATTACTGTCTAAAAGGAGAATGGTAAGAGGTAGAGATTTAAATTTTGTATGTATGTCATATTTGGGGTCTCAGTTAGCTCGGAATATCTTTTGGGTTCAATCAAATATACCGCTGGCGATTTTTACCGCTTTAAAACGGTTTTCATTAATCCTGTCTAAAAAGAGAATGGTTCATTAATCCTGTCTAAAAAGAGAAGCCAAAGACTTCAAATTTAGTAGGTATGTTAAATTTAGGGTCTAATTACGCCCCAGATTTGGAATCGTCACGAGACCCCCATAAATTTTTGTTGCCCCCCAATTTTTTTTTGGGGGGGGGAAAAAAGGTTTATTACTTTTTGCCAGAAAAATAATAAACCCATGTGTCACATTGGCAGAGTTTTTTTTAAAAATGGTTCTTGACACAGGACGAACGATTTTTTATTGGATTTATGGATTCTATGTAGGGCTGGGGGGGGGATGAATTATTTTTTCAGCCAATAAAATAAATTCTTCTGTGCATTTCATTTTGTAATTTTCCTCCACATCCATTTGTTTTTAGGAGGTACAAATAACTTTGAAGCACTTGAATATCATTTTGCTGTGAAAATCTCACAAGAACGTTGAAATAATTATCCTTATTTAACATTATTATGCATTTACAATAGGTACTTTGTTTGATATACATGTAGATACGCGAGAAGTATAATATGAAAAGGAATGCAGAAATGAGAGCGCAAACGTTTCTCAAACTTAAGTACATTTTATCATACAGGTTGATCATTTTGAGGTACCTGAGCAAGGTGGTCACATCTTATTAGTCATCCGCCAGGGAAATCTCAGAGGAGAAAGAACGCCTGAGGCGGCTATAAAGGGTACAGGCGAGAAAGTGGCGCACAGTCAAAGACTCACCGCAACGACAAACAGGTGGAGGCGATTTTTTAAATAGGTAACTATGAGTTAGTCTGGTGTGGGTGTGACCAATTCTCATCCTGGTCAATACAACCTCCTCAGAACGAGTATCTAAAGTTGGTGGGCCAAGAACACATAGTTGGTTTTATGATCTTTAATTTAAACCAACTGTAATAAACCTTATGCGTATTGTACAATTCAGCACTACTGCTTTGAATATCCATTCAGAAGTTGAAGAATTCTTTTTAAATTAATTTCTGTTCACTTAATTAGTGTACCACCTTTTCAAATGTGCCTATTGAAATTCTTAGAAGCTATATATATATATATATATTTTTTAAAAAAAGTGTCCCGCAAATCGGACAAAATCAAATTGTAACTACATATAAGGTGTTCTGTATGGAACATTATTGTAATAATGTGATGTCTTAGGTTTTTTCAGATTTAATTTTTTGAGTTTAAGACATGATTTTGCAAAATGTGCAATTAATAAGAGAGTGCCCTATGATTGACCACTTATATTTTCATTTTCTATGTTTTCTGTTGATTTTTGGAATGTTGTGATAGTTTTATTTATGTTTTAAATATATATTTCCCAAGGATGATAATACTGCATGAATACCTACACAATATATTAAAATTCAAGTAGCTTCATTTTTAAATATGACAGAGGCCTGCGACTGACCAGATAGTGTTTTGATGTGTTTAATGCGTTTTCTTTTCAGGTTTTCTATTATTTTCCGCGATTAATCCTATACCAATGCACACTCTGTGAAAGTTTCGACTGTCTACATCTTATTGTTTCCGAGCCCTGTGACTGATGGATGGGTTTGGTAATAGGGTTTCCGTTTCTACCCTTTCGGTACGAAATCCCAAAAATTCGATAAGATTTGTTTTCACTTTCGTCCACCCTGTATAAAATTGTAAAAGCTAACGCAGACATTTTCTAATATTCACAAAGAAAATTGTTTATAAATTGGAACCTCTTTTTTTTGATGGCATTTTCTGAAAAATTTGATTTTTCTTTTTTCTCCGCTTTTCATCATATTTTCCGCAGCACCATTTCGCAGAATGATTAGGAGAAAGATTTTATTTATTTTGCTCTTTCTTTCTTAACTTTCTCCTGAGAAAAATTGAATTTTCAATATATCTCCTTTGTGCGCTTTGTTTATTTTACCAGGGATTCCAAAATTGGACATAATCTTTATATGTAGATATTTCATGTACTAACATTTTGATGTGGAAGACTTTCTCATAAAACACAAAGTCCACTTGCTATATTGACTGGTTCATAAATAAAAACGATATAACTCGATGATGGATAAATCTATAGAAACTTAAAATTTGGGACAGAAATTCTCTTCGATCAAGGTACAAAATAAGGGAGGAAAAAAAAAAATCGAAAATTCAAGCGGAAGCGTAAAAAAAACGACCTTTTCAGCGATACATTTACACAATCTAAACTGTAAGGGGGAAAAAATGACCGGGAATATATATTTTTCCGCTCCAAAAAATATAAAATTAACAAAACCTTCCGCAAAATATAAAATCCACTCTTCTCACAAGCGGTGGATCCCAAGTAAAAACAATAAACTATTGATCGGTTCCATCAGGCAATCGATCTTGCCTGGCAGATTTTTTTATTATTGGAATAAAATGGGCGCAGATTACAAAAGCAGGGTAGCCTCTGAAAACATTTTACATATTATCATGTTGTTTCATGGCGCTACATTATGTACACTGCTTAATTGGTGTGCGATGTGTGGCATTTTGATGTGTGCACTGCTTAAATCAACTCCCCATAGGTAGGTAATTATTTTGCTTGTCCTTGTTTCAGGTAAGAACAATGTCAACAGTAGAATTTTGGACTCGTCTGATCTAATATTCGCAGTAGGTAAGCTTGATCATTTCATTTTTTCTTGACGGAATGTAAGTAAGGAACCCTCCTTACTTACATTCAAAGTATTCCTTAAATCTGAAAGTATATCAAATTAAATATATACCGCTTTGAAATAAGAAATTTCCATTTAAAATAACCCTGATAAGTAACGTGAAGAGAATACACTTCACGTTACTTATCAGTTTAACTTTAAGTTTAGAGATGGTATTTAGGATGTTTGTAGTTATTTTGAAATATTAAATTGAAAAAAAAATTTATCAACTACAATTAATTTGATGAGACACGAGCGCTTTTGTCTGTTACGACATTCTCAAGTGAACTCAGAACGCTTTCGTCTGTTACGACATTCTCAAGAATCTCAATTGAACTCATTTCACTTGAGGATGTCATAACAGACGAAAGCGCTCGTGTCTTATCAAATTAATTGTAGTCCTTTAACTCTACTGATTTTAAAGGCGATCCGGTTTAGGAAGCAATGTAATTGCTTAATATTATAAGGAGATTTTACAATGTAGGTGGGGAATTGGCCGACCTGGCGAAAATTTTCGTAATAGGAAGAATCAGGGTCAATTTTATGTTGACAATGAATTGACCCTGGAAGATTCATAAAGGTCACCGCGATATGCCCCTCGGTATGGTTAAAACTTTGGTTTGGTCTGAATATTTGTTGAAATCTCCAAAGAGAGCTGCCAAATCTTTTTCATCGTCGAATTTAATATATGTTTTAAGTTTTTTTTTTGAGGAATTTTTTTGATATTTTAATTTTCGTCGGATCGACTTTTTCATATTAGGTAGAAATAATAATCTGAAGAAAATTAAAATATTGAAAATTCTTTCCTCAAACAAAAACTTAAAGTCACGAAAGACGTTCATTTATTATAATTATAATATAATTTGTATACTACGAAACCTATTGCCGAAAAGCTCTTTGGGGATATAATTACACAACTCAAATCGCATGAGTTAATATTAAAGCTTTTAGAAAATTAACAAATCAACTCTATAGTTCGTATCTCATTTCTGAAAAGTAAAGAAAAGCAAAATCCTTCAGCCACGGGAAAATACGAAGTTGCGTGCATCAGCTACAATACAATAGCTGTCCTCATAAGCGAATGGCGTTCTTTGTTATCTTGACTAAAATATCTCAAGATTGAACTCAGAATTGAGGTAATGGACAATTCGACATTAATAAGAACGTGCTTTGATATATATAACTTTTGAAGGAAGGTCGTATATGCCATGTTTGATCATTTTTCAGCGAGTACACCACTGGTAAATATTGCAGTCTTAAAGAATGTGATGTCAACTGTACGGAACCCTAATATGTGTGAGCCCTACTTGCTCTATTTTTTTTCTTATGTAGAAATTCCCCGCTTCTCTACCCATGTTTTGTTTATCGTAACCCTAATGTGTGGAAAACCATCTAAAAATAAGAAAGAAAAAATATGGGATGAGGTGGGAAGTTCCGGAAAACAAACATTTGAAGAGAGATGAAGTTATTATTAAGTGTTTTTTCCGAGGAGAGTCTGTTTTGGAGCTGGCCCAAATTTATCTTATTTTCTATGTGAATCTATTTGCAGTAGGGAGAGGTCTATATTTTTATTATTTATACTTATAAAGCGCAAAGCCCAATTAATGAACCGACTAGTTATCCTCACGTGGTCAGCCTTGTGCACTCAGGTGCACGTCGACATTTGGTGTGTTCGAGCAAATTTCTATCGGAGTAATTACCACGCCCGACTTTGCTTATTAGCAGTAATCTGACGGGAACTGGCGTACCACTGAAACCTGCATGATGACTAAATTATTTGGCTTTACCCATACGAAATCCAAATCATGTTGCAGTGGTGTTCTTCTCAAAACAACAATCCCCCCATTCCTTTATATTTACTCAGGTATATGAAACAATCCGAATAGCTTTTGATGGCACCCCGCTGGGGGACATCGAGAGGTCAAATCTTCAATTGCAACAATAGTAGGAAGTCATACATAGTCTATCTGATGCATGTCCGCAACATCGTATTCATAATTTGCCTTTATTTTTCTCCGAAATAATTCAGTCCGTTTCTTTCTTTGGATATATTGGATAATCTGCTTATCTGCCACAGGAAGTGTCATTAAGAGTCAGTCAGTGAACATACCAACTAGATATACCTTTTCTTTTACAAGTATATAGATAGATCTATCATTCAATAGAGACAACATCGTTTTGGATGGCAGGCAGATGTATGAGACTGTAGCTCTAAAGAAGTTGCTAAAAATTAGAATTTTCATTATACATCTTCTTGGAGTCCAATGATGGGTATGGGACTCCCAAACAATGGCTATCACTGCAATATATTCGTCAGTTACATAATAATATTCGGAGTTGCTTTCTGTATTATTTTACATCATCATTAGCTTAGGTGGACTGGGCCGGTAAGTATGTGACCCTCAGGTCAGATGTCACAATCTCAAGTATGAACTAGTTTCACTGTATATTTAGTAGGTCATAATTGGATTAGAAGAAATTACAGCTTCAGCAAAGGTAGAGAGATTGCAGAAAGCCGAAAGTATTCGCCTTCTATCTTCAGCTATGAAAGATAAACTATGAAAGATAAACTAAAGGCAGCAAGTTCCGTTTTCGGCGGTTGTATATTAGATTCCTCGCCGTCTGCATGAGCTTAAAGAAAAACAAAGTGACAACAAACAAGGCTTTTTGAAAATGAAAAAAGTTTGCGATGTGTATTTAAAAGAAATTTATGTTTCAGCTCAAAGAATAATTTTAATTAAAATCAAAGTTTGAAATTTAATTATAATTTTGATATCATCACTTTCCTTTCATGCCCTTAATGTTTGATGTATTTTTAATATCAGACAGTGTCCGGGAGTCGTAAAAATTATCCTAGGAGAACCTGTCTCGATCAAAGAATGGGGTACATTTAGCTGACATCATCTTTGTCAAAAGAAAAAATAACTTGTCAAGCAGACTAAGATTAATGATTTTCTGACACTTGAAATGCAACGGTATCCTGCCTTTCTTCATCATGAGGAGGACCGTGTGAGCAGGTGCATTATAATTATTAATGCTGAAAGAACTGGTTTGATGATATAAACCTACAATCTTTATTTTCCCAATTGCTCTCCCCCCCCCCTCAGCNCTGTTTTCCCCTTCAGAATACGAAAAATCCATAGCCGATTGGGTGCTCTCACGATTCAGTTTTCCCCATTTCATAATTTCGGCGAATTAGGAAAAAAAAAAAAAAATCCAAAAAATTCGCCAACGTGCCTTCTCGTATACCTTCATCTCACAAAAAAATTATCATTGAAAAAAGTTCCACTCTTCCAAAAAAACCGCCTATGAAAGTAGTGATATCTATTATTTTTTTATATAGATATACATTCTGTCTCAATTCTCTTAAAGTAATACCAACTTTACACTTGGTCAGTTTTTTCTAAGGGGAATCCTAAAATACTACCCTTTTACAAACTGGCCAAGTGTAAAGTCGGTATTACTTTAAGAGAATTGAGACAGAATAACGTGCAATAATAAATTTAAGTGCGGAATACACGGCAGAAAAAATAAACTTGGCCCCAATAATAGATATCACTACTTTACAGACGGAATTTTTTGGAAGAGTGGTTGGAACTTGGCCTTTTTTCAATGATATTTTTTTTGTGAGATATCAATACTTTTTGTGAAGATTACTATATGTAACTGTTTCTTTAGCCGTTTTTTCTTTATTTCTTCTTTTTCTTTTCGATTACTCAAAATATCGGAAATCAGGAAATTTCTGTGTCAACCGGACCCAAATGCCCAATAAGATCTAACACCAAAATATTAATAAAGTAATATGCACTACAAATCATATAAAAACAGCAATATTTATAGTGTATATACTTCCCTGAAGTTATAGCTCTGACAGTTAACGAGTTTGAATTTTGAGATTTCAGCGTTTTAGCAGATGCAAATTCTTCCCTGAAGCGGAACCGTTTTGGAGCACTGGTAGTAAAAGAGTGAATATAAATATTTTTCAATTTAATTACATGTAAATATCTTCCTTGAAGTAAGATTTCAGCGTCCTACCAGTAAAAACTAGTGTTTGAGCATCTCCTTCCCTAAAGCGGAACCGTTTTGGAGCACCGCGAGTGAAATAGTTCAAATATAAATAATTTCCCACTTAATTGAATGTAAATATCTAATTTTATGCAAGATTTCTGTGTTTTATCAGTTAAAACTATATCACAATATATACGTTGTATTGTCTTCCCTTAAGCGACACCATTTTGGAGGACTTAGTTCAAATTTTCGGATTTTTCCCTTTACTTGGATGCCAATTCCTAACTTCATGCAAAAATTTAAGCGCTTTAGATATACGGGAGGTGCCTAAAACTTTTGATGTTGTGTTAATCTGTCAGTCAGTATCCAAAAGTGCAAACTTTGAAATTATCTATCTCCTACAATACTACGGAAGGTATGTTAAATTTTAATTACCTATCCTTGTAGTACCGGATATCTGACGGTGTGAAAAACCTGGTGAATTGATTCGTGTAAAGATACACTGGTGCTTTCTGGAACTTGGCCTGGCGCACTGCCGTGCGCTCAGATAAATATACTGCGATTATGTCCTACAATAACCTTAACAATTCGGTTGTGCCACCTTTCTCCTTTCTCGAGATATTTACGTTTTTATGTATAACCATTTATATCCAAATAACCCGTGGTCCAAAATAGTTCGGATTGTATAGGTTCTATTATTACTCTTCGAGTCCTCAGGACTCAAAAAATCTTCCCAAAAAAGAATACCTGAACCCACAATTATTTTGAAGATAAAATTGGCCTTTGTTACATAAAAAAAATTTGGATTGAAGGGACAAATCCTATTTTATGTCTCTAAAATTATGGTAAGCTAACCAAGGACGCAATTAGCTTTAACTAAACTGTTCGCTTATCCTTTTCGTTTCCATAGGAGAAACGTTTAAGGAAAGTTTTCAGTATTTTGAACATTTCGATGTTTAAATCTTGTTCATGGATCACAAGAGAAAACCAAGTAAGATCTTACATGTTGAGTGTTAGTATGTCGTTGTTGTCTTAATCTAGTTCTACCTATTATTCTATCATTTTGGAACAATCTTCAATTTTTACTCTCTCAGGCTCATATATCATCAAATATCTGTTCAGGTTTGGCAGTAGTTCCATCTATTACTCCGTATTTTTTGAAACAATCTTCAATTCTATCTTTCTCAACTTTGTGAATTTTGATTTGTTTCCTTTTGAGTTTAATATATGCAATCGCTTCATCGGCTTTCATGTTGTATTTCTGAAATAATATATGAAGAAATATTTGATTAACCAAAGAAAGGAAGTAACATATCTTAAGTATATTATGAGTCTTATTTTGAAACACACACCAAGAAGCCCTTTGAAAATAAATGTTTTTAAATTTAAGTACGGTTTGAAATTCGCTAGCTGAAATACTAGTCTCAAGTAACTGTCTACAACTGTACCAAATTTGACAGATAATTTTAAAGGTATTAGTGTGTTGTACCATCTGGGATCCTACATTCACCATGCAATGATGTAAAGATGTACCGTATATGACTAATGGTTAGGAATCTGTAGTGACCTACTTTAAACAGCCCATCTATTTAACAAATATGAATGTGTCAACACGAAATATATAATTTCATTTCGTTGGGTCTGCGTAACCAGAATTTTCGCCGGGATATCGAAGAGGCATCCTATTCGATATCTCGAAGAGGGCTGTCTACTTAAATCAAAGTTGATGTCTCTTACCTTAACCAGATAGCAAGCTGTTATGGTGGCACTTCTACTTCTTCCAGCTTTGCAGTGAATGTAGGTGGTTCTGTTTGCTCTGGATATACCATCAATAAAGGTTAAGCCTCTCTCAATATCTTCCATTGAAGGTGCTTCAAATTCTATTGTGTTCAGTTGTATTTGAGATAATCCTAGAGATTTCCATTCCTGTAACAATAAGAATGTGACAAGTGCGCCCACGACTGGAGACAATGACGTATGTCTAAACCCACGCCCCCCAAATTGACAATTTTTTGCAACCTTTTAGGAAGGCAATTTATATTTAAATGATGCTGATGCCTCGAGAAAATTGTTTTTGAATACCCCTTCCCCGTTATTTGACCATAGAACATGTGATTTCAAGGATCGCACTCTTCACTTACGCCTTGTACTCGTATATTTCTGTTACTGTTGTGATACTCTCAAGTTGGATTTACCCCCATCCTAGCGATAGGCATACAATTACGTCTCGGGTTCATGTTAACAGAAGGAAGAGTGTGAACTTTACATTCTGGAGAGCTTTTTAAATAAGCTTTACTCAGTAATTTGATTATCCACTTACGTTCCAGTCTTCATTATACAATTTTAATTCCCAGTCTTGTACAACTGAAATCACACCTGCCACCTTTTCCTGTTCAACAATCTGAAAAAAGAAAATACCACTTTCAGGTAGACTATTTGGATTACAAGGCCCGGCGAGAATATTCACTCTGGACCTGAAGTTTTATCAGAAATACAACAGATCCCTTTCATACACATCCGATTGTCACCCTGGTGTTGACTAAATTGAGGAACATCTGAAATCTTCTTGAATATTATTAGAGATGGAATCTCAAATCTCAAGAGATCTTAGAAGCACATCCGATTATCATCCATGGTGTTGACTAAATTGAGGAACGTCTGAAATCTTCTTGAATATTATTAGAGATGGAATCTCAAATCTCAAGAGATCTTAGAAGCACATTCGATTGTCATCCATGGTGTTGACTAAATTGACGAACGTCTGAAATCTTCTTGGATATTATTAGAGATGGAATCTCAAATCTCAAGAGATCTTAGAAGCACATCCGATTGTCATCCATGGTGTTGACAACATTGAGGAACGTCTGAAATCTTCTTGGATATTATTAAAGATGGAATCTCAAATCTCAAGAGATCTTAGAAGCACATCCAATTGTCATCCATGGTGTTGACAACATTGCAGAACGTCTGAAATCTTCTTAGATATTATTAAGAGATAAAATCTCAAATTTCAAGAGATCTTAGAAGCACATCCGATTGTCATCCATGGTCTTGACTACATTGACGAACGTCTGAAATCTTCTTGGATATTATTAGAGATAAAATCTCAAGAGATCTTAGAAGGACATCCGATTGTCATCCATGTTGTTGACAATCAGAGATAAAATCTTTATTAGAGATAAAATCTCTGTCATCCATGTTGTTGACAACATTAAGGAACGTCTGAAATCTTCTTGGATATTATTAGGGATAAAATCTCAAGAGATCTTAGAAGGACATCCGATTGTCATCCATGGTGTTGACAACATTGCAGAACGTCTGAAATCTTCTTAGATATTATTAAGAGATAAAATCTGAAATCTTAAGGGATCTTAATTTAATTATATCTCCTTAAAGTTCTAATGACTAATAAAAACTGACATTTTTCTCCTTTTTTTCATCCACTTTTAAATTTTAAAAAGTTTAGGGAAACACCTAAAGCTTCTGGTATCATCGGGCTGCAAATGAATACAATGCGATATTATCGAAAGATAGGTGTGATATTTTACTTGAAATGAAACTTTTCTCCTTCAATGTTTCCTAAAGTTAGTATTTTTTCGGTTTGATGTTAGGATTGCCTGGGGTAATGATGTCCTTTAACTATATTTTTTGTTAAAGTTTATTCCCTCTGCAACTAGGATTATTTCTTGCTTTGGCAATATATTTTTAGGGGCAACCGTTGCAAGGAAAGTGTGGTGCACAGTGCGTACACTGACAAAAAGGCTATTCGATATTTTTTCTCGAAAGTATTAATTTATGAAATGTAATTTATGTGCCAAAACAAATCATCCCTTTTTTTTATGACAATTTTCAATATTAATCACCAGGCGGTACTTTAATATTGTTAATATTCGTACGTAAGACGCAGACTTTATGAGAGTCGTAACATTTTGCATTACCTACGACATATTTTATTCTTATTTGCTATTGAGCTTTTATCAAGAACGGCTCGTGGTCTTCATGATTCAGTTCTCATTGTGCATTATGTATAAAATTATAAATATCATTGAATTAAATGAAAGAGGAAGTAAGGATATCTCAAATATACTGGATTACATTGTTTTCAGAGAAGTATTAGGATATGATTTGAACTCGGAATTTTCATTTGCTAAACTTCATCAGAATCCGTTTTCTTTTTCTCGTTTTCTGCGGGTGATAGCACACGGAAGATATCTCTTTGGAATCAGCGGCGTTTTGTCCCGTTTTCTAATTAGGCCACCTTGGGCCCTGTTTTTATATTTACTGATACATTTTTTCTTTCGTTCCCTTGTTTTACTTCACTTGAGCCGCCTTTGGTCCTGTTTTCTATTTTGATAGCTTTCCTTTAGTTGCGCCACCTTTCTATTTTACTAACTTTCCTTTGAATTTCCTCAAAATTTATTGCATATCTTTGTGTTTCTCTCTATTGTTTCCTTATTTTACTTCACTTGAGCCGCCTTAGGTCCTGTTTTCCATTTTGATACATTTTCTTTACTTGTGCCGCCATTCCATTTTACTACCTTTTCTTTGAATCCCCTAAAAATTTATTGGAAATCTTTGTGTTTCTCTCTTTTGTTCCCTTGTTATTACTTTCCACTCGGGGATATAAGTTTTCCGTGTTGAGGTTCTGTAAATTAAAAGGGATTCAGGGGGAAAATGATGTATCTACGGATTTCTAGAAAACTTATGGTTTCAGGGGTTTTAGTATATTCTTATTTTATGGAAAGAGTTACCACTTAGTACCCTGCTAGTAACTAAAGGACCGAAGGCATAATAAATTCTTTCAGTTTTAATCCATGTTAATATACTTTTTCTTCTACAAAGAAAATCAATTTAACGCACTAAACTGTTGGTAATCACCAGGCGGTACTTTAATATTGTTAATATTCGTACGTAAACTTCATCTTCATCTAAATGATGAACTTTGGAATATTCCTTTTATTTTTTTCTATTCAAATCGATTTTTCTATTAAATTCTACATTCAATGGAACATTTATTTTATTTTCCCCATTTTACTTTTTTTTTGTGTGTTAAAAAATGTATATGCATGTGTGACGTATCAAACGAAAAATCTCGTTTTTATGGATCGAATAATACTAGGTGTGTCCGTGGACAAAAACGGGCGGAGCCATCCGTTAAGGCTACGCTTCGCTCCGCCCAACTACGCTTCGCTCCGCCCAATTAGATACATAAAAAATATTTTTAAATAAGCCAAAATATAAAAAAATGCTGACTTCACCGTAGCAAAGTCCCAGGTGCCGGGATTGAGGTGTTTTAAATTTGTTTATTATTATAAAGCAATTGCATTTTATCTTGTCAAATTGCCTCCAAAATTGCTCCAAAAGAACGTATCAGTATAGTTGAAAGAGCTGTCCTATTTGGAATGTACTCACATTATGAGTACTTGTCAGTATATCAATAAAAATAATATTTACCAACTTTAATTCAAATGGAATATTCATAACTTTTAATTCAAACGGGGTTGTATTTAAATTTATATGCTTTCGGATTTAAGGAGTATTTTTAATTTAAATAAGGACGATTCCTTGGAGCCACAGTTTTTTTCAGTGTAATGCTCTTCCATTTTGGTTACCTTTTCCAGTATATTGTGACTTGGCAATGCTCCCAGAATGATATTGCTGTCAATTCTCGAGTAAAATTGTTCGTAACCGGTTTTATGCGCGAGGAAAATGTACAACAAGCTTGGCAGGAATCCCAGCTTACTTTTAACATCATTCTTGTTCATATTGCTGACCGTTCTGAAAACAAATACAAAAAGTTAGTCATGCACCAAATCGAATAGTTCGAATATTCGTTGAATGCGTAATCGTGTAATTATTTATTCGAATAAAGGCGAATGTAATACTTTTGCATCTATGCGCTTAAATTTAACATTATATTCTCAGGTTTTGGGGAAAAAGATACCAAAAAAGTTCATTTTGTTCGTGCCTTTGAGCGTGGAGTTTCAATTTGAAAGTTTTTGTCATCCTGTAGTCTAAATTCAAGATTATATTTTGGTGAATAGTGTCTCCAAGATTAGATAATCTAATTATAAACCCCAAACCACAGTTGTTATACTGACTCACTCATAATCAACGTAAAACACACATCCCCCAAACCATGCCTATCTTAGTTCGTATGGTAGATATATTTTTTTAAAAAAAACAGACAAAATTATTTTATTGAAAAGAAATTCTACGGCAACAGTAAAAAACGCATACGAAGTAACGGGAATCAGCTAACATTATAATGATTAATAATGGAACGTGTTAATATTATACTACAGAATAATGTTATTCTACTAAGACTGCAGTCAGCTTTGCATTTTGCATTATTATACCACAAATGATTGTGGTATTCTACTAAGTAAATCTAAACAAGTAACTGCAGTCAGCTTTGCATTTTGCATTATTATACCACAAATGATTGTCATGGCATGGAACGTGTTAATATTATACTACAGAATAATGATATTCTACTAAGTAAATCTAAACAAGTAACTGCAGTCAGCTCTGCATTTTGCATTATTATACCACAAAAATGCATTTTCTTATCTTAATGCTTCCTAAATATTTTAGTACTGTATTTCGTTTGTGTTTTATGTTCAACTCTATTAATGTAGAAAGAAGAATGTGCATTCTGTTTACTTTTGATTGCAATTTGTTTACAGTCAAGTCAATTCTTACTTGTAGATGTAGAACTCCTTACAAATATAATGGCAACGTACTAATACGTTGCCATTATATTTGTAAGGAGTGGCTATTTGCAGGCCCGACGAGAGGGGGAATGTGGGGGGGGGATCCCCCTATACCCGGGATTTCCTAAGAGGCCTGGTGAGAAAATTATCATAATGAAATTTTTTGAAAAAATTTCAAACACACAAAATCAAAAGTTTAGCGATAGTGGGCTAATAAGGGGCAGTGGCAATTGCAGGACACTTATTTTACAATACAGTGCGAGCTTTCAGCTTGTACAGCAATCATAAATATTGTATATTTCGTAAACATTAACATCTGATAATCGAATCATTTGTTGCCAAGAAGAACCGTACACACCTTTTCACATCAACTAAGTGAATTGCTACTACTTTTACTTTTATTACTACCCATACGGTGATTTTAGATGAGAGCATAATAGAGGGGCTCGTATTTTTGCCCCCCGGCCCGGATTTTCTGCCTACGGCCCTGAGTATGTGTCATGACTCATGACGTGAAAGAATTTTTTGTGAAAAAAGATGGGTACCAGAATTGTATTGTTATTAATTTGGTATTAGATTTTCCCGTTTTGTTGAATAAATTTATAGAAAACTTGATTTTTTTATCATTCAGTGTTCAAAATATGCCCATTGTATGGACACACACGAACATAGTTCAAACATTCTCCCACTAAAAATTACCTTTTAATTTGCTTGTGGAACTTTACTGTGTTCCCTTTCATCCCAATAAAAATTACCTTTTAATTAGCTTGTGGAACTTTACTGTGTTCCCTTTCATCCCACTAAAAATTACCTTTTAATTTGCTTATGGAACTTTACTGTGTTCCCTTTCATCCCACTAAAAATTACCTTTTAATTTGCTTGTGGAACTTTACTGTGTTCCCTTTCATCCCACTAAAAATTACCTTTTAATTTGCTTGTGGAACTTTACTGTGTTCCCTTTCATCCCATTCATCGAGGACATTTTCCTCAGATTGGGCATTTTCTTCATGACACCTTGCATTTTACAATGTATAAAAACTTTGATTCACTGACACTTTGTGTAAATATTTTCACACACAAAAGTACTATTTGGTTTGAGCTAATGAATAGATACTGACGTGTCTCATCCCCAACACATGGAATGTTAGAGATAGTACTTACTCGTAATTATGTAATTGGGACAGAGCGGCTGTGCGTGTGTTGAAAAACATCGATTATGATCATGGAAGGTGATGTTGTTTTGGTTGCTGTTGATGTTGTTGTTTTTATTGTTGTTGTTGTCCTGGTTGTTGTCCTGGTTGTTGCTGTTGTTGTTCTTGTTGTTGGTGGTGGTGATCATGAGTTAAACCTTACAATATTGCACAAGTCATGCATAAAAAATAATAATGAAATTTCGGTGGGGGGGTCTGGACCCAATGGACCCCCCCTCTGGGTACGGCCTTGAATATTAGTATATTTATTTATATTAGCAAAACGGAAGCTTTGCTAAAATCACCAGGGACGTAGATCCTCTGATTGGGGTGCGGTAAATTTCATAAAATGTGATGAGCATTAAAATATAAACACCTCTTCAAGAAAGCTCATAGATAGAAGTAAATAGTCTGTAATAAACCAAATTTCAATTTTCAAGAAAATCAGAACATACGCAATCAACCGCCGAGCATTTATTGCAGGGTTTTTTTCGGGAGAATTTTCGATTTTAAATTTTAGGACCTATGAATTGCGCAGAATATCGGGAGGATTCCTCTTTGGACTGACTGTTCTTCTGGGGTCGGGTGTTCTGGGGTGAATTGTTTTACCACTGCTCTATGAGGGGTTGAACCCCACTTAACACAAACTCATATATATCTATAAATGAGTTTACAAGTGGGGCACCATATTTCTTTATTTTGTTTTGATTGTATTTTTAAATAAATGATAAACATAAATATATGAAGAAAATATGTTGAAAAAAAAAAAAAAAAAAAAAAAAAAAAAAAAANAAAAAAAAAAAAAAAAAAAAAAAAAAAAAAAAAAATACACGTCTTTATTTAATTCTTCACATTTATAGAGGGCTTGTTTATCCGAAGGGAAACTATTTTAACACTCCATCACACGTGCCCTTGATTTTTAGGAAAGAACGCACAGCAGCATTTTGCACCACATATTTTGATCCATTGTCGGTGCATAATTTTTCTCATATTGAATTGTTTTTGTACACTGGGGTTCTTTAAGTTTTCTATCAATTTATGCATTTTTTTTTTATAATATATTTTTGTTAAACATAATTAAACATACATCTCGCTCTACGAAGCTACTATGGAAGCTTCTTAGGGAATCAAAACGTGAAAATCTTACCAAAATAATATTAATAGAAACCATCTTTTTTGCCGAAATTATCTTTTACGCCATGACCAACAGACATACACAGAGGATACAGCAAAATGCTTCCGGTCTTTACCTGTCACCTATATTCTGCGTAATTTATAGGTCCCAAAATTTAAAATCGAAAATCATTTGACATGTATTTCTATCAATATTACATGGTGTTTTAAACAAAAAGGAAAATTAAATTTGGTGTCAAGAATATGTGGTTTGATTTTGTGACACCCTGAATAGTGTAAACCAGATGTGAAGGCACTTAATTATTACTAGTGTCATCAACCAGGCTTCGCATATTTTCGTGGCAATTTGTAATGGGCACCTTATATTTGATTTCCATTCAATTATAGTCAATTTTTTTAATATATTTTTATCATCATCATCATCATCATATTTTTATCAGATTGCATCATTTATAACCATCAGATGTATGTGACACTAATATAATCTCCCCTAATCGACCTTGTACTCGGATTAGACCAGATATAGAAAATTCGAGAGAAAAGAATCAAATTTTTCACCCACTCAGGAATCGATTCGGAATCGTATGAACATACGAGTATTTTATGTAAGTCGAATTTATGCGCAATGATCGTACAAAGGCGAATCAATTGAATAAACCATTGTTTTTTTTTTAAAAAAAAAAACCTACCTTTGACTGATTTAAAATTTTCAAACACAAGAAAGATACTTTGTGAATGATTTTTGTAAAACTAATTCTAATATTTTGAAATATTTATATGAACTACAGACGTTAGTAAAGCTTAGTTTCTGAGTATCAATGGCAATGAGATATATCTTAAGGTTGTAAGTCGCACGAGATGACTAGATGAATCTGTACAGAATGTTGTCAGAGCCCAGGTTGTGATAAACAAGATTCATACTTTATAGGTACTCGTAGATCTGATATACGAGTATATAGGTGTGGTAAACTGGCAAATCTACTCAGTTGGACTAGGAAATGGATATCTATATGTTCTCCTCACAAATTGACAAGTATTATAGATTCCATCAGGGAGGGTCATAGTTTGAATATGAGTTTCTCCTGTACAAGGAGGTATCTTAGGGACAGGGTCTGATGAAAATTAGGCCGTGTCCACTCTCCAAATTATGAACTATATGTCAATGCCAAATATTACTTCGATCCGTTCCTCTTCTACTTCGAAAAAGGACAAACCAAGATATTTTCCGCACTTATGATTTTAAATTTTTTAACTTTTCACCTCCAGAGTCTCCAGAGGTCAATTGGAGGTAATTACTTTCAATTGAGTTAAGAACTCATTGAACAATGTTTTTGGTTGTATCTCGTAATGCTGTGATTAGATGGGTTCAAAATTACCGAGCCGCGCTAATTTAAAATATTACAACCAGTGACCACTTTCCGTATCTTAGCCTTGTAATAGACGGACGACGGACATGTGGTGTTCCCCTTAAAATCAACTTTTCTCACCATTTAAGGTCTGGAAAAATTGTAGAAATGGGTTGATCGGAGGGTATCTCTATCAATTAGAACTGTGATGATATGCATTCCAGAAACCTTCCAAAATGAGGAAAAAAATTTGTTTTTTACACTTCGGAAGCCTAAAAGTAATATGAAAGTTGTTAGACGTAGACTAAAGTTAATATTCTAAAAAGGAAATGACAGGTGAAATAATGTTACCCCAGAAAGTTTACAACTTTTTAGTAGAGCTCTATTATGTTCGGGAAGAAATACATTAAATAATCGAAACCTTAAACAAGAACTTTAAATGTCACAAGAAATCATAAAATTGAATTTCATAAAAAAAAATACAATTTTCAAAGTTTGTACAGCTCGGATGAAGAAAGTTGAAAAAGTTGGTGTTACAGTGGTTGAGTGGGAACCCAAAACTTTCTTAACGTCAGTACAGTCTCTGAGGTCTGGTTCTTAGGAAATTTATATTATTGTAAATTTCCTTACTCAAAGGGAATCGGATTGGAATCTAAATTGTTAACGTTTATTGTATAAAAAGGGACAGCCAAAAAAGACACCATGAGCCTCTGAAGTAAGTTAAGTAACATGGACCCGTGCCGGTAGCCGCTAATATCTATATATCGAACGAAGTGAGATGTAGTTTTAATAGCCCAAACATATAGCGAAAAATCAAGAAAATTGATGGACCCCTCCCCTTTATTAGAACTAAATAATGTCAAACTGATTTCGAGTTAAGTCCGAATTTCCATTTAATGGACCATATTAAAGAAGTATCCGGTCACCCCCCTTAACTTTTGAAAGTCTTGGAATTTTTGAATTTCGAAAAGCTCTAGGAATAGGAAAAGGGCCATGGCCAATCGAATGTTTATGGTGTCATCCAGGTTGGATACCCGTAAGTAACTTTTATTGAAAAAAAAGTGTCGATTTCTCAGAAAAATCAAATGGAATGGTACAATGAAAAAACTTTCCTTCTCATTTTTCAAATTAATAATCAGGGGCGGAGCTAGAGGGGTCTAAAGCTTAATTTTGTTACACTCTGCATATTAACGGTGTTTATTTTAAGAAGCTTTGATATAAAAGTTATTTCCTATGTGATTCCATTGAAATTTTCTCATTCCCCTGGCCCGGTTGTGAAAGAAATAAGGATAATGTTTTTTTTTTGCTAAATGTTTCCTTATTTAAGTTACTTACTGTATGTTCTAAAAAAACACTTCATCTCAGACTTTCTATCTGAAAATGGCCTTCAAAACAGCTTATTTTTAACTTCCAGGGAAAAAATGAATTTGACTTTGTTTTCTTGTCTGATGAAAATAAAATTTTACACAATAAGGGGATTTTTACATCAAAGCTTAAAATAATCACCGTTCTACAGAGTGTAACTTAGTTAAAATTTTGACCCTTCTAGCTCCGCCCCTGGTTATTTCCTTTTGAAAAATTACAAAAGTAAGCTTTTCCTTATTTTAAAAGTTACACCCTGTAGAACTTATTTTTATTTGAACAAATATATTTGTACCATCCTCTTTAAATTTCTCGAGGAATCGACACTTTTTTCAATAAAAGTTATTTTACTTAAATTTCTGGAGTAAATTTTTCAATAAAATTCCGCAGATCGAACCTGGATGTCACTATAACCATTCGATTGGCAATGGCCCTTTTCTTATCCCTAGAACTTTTCAAAATTCAAGAATTCCAAGCTGTTCAGAAGTTAAGGGGGGTGACCGGTCATTCTGGGACACGCTGTATAGCAAAATTATGGCCAACCAATTCAGAGATACGAGTTCGGAACCTCGTGACTGGACGACAGACACGAGGAGAAGGAAGCCCAATGATTTGTAGATGTTCCCATGGCTGTAGGGGGCCGTAGCTAAAAACTCTTCAATTGTTTGTGGTCGAGCTCAGGGCCGCTAGAGAGTCGGGGGAGGAGGAGGGAATCTTAAGAATATTTGTTGGTTATATTCTTTTTTCTTAACATTTTTAAGTTACTGGGAATTAACTCAAGGGCAATCATGCTGCATCCTCCCCCTGTCATCATGCCTGTTCGAGATATATATCGATATTCGACACTGATGAAAGCAAAAATTACTACATTTTTTAAGAAAAATAAAGTACCTTTTATTTGATTGATTTTGAGCCTGGTTTATTGGTGATTCGGTCCCTGGAGTGGACGCAGATAAGTAGCGGACAATGTGTTCGATAGTAATATGAAATAGGTACTACTGTCACTTATACTACAGACTACACTGTCACTTCAGATATCAGTGGGGATCTCTCCCTCTCTCTCTCTCTCTCTCTCTCTCTCTCTCTCTCTCTCTCTCTCTCTCTGACATCACTACAACAATGATGTCATTCTTCGCCCACGCAAATCAAACATGCTAATAATAACGATAATTATTTTTGGTCGTGCGCCAAATATCTACTAATTTGCTGAACGTGTCATATTTGCCTAATATCATCATATATACAATGTAGATATACCATCCAGTGTCACACACAAGGGGGGGGGTCCAGATCCCCCCCCTTCCCCAGAAAAAACCAAGTTTTTTTTGATCGAACCCCCGCACGGTTAGCGGGTATATATACGTGAAAATAGATTCCTCGTTATTTCACTTCTGTAGATCAAATTACTTAAAACAATTTAGTAGAATTCATAGGTAAATATTTGTTGGAGGGTCTTAACTTCACCCCCCCCCCNTCCCCCCCCCCCCCGCTCATGTTTTCATCAGACCAGGCGGGGATTTTAGGGATAGATATGACTGTAAAAAAAAAAAAAAACACTTCCCCCCCCCCCCCTTTCGAATGAAAATCTTGGTTGCGCCACTAATTCCATCATAAAACTATTGAGACAAGCGTTCCCATTCTAACAACGAATTTAACAGTTATCAGTCGATTCAGATAAAAACAGCACTAGTATCGTACTTGGGCGACCCGTGTTTAATTCCCGGCGAGTTCAGGACATGCTTGTGATTTCAGGGTGCACAGAACATAGTGTGCGACCAGTTGCGGCATTAACAGAATAAACTGATTTGTTGGAAGATTGAAGAGATTATTAGTACTACTACTAATGATTAGTACTAGTACTAATTATTACTACTTTTTGGTAATAACGTAATACCCACAAAAGTTGTGAAAAGACTGTTACCACAAAGAAATTCTACATTTACCAGACCTTTCATTCATATATTACATTATTACGTGAGGGGAGTTCTCCATTCATGGCGAGCTAGAAAGAAATGCGTCATCTGAATTGAAAATTTCCACTTTAAAGCCAAGATATGTTTCCATGTTTTCGCACGCAAAGGGTAAATTTTGTGTTTTCTATGTACCTAAGTAGTTTTAAAGTGTGTTCCTTGTTTATGCATTACAATGAAATTTTAATGTTTTTTAGAGTGTTTATAAATGAAAGTTTAATGTTTTTTAGATCCGTCCTTGAATAATAATAAAAATTAGCCTTTTTAGATAAAACCGTCCTTTCAGTTATTAATAGAAAATAGATTTCCTTAAGATAAAATCTTCCTTAGTAGTAATATAAAATAGCCTTCCTTATAATAATTTTACAAGCACAAAAAGACCAATTGAGGCTTAGGTGCAGGGGCTTATACAGCCCTAAGGAGGAATCTAGCTCACGAATAATCAAAAGTAAGTTATCCCACTTTAACCTTTGTGACACTTATTGGGAACTCTAGTTTAGAACTAACCGTTGTGACACTTACTGGGAACTCTATTAATGGAACTCTAATTAAGAACTCTAGTTTAGAACTGATTTTCTGGAGGCTAGAAGTCAAGGAAGAAAGCATTGGCATAAGTACCACCCCTCGGCCCTTCCAACATGAGGAGGTGTCAGTATGAACCAATCACGTCTTCTCCCTTGCTTTTAGATAACTTCCCCTTAAATGGCAAAAACCAGCGATAGTGATACTCAATTATTAACCCTTAAACAACAACCACTATGATAATAATAATAATTATTATGTGCAACTTAGAAGCGGCCATTTTTCTAGGAAATTAAAAAGGTGTCTTATATTGGAGACAAACAAAGTCTTCAGGTCTACAGTATTCACAGTTATAAAGAAATTGTAGGTACCTACTAAAAAATTATACGAGGGTTTTTATTAATATGGAGAGCTTCTAGAAATTTACGTTTTTTATAATTCGTTCCAATTTGAATTTTAGCTTTAATTTTAATTTTCTTATTTTAATTTCTAATTTAATTAATTAAACTCTGAATCGATATTGTCAATCATTTATATAATGAAGATTACTTTTTGAAACCCTTTAACCTCTTGAATCCTGAGGTCCCATGTGGGCCTCAACAATGATAGAAGACAATGTCGTGACAGACGCCAAGCGCTCGTGTCTCATCAAACCAATTGTAGTTGATATATAGATTTTTTTTTTCAAATTAATATTTTATAGAATTAGTAGATTAGTTCTTGAGGCCAAATGGTACCAATTTAACTGTATTTTTCCTGTACATAACATCGCAGAATTAATAAGGGGTACCTCTACGATTAAAATACGTACATAGCTTATGCGAATGACTACAAACATCCTAGATACCATCTGTAAACTTAATTCTATTTCATAATGAATGTCCATACAAAAGTTTCATAAAAACGGGACAACGTGTTCGAGAGTTATATTGAGGTACAAAAAGACAATCGAAGTGTTAAAACTATCTCTTATTTCATTCGGTCAATCGGACTAATCAATGTGAATTAAGGCGTTCCACACCTGACTTGTTCATTCGTGGCGTTGCAAACCTAGAGTTTTGCTTAAATCAAAAGAGATTTCATAATAATATTAAAGTAAATTATTTTTATGGAAAAGAAGGAACTTGGCAAAATGTTAATTAGACGATTAGAAATGTTATGTTCCTTTTCAAAGGAGCAGATTAATCTCTCATAATAAATATCTCTTTTCTTTTTTACTCTCTCTCTCTCTTCGCTGGAAAAATCTTTTGAGTAAAATTGCATTTTATACAGGGTGTACTCAAAAATCGATGTTAAAAAAACAAATATAAGTTAAATGAACAAGTAATAGAGGAAGTACCAAATTATAAATAGGCTTGGGCTTGGATTGGACATGGATAAAAAAATGTGAAATTGCTATAACAAAAACTGACTTCTGAAATCTCAAGGAAATTCAATGAAAATCAAAGCGAGATGACTAAAAATGAATGTGAGATCCTGGGCCCTAATCAACACCAAAGAAAATAAGAATATTATGGGAAGAAAAAATCTCCAACACCGAGGTATTAAGACGTGTTAACAAAACCCAGACAAAATTTGGACCTGAGGGAACTTACCTAAATGAAATCATACTGGGAAAGTTAGAGTGACCAGACAGCAGATGTGTTGAAGTGTAAAAATGAATGATAATGATTTACACAATGCAATCTGACGGAGGTTTACTGAATGAACTGCTATCTAGTTTTTACAGCACGATTTTTATTGAACGTCTCTTTTTTCTGTTCGCTCCAGAATAGTTCTCGAACGCCGACTTATGACATTATTTATCGGATTTAAGGAACATTTTTAATGTAAGGAAGATTTCTTGGGGACACATTTTTTTCAGTGTATCTATACTGTTCCCTCGAATATTGTATGCCAATTTTTTTGGGGTGTCACCCTGTATTTCAAAGCGAAAAGAAAAAAGAAGGAACAGAAGACGTAATTCAGTGAGTGAGAGGAGAGAGAGAGAGAGAGAGAGAGAGTCAACTTTGATAGCTTAATATTAAGAAGTAAGAAGGCTGCATTGAAATATAATTCTTGAATGTAAATTTGATGCAGACTGCTGTTACTAATGAGGTTTACTACAAGAATAATATTCGAAAGTAAAAAAACGTGGAAGCTTAATCATTCTAAACATTAGAAAGTTCTTTCCTTTTTAAGAAAGAAAGTAGAAAACAGAGGGACGGAGTGCAGCAAGTATGAAAGGATTATCATTAGTAATTGACGTTATCGTAGTTGATGGCGGGGTTTGAACTTTCTAGTTGTCCCATAGGATACCTTCGTACACTAAAAATTTGTGGCTCCAAGGAACTCTCCTTATTTTTCGAAAAATTCTCGTTAAATCCAAAAGCATTTAAATTTAAATACGAATCGCATTTCCATTTGAATTGAAAGAAATGTTAATATTAATTATTGTGATACCATGATAAGTAATGTGAATTGAAAATTTTCATAAAAAATATCAATACAAGAAAAAAATTGTGCATTCTACAGAGTACAACTCCTTTAAATCAACTGATGCGTTCTTTCGGAGCAAATATTTTGGCGATCCGTCTTGGGACCCAATGCATTGCTTAATATTATAAGGAGTACTTTTTCAGTATATATGAGAATGCAGATTTCAATAAATTTAATATTCCCAAAAATTTCAGCAACCTTACCAATAGGTACATGTACAATTAATTTTGGCAGTGAGTCTAAACTGATAGTTCTGTGAACTGCAGACCTAACCAAATAATCGACCATACAACATAATCAACCATAAATACCGAATTTCGTCAAAATTGGAGAAAACGATCGGAAGTTATCGAGATACAATTAGACGTTTAAAAAAAAATGGAACAATTAGACGTTTAAAAAAAAATGGAGTACCTACCTAGTTAATACCTGTTTTATTCTATGGATATTCGTATATTCGTGAGCTGAATTCCTCTTTTGGGCTATGTAAGCCCCTGCACCTAAGCCTCTTATGGGCTTTTTGTGCTTGGAAATTAGCCTGTTTCCTAGCTAAGGCCTAAGATCTGCGCAAACTTGATCAGCCTTTTGGCTAGGTCTTTTGCGTGAATGTCAAGCCTGGGATCTGTGATGTAGCTGTCCCATACTTAGTCTCCACGCAATGAGGGAGTCGCAATCAAAGATAACGTGAGAAGCAGTCTCCTCATCCTCCCCACAAAGTCTGCACATAACCTGGTCTTGATGGAAGCCCATAGTGTGCAGATGTTTTCTCAGTCCACAGTGCCCAGTGATCAGGCCCGTGGCTAGTCTGATGTTTTTGCGACTGAGGGCAAGGATCTCTATAGTAAGATCCTTGGATGATCCCTGTAACACAGCCTTGCTGTGTCTCAGGCCTGAGACGTCCTTCCACCGCCTCAGATGGTTTTCGAAGATCCATCCGTCGATGAAATTCTTGATCTCAGTCGTACTTAGTTCAGCAACCTTTACTAATAGGTACATGTATAATTAATTTTGGGAGTGAGTCTAAACTGATAGTTCTGTGAACTGCAAACCTCACCAAATAATCGACCATAAAACATAATCAACCATAAATACCGAATTTCGTCAAAATTAGAGAAAACGATCTGAAGTTATCGAGATACAATTAGACGTTTAAAGAAAAAAATGGAGTACCTACCTAGTTAATTTCTGTTTTATTCTATGGATAAATACACCCTTTGATTAATACGAAGTTGATTCTTAAGGCCAAGATCAAATCATCAAAGCGGCAATGTCAATTTCTTGAGGAATTAAAGTGCCTAGGTAGTTGGTTCATATGAACCACTGCCGACGTATATCAGACAATTCAATTTTTGAATTCTAATACGTAACTTGACCTATAATTTTTTTTTTTTTTTTGGGGGGGGGTCAGTTTTTTCGTTGTGGATTGCAAAGGCTCATTCATAAAGCAAATCTCATAGCAATTCACCTTGAAGAAATCCTCGACCTTTTTTTTTTCTTTCTTTTGGAAACCCTAAAATGCTTATTGTTGAAACGGAAATTGTTGAAACGGAAAATACAGGAAAATTCAATTTTGAAATAAATAATGGGCAAAGAAAATGAGGTTGAATTAAGGGAGAGTGAGTTGGAAAAAAATTGAAAAGGGAAGAAAATCCTTGTGGACACACTAAATTATAAATTAGAAAAAAAAGGAAAATAAGAAATTAGTTTGTTTATACATAGAAACATGGAAAGAAAGAAGCAAGGAAGGAACTAAAGAGAGTAAGTAAATAACGAAGATGAAGCTAATGTTGACATTTTGTCAAATGGTAATTGTTTCCTTATTTGAACAAAAATATGAAAATGAGGTTGATGAGAATTTGAGAATTAGGGATCCAAAGTGAATTAAAAAAAATACAACCAAAATCAGTAATGACGCAATCATGCTGTGCTCCCCCCAAAATCTTACTAGGGGAGAGGGGATTTACCCTCTCGCAAACCTCTGGAGGGGGACAGGGCTAACTTAAAACACCTACATGATGGGAGCGTTAGTTATTATTGAGAAATCATGGTAAACATGGTCTAAAATTCGCCAGGGCCCCGACCTTTTTCGACGAAGGGGTCTCGATAATGTGAATAATTTATTTTTTGGATCCTGTAGATGCACCTGTGCCGCCACTGAATAAATTCCAATGTAACACTGAATTATTTTCCTCAAGGAATGATGAAAATTCGTACGATTGTTTTTCAAAGGAGAGAATAAAGCAATATTCAATCGCATATTTTTAACCAAGATTTTATTACGAGTTTTGCAGATTTGATATTTGTGTGATTTTAAAATAAGATTACTTCTGAAAATTTATCCTAAGCGGATCATGGAAAAGTTGTGTTCGATTTATTTTTTGTATAAAAGAAAAACTTTTTACATAATTTTTTTTATAAATAAGTTTTTTTCGTAAGTCGAATCAAAAACAGACACAAAAAATTGACGACTGACAAAAAATAATTTTTCTTCAAAAAATTTAACTCACATTTGAAACCATCAGCACTATCAAAAGCCAGGATTTCGTGTCCATCGATATTTTCTTCAATATAGAAAGCACAATTTTTGTCTTTTTTTTTTAAAGTTGTCTTAAAATGAGTTGGATTCACTGTCACACTATTAATTTTCATGAAATATTTCCCATATGATCTCACCTGCACAGACACCTGTGAAATTTCACAGTAACCAATAGCCAATTTGTGATAATGAAAGAAAATGCACCAGAGATGGGGTTCGCATTCTTATTTTTCGTTCGGATTTTTACTATACATCAAAAAGAGTAAACCAAAAATTTGGTTTATTATTTTTTGTGACGATTCGTAAGTTTTTTTATTTTGCAATACCCAAGTACACCACGTGGAGGCGAACTGATATTCTACCCCAGTTTTGCATTGAAAAAAAAAAAAAAAATGCAAGAAGCAGCATTTAAAAATGGATCTTATTTTCTAATCAGTGCTTTCACTCCAAAGATACAGAAACAGATACAAAAAAATCACACTCTGAAAAATAAATAACAAAAGGCAATATAGTCTCTATGGTTCAGAATTTTTCCATCCGAAGGTTAAAATTATAACCATAATAATACCTGGAGGATCTGAACTTAGAATGGTAATGTGAGAAACTAAAACTTGATTCACCATTTGTTATTCTTTAGGCTAGATTGAATTTATGAAAAGAGTGAAAGTGAGAGGAGGGCGCAGATTAGGTATCAGAATAAAGTTTATAATGTTTACACTTGGGTGAAAAGTGAAAAAATATATTACACAAAATAACATTATATTTCAGATTGCTTTAAATTTGAATTTTAAAATGTACTTAGGAAGAGACGTGCGCCGCGCCGGTCGGGGTCGGGGATAAACACAAGGAATTTCCTTATCTCCTTTTGTAAAATATAAAACAACCCTTAAGCCTTAAGCCCTGTAGAAGATTTAGAGAAATTGTGAACAGTAATAATAATAATAACAATAAGTTTAGACTACTACTTCTAATAAATTCTAAGCTTTTGTTTTGACGGGGTAGAGGGTGCGCGAGCGGGACGTCGAAATTATTTGAAATTTATGGTAAAGATTTGGAATTTCAAGACACTATACTGTGGAAAATGCAAATCTTTTCACTTTCTAATAATTTTTTATTAGGTACCAAGTATATACTTTAGGAGAAAAGCAAAATATCTTCTTTGTTATCCACATTAACTGTAATGAGGATGATTACGTTGCCTGTCTCAGTGTCTAATCTAAGGTATCATTTTTTGTTATTCTCTCACCTGAATGGTATTCTCGTTTAGCACAAGTTTCTCCTCCTGGAAAGGTACTTAATAGGTTGTCACATGAAATTTCTACAGCGAATGCATTGTTTTCGGCTTCGGATCCCGCTAAATAATGAGACCTACTTCTATTATCTCCGTATTGAGCGTGTCATGAGTCATAAAATTGACTTCAAACTTTAATTGTTTTGATCTTCTTCTAACAATCATAACCTTGCGGATTTACCTACAATCACCCCAAATCAAAAGTGAAGTGTGTAGTTATGACAGAAGCGTAGCTACAGCGTGGGACCTCAGAATATGGCGGGTAGCTGAGATCAAATAGAACATTTTCTACGAAATTCGTTAGTGAGCCAGGCGAAGCATAGCCGAGTTACAGGGTGGAGAAAGTCATTTTTGGACAACTTTCAATGTCGCTTGGTGGGTTCTGTGTGACCGAACAAAAAGAAGATGGACCTTAAAGCCTAGTTTTTGATGGCGGTGATTTCAAATAAGCCTTCTAAATTTTAAAATACAAAAGTAAAATGGGGGAAAACCTGAAAAGTGATAAACATTTTTTGTTTGTTCTCAAATGTGATTCGTCTTATGAATAGAGCGTCTCTTTCTAAGACTTTTTGTGTAAAAAAAAAAAAAAAAAAAAAAAAAAATGAAAAATCGAACAAAAAATTTAATTCCCATAAAATTTAAGAACTAAGCCCCAATTAAAGTCTTGGACCAAAATGGCAACCTTCAAAGATTGAAAAAATGGGGCCCATTTATAGCCTGTATAATTATATCTCGATAACTACAGCAGAATCAAATAGGCTGATTACATAATATATCTATATACTTATATGTATATACAGCGTGTCCCAGAATGACCGGTCACATCCCCTCTTAATTGTTGGAATTTTTGAATTCTGTGAAGCTCTAGGGCTAGAAAGAGGCTATGGTCAATTGTATTGAAATTTTCTCGTTTCTATAATTTTCCTGTTGAACATTCAAGAAGATTAATATTTTTTTTTACTTATTGTTTCCTTATTTAGGTTACTTTTCATTGTTTATCTAAATCACCTTACTTCCCGAAAACGGCCTAAGTTTAACCTCCAGAAAAAAAAGGATTTGACTTGACATCCTACGAATCTGATAAAAATGAATATAAACCTAAACAGATTAGAAACCTTTTTTTTAACACAAGTGTATTTTTTAAATAAAAAAAAAAAGATAGCCCACATTCTATTTCCATTAAAAGTTGATCGAGAAATCCACATTTTTTGCCACTTCCGGGATTCGAACCTGGATCTCACCATAACCTTTCGATTGGCCACGGCTCCTTTTCTATCCCTAGAATTTTACAGAATTAAAACATTCTAAGTGTGTTTTGGAAATTCAATTTTCAAAAAAATATCGTTATCACCGGTTACCTCTGTGCTATAGAGATTATTATTTCGACACATATTTTTTTACGCCTAAAATAATTCTTACATTATTTTTATTATTACGATAATCATCTCATAATTCTTCGGTTTAAAGATGTTCATACCGATGCGATGGTCGTTGAGCAATGAGTTAATGAGCGGCACAAGCACAAGGGAGAGTACTGGGGAAAAGAGGAGAGACTTTGGGAGGGGGGGAGTAATAAATTCACGGCACAATTCACGTTCGGCATAGCATTTCAAATTACAAGTCAAGTATAATGATAAACTTTACCTCTTTATTTATACTTTTAACCCTTGTCAGCAGTACTAGAGCGAAATGTCATCTTGCAAGTAATGCATATGAAGCAACAATAAAACGTCTGCAGAATGGCTAAGTACAGTTTCCTTACCAGAATCTCTCTTATATTAATGTTCTACCAATATTGATGAATTTGTGGTAACCATAATTATTGGGGGGGGACCCCCCCCAATAATTATGGTTCCATATTTTACTTTTCTTTGACCGAAGGAAGTGAGGTCTAGTTGTAATTCCACGATTTTGGTTTAATATTTTCCATAATCCATAATGAACTTTGGGATTTGGGAATCGTCACGAAAAATATAAAATAAATATAAAAATTCCCCCTTAAAATTTGATATAGTACATTTCAAGCGTATTAGAATCTAATAATTGTGGACTACACTTTTGCCAATCAATTTTTTTTTGGGGGGGGAGAGGTATTTTTTAAAGTAGGTAAAATAATTAACCCATTGTGTCACATTGCCAGAGTTATTCTTTCGAGACAAGGAAATTACTTAGAGCGAACCTTTGGTACAGATAAATAATTAATATGAAAAACATGAAAGTTTCTTCGTGGACACAGAATAAAGCGGATTTTTCGCAGATACTTCGAACTTGTTTCCTTCTCTTTGAATAGTTTAATCCTCAATAATACGCGAACACGGAAAAAAATAAACGATTAACAAACGCCAGTCTCGAGTTGCAGATGTTTTTAAGGCCCGTTTATACTGCCTGAACATCCCCGAGCATCGAGCATCCATAATCGTTGCTCGCCAGTTTTCAACGAGCACGAACACAAACGAGCCCTCTGTTCACACTGCTCTAGCATCAGTTATTCGTGAGGATTCGCAGCGGACAGGTGCTCCGTATACAGAGAAATGAAGAAAAGGCACTTTTCATTTTCCCACTCCATCAGTCAAACACTAAAAAGCAACAGCACCACACACAAAATGGGAGACATGTATCCTTCAACAGCTAGGCGAGAACTAGATTCATAGAACACCATTCGACGAATCCCGAGGTGTTTACACAGAGCGAGCAGCGAACGAGCGTCTCTTTGATGATTCACCGACATCGGGCGGAACAGGCCAGAGCACGAACGAGCATTCACTTCGACCTTGATGGGCTCGCGGCGACTGTTTACACTGCCTCAGTCTCGAACGAATGATCGTTCGTCACTCCTGCTTGCGACGAATGCTCGGGCGCGTGTAAATGAGGCTTTATGATACCAGAACATATTCAACTCTATTGGATGCCCTCGCTGAAGTCGAAGGTTAAAAAAAAAATAAATGAAAAAAATATGGAAAATCGTTGAAAGAAATATGACAACGGAATTGCAGTCAGCATTTATTTTAATTTCACGCTTGACGGTCGACTCCAGCCATTTTTTTCCTCTCTTAAATTCCCTGGGTATAATATTCTGTAATTTTTGGTGTGGGAGTTAAAAATATTTTTAAATCATCCTTCTTTTATTTTGCAGTCGACTTTTTATATTCCATCTTTAACGCTGTTCATTGCTGGATACCTGTTTTAGTATATATGATTTAGTCTTTTCAATGACTACAACCTTTGAATTCGACTGGAGAATAAAATTCCTGCCCTCATTTACTAAATGAATACAATTTTTTTTAATATTTATTTTGAGGTCTTTCTCTTTTCCGATTTTTAAAACCGAGATTTTTCTTTTCTGTGTTCGTCTTTTTATCCCATCATAACTGTCAACTATTATCGATATTAACCTTGCGCAGAATTCAACACGCATTTTTTTTTTTTGGAACCTAACACAATACTACTCCCAACACGTTCTACCCAACAATCTTGATGTTCAATTCTATTAAATTATATCGGCACTAACCGATTTTGAACATAATTTTATTTAAATCAAACAAAAATTTGAATTTCCATACAAAAAAAATCGAAAACGGTTGGAGAGCTTTGAACTCTGATCTTTTTTCTGGGCTCCCTGNTTGTGGGGGGGGGAGGGTTCCATTCCTATCAAATGTTCTATACTCTTACCGTTTCTAATAGTATTCAATGATTTCCCATACAAAAATCGGAAAATCGGCCGTAACTCGAAAACGGTTGTATATTTTTTTAACTGTGATAATTTTTCTGGGGTCTCAGGCTATGGTTTTGGGGGGGTTCATTCCCATCATTTTTTCTATATCTCTCACCGTAAACAACGATTTGCCTAAACAATGAGGTTTGTCAAAATTTTATTGTAGCCGATCCCGGATTCGAACTTTTAACCCTCGAATGGCTTCACGAAATATGTCCCAAATGAAGGATAAAGATGTTACCTAAAACTTTCTCGCTTTGAGTTGATATGTTGTCGCGACAAATCTTAAGATATTGTCCAAAATTCGGAAAATTTTGAGCAAGAAATTGGAAAATCGGCAATAACTAAAATGGCCGGACAATACCATGCCTATAACCTTCCCCGGGTAAAAACAAATAAGTGTGCAAAGTTTCGTGCAATTCCGAGCTGTAGTTCGTAAGTTATAAGCGAACAAACAAATAAACAAACAAACAAACAAACAGTCATTAACTTTTATATAGATAGATAGAAGCCGATTAGTGTTTGGGCCAAATTATGCTAACTTTAATAAATAAGGTCAATAATAAATTATTTCAAATTGCGCCATATCTTGCATCCGATAAGAATAATAAAAAAAAATATATTTACAAGNGCATCCGATAAGAATAATAAAAAAAATATATTTACAAGTGTAATAAAGTTGTTTTTTTTCGATTCTGAATCAAATCTGAAATGTCATGCATTTGGCTACCATTGAACTCGATAGTGACACAGAGATAAAATATGTCTATTTTTCTGTACGAATACAATACTTTATCTTCTATAGGAAGAGAAAGTAAAAAAAAAAAAATGTAAATGTAATTGTAAAATAAATGAACAAGTATTAAATGCCTCTGCCAGAAAAGGCAATAAATTGTAATCCCAAAGGTCATTCATCCTTATCATTTACTCGTGAATTAAGAAAAGGGACATTTATTTGTGCAGCATGTATGGAATACTTGTACAGCATGTTATTGTTTGAAAAGTCCGCAACATCTAATATCTATTGACCGGCATAATAATAATAATATTTTTTTTATTATATATACTAGCTGTTTTCCCGTGCTTCGCTACGGTTACAAAATTCAACAACAATTTCGAGATAGCGGAATTAAATCTCCTCAATTTTAGATTTTTGGTGGAACCGACCCCCAGAGTCAACACGGCTCCTATTTAGAAAATTCAATATTTTCAAGGATATGACTTTTTGTACTTCGGAACACCTTTGTATCAAATTTCAGCTTTCTCGCTCATCCCGAAGTGGTACTTCTCAATTCCGATATTTTGGTGGTGAAAACCGTCCATAAATCGGATAGAAACCGGAAATTTTCAAATTTAATATTTTTTATGGGGTCCTTGTATACTATTTTGGGGGGGGGGTCTATTCTCGGTAATTTTTCGTTATCTCCTTTAGTTTGCCCAGAAAAAAATACAAAAAGACCCGCTAAATAGCGCCATTTTTGGCGGTAACTTGCTCTCACTTGAACTTTAAACTTTTTTCTTTCTTATTACGCACCTCCATACTAAAAGGAACCTGCGTGCCAAGTTTCAAGTCTCTACGTTTAGCTATCGTGGAGCTACGTTGATTATCAATCAGTCAGTACTGGGCTTTACGTTTTATAAGTATAGATTTTGGGATACTACATCAAATTATAGTATAGATTATTTACTCAACGTTTTCGGCCACGCTAAGTAAAGAATATACTTATAAATTTCAGAAAATATATAAAAAAAATATTAGAATGACTACATACACCCAACAAGTTAAATATTTAATAATAACAGTTATTTTTCTTAAAATTCGCTTTTTGATAATGTTGGTATGTTGGCAGTATCGCTAGTATTTCCAAGGAATTAGATTATAAATAGAAGAATTCATGGTAAATATGTATTTTATTACCCTAAATTTCAAAAATGGTCGAAAAAAAAAAGACATGGCAGTAAAAACGTTTCCTAACCTCTCTATTGGGTTAAGGGAGCCGTAACAGACCTTGGCTTAAATTGAGAGCTTAGGAAACGTTTTTACGGCCATGCCTCTCTTTTTTTCGAACATATTTGAAAAGTTATCCTAAAATACATATTTACCGCCGAATTGATTCATTTCATTGCGCACACTGATGGCATCTCTTCATATAATAAAGTAAAATTTGTGACCATTCCAAATTCTAATTATTGAAAATAATAATCCAAAAAATATATCCTAATTATGAATTTAATTGCATTATGGTAGAGAATATGTATTTTATTAGGAAGTAATAAAACGGCTAAGTTGCCGCGAATATTTTATTGATTAGTGGCCCAGACACGGTTAATCTGGTCTTGCTTACATCTAATTTAGTTTGGTTACACAATACCGATTTTTCAATTTAGAAGACAAAGCATTGAATAATAAGCAACGAGCGCAATTTGTGCTCTGCAAAATATCAAATTCTGAATTTAGAGTATGTCTGCTTAAAAAGGATAATTCTTATAGGTGTGTGTGTGTGTATGGAGGCAACTGTCCTGATGAATAGTACATTCGTGCAGTGCCGGGACAGATTGCTATCATATAGCTGACAGTGGGGCAGAGAGGGGAGGGTGGGTTTAGTAGTTAAGCAATCGGTAGGGTTAGAGCCCCACCATTAGTGGGGCTGAGATTGATTCCAACATAACGCCACTCGACTGGGGTTTTTGTCTGGCTGAGGCTGGACAAATATTTTTCCGGTCGAGAAGTGGAGTGTATCTTTTGAAGATTCCCATGCTCGTCTCCTCAGGCTGTTGTCAGCAAATTCGGTTAGGGATCAATAAAAAAAAAAGGTGTGTGTGTGTATGTATGTATACTGTATACATAGACTGTGTACACACACACACACTTCTGAATGGAGCTGTGACTTTAAAAACAGAGAATATACATTCCTTTTTTAATGCCTATTTAACTGGACTTATTAGTAAACCTCTTCTGTCTTGTGTATAACATTGAATATTTGGAGTCGGCGTTACCTTCCTTAAGTCTACCATGCCGCATATCCTTTACTGGCACGGTAACCCTCTTTCGTCTGATTGTACCAATGTGTAGTAACTGTAATTAGCTGATGACTTTCCATCTTTGGTTTGAAGCCGATTTTTTAAAAGGCTGAATGCCCTTCCTAACACCAAACCTTCTGTATTTTCGCGGGCTTAGAACCGTCACTTAATGAAGCTGGTTTGCTCCTCTTGTTGGCCACATTGTGTATAACAGTATAATGCGTCTTCACGCCTAATATCTTTCTTCTTTGGTTGCTAAGTGGTCTATTAAAACAAATATTTATATTATACGCTCCGAATGAAGATGCTTTAGCTTTAGGTAATATTAGATATTAGATTTAATATAAATATACGACTTTAATAAAAGTAAACCAGCAATAGAAGAGAAAATATTAAAAAGAAAAAGCAAATAATATACAAAAGCTAACGGCAAGAATATAAGAGGTATTAGATAGGACTCCAACGAAAGAGAGTCGAAATTGAAAAGCAAGAAATAATAAGAAAAGGAAAATAGAAATGAAATAGGGAATGTTGGGGAAATAGCAGGAACACAAACGGGGAATGCAAATCTAAACCTGTGCCCCGCATTGAAGACGTTACATAGTACATCAATTATTATAGCAGTCCAAGATTTAACAGCAAAAATAAACCATTTTGGAGCCGCCGCTGTCTTATTCATTTGGCTACCATCGAGAGCGATGATGCCACTATTGATTTGCGGACAATTAGGTTAGGTCAGTATAATTTCCTCAATATTTTTCACCTCTTTAGACGAAATCCCTAAAAGTAATTAATTGAAATTCATAAGGAACAAAAATTGTTACAAACTAAATCAGACCCAAATACTCAATTGATTGATTAAGCTATTAAGCTTGGGGCTTTCGTGCCGGGGGTCGCAAGTTTGAGCTTATATTATTTTTGCATAATTAAGTATGATTCCAAATAAGAAATATCCAATTTGTTAGTCTTAAAAAAATCTAAATTTATAGCAATTTGTACCAGAAAAAATCTATCTATAAAACACAAAGCCCAGTTGGTGTACTGATTCACTCACTCACTGATAATAAACGTGGCGTCACGATGGCTAAACCTAGCCTGGCTAAAGAACGATGGCTAAAGAAAGGAAAAAATCGAGAGTTTAATTGGAAACAAGTTACCGCCAAAAATGACGCTTTTTAGCGGTGTGCAATTTTTTTCTGGGTAAACCAAAGGACGGAGATTAACCCCCCCCCCAAAAAAAATAGTATATGAGTACCCCATAAAAATATAAAAATTGAAATTTCCCGGTTTCTCCCCGATTTCACCACCCAGAAATCGGAATTGAGAAGTACCAATTCGGGATGAGCGAGAAAGCTGAAATTCGATACAAAAGTGTCCCGCAGTACAAAAATATCCTTGAGTAAAATACTGAATTTTCTAAATAGAAGTCATGCTCACCCTGGGGGACGGTTCCACCAAAATTCCATAATTGACAAGATGAACGAGAAAACTGAAATTTAATACGAAGTTGTTCCGCAGTACAAAAGTAATATCCTTGAGTAAAATATTGACAGTTCTAAATATAGGAGTCGCGCTCTTCCTGGGGGTCGGTTCCACCAAAAATCTAAACTTAAATGTCTAAATTGTTGTTGAATTTCGTAACCGCAGCGAAGCACGGGCAAACAGCTAGTATTTTATGATTTTGTGTTAAATGAAAATGTTCTCGCATGCGCAAGTGAAAATACAGATTGAAATCGGCTCCCAGAAACAGAGAAAAAAAACACAGTTTTCATTGATCAATAAATAAATAGGTGCAGCAGGGTTACCTTACCACAGATATAGAAGGAACTCATCTACCATCAAGGATTATGCTGGTTATTTCTGGCCCAACCCAGGCTAGTTGAGGTCAATTTAATTAGGTGGTTTGTAAGATTCCAGCAAATGGAGGGTAAACCCCCTTCTCGAATGATCAGTAGATTTTAAAGAGACGTTGATAAAAAAAAAAAGTATTTGTATGAGTAATTGACTAATTTCCAAATTTTCTCCCAGGAAGCACTTAAAATATTTCTCAAATAAGATTGTAAAAAATTTAACATTTAACTGTGCACTTTCTTTTCATTCTCTCTTTATTAATTTCTTCAGCAGTTCTTTGTTTTGATTAATCCTTCTTCTTCTCCATCTCCTTCTTCTTGTTTCTCTAATTATTATGCTTACGGTTATGTTAGGTTAGGTACACAAAATACAATTGTTCTTTATTTTCTTTTGTACAAGCGGTAGGTAGGTATGTTTCTTATTTTATTCACAATGCAGACATTTTCATTTTCCATAATCTATTGTTAACATTTTCCTGTAGGAAATTCCTTTTGTCATTGAATTTTTTTTCTTCAAAAATGAGTCAAACAAAGACTTACGGGTTCATTATAATGTTTTATACTCATAAATGGGAAGTATGAGGGTCTTATTACAGTCTAAAAGACAAGAAAAAAAACATTTCTTAATTCTAACTCTAGTTGTGGAATTAATTAAATTGATGGTTTATTGAACCGTCTATTCTCAATTGTTGTGTGGAAGAGTTCATTTCTGTGGCAATATTCCCACAAAAATGTCAGGTAAAAAGTGGACCTGAATTAGCGGAGCCGCACTATCTTCTCATTGTTTGATTTACCAGTCACATGTATCAGACCATTTAATAAATAAAAACTTGAACATTTAATCAAAATCGAATGAAAATAAATTGTGTGCCATACTTTATGCTGGAAAAGCCATGTAAACATACTCCTTTTAATACCATCCGTCTAATCCTTTTTTTCTCGACAAGATAATAATTCATATTTAAAAATTCATCAGAGTTATCACATCTTTCCTTAAAAAAAGAATTTTTCATACAAATTCCACAAAAAATGTCACTCCTCAAAAATTTCAAAACACAAAGCTTTCTATTTTCTTGAGGAATTTGGGAAGCGAAAACCCGACAATCAACGCGGAAATGTTTTAATAACGGGGTTGAATTTTTAACATTAAATTGGTGCTTTCTAATTTTTCTCAAGATAACAAAAACCATTTTTATGCAAAATGTGCGGAATGTTTGTTTTCTTCAAAAAATTTGCGGTTTGGTCAGAGATTTGCATGCTTCAAAATTTTTATTCATTATAATTATGGAATACGAAATTTTACTTGAAATGTAAACCAGGCGGGTGGAAAATGTAAATTTTTGAAAAGTATGATTTTTTTTTATTAAATTTTACGAGGGAAGTGGTTAGTCCTTGAGATGGGGCTGGATTGAAATAAAAGTTACTGAAGTAAAAAAAAAAAAATACTCGGAAGTAAAAACGTTCACTCCCACACTAAAAATCTCTTTATAAAATTAAGTAATTGCATCGTCTTAAGGAGCATTCACACTGCACAGTGAAAGTATCAGTGATCTCCGTCAGCGTACCGTGATCTTCCCAGTGATTTGAAATTATCACGGATGTGATATTCTCCGTATCTAGGCACACAAGTTTACTGTCTGAGCCCAGAAAAAAACACTGACAGGTGTTATAAAAATCACCGAGAATTCACGGTCACTGACATTGTCTTTGAAACTTTCACTGTGTAGTGTGAATGCTCCTTAGTGCTCCAAAAGAACGTATCAGTAAATTTTTTTGGAATTATTAAAAATACCGAAAGAGGAACATATTTCCCTCTGTGCTTGATGTCTACTGTGTCCAATTTTTTGTCTATATTCAATTTCTACAGAATTCGTTTTTCATTTTCATGCATCTTCTAACGTTTTTATTCTTTCCAGCAAGAACAAACATTCCCATTCTTATCTGTGGTCCAGGACTGCACCCGGGACGACTGGTTTACTGATGAGTGTTCAGTTTCTCAGCCACCATGTATCGTCTGTATTTATTGTAAAAAAAACTTTGAATCTCCTCAACAGTAAATTTTATGGAAAACTTTAAATTTCTTGCAATAACTTTCCTTTATTTCTTCTATCTCTGTTTGGTAACTTATTGGCTGACAAAGAGTTTTCTATTCAATATCGTCATTTGATCCTTAAGTAGGTTGAAACTTTGATATGAATAAAAAATGAGATTTTTAAAAGAAAAGAAGATATTTAGGGTGTTCTAAATGGACATGAATTTCTAAATGTGATGAAAATGGCGAAAGTGTGTCACTCAGAATTTTGCAAAATATTTTTTCACTTAGATTTCATCGTCTGGTGGTGAAAACTGTGACCTAACCAAATTGAAGTATTCACTGAAGATATTTTTATAAATACAATTTTATGGCTTCATCAGAATGTTCGTGCCGTATCACGGTCCAAAAAAACCTCTGTTCAAAAGTCTTGTGTATGAGTATTTGGTTTCAAAATTTTGTAATATTCGAAAAGAACGTCGACTTTTACAGTCCCAAAGTGGAGATGATAAACAACATTTTTCATACTAACTTGATGCAAAAACTGAAAACATACACAAACTTAACATCGATACATTCTTTGTTTTGTAGTTCCCGTAAAGTCTGTGGGTGTTTGTTTGGGCGGTATGCCCACATAGAAAGAGTCGCAGAGATTTTTTTTAACATATTTTTGGCGACACTTTTCAAACTTCAACTAGTGCACTCTTTGCCCATTAAGGCGTCTGCAAGGGGCCATTTTTATGTATATTGATGAAATTGATAGATCTTGATTTCGTATCAAAATTAAACCGCGAGATAAAGCTGTGTTATTTACGAATCGTTCAAAGAAGTCTCAATTTCAATATTTAGAGTAGGTAATTATTTTTCCGAATCTGCCTTTTTGTGGAAGATCTTATTTTGTTATATTTTTTAGAAATGACTTTCCCCGACACAATTTCTTTCTGCAATTGCTTCTCGTTTTAGAAATCGATTGAGATCCTAAACTGGAATACATATCTTACTCTCCTCAAACAAAGACTCCTCTAAAGAACTTTCTATCTTCACGGATCAAAAACTTAAACGGCAAGGGGAAGCACGCTGTACGTCGTTTTAAGCTGCATTTCAAGTATGAAATAAGATGAAAGATTTTTTTTTCTTCTAGAATTTCAGAGAAGGAGACTGAAAAAAACTAAGGGACATGAATAAAATAAGAATAATGGAAGAGAACTTAGATAAGGAATGGAGTGAAGAGAGATTTCTATTTTAAGAAACTTTTGAATTGAGGTTTGTTTTGTCCCCCTATGGACATTCTGGATAACTTGAGTGTGTACTTTTGTACTTTATACTAAACTGACCTCGTATAGGATGGTCTTTAAATAAACATTCGTTTTAGGTGGGCAATCATCTATTTGACTCAATGATTACAAGGCGTGGTGTACTGATTTTTTTTTTTTAACCGTCACATCGAACTTACTTGTGGAAATAGAACAATCCGAACTTTCTTAATTCGTCTTAAATCGTCCACATTTGTTTACGGCGTTTAGAAATATCTTTGAGTGGGGTATAATTTCCCATTTTTTAAAATCATTAATGGTCGAAATATTTTCAACCGGCGACAAACCAACTTTTGTTCTAATATGATTATCAATAGTTATTTTTTGGAATCGACCACGAAAAAAAAATACCCCCTACCCCCTCAAAATTTGTTAGTTTACTCCTCTATAGGTACGAAAAATTTATACCCCGTATTTCGTAAGTGGCACTATTACCGTACACCGATACCCATGAACTTTGAAATGCATATTCCATTTTTGTTCTAGTTGGTGCTACACTGCTACAAGCTTTATGTTTTCTGTCATATGCAAAGGGTTCCGTACTAGAAGAATTTTTAAAAAACCCATGTGCTATATGCGTTGGCAGATTACACCAAATATTGAGTGCAATGCAGTCACCAAAAGGGAGCAAACCAGCTTCATTAGGCGACGGTCCTATAAGCCCGTTTAAATACAGAAGGTTTGGTGTTAGGAGGGACAAGCTACCTTTAAAAAAAATCTGCTTCAAACCAATAATGAGTGGTCATCAGCGAAAAACGAGTTTCTACACAGTTTCAATTGATGCTGTGAAAAGCAAGCCAAAGGTACGATGCCAGGAAAGGGTTACAGCTGAAGAGAGTAGCCACCGAACAAAAAGTTGTGGCATGATGAAATTAAGGAAAACAACGCCAACTCCAAATAAAATTGGGAAAGGATGAACTTGAAGAAGAAGATGATTAGATGATTAAGTACTGAGTGGACCCTAAGTCCAAAGGGTACAGTCATTCGCGTGGGAACAACAGAGTGGCTGGAGTTGAATTCAGGGCATTGACAGGAAAGGTTATGGAGGAGGTACGTCCCAAAACTGCTCCAAATCAATCAGTTCATAATTTAATTTCAAATGCCGATATAATAATATAATATTATTCCGCCTTCTTGCTTTCAGTATTTTCAATATAATGCCCCTCCCCTCCCCCCCAATATTATTCATATTATTGCTTCCCCCATCCCTTACATCTAGAATATTCGATCCTCATAACAGGCTAGACCTTTGAACTGTGCGGGAGTTGAATTCCGAATTTCATAGGTATGTACACACATACCTCCGTATTACACTCAGAGTTATGCAATACTATAACAATACATAGTTTTCAAACCCTCAACCGCATTATTAAACTGTGGAACATTAAAGGCTTCAATCAGGAACAAAGTTTGTGTAGACTCAGACTAAGCATGGGGCAACTACATTCTGGGCTTGACAACTTGACATCCACGAAATATACTTTGACAAAAGGCTGATCAAGCCTACTCAGATAGTCTTAGCTAAGTAGGCATTGAGGTTAATTTCCAAGTACAAAAAGACAAATGGGACTTAGGTGCGGGAGATTTTATAGCCCTTAAGAGGAATTTAGCTCAAGAATATAAGAATTTGTCGACTGAGCTTCTCAAGGGTGCTGTTTCAAAAAAAATATTTTGAGGTGCGTTTGTTGTATCCCATATGGAACTCTGAAGTAGGATGAGTGAGTGATTAATGTTGAAGGAAATATAATAGACATTTTGCAACATGGGATTAGATAGGGAAGGAAGGAGTCCAGAGACATTGAGATAGTAAGAATATGACAAGATGGGATATTTGGGACAGTCGTCTAGAAAGGGGAAACATGATAAAGTATCTTTGCGCTATAGGGGGGCGGGGGGAAGCTTCATAAAATATTACCTAATTTTGAAATTTTAAATGCAGAACTTTTACTTATTGCTCGAGAAATATTTTCTTTTACTTTGAATTTTAAATTATGCGTTGAGAGCGCTGAATGGTATCTATACTCTTATATCAGTGGTACGCAACCTTTGCATCATCGCACTTTAAACACAATGTAGAGTGTTTTTAACGAAGAACAACTTCGTCGTCCTTTTAGGTTTTCATTTTCAACAGTAAAATTTTTGGAATGGATCCGTGAAATAAATATACACCCCTTCAAAATTTTATAATCTTAGTTTGAAATTTAGAATCCAAATATGGGATAAAAAAAGTCGTTTGTCTGTCAAAGTGACATCTTTGCTTCTTAACGTCCACCGAACGCACATTAGGTTTTAAACGACTCACTTGGTCGTTTTGGACCCTGCC
>CM022875.1:34615184-34626847 GCA_012654025.1 Pachypsylla venusta
AAAAAAAAAAAAAAAAAAAAAAAAAAAAAAAAAAAAAAAAAAAAAAAATTAGTCCCTCAAAATTTGATATTTTTTTTTTTATATTAATTTGATATTTTTTAGATGTGAATGAAACAACTGAATATGTACCAAAATCCAATCATTCACCGACCCTGTAAGCGGCACATTGGCTGTTTACCGATTTTAACATAATATATGTACATAGTCTACCTATGTAGATGCCATTTGGGTCCTGAATGGTCCTCGAAAATGTTCGTTACCCTGAGAGCACAGAGATGTTCTAATGAAATATTAGAACATCCATGATAGGTTAACATTGTGCTTCATTCATACTACATATGAATAAAAGCAAGAAAATACTTTTCCTAGTATGAGCATATGCTCCGTTTTTTTGCATACGTTTTTAATTTTTGTAGCATCTGCTCAACGGGTTGAGAAAATGCTTATCTTCTGAACATTGGCTATAAAAAAAAAGTTTTTATGCATACTACTCCATTTCTTTTGATGAATCTATAATCTATTAAATAAAATAAACTTGAAAGTAGGCATTACTTTTTTGAACGAAAACAAAACACATTATCAGTTCAAACATTTCTTCAACAGGGGGAAGAGGTGAGCTTCGAACATACCTAGTTTGAATTTCCGCTCTCACACTCGGGGACAAAGGAGATAAATTTAATATCAGGAAAGAAAAATGTCTCTTTCAGAATAAAATAAAATGTGCACATTTATTTTCTTCTAAAAATATACCTAGTCATTTTGCAGATGACTTCTTATATCTATCTGAAAATGTCATGCTTAATAGTCTGGTTTAGACATACTGTCAAGTCTAATATTAATAATAAAACGGGAAACTAAAACTCGACTGGGCGACACGTTTTTATTGCGTTGAATTATTAAATAAATAATATTTTTATTTTATTGAATAAATCCTAGCTAATATACTTAGCTCCTAAGAAGGTAAACATATAAGTTATATGCAAACAAATCACTTTGATCTGTTTCTGGGTGAAAGAAGATCAAACAGACAATGTTCTAATATTTTTCTAGATTTATGTTCGAGTTTCGCGGCTTTTGATGACCCTTGACAGGAACTATGTATGCATTCGGTATGTAGGCTATGCATTCCGTATGTATTTATGTTTACAAAAAACATATTCCGTGCAAAACAAGGCTGGTTATATAACGTTCTCCCATTTCAAAATTGTTTTTAAAAAATGGTAGAATCAGCTTGATATGAAGTTTTGATGACCTGGCCGGAACTTTTATCCAGGTCGTCCTGGACGGTCCACTGGGAGGGCGTGGGACAGAAAACTGTGCCAATTTAGCATGTGGTAAATTATTATTTTATTTGCTGATGTTCACTTTCAAAAATATAATGTTTTAAGGTAATAAAATAAACCGTCAGCCGCCCGTTATGTATTGTCCGCAGTTAGTGACATTTTTGAAATTTGGTTTCCGGGGACATGCATATCAAAACTCATACAAATCGGTCAGCGTTATGTAGCAAAAGTACCACTTATGGCGGACGGCGTACCTATATCTTAAAACGAAAAATATCAATGTTTGAGGGGGGTTTATTTTTTTTCGGGGTTGATTCCAACTTTTCATTATTGAAAATAACAAAATTAACGTCGAACTATCAACAAATGTACGCTCCAGATTTCAAAAAATTTTCATGAAAATATTTTGAACGGATATAAACACAGACAGGAATCCAATAAATCTTTATTCTTTGATGTCAAAATTACAAAATGCAGCGTTGAGATTATTTTTCAAACTCTACACAAATGCAATATTCCACTACCTTCGGTATTTGGGGGAAGTAAAATTAAGTGACTAATGGAAGCCGGCCGAAACATCGAAATTAGTTAATCTAGCATCAACTGTGAATAGGAATTTGGAAACAATTATTAAGGAGAGGTAAGACAGATGGTCGAACTTCAAAAGCTTAAGAATAAGGTTCTGATATTTTACGTGTATATGACAATGGACGAGTAAGAGTTATGGGTCTCACTGGACTAAAACTTCAGGAGAACGACACAGCAAACAAATGATGGCCAAGCTATTAAAATCTCTAACTGCTGATCTCCTTTGCTAAGTCGGAAACAAATGAGACTGATCACTGGACTAATAACGGGACACTGTGGTCTTAGAAAACACCTACACAATATGGGAATCTTTAGGGAAAATCCATTGTGTACACTATGTGGGGAGGGAGAAGAAACAGCCTCTCATGTGATCTTTAATTGCAGTGCCCTACTCAATTGGAGAGCCAGTATTATCGGGTCAAGAGAGGGGATCTCGTCCAAAACAATCTGCTGAGAAGATTTTTTTTTTTTTTTTAATTTGGCTTAACGTCTCTTTAACATCTATTGGTCATTCAAGACGGGGGGGTTTACCCTCCTTTCGCTGGAAACTTGAAAACCAGCTACCCACATTGACCTCACCCAGCCTGGGTTGGGCCCGAAAAATGTGCCAACAATACGTGGTGTTCCCAAGCGGTCACCCATTCAAGTACTGACCCGACGTTGCTTTACTTCAGTGATCTGGCGGGAACTGGTGTATTCAACGTGGTATGATCGTTGGCTAGCTGAGAAGATTGCTCAAACTCTACGGGTAGTTGAACCTTAGCAAGAGAAATAAGCTTCCCCAATAAAAAGCACATGAGGCTGATGAGATGTAATTATTCCACACCTTAGCTTAATCAAATGTAGGTATAATCAAAAACGGAATAAAAATCTGTTCGTCAGTTCGTCGTGGACAGCACTTTTGACGATTAGCATTAACCGATACTGATGAAATTTGCTATGCACGTCCCATTTGGGGTCTAAATTCATACCAAATTGTATATTTTTGTAACATAATAAAATTTTACGAGGTGGCGGTCGAACCATCCTTGGATTCTTCGTACCTTGAAACGTAAAATATCAAATTTGGGGAAGGGAAAAGGTTAATTACATTTTAACCAGAAAAATAGTAAACCTATGTGTCACATTTTTATAGTTTTCCCATCCTTAAAGCTTTTTACAGTTCAAAAAATGTTTAATTTTCGGATACCACATGCGAATATATTCATTTGCATTTCGAAACACACTATAATTGTGCTTTGCATACACAGAACATTGTACACATCTGTAATAAAGTTGGAAAAGTACCTCTGCACCTCTATAGCATTACAATACTATTTCATATTATTAGGAAAATTGTGTCATGCATGTACCTACCTAATTTGGAAAAGAAAATGGAATATTTCAGGGAAACTCTTCTTGGCGTTGTGAAAGACTGAATAATGGGGAAATGTCTCCGAGCTAATGTGGAAAGATAAATGGAGCATTTTGATTTTGTGGAAAACTTTGAATCATTGTGTATGCGTTTCTATACAGAGAGAGGGTCTGGGGGCTGTTTGTATATTTCCTTTATCAAACACAGCAGAAATTTACGAAGTTAACGAAATATCTTCAATTCACCCACGTTTTTGATTATATACGTATCCGTTTTGAATCGTGAAAATCACCGCTCTCCTAGACTAAAATAAAAAAAGTTGCCTGTCAGATTGCCCCTTCCTGCCTTTTAAAATTTCACCCGAGCTCTAAACGTAATTTAAATTGATGTAAACATCTCACGACTTATCTTTAACACACTATAATACGTGGAGCCGAATTTTGCTCCTAGACTAAAATAAAAAAAAAAAATCGCCCGTCAGATTGCCCCCTCCTGCCTTTTAAAATTTCACCCGAGCTTTAAAGTTAATTTAAATTGATGTAAACATCTCACGAAATACGCGGAGCCGAATTTTGCCCCAAGACTAAAATAAAAAAAGTCGTCTATCAGATTGCCCCCTCCTGCCTTTTAAAATTTCACCCGAGCTTTAAAGTTAATTTAAATTGATGTAAACATCTCACGAAATACGCGGAGCCGAATTTTGCCCCAAGACTAAAATAAAAAAAGTCGTCTATCAGATTGCCCCCTCCTGCCTTTTAAAATTTCACCCGAGCTTTAAAGTTAATTTAAATTGATGTAAACATCTCACGACTTATCTTCAACACCCTATAACACGCGGAGCCGAATTTTGCTGTCATATTTGATTTTTTGGTAGTAACTTTTTTAGGGAATGATTCTGAATTTTTTGTATTATTACATACGAGTATTACACAGGCCTGCGACCAAAAAGCTATATCGATGTTTTCAACTGATTTATGTGTAGGTATTTTGATGCGCTAAATCCGAAAATGAACTGCGTTTGCTGTATCACAGCTGTAATTTTTATTAATTTGGTAATAGATTTTCACGCTTTTATTTCATTGCATACATTAATAGAGAAGTTAATCATTCTTGAGTGTATAAAATTCAACTTCACATAAGAAAATATGAGCTTCGTATATTGATCCGACTTTGAGACTGCAAAATACTGCTCCGCGTGTTCTTTACTGAAAATTATCGACGCGTGTGATGGGGTGTTCAAAGAAGAAGAAAGTTTTAAGGTCCCTAGAGTTTTGGTATTGAAAGTTTGACATCGAAAATTTCAGTCCATTACAATTTCCTTTTTATAGGATTTGGAAAGTAAAAAAGTTTAGAACAATCTTAAAGCTTTTGCTTTCCAAGAAAGCATTCTGGGATGGCTATTTTCACTTCAAAAGCTTCAAGTCTGACCATCCATCAAAAACCACAAAAAATAGACGCAACATTACTTCTTGTGGCAGGATGTAAAATTAAAGAAAATTTGAATAGGTTCTAATTAGGCTGGAATTTGTTTCCACGTAAAATTGTATCACCCCTCTCTTCTCTTTTCCCTTCATGATTACAAAACTCACTCTCCTCTTAATTTCTATTCTTGAAAAAAAAAATCCTTTGTTAATTCCTAAATTATAAAAGAGGTATTATACGTTGCTGTCGCTTTTGTCTGATAGACGTTTTTTTGCGGATTTCCCAAGAAATGCAGCTTTAGAGTTTTTTTTGCTCAGACGTTTTTTTTTCCGAATTTCCCAAGAAATACAGCTTTTGTTCAACCCACAAATACTTATACTGATCCAACTCTGATCATGTCAAGTCGCTTGGAAAGCTTAAACCTTGTGCTGGCATTTCAAGAAGTTTTTATTGAGCAAATAGCTTTTTACTCTAAAGAATCCTCCTAGTCTTGTGGTTATCATACACTAGCATTGCTCTTGGTAGTCCCGGGATCAATCCCCGGCGGGGTCGGAAATTTTTGTACTTTGTGTTTGTGATTTCGGGGTGCTTTCAACCTCGTAAAAACGATTCAGTATCGACCAGTGGGGGCATTAACAGAGTAAAAAAATCTGCCAATGTGACACATGGGTTTATTATTTTTCTGCCAAAAAATAACAAACCTTTTTTGCCCCCTCTCCCCCAAAAAATTGAGGGGAGGGGTCTCGTGACGATTCCAAATCTAGGGGGAAATTGGACCCTAAATTTGACATAGGTACCTACTAAAGTTGGGGTCTCTGGCTCGTACCATTTTCTTTTTAGACAGGATTAATTAAAAACGCTTTCAAGCGGTAAAAACCGCCAGCGGTATAACCATTCTCCTTTTAGACGGCAATACTGATAACCGCTAAAAAGCGGCAAAGATCGCCAAGGGTGTATTCGATTGCACCCAAAATTTTCGGGGCACAATTAGAGCCCAGATGGGACCTATACTTGTACACCAAATTTCATCAAAATCGGTCAACGCTAAGTGGCAAAAGTGCTCATCACGTGGGACGGCGGACAAACGGATTTTTTTTATTCAATTTTTGGATTCTACGTACCTTGAAACGCATAATGTCAAATTTTGAGGGGTGTATTTTTTTTTTTTCGTGACGATTCCATTAACTGTAGGATGCGATGTAACATTGTTTTTAAGTAGTGAACTGTATTTGGTCGATATTTTTAGAAATGGGATTTTCGACTAACTTAGGTGAATCGATCGACTCAATGAGTCGACTCTCAACTCGCGTCAGTTGACATTTTAAGAACTCCCTATTTGATCAGAAGTACATAATAAAACCAATTGACAAAAGTGGAATCTACCAAATAAACGTCCCCAACTTCGGTGAATACATTAAAAAGACATCACAATCAATCGTCACCAGAATAATGGAACATTTTCCTTTAGTAAACAACAAACACCCGGAAAAATAAAATTTGCTGATTTTATGATAATTATATAACCACTAATATACCTGTATTACATTGCAACATCGAAAACAAGCTTCTGCTTCATAATAAGGTCTTAAAACTTATATGGACCTAATGCGGTCGTATATAGTATAGGCTATAGATACATTACGTTCTCTCATCTATACTTATAAAATAAAAATTTGTTATGTTTCTCCCTTTATTAACTTTATCAGTCAACAAAAAAGCTACTGGTAACTCGACCTTTGAAGAGTCGACTCATTTCAAAAAGATGATTCGACTCGTGGATCCCATCCGTAAATATTAAAAGTTTCTGATTGGGTTTTAGTTCTCGAGCGAGAGTTCAAGCATAATAATGATGATCGTAATAGATTTTGTGTTTGTTTATGTTTCAGGTGAGATGAACTTTCAATTCAATAATATAATTATGCAGAAATGTCAATTATTGTAACTAGGTAGGTATGATTGATTGCCTATCATACATAAAGTGAAACCTTTATGTATGATTCCCTTGGCGCCTCACAAACTGTCGAGGTATCACATAATATTATCTGATTAGTGTTTGTGTCCTTTTGGCCCACCCGGGTCAAGTAAAGACCGTTTTACGTTATTGAGACTATTCGTTTTAGTTCATTTTTTTTAAACTGATAAAAAAAAGATTCCAATGGTTGCAACGAAAAGGTGAAGCCTTTAGTATTTGATTTATTGACATTTGGAATCATTACAAAAAATACCCCTCCCAAAAAAAAAAAATTTGATATTTTTCGTTTCATGGTACGACGTATAATCTAAAAATGGAAAAAAAAATCCGTTTGTCCGTCGTCGCGTCGTACGCCGTGATGTACACTTATATATAATATTAGTATGGAACACTATATCTATAATTGTATATGTGACTGGCGGTAACGAAATGTTTCGGGGCACCAAATTTTATCAACTCGTTCAACGCTATTTGGAAAAAGTGCCCATCACGTGTATGCAGGGCGGCGCACGATTTTTTTTTTATTCGATTTTTGTATTCTGCGTACTTTGAATTGTGAAATCAAATTTGGGGCATAATTTTTTTACCCAGTAAAATAATAAAGCCATGTGTCACATTGGCAGAGTTTTTATTTTACAAAGAGAGCCAGATTTGCACTAATACGGTGGTTTGTCCGTTTATATTTATGAGGTCAACAATATCTCTTGAATGTCTGTGGTCGGATTTTTATGAAACTTTATATGGTCTACTGCTCTCACAGCACTTGCAGCTACTCATTTTAGACACAACTCCATTGAGTCGGCTTTAGAAATATAGTTTGGTGCCTTTTAATTTCTTATTTAATTTTATGCGCCAGACAGCTTGCGCATTACCTACGTCAACTAATTCGACAGTCATACCATTTCGAAAAGGGGAAAATTCTTTCAGAAAATTTCCGCTTCGTAAGTGATTAGAATACACAGGCTAAATACTTTTAACAACTCGGTCACGGTATCGGCGCTCTTTCATGCCCGGCATGTCCTGCTCCTTGGTTCGATTTTTTTTTATGATTGTGTCATTATACCTCTATTGTTTGCACCTAATCAAACCGATTGACTGCTTAATCTGATAATAAAATGAGCTGCAATACATGTGTGTTACATTATATTCAAGGGGACCACATTGAGACCTGAGTTATTGACATGACAATTAAATTATTGACAGAACGGAGTGAAGTCCCATTTTTAACTCCACAATGTCTATCTACCACTATCCGCGATACTCGCAAGAGCTTGGTCCATTTCTGATGGATATTTTTTTAAAAATCTATAGTGCTAAAACAAGACTTCACTTCGTTCGATTAATAAAAGATTATATTTTCCCCGTAGTCAATTTTAATTGTTCAACATTGAAAATAATAAGCCAATATAATCACAATAAACCAATATAATCGCTACGGCTACGGTGTCTGAATCTTGGCACCGATGTAGCAATAGACAACTTCAATAACAGATACAGATACACTGTAATCATGACTATTCGAAACGAATGATCTTCATTTCAAATCCTTACATGTAGTCGTTTTAATAATCTAATTACATGTAGTCGTCTTAATACTCTTAATTACGCGTAGTCGTCTTAATATTCTTAATTACGTGTAGTTGTAGTCTTCCGTGTGGTCGTCTTAATACTATTCATTACGTGTAGTCGTCTTAATACTCTTAATTACGTGTAGTCGTCTTAATACTATTAATTACGTACAGTCGTCTTAATACTCTTAATTGCGTGTAGTCGTCTTAATACTATTAATTACGTTTAGTCGTCTTAATACTCTTAATTACGTGTAGTCGTCTTAATACACTTAATTACTTGTAGTCGTCTTAATACTCTTAATTACGAGTAGTCGCCTTAATATTAATACTATTAATTAATTACGAGTAGTCGTCTTAATACTATTAATTACGTGTAGTCGTCTTAATACTCTTAATTACTTGTAGTCGTCTTAATACTCTTAATTACTTGTAGTCGTCTTAATACTCTTAATTACGTGTAGTCGCCTTAATATTAATACTATTAATGAATTACGTGTAGTCGTCTTAATACTATTAATTACGTGTAGTCGTCTTAATACTATTAATTACGTGTAGTCGTCTTAATACTATTAATTACGTGTAGTTGTCTTAATACTATTAATTACGAGTAGTCGTCTTAATACTCTTCATTACTTGTAGTCGTCTTAATACGCTTAATTACTTGTAGTCGTCTTAATACTCTTAATTACGTATAGTCGTCTTAATTATGGCACTGATGATAGTCCCACTCACTTCCGAGCGTGGTCTCTCCAGCTCCACATGTCATGAACAAAAGTCAATTGTCAGCATTTTATATGTGATATGTAAAACAATCAATAGAGCCAACCGAGATGTGGAGATACCTATGTTTCATCATGAAGCATTAGTCTAAATATAAACAAAACGTGTTAGCCTAGGTTCATTGAAATCCACCCACGTCAAGGCCTCGTCGAGCAAAACGCGTAATTACTTCGAGTCAGAACATTAGCTTTATAGATTAGAAATGACAGTCAGGAAGACGTTTGGTGAGGGATTTTCCCAGGTTGGTGAGAAATTTGAATTTCCTATTTTTATGTTTTTGTAACAAATTTTATTTGCTGCTAATGGGAAAGTATTTACCTACCTATCAGCGCAATACAACTACTTCATACAACACTAAAGCAAATAAGGATGCAACTCTGGAGAAAACTGTTACAAACTCGAATCACAATTACTTGTACTCAAACATAGTAGGACAATCAACCATTTTTAGACATTCTTTGAGAGGCATAAGCATCATTCAACTGTTTCCTTCCATCATTTAACTGATGTTTCCTTCCATCATTCAACTGCTTCCTTCCATCATTCAACTGCTTCCTTCCATCATTCAACTGTTTCCTTCCATCATTTAACTGATGTTTCCTTCCATCATTCAACTGCTTCCTTCCATCATTCAACGGTTTCCTTCCATCATTCAACTGTTTCCTTCCATCATTCAACTGTTTCCTTCCACATCATTGAACTGTTTCCTTCCACATCATTGAACTGTTTCCTTCCATCATTCAACTGCTTCCTTCCATCATTCAACGGTTTCCTTCCATCATTCAACTGCTTCCTTCCATCATTCAACTGTTTCCTTGCTTCATTCAACTGTTTCCTTCCACATCATTGAACTGTTTCCTTCCATCATTCAACTGCTTCCTTCCATCATTCAACGGTTTCCTTCCATCATTCAACTGTGTCCTTTCATGACACCCAGAGATCTATTTGACAAGGTCTTGAAAAGTAAATGATATTCTAATGTATTATTATGTTTAATGTAATGATACGCCCTTAATTAGATATTGATAATGACTTCCAACTGCCAAGGATTGTGTGGACCGACAGACCTTCTTCGTGACCACAAGTCCACTTCCTTCCCAAAGGCTGGTCACGTATTCTTTATTATATCAAACGCGTAATTTCCTATAAAGATACATTGCTGCTGCATATTAAGTTGTATGTTGTATAGGTTCAATCATTTTTGTTGGCCAAACAAAGTGGGGCCTAGTTTTAACTTCAAGATTTTTTTTAACCTTTATGGGACTGAAGATCAGACAAACTACCTAAAAGACCTGAATCAGGTTAATCAGGTACCCGCGATACTTTAGCTTTGAAACTCGTAATATGAGTTTGGTTTTGTCTCTGTATACCACGATGACCCTCAAACGCCTTTGATGACATTTATCATGTTCATGAACTTTGCTATTTTTTGCCCTATGGGCCCATCCGGGATTTCGTGGCGACCCATTTATTGAGTGGGATCAGAGAAACTCTACAGATATAATTGAATGGATGTATCCTGAAGAGAGTCGAGGCACCCAAACAAACATTAAAGCGAAAATAAAATAGAACAGATAGAAATATTTCCTCCTTCTGTTATGAGATTGGAAACCAATATAGACTAAATCTAAGGGAAGAAAAATAAATGTGTTGTGGGTACAAAAGCCGGGGAAAGCTATAATGTGAATAAAATTGGGGAAAGAGGGCAATGTTTTCGAATTGAAGAGCTGCAAACATTATATTGTATTGAAAATGCTTAAAGCAAGAAGGCGGAATAATATTATTATTTTCTTGGCATTTGAAAATACATTTATGAACAGATTGATTTTGTGAAGCAGCCTCTCTGTTTACAGGAATCGAAAAAGATAGGAATTCATAAGATCAAGAAAGTATTGTAACTTATAATTGGAACATTTTTATTGATTTCTTAAAAAAAAAATCCCGGATGGATGCATAATATTTTTGCATATATTTGAATAATCTTCCCCCAATTAATTTGGCTTTTCAGTGGTCACTTTAAAAATGTTTTTAATAAAAAAAAAAAAATCATTAAAAAAATCGATTGTCCTGCCTTATTTGAGGACGAATAATAGAAATTCTAATTTATAAAAGTGTTTTCTTCTTTAATGGAATATCCTAAGGCTTTGCGTCTTTATTTTGCCACGATGTGTAAAACTATGCTCTGTTTACAGGGGCGGATACAGAAATATATTTTAGGGGGGGGGGATCACTTGGAAAATAAGTTTAAATTAAATAGACATACAACAAGATAACTAGTAAGTGACCCTAATAGGTCACAAGTAATATGAATTTTAAAACAATTATTTGTTAGAGACACAACAAAGGAAGTATCTTAGTGAACCTACTATTAAAAATAAGGGAACAAAGTAGCTGTTGATGATGGCAGTGACACAACAAAGGAAGTATCTTAGTAAACCTACTATTAAAAATAAGGTAACAAAGTAGCTGTTGATGATGACAGAGACACAACAAAGGAAGTATCTTAGTGAACCTACTATTAAAAATAAGGTAACAAAGTAGCTGTTGATGATGGCAGTGACACAACAAAGGAAGTATCTTAGTGAACCTACTATTAAAAATAAGGTAACAAAGTAGCTGTTGATGATGGCGGAGGCGCAACAAAGGATGCATCTTAGTGAACCTACTATTAAAAATAAGGTAACAAAGTAGCT
>CM022875.1:34628557-34683824 GCA_012654025.1 Pachypsylla venusta
TTGTATAGTGGTTTTATTTCGAACAAAATCAAATGTTGTATTGCATAGCAAGAGACGTCTGAATTAAATTTTACACTCAACACTTTATTTGTCACCAAATGAACTAGAATTGTGAATTGTATAGTGGTTTTATTTCGAACAAAATCAAATGTTGTATTGCATAGCAAGAGACGTCTGAATTAAATTTTACACTCAACACTTTATTTGTCACCAAATGAACTAGAATTGTGAATTGTATAGCGGTTTTATTTCGAACAAAATCAAAAATATTGTATTGTATAGCAAGAGATGAATGTGAATTGTTTACTTCCTGTTCTTCCGAACTGCTTGAAGGTTGAGAAGCTTTGATGTTCTCAGAATTCAAAATGTCCCCACACGGACCCGCACACACACACACAACGGTTTGTCCGTCATTCTGTGCAGTCTATTTCTTGTGTTTGGTATATCTTCGGATTCTGATGAAGTGTCCAATTTTATGGGTTGATAGATTCTGATATTTGTTTTCTCCCTCAAATGTTCTCTATCAATTTCAATGAATTTAAATCATTACTTTTTTCAAAAACAAGTTTAATTAATATTTTTAACACAGTCATATATCTTTAATATGGTCCGTTCAATGAGGAAGCTTTATGTCCAGTTGTTGAGACTAGTTTTTTCATTGAATACATAGTATAGGAATTCCAGTAATTTTGTAAACAGAGGTTAAATGGTGAGAAACCCATATACTGACTGGCACTAAACATAATTAAGTTGTGATCTTTTTGCTCACTTAACTAAATAATCATAAACTTGTTAAACGTACTCTCCCGATGGCCTTTTCTACGTATCAGGACGACCTGGAACCCATAGCATCTTAGTTCCAACCATCATCATTTTTTTCAGTATAACCTCATATAAGCCTGTTTCTAAAATGTTTCAAACCGTGATTTTTGAAATGGGAAGAATATTTGATTTGAAGGGGAACACAACCACAACCTTTTTAAGAATATGTACCACTTTTCAAGTAATTATCGCAAAGGATATACCTAGATTTTATCATCTGTTAAATGCCTAATGCCAAAGAGTACAATAATAATAATAATGAACGTTATCCAATATAATTTTCTGGATAGCTCCTTTGCTCTGTTGACTGTTCCTAACTTAATTAAGTGAGACGTCCTTTATTATCCAAAGCAGATTATATTCCACCGAGTATACTGAGTGATATCTTGATGATAGATAATTTAAATATACCTAGAATTTGTCATCTGTTAAATGCCTAATGCCGAAGAGTATACAATAATAATAATCAATGTTATCTATGATTTTCTGGATAGCTCCTTTGCTCTGTTCACTGTTCCTAACTTAATTGAGACGCCCTTTATTATCCAAAGCAGATTATATTCCACCGAGTATACTGAGTGATAGCTTGAGGATAGATAATTTAATTAGAGCGGACGTGATGTTCAGTGTGCTATTTCTTATTCAAAGGTTGATAATTAAATTGTAACTCGTTGCAATTTAATGAAGATGTTATAAATCAAAAGGGAACAAGATAAGAAACAGTACGTGCCAAGATAGAAGGGATAGTGAATCGTGTCCTGGCACAAACCAAATACACGTCTCACCAGATTGCAGTAGACCTGCGAATATTACTACGTCTACCAATCTAACATACTCGTACGTCCTGGTCTGTGTAAGTAGCAAATGTGCATTCCGTACCTAAATACGAAATCGAAATCCTCGAATATTTTGGAAACATTGAAAATCCTGCTATTGTTCTTCTGTATTGACCACTAAACTACGTATGCTAATTAAGATCTGTGTCAGAGGATCACTGAAGTGATCTGATTTTGGCTATTCCAAGCCCTAATACCCAGGTATTGGGGCTGGGAGGTCAATGTGGTTATTGTAATCTATAATAGTAAAACTTAATGTAACGATAGATGTATGTTTGTATGCATATTTATTTATATGTATGTATCACGAATTGTTTATCCAAAACGGTAAGAGTTATCGAAATATTCATGGGAATGAACCCCCCTCCCCAAACCATAACCTCAAGAAAACTATCAGAATTCAAAAATGTCGAACTGTTTCCGAATTACGTCCAATTTTTCGATTTTTGACCAAATTCAGCCGGTCACAGTTCGATATCTTAAATTTTGTCCCGACAACATATCAACTCAAAATGAGAAAGTTTTAGGTGGCCTTTTAAACCTTAATTATTTAGGGCATAGTTTGCAAAAAACTGCCCAATCGTTTTCGAGTTTTGTAAGAGAAATCATAAAATACTATTAGAACTGGAACGAACTCAAAGGCTCCTAGCTTGATGCCGCAGCGAAGCACGGGCTAGCAGCTAGTAAGTAATTTGTATTTGAGAACAAAATCCTAGTCTCGAATGACCTTGAAGTTAAAGAGACGTTAAGTCTCATACATTTGTAAATCTGTATTTCACGAAATACGAAGCAAAGACAAAAAGAATACCATCGATAAACCTCCCCCAGGAAACAATATACAATAGATTGGAAGAAATAACAGTTTGGGAAAAGATTGATATCAGGAGATATAATGATGACGAGAATAAAATTCTCAGAATAAAGGGAAAGAGGAGAAAAGAGAGAGAGAAAGAATTGATTGGAAAGTGGTGTAAGAAGAATGGTGAGACGAGGACCAAAATAAACATTTGAAAAATTAATGACGTGGGTAAGAGTGGGGCGGTTGACAAAGCCCATATCAAGATAAGAAATTCGGCTGACAAAGAATTTGAGAAATGGAAAAGTGACAACAAAATGAAAGAGTTCCTCTAATTAAAATTGATATATTTGGGATGGATGGTGGATATTGACGTTTTGAGGTCTATTTACAGTTCAGTTATTCTAGCACGCTCGTTTTGTTTTGCTTGATTTGATGAATAACTTTTTCGTATTTTTGCGACTTTTCATTCAAAGTAAATTGATCGTTTTTGAAGTTGCGGGAAATTATGGTTGAGTCCCTGTTTGAGATCTATGCTCCCAATTAGTTCTTTCAGTGATTTTAGTGACCCATTTATACCAGTTGAAATTTTGCATTGTTTCTTTTTTTAACTATGTATAAATTGTACATTGATAAATAAAACATTTTAGGGAGTTATATATCTGTGCCGTGTCCCTAGTATATATACTTTCAAAAGTGCATTTAGTGATCTAGTGATTTTCTGTTGTTTTAGTCAACTATACCCATATGTCGATTGTCTCAGTAGTAAAAAAAGAATCTCGCTTGATTACGAGTGCATTTCTTGGTATGATAATGTGCTCAAGGTATGTTTGTTTCTGACAAGGATTTGCAATGTGGTGCAATTACATTATTTACATTTTTATTGTGATAATATAAATATACTGAATGCATATAAAAGATATACGTCTTCTTTTATGCATTTTTTATCTGTTATGTGAATTTACAAATTATGCAGTTCAACTTGCATGTGCAAGTGAAAAGTGTTTGCATATATTTTTTTATATTATTTTTCAGAAAGCTTTTTGAAGTAATTTTTCATAATGCTCATCTTCTGATTGTTCCCCCTGAGCGTTGATTATTCTTATCAATGATGTATTTTATCTGTATGTGTTTTCTCTCTGTTAAATGCGTAGCTACGAAAGTTCCATCTTCCACAGCTCTGTCCGTCTTCCTGAGAACTTCTGACCTGAGTGCAGGTCTCGCTTGATAGCTCTCTCCATTAAAATGACCGTGGATGTCTTAGAAATATCTTTTGGATTCATTAGCGATTTGCGATCTTGGAATTATTTATATAGACACTAGTCTTCCTTCTGGTTTCTTGCCTTTTCTTTAATAAAGGCTCTGTCGGTCTATAATAAATCGGTGGATAAAAACAACATTTTTCAGATTGTGTATATCTCCTAGTGTCAGTAATAGCTTGTGATTAAAACTTGTTGAGACGAGGGCGCTTGACATAAGAAAAAATGATAAGAAAAAAGTATTTACTCGTATAACTATCGTACGAATAAGACTTAAATCTCCTACGCTCGGCAGTTTTTTTGGCAAACTTTGTCTTTTGTTAAATATCTCAATGGCATGGTTCTGGGGACTTAAATCAATTATTAGCATCTAAGATTCGATGCATGATGACAATTAAAAACTTTGGGAGCAAACAACGATTTCTTTAGAGCTGCAGTCGCATACATTCGACTATCACATCTGAAAAAATGATGTCACTATTGATTGATTGAAATAATATCTCAATGTAAGAAAGAAAATTTTGGTGTGATCATCACACGACTTTCCTTGCCTATAAAAAAACAGTATTGTAATGGGACTGTTTTCCTTATCGAGTTTATATGGCCAAAACACATCTGAGGACTGCAAAGCCCAAAATAAGATCACTAATAATTCAGGTTCACATAAGATATTTTTTTATATAGAAAACACTAGAATGAAAGGCGAGATTAATGACTGGTACATCTTCTACCACAGGACTGTAGAGCCCAAAATAAGATCACTAATAATTCAGGTTCACATAAGATATTTTTTTATATAGAAAACACTAGAATGAAAGGCGAGATTAATGACTGGTACATCTTCTACCACTGGACTGCAGAGCCCAAAATAAGATCACTAATAATTCAGGTTCACATAAGATATTTTTTTATATAGAAAACACTAGAATGAAAGGCGAGATTAATGACTGGTACATCTTCTACCACAGGACTGCAGAGCCCAAAATAAGATCACTAATAATTCAGGTTCACATAAGATATTTTTTTATATAGAAAACACTAGAATGAAAGGCGAGATTAATGACTGGTACATCTTCTACCACCTCCTACCTAACACTTAGAACTTCTGCTCAGCCGGGGATTGAACCAATGCCCTCCTGTGAACAAGGTGATTCGAGTAAATTTATTTTGTTTATGGGAAATTAATTGCTCGTACCTAATTTGGAAATAGATTTTGTTATTAAGCTAATACTTATCATTATCACAATGTACATCCCCTTGCTAAAATGTATGTCTACACTTTGATTCTCGAACAACCAGCTTTCAGATAAAGAATCCATTACTCTTCTAACTGAGATATTGGAGATATGAATCCCAGTAACACTATACCTAATTTGAAATTAAATATTGGAGAAGGGAACTCAAGGAGATGGAGATGTATAGGTTGGGACCCATTCGAGCTTGTGTTTCAATATTCTCGTATACCTCCATATTAATTTAATATTTGAATTGTTGTGCAAATTATTTGCTCGGAGGAGCACAATTATTTTTATTAAGTAATAACTCGAATTAAATTTTCACGGAAGAATTATTATGAATTGCTGAATCAGTGGAAGTGATGTTGTTTGCGGGGGGGAGTTCTTCACTGTCCAACTAAAACCAGCATACCTATTATTTCTGTGAATGTAAATAATAAATAGTGTTTGACTTTCACGGAAATGGACACATACTCTTTTTTCCATCAAAACGAGGACTTAAAAAAGAATGTAAATGTAAATAATGTAAATAATAAATAGTGTTTGACTTTCACGGAAATGGATACATACTCTTTTTTCCATCAAAACGAGGACTTAAAAAAGAAGAGTTTCACAAGCCCATGTCGGTCGGAAAAGGCGACTAAAGGCAGGGTCGGAAACCGTTTTTCGCTACGCTTGCAGAAAGCAAGGAGAAGCTACTGTATTGTCAGTAGGGATTCTCTAGTATGTTAATATTAGAGAATTGTTAAACTGATCTCACAAAAAATTATCATTGAAAAAAGGCCAAGTTCCGTCCACTTTCCCAAAAAATTCCGCCTATGAAAGTAGTGATATCTATTATTGGGGACAAGTTATCATTGAAAAAAGGCCAAGTTCCGTCCACTTTCCCAAAAAATTCCGCCTATGGAAGTAGTGATATCTATTATTGGGGCCAAGTTTATTGTTGCTGCTGTATATCCCGCACTTAAATTTACTATTGAACGTTCTTCTGTCTCAATTCTCTTAAAGTAATACCGACTTTACATTTGGTCAGTTTTTTCTTAGGGGATTCGTAAAATACTACCTTTTTAATCCTGGCCAAGCGTAAAGTCGGTATTACTTTAAGAGAATTGAGACAGAAGAAAGTTCAATAGTAAATTTAAGTGCGGGATATACAGCAGCAACAATAAACTTGGCCCCAATAATAGATATCACTACTTTCATAGGCGGAATTTTTTGGGAAAGTGGACGGAACTTGGCCTTTTTTCAATGATAATTTTTTGTGAAATATCAATACTTTTTGTAAAGATTACTATATGTAACTGATTATTTGGCCGTTTTTTCTTTATTTCTTCTTCTTCTTTTCGATTACACAACATATCGGAAAACGGGAAATTTCTGTGTAAACCGGACCCAAATGTTCAATAAAATCTAACGCCAAAGTATTGATAAAGTAATATACACTACAACGCAAATAAAAACGGCAATATTTATTTTGTATCTTCTTGCCTGAAGTTAAAGCACTGAGAATTGAAGAGTTTCAATTTTGACATTTGCGGGTTTAATTGAATTTAAGTCTCTCTAACTTCATGCAAGATTTCAGAGTCTTAGCAGTTGAAACTAGATTTCGTGCATTTTCTTCCCTGAAGCGGAACCGTTTTGGAGCACTGGTAGTAAAAGAGTGAATATATTTAATTCTTCCATTTAATTGTATGGGAATATCTTCCTACATGCAAGATTTCAGCGTCCTACCAGTTTAAACTAGTTTTCGACCATCTCCTTCCCTAAAGCGGAACCGTTTTGGAGCACTTGGAGTGAAAGAGTTCAAATATAAATTATTTCCTGCTATATTGCATGTAAATATCTAACTTTATGCGAGATTTCAGAGTTTTATCAGTTAAAACTATTAAAATGCGTTGTACTATCTTCCCTAAAGCGACACCGTTTTGGAGCACTTACAGTTAAAAAGTTCAATTTTTCGGATTTTTCCCTTTACGTGGATGTCAATTGCTGACTTCATGCAAAATTTCAGCGCTCTAGATATACGGGAAGTGCCTGAAACTTTTGATGATGAGTGAGTAAGTCAGTCAGTCAATCAGTCAGTCAGTGAGTATCCAAAAGTGCAAACTTTGAAATTACCTATCTCCTACCCGGGTTAACAATAAATTTTGAAGTTTATCCTGTAGTATTGTACTATACTACGGAATGTATGTTCAAAATTTCAATGACCTATCCCCTGTAGAACCGGATATCTGACGGTGTTAAAAACCTGGTGAATTGCTTCGTGTAAAGATGCACTGGTGCTTTCCGGAACTTGGCCTGGCGCACTGCCGTGCGCTCAGATAAAATAGTTGTTAAACTGATGGTGAATTGTTGCAAACCAGTCCCACGACTGTTAAGCCATGATGATGACCGCGGCAGTGCCTAATAAGACCATGTTTCGACATACATTTTGTGTCTAGGTATTACACTCGGTTTTTCGCTTTATTTTCTCCTACCTTTACTTCTTATTCGAGGAAGCTGCTTATTGTCAGTAGGGATTCTCTAGTATTAACAACTGATGGTAAGTTGTTGCGAACCAGTCCCACGACTGTTAACCCATGATGATGACCGCGGCAGTGCCTAAGATCATGTTCCGACATACATTTTGTGTCTGTGTATATTACACTCGGTTTTTCGCTTTATTTTCTCCTACCTTTACTTCTCATTCGAGAACTACGGAATAATACAACAACCATTGTAAAATGTCACGTAGGTAATTTGCAATCCTCGGGATAAATTCAGAAGATGCAGGGATAAAAACATTCCATGGAACTATAGAAAGAGGAAATTTAATGGTGGGCTGTAAAGTACTTCAAGAAAACGCGATCTAAAATTAGAAAAGTTGTTGAGATGGGTACAATCTTCATTTATTGGGAGACTATTCAAATAAAAAATGAAGAACTTATATTATCAACAGGCCCCGCATTCTTCGTCGGGCGCTTTCGAAGCATGAACGTTCTTTGTGAAATAAAAGGCGAGCCTTTGTCATCCTTTGACACATAAACAATCTTTTATACGTATAATAAGAAACACCTCAATCTGTCGCTTCGAGATAACACTTAAAAAAAACCGTTGAAAAATCATGGGAAAATGTTTTAACTCAAAGTGTTCTATGACCCATTAAAATTTAATATTCATATCCCACTTCTCAGAAAAAGTCATAAGCGTACTAATCATAGTCTTATGAGTCGCCCTATGCCAACCTTCACTGTGTCGGTGCCCAAATCAATTAATCATCATGTTTAATGATTCTATTTTCAAATGCCAATATAATAATAATATCATTTCGCTTGTTGCCTTCAGAATTTTCATTTCAATATAATGTTTGCAGCCCCCCAATACAAAAACATCGTCCCCGCCCCCAATATAATTCACATTATAGCTTCTCCAGTCCTTTACATGTAGAACAATATATTTCTTCTGTTAGAGTTAGCCAATATAATAATAATATCATTCCGTCTTGTTGCCTTCAGAATTTTCATTTCAATATAATGTTTGCAGCCCCCCAATACAAAANTTTTTTTTTTTTTTTTTTTTTTGCAAATTAAAAATTTTAAATTTCTGGAGAAATTTCTCAAAAAAAAAAATAACTTTCGGTATTCGAACCTTTGGAATCATTCGATGTGCCCTGGCCTCTTTTCTATCCCTAGAGCTCTACAGAATTAATTCCAAGCAGTTCAAAAGTTAAAGGCAGCGTGTCCCTCAAGAACTGATCATTCTGGGACACACTGTATAAATATTTTTATCACAAAAATGAATAATTCAAAATTTAATCAACATTTACAAGATTTGTTATCATTATTTTTAGCTGCAATTTGTTTTCCCTAGAAACTAGTCACATGCGTCCCTACGAATAGATTATTGGCCTGAGTGCAGAATGTTAGTTTACTCCTGTATCTAGGCACATGTTATTTTCAAAAAACACATTTTAATTACAACATAGGCCAAAGTACAATGTGAATGAAGCTTGCTTTTGTTCACTTTTGCTGTATCGTCAATGTCGCAATGCAGAATTCAAAGCTTTTGTTTTGCGTATAGACTTTTATCAAAAATATTATCGGAAAGCCGCGCATACGAGTGGTCAAAGATGAAATAAGAGTTATCGTTGAAACTAGTGGTCAAAGCTACTAGTCATCAAAGATGAAATAAGAGCTATCGTTCCATTGGATTCGTCGACGGGTGTTGAAAATTAAACAAATCAATGGGCGTTACGCTTTGAACCGTGGAAATGTATCGTATTTAATAAAATAAATAGTACGCCCAAAATAAGGCATATTATTTCCCACATGATTTGGTCCAAAGAGAAACGCCTCAATGCCGAAATCAAAAATTTTGGGAAATCAAGGAAAACTGATTTACATGCTAAAAAAATTCAAACTATTTCTTATCACACACCAATCCACTAAATATTTCGATTTTATGTATAACACAGCACAAAATATCTGCATTCGAAATTTTTGAAAATTTTAGACTCTTTGGACTGATTCACATGGATTACAAAAAGTCTCAGACCTCCGATGTCATTAAAAAAGACCAACGCAAAACACGCCGCTCGATCCTGTGAATAATATTATGTTTAAATGATTTTGCAAATAGATTTCTCCGTCTTTAGCATTAGGGATTTGCATCAATTTAGTTTCAATGTGTGTCTGAACTTATGATTTGATGTATATTTTAAAAAAAAAATCCAAAAGGAGTTGGGGGAAAATTGGGACGGAAAGTAAACAAACGGTGGAAATTAAATGTCACCATACGATACAGTAACAAAAAAAATAAAACTTGATTGATTGAATTTTCTTCTCCAGGCAGTTTTATGTGAGCAACCAGCAACGATAAAAATAAAATTTGTATCCCCACTAAAGTACAAAGAAGCGGGAGTTGTACAAGAAAGTGAGGAGAGAACATTGTGATGTAACCAGCAATGTTTAAATTACAATTAATTTCAGTCAAACATCATGATTAAATAATTTGGAACTCAAATTTAAACAACAAAACTGATGCAAGAAAATGGCTGACGTGCCAAATCTCGTTTAAAATTGACAAGAGTGATGCAATAGAAACGCTCGTTCCTTGTTCTCTTATTTTGTTGCTATCCTTATAATTCTGACGATTGCGAAAGAATACGTCCCAAAAAATTGGGACTTTATACACAAAATAAGATGCTAGCCGCACGTCAAGTAATCAACATGTGTATGCTTTAGAATGTGTTACACGTACCCTAATGTAGTTTTCGCCGGGGCTGGTGATGTGTTTCCATATTTTGCTTCCATCTTTTATGTTATGTTTGTTTTTTTTCTTCAGGCAGGCGAGGAAAATTATTTAGGCTTTTACTGAGGAGGCGAGGAGAGCCCATCATATCAATAGTTTATATTCACTCCAGGGAGTCCAGGTGTTACGTTGAAATGGGAATAATAAACAAAGAAAATCCAGGAGACGTCCGTCGGACGATATCCCACATTGCTACAAATTTAGAATCCTCATTTTCCACTATTTTATTTAGAAGTCAAAGTGAACCAAATGGCATAATAAAGGTAACCAGCTGGTTCTCGCAACATCGTATGTGCCTTTTTCTGTAGAATTCATTTTGATCAAAATAATTCGGTCTGTTTATTTTCTTTTCAACAATTGGAAAATCTTGTCATGAATAGAAAAAGAAAACTAAGATAGAGTGGATTTTACTTTTTTTTTGATTATTTTGGATGTGGTTTTGGGGGTCATTTTTACATTCCGGTCATTTTTGACCGGAATGTGAAAATGTGTTACCGTTTGGGCTGTGGAACAGTATTTTATTGCGCACTTACATACTAAAAGGACACTGGGTTTTAAATTTCAAGTCTGCGTTAAGTCATTGTTAAGCTACGTTATTTATATAGGAGACAGTGAAAGTGATTATACCAACTGTGCTATGTGTTTTATTATCTATAGATATATTCAATACCGTCACAAGAGTAAGACATGTAAGATTTCTTATCAATAATACATAAATTTTTACCTTCTTGGCGAGTCATGACAATCAAAGCGAAATTAAGGTAAACTTAAGGTTAGTTTAAGTTTTTATTACTTGCTAAATATGTGACCATTGGGAATTTCATTTTTGGCAATCCATTTTTTTGGAGCACAACCTTCTCCCGATGTATATTTTTCAAAATTTTCAGACATACGTCAGCTTGTGAAAATCATCCATAAGCCAAATTCAACAGTTTTGCACCCAGTTTCATCAAATCACAACTTTTCTGACCTAATAACTCTCTGAAATTCTGACCTATAAACTCTCTGAAATATACATGCCCGGAATCGTATCCTTTGTGATAAAAACGAAAATGCTTGTGACATTCGTGATTGAAGTCACAAACAAGGCTCAAGTCTGTTTTTTCATGGAAAATAAAATAAAAGAAAACTAAGATAGAGTTAATAAAGAATAAAACAGATGGAAGAGATTAAAAATATACAAAACAAAAAGGCTGTAGATGAAGAAAAAGAAAAAGCTGGAACAAAACTTTGTCGAGGAAAAATAAATTTCAAAGAGAAAAAATAAAGCTGGGATCTTGGAAAATATGCTCGTACCAAATTGATATCAGCGAAATTTATTTTTCAAATTAACTTAAAAAAACATGAAAAATTCTTTAACGTGTCAAGCTTTGTGGTATGCAAGTTGTTTTGTCGAGATTTGGAGGAAATTTAAATAATACTAGTACTCTTGATCTCTTGAACATAAAAATCGGCTCGCCAAATACAGTGCGGTCCAGAAAAAAAGTTGCAAAAATTGAAGAGTTTATAGAAAACATCATTTCCTACAGTAAATACGCCAACATGATGTACTGTCCGGTTTTACTTGAAATTGAAGATTGCGGACATTTTTTGTTTTTACCGAAACTCATTAAGTATACTTTTAAACCTTAGCTAAAGTTGTTCTTTCTATCGTTTAGAGCAGTTATAAGTTTTGGGAGTAGTGTTGATCAAATTTGCAGGTTAAAAAGTTGGGTATTCAATTGAGCGGATTATAATTTTCTTGGCGGTGTTGAAAAATGACAGGCACCCGGGCTATTTTGGAATGCTGTAACTTAATTTGAGTGTCTTTCCAGATACCTATGGACAGAAAAAAGTCTTGTTTTGACCTAATAAATCGCATCTCGTGTTTTTTTATTTTAACTTTAACGCAAACAATTTGCCTTACAAAACAAAAATATGTATAAAATTTCAAAGGAACAAGGACTCGTTCGATTGAAAGTGATAGTTACAGAGTAACAAAATTATCAAAATCTCGATCACAAATGGAATTGAAAACCAAAAAAAGGGAGAAAATGGACGCGCCGGGATGGCTGCATATGTCCCTTTCCTCTGTTTTTGTTGTGTAAGGCAAATTGTTTGCGTTAAAATTAAAATAAAAAATAAAGAGTCTCAATATGAGTACTAATGATGAAGCATGGTGTTAACATAATAATAATAATAATACTGCATCTCGTGTTTAGTATTTAGTATTATTGAAGCCATTGCAATAATCACTGCGTCCACTAGAGATCTATTGTGATCAATGATTTGAGTGTATCAGGTCAATCTATGATTCACACTGATGATCTTTCGATTGATAGAAAATTTTCCATCATTATGTCCAGAATGCAGACTCTTTCCACCCTATGAGGTTTTGGCTATAAAATCACATCTTAATATTGACACAAATTTACACTCTGTAAGTAGCAGCTCATGTCAAAAAGTCTTTAAAGATATTTTTTGCCCAGAACTAAGAAAGAGATAACACAAAAGAATTTCTGGTAAACAGAATGAAGAAAGGAAGATCCGATGGAAAGAAAAGACGAGAAAACGTTTTTTCTTCTTCTTTTCTTTATTTCTAATACCTTAAGGCTTATGGGCCCTTCCTTTGTACCAAAATAGATTAAAAATATTAGAAGCTGCACAGAATGGGGCTAACAAAATTGTATAGAAAATTCTTACAAAAGATGTGTTATCTAGGGGTCCATGGGTTTATAAGAGGAAAAGTCAAAAAGATTTCGAGTTTGGGTATGGGCGAGGTGTTCAAAGGTTTCTTTATTGTGCTGAAAGCGTTTGACTTTTTAAATGATTCTTAAGCTTTGGGACACTTTTTTTTTCTTTTTAACCCTTTTGTATCATCTTATTATTAATGAAAGTATTATAGAGTGCCCGGAGACAAGCACATGCGCAAAATTATCTTATTTCGTAGCACACGTAGGTATTTACCTATATGCAGGGAAAAACAAATACACATGTTCTTATGCTCGATCGTCAAACTTCTATTTGAACATGAGCATTAGTTTTTCCTTGCATATACGTATGCAAATAACTATGTATACTTGGCAATAAAATAAGTAAGCGCCCTAGGTATTTTGGCTTGAACGTCTTAATTGTTCTGGAAAAATGTTGGTGACGTGCTAAGGAATAATGTGATTAAAATATCGATCGAGTTACTAAGCATCACTACAGACTCAATCAGTGTTTTGGAGACGATACCTAAGCAGTCAATGGAGACGAATGACTAATTCACCCAAAACTGATCTGACCCGTTTGGATCATTTACCATCGAACACAACAATACTACACCTAAATTGATCTAAGTGATATTTTCTTCCGACGATGTGGGCCACATTTAAATCCACGTATGCATGGAAATATGATATTCTGATGTGACAGCATAATATTCAGCATCAGAGGATGTGAGAATAATATGTGATAGTGAGGACGTGGACATGGCGGAGGGAAGTGACGCCAACACAAGACGAGTGACATTAACAGCTGTCAACGAATATCATTTCCATCTTGTTTCGCTCTTCCTCATAATATTTATTTTTTCCACCACTTCAGATTATGATATTTGTGTCGGTGTCATTGCAATTTTTCACACGGGTAATTTTTCTCCGTCTCCTTTTGTTGTCTCTGATCGTGCAATGCGGGCAGGTTTCGTGTTGTATGTATTAGGTTTTTTTCATTAATCGCTGAAAACGTTTAATGTCTAAAAAAATACAAAGTGATACTATAGATGCAAGTTACTATCTTATTGGATAGCACACATCTTTGTATACAGTCATGCTTGTACCGAGGAATCTGTGGAGTCCCGCATAAGAACACGTGTATTTGCTTTTCTATTCAGTGGTGAAAGTAAGTTTACGAAGAATACAAAGTTGTACTCATCCAAATTAAAAATTTATATTTTTCATGGATGAGGGACGGAACCATACTTAAGAAGGGTACGGATAAATCCGTTTGAGCTATCCAAATATCAACTTTCTACTACTTAGGGTTCATATGATAGACTACTTAAGGGTCTCCTCGAACACGGAATCCCCCCCCCCAAAAAAAACACATCAATCCACTGTCTCCAAAGCTTAGTTGTTAAGCACTCGCTTGGTAAACTGGAGCATGTAGGTTCAATCCCCAGGCTTAGGTGGGATATGTTTTACATGAATTTATTTATTTTAACAAATAAAAGTAGACTGATCCAAATTATCTTGATATAGTCAGTCGGTCTATGCGACTTGCTGTTTGTGTGCATATACTTTTCAAGTTAACATAAGAAGTACCACGTGGCTTTCATTGCATGCGGGGAAGACGATCAATAAGATCCGAATTTAAATCATTATTACACACCCTGTGATCGACAAGTTGGCTTTGAGTGTGGAGTGGAAATAAATTCGAGCTTTTTGGTTGCACTGTTTTTCATTATTCAATGATGTTTGCTGAAGCGTATCTCCAGCAGAACGGCGCTACGTTATATTCATAATAATATTTTTTTCCACTTTCCTCTGCATGCTCCAGGAGCACCAGCATGTAAAGAAGGGGAATAGTTATCAAATAAAAAAATATAAATATTTTTTATGCAAATAAAATTATTGATTTAACTTCCCGGATTTTCTGCACAATATTAACGTAGCCCACAGAACCCTGTTAGTAATCCTAACATATCTCCACCTCTGTGTAACATTTATCATGCTTTCGCTCTTCCGCAATTGTTCCGAAAGACCGCAGACTGTGGACATATATCTAACTTCTAACCAGCGCAGCGGGTTGGTTCTAGGACTGATTTCTATCCAGGATATAAACTTGTTTATCATTCACAGTCAGTGTCCGTCTTTGACATTGCTATATAATTGTCGATAGGTTGGAGTCAGATAAGATCTGGCGGCCGGCGAAATGCCTTCAAATTTAATTATAACTTGAAGGATTGGCCTGGGTAATTCAGTATTTATTTTCCTCTTAATCATCCCCCCATTATTCATATTGGATATGATGATTGATTGCCTCTTTACAAGAGCTCCGCTTAATGGATTCATTTGAAAAAATAAATCCATGTATTGTCGTTCGATTGTTGTTAGGATCGATTATTTATTATTCTTATTCTCGACAAGTCCGTTAGGTAACGCTGATGCGCCCCAAATAAAGTCTAAAGATATTTAATATCCCATGAAGAAGTGGCAGGCAGTGTACCTACATCAAGGACGTCAAATTTGACAAATAAGAAGGCCGAGTACAATTATATTGTTAATCATTATATTTATTCTTAAATATTACAATAATAATTTTATTAAACTATTTACATTGAAAATAGACAAATGACAACTAAATCATCGCCATTAGTTGCTCGCATCATTGTGTTAGATGGTGTTATAATTTATATGAGTATTCAACTCTAATTTAAGTTTCTTATACATGGCGAACCAGAGAAATATCCTATTGGGGATGTAAATCTAATCATTTTACATTCATTCAGCCTCCTTTACCTAGTCAGTATCACACTGGCTTTGACCGCGGGAGACCCGATTTGTGTGATTATTTACATATATTAATGACATCTACACATAGTTAATCCGAAAAAGAAGAAAAAAGAAATTTAATTGTAAATGTAATGAAGAGAAAAGTCAAGATGGTTGGACATTTAATAAGACATAATTGTTTGATAGCTAACATATTCCAAGGAGGAATTTCTGGTACCAAGGATGTGTTACTTACGAGACTTAAAGGATTTGGTGAACGTTGTTGGTTCATATGGAAACATGAAGGCCATCGCGCTAGATAGATGGATCATAGACTGATCAGATTGACTGACTGACTAGTTTATGATCCAGAGGCTATATATTGTATACGCTATATATAAAGACTTTGCCTTTAAGGTGCCTATTTGACGACCTAAGAAAAGCAAATAAAAAGCCTTACAAAAGTCTCAAATTTGTATAAATCTTAAGTCTAAGGAGACACGGAATGTAAGTACTTCTAAAAATCAAATCGCAGTTGGCATTCTGTCTGACGTACTGATTACTAAATAATGAACGTAATTCGAACATGACTTAACTTAGACACTTAAAAATTGCAAACACGAAATAGGGAAGGCAAATTCAAGCAGTAGCGAGATATCGTCAAAAAAAACACACGTTAAAGCAGGTCATTGTATAGAAAAATTACTAGTGGATCAATAGGTGCTCACGTTAGTGTAGTAGTCATTAATAGGCCTTCATACCCTAAACACGTATACCAAATTTCGTCAAAATCGAATGAAATTTGTGGCTTGTATCGCGTAACATACATATATACATACACATATGCATACATACATGCACATATACATACATACAAATACCTATACACACATACACATATATACAAGTGCATCTCGAGATGTATATGGGAGTCAAAAGTGGAGTTCACTAACAATTAAAAATAAAAAAAATCAATGTATTGTTCAATGTTTGGTATGCCAGCAAGACCAGCTTGCCCTAATACAGCCACGGAAAAGGATGATACAATGTGGCGGACATCAGCTTGTAGATACTAGTGTAGAGAATTGTGCGAGAGGCATTAGTGTTAGTATCAGGTATACTTATCAAATAGGACTGGGTCATTGAATTTACTGTTACTATGACTACCGTTTTAATCTCTGGATTTACTGATAAAATTACAATGGACTGGAGAAAATTATACACCATCAGAATATCAGAAGATTCAGTTTTATATTCCAGCACTGAGCTGGAACTTTTGAGTTTTAAAGTAACTTTCAATTAACATGGAACATTTTGGTGATCCTATTCAGGCCATCAGGTTCCATTCCAGAACGGCAGTGAACGGTTTATTTCAATTCAGTTTTTGGATTTCACATACCTTGAAACGTGAGAAATCACATTTTGAAAGGGGTAATTGAAAAAAATTGATGATGAAAAAAATTAAATTTTGAGGCCTTGTCCTTTCTTTGGAAACAATTTTTAGATAATATTATCCCCATCGATCTACAGAACTCAAAGATATCACTAGTAGCACTCTGGCGAACTGTTTAAATTGTAACATTCTGTGTAAATGTGGTGCGCCCTCCACAAAGAGAAATTTCATGTTATTGTTCCGAAAGCAGTTTTCAAGTTAAGCCTTTCAGATGATAAATTTTACTCATCATTCTCATTTTAAGCAGTGTCGGATCCTGGACTTGAAATATTATATGCATTCATTTCAGTGTCGGTTTGTTATTTTAAATAATAATACTTTGGAATCGACAGGGGTATTAAATAATTCAAATTATAAATACCTATAAAAAATATATACCTATCTATAAGAATTCAAAATTCGAATCTGATCGTTCACCATTTTAATGATTTGCGTGTCCCAGAATGGGTGGCCATCCGGATAGAAGAGTGTTCCCCATAGTCACCCGATTAGCAGATCGAATGTAAAGCTTTATAAACCCCGGAAGTGACAAATGCTTCGATTTTTCAAGAAATTTCAATAGAAACATACAACGTTTTTATGTAATAGGTTCAAAATAAAGTATAGAATAACTAGCTTTTCATTTTTATGTTAGCCTGTAAAACGGTCCTTGTTTTTATTTTTGTTGTAAAAGTTCACTTAAAGTGTTCTGAAAAAATCTTCCTAAAACATCCAAAGTCCACAATTCATTTTCATCAATGTCTTAGGGTGACAAGTCAAATCTCATTTTTTTCCTGGAGGTTAAAATTTAATAGTGGGTCGTTTTTTGAACGGGTTTTAAATAAGAGGATTTAGCAAAAAAAAAAAAATGTTTTGTATCATTACTTTTAAATTTCTCAAGAAATTTACAAGTCACAAGTAAAAAAATGATTCTACGTAACTCAAAAGGATATCAAATTTTGAGGGGAGGGGGGGGGGTATACCTTTGAAAATTCTAAAATAGAAAAAATATAGCTAAGGATGAATGAAAACGAATACTACTTCACTTTGTGAAGAAGTATTTATTTTCATTCATCATTAGCTGTAATGGAGCTTCACAAAGTTAACGCGTCTTCAGTCATGATTATAGAAAGATTATAAACCAAAATAGGGAACTAAAGATTTTTTAGATACAAATATAACTCTAAAGCAGAGTCCCGGATTTACAATATACAGTATATACCAGAAATTCTATAGCGGAGGACCTGTAACTTTAGAATGGCTTGGAATTTTTGAATTCTGATTGATCCTAGGAATAAAAAATCGACTGTGAATATCACACGACTTTCCTTATCTATAAAAAAAGAAGAAAGTATTGTAATGGGTTGAAATTTTGTCGAGTTTTCAATGCAAAAAACCCTAAATTGTATTTTTCAATTTCTTTTATGAAATTGATATGAATAGGCACCAAGTTTAAAGTTCTAGCTATTATCGTTCTCATTTTAAGCAGGATATGTGAAAACCGCTAAAAAGCGGGATAAAACCGCCAACGGTGTATTGATTTCCACCAAAAACTTATTTTGCCGTTTATGGCATAAAACTGACATACATACCAAATTTCAAGTCTCTAGCACTTGCCGTTCTTGAGATATCTTGTTCAGACACACACACACACGGACCAATGGCTGAAACTCGAGATTTGGAATCGGGTAACCCCAAAACGTGTTTTGGCATTGAAAACTCGTTTATCTCCGAACCTGATTATTATTTTATTTTATTTTCAAAAAGAGTTCATGAAAGTCATTCCTTATTTTATTCCAACTTTTAAATTAAAAAATAAAATTGGTAGCATTCCATTTATAATTCTTGAGAAACCGAAAACTTTGTTTAAAAAATGCCATTTCCGGGAATTGAACCTGTATTTTACCATCACCAATCGAATGGACATGGCCCCTTTTCTATCCTTAGAATCAATCAGAATTTAGAAATTCCAAGCCATTCAAAAGTTACAGGCCTCCGCTAGGACTTCTGAGACAGACTGTACACCTAATACCTAGCCAAAGTTATGAGCCCCTCGTTTGTCTTACTCACTTGAATATTAGATATTTGTTTTACCTACTTTTAGCAAGTTCTTCTACTTCCATTAGTAACTTTCATAGGGGCAATGCGATCCCCGCGCCAACATAATCTGGCCCTGCTAAAGTATAAAAAATCATTAAGCGTGATTGAGCTATAGTGTATTATGACCTCAAAAAGTTAGACGTTTGAAATATAAGTAACTAATACAGAGCACTTTTGATTAATTTTCTAAATAATGGTAGACACAGAGGAGAAAGCACTAAACATAGGAAACAGTAAAGTTGTTCCTGTGTTTAGCTATGTTTAGTCCGTCACCAATTATTCAACCGTCAAGATCCTCCTACTGTCAAGATCCATTCCTATAGATATACTAGCAGAAGAAAGAAGTAAAACTATTGGGAAAAATAAAGAAGTGAAAGAAGATGAAAGAAGAAAATCGTTGGCAACATGGCAAGAAAGATGGAATGCAGACCCGAACGGTAAGTGGTGCAGAACGCTGNCCCTGCTAAAGTATAAAAATCATTAAGCGTGATTGAGCTAAAGTGTATTATGACCTCAAAAAGTTAGACGTTTGAAATATAAGTAACTAATACAGAGCACTTTTGATTAATTTTCTAAATAATCGTAGACACAGAGGAGAAAGCATTAAACATAGGATAGAGTAAAGTTGTTCCTGTGTTTAGCTATGTTTAGTCCGTCACCAATTATTCAACTCTGTGGATAAAATTACCGTAGTAATTTTGTATATAATTTACATAAACNAATAAAAAAAAAAAAAAAAAGTGCACATAAAGAAGCGTGTTTGAACTGTGAAATTTTAGCACAATTGAACAGAACATTATAAAATATACGAGTATACCTAGTTGGCCGGTTTTTAAAATAGGTTAGATACTATGGTTTTACCCCCCCCCNGTTTCCCCCCCCCCCCTCTCCCCGAAAAAAATCCGTTCTATATCCACCTAAGTGTATTATATGAATCGACTGTTAGGTTAGTTCGAGTGAGAACTCAATAGATTAGACGGTTTGCCACTGATTTCAAGTCATTATAAAGAATGGCACAGCAAATAGCAATAATATATATAAAAATAAACCCTTTCACAGAAAGTAGTAAATGATGTCTAGAGCAAGTAAATCAAACGATAAACAAAATGGCCCTCGTTAAGTACCTGCTCGAACTAGTAAATCAAAAGATACGAAATGATAGCATTCTCTCTAGGGATACCTAATTAGATTTATTACATTTAGTTCAATTCTAATTATAACTCTATTTTATCTGTGTGACAGACGTTGCACATTCATTATGCATTTAATGCACTTGCATGAGTTGCATTTGTAATGACATTGAAGTCGAGTTCAACTCACTTGATAGATAACTTCGTCAAGGTATCGGTCATTGTCAACGCATTCGTTTCCTGACTCGTCCAAATATATTTCCTTTGCTTTTAATAAAACAACGATCTGTTGATCAACTCAATGATGTTGTGTAACAGCGGTGTAGCCGTGTTTTCAAAATCAGTTCTCTACCATTTTTAGGTTTAAAAACTTTGAGCGTGGCGCGGCGCCTTGAATTAATCTTTAAAAGGATCTTTACAATATTTTATCTACCTATATACAAAAAACAATATAAATTAAATTTGAGAATCTTAAAAGTCAGCAGAAGATTACCTAAGTCAACTGCTACCTCGCCTTCATGGATAGTGACTGAATGCTACCATTTACCTCTAATTTGGAAGAGCGACTTCCGGATAAATCAGATGCCGTTTCATCAAGCACACATTTGTCAACTCCTTTCAAATCTTTTAGAATGGATTGAAGGCTTCGACCTTTTGTTTCAGGAACAAAGAGGATAGTATAGAAAAATATCATTAAACTACAAAAGGCATAAAAAAGAAATGTACCATGCTTTCCAAGTAGAGCGTTCAATGTTGGATAAATTTTAACAGTTAAAAATGAACCGAAAATTCCAAACATAATTGTGACCGACGTGGCAAAGTTTCTGATGTATCCCGGAAGAATTTCGCTGAATAGTATGTATGGGACTGGGCCGGCACCTAATGAATAACAGCAAACGTATAATGACAAAGCTATTATAGGCAAAGAAGAAATCGAAGAAATATCTTGTCCGATGTCTATGAGATAGTAGCAGAACCCCATGGTTCCCAGAGCAACTGCTATTCCAAAGTATGTTAACAGGAGCAATAACTTTCTACCAGCTTTGTTAACCACAATGCAAGAAAAAACAGATGCAATGAGTTGTAATATACCCACTATAATGGTGCAAATATTTGGTTCCAGTTTGCTCCCAGCCGCTTCAAAAATGGAGGCTGTATAGGTTAAAACAAAATTGATCCCGGATACTTGTTGTCCCATGATTAAAATAAACCCGATCATAAAACCTTTGAAAACTCCCCTGTCGGAAAATAGAGCAGAAATGTTAACGTGTGGTTTGCTTTCGTTTTGACCAACTAGAAACTTCATCTCTTTGTCTGCGGCAACGTGGTCATCTCCTCTAAACCAAAGTAATGATTTTTTAGCCTTATCTAACTTATTCTGACTTATAAGAAATGCTGGAGATTCTGGGATCCAGTAGAACGTTAGCAGGAAAATCACTGGTACAATTAAGCATAATGTGTTCAGATCTTTAAATGACGAAAATGCGCCAACAACATACGAAAATAGATAGCCTCCATTTAAAAAGAGAATCAATGATGATCCGAGAGGTCCTCGCAACGTATCATCGGCCATTTCACCAACAATTAATGGGACATTTATCAAAGTTCCAGTACATCCTATGCCAACAATGAATCTGGCAATGAAGAGAGACCAATAGTTGGTGGCATAAATCATCATTAACCAACTCATTAAGAAGGGCAGTGCAGTCATGTAACCTGCAACTTTCCTTCCGAGTTTGTCCGCGACTTGGCTCCAGATGAATGTTCCTACAACGCCGCCCATGAATACAATAGATCCTAACCATGAGATTTCATCGTCTGTTAACGGTACTGTGCCAACAGGAGGATGTGAAGATTGCAACATTGACTGCGCTGGAGATGGCCAGCCGTTGACTGTCCCAAAAGCAAACGTTATGATATTAGCTGAAACAAAAGAAAGTAACAAGGGAATTATTAATTCGGATTTTTGTGTTTCGCATATTTATGGTTTGGAAGAAATAATTTATTAACATTATCTCTCTTGGCAATAACGGCCTCAATTTTACCAGTTTAGTCACTCATCTTCTCAATATTTGACAAGGCATATGGTATAATCCTAGAAAATTTCAGCGAAATTGTTATTACAAAGGTAATGAAGAAAAGGACAGATGAAATCATTTTATAATTATTTATTTATTGATTTTCTTAGCGAACAATTTTTCACGTTGGATACACAAGTTTTCGTCATATTGCTATAACTAGGAGCCTGCCAGTTTACATCACGTTTATAAGCGTCCGTAGTCCATAGGTATAATTTCTCATCAAATTTAGTCAGTAATTTAGATATTTTACAATAAAAAATATCTCCTTTTAGTTAGGTTATCATCATCATGCTCGCATCTCCGTATTGGTTATTGGATGTTAAATTTCTACTGAAGGTCGATCTTCTGCTAATCTTTTAAACTCTTCGTACGATCATGCTTAGACAATCCTTAATATCGTGCAGGTATCTCCTACGCTGTCTTCCACAATCTCCTTTTCATCCTCATCAATTCCCCTCCTCATACCCGCATAACATGATGTGTATCCTTCTTACGTTGTTGTATTCTTCTTATATTATGAACATATTATGAAATTTCAGATTTTTACCACCAAGCTGGAGTGATCCTCATTTTGCGTCGTAAAACCCTCGCTCTGTATCGTTAAATTTGGCAATGAAAATGATTTTATTATGGCCTAAATACAAGATTTTTAATGTTACTAAATTGTGTAAAATTTTGAGTACCTAAAACATATATTGTGAATTGTTCATAACAGCAATTCTTTCTTTTTAAAGGAAACCATCTCAAATGCTATGTCTTTCTCTGAGCTAACAAATTCTACAACTTATGAAACCCAGGCTGAACTTTTAATAAATGAATGTAAATACGAACTGAAAGCAATTTTCAAAAATGTATTACGAGGTACACAATATTTGTTAAACAGAAAACGAAAATGGAGTCCTTCTGAAGAATATAAGGAAGAAGATTCAGCAACCAAAAGACTGAAAGGTCTGGTAGAAAGCGATAATATATCTAATAAACTTGAACGAGTGAAAATGTGGGTGGAGAAGGAATTTCGAAATAGAAGGAAAATGCAGTTTTCTTGCACAACCTTCAACAATGATTGTATATTCTGTAGTATGAAATCTGATGAGCAGAAAGAAACCGAAAGCAGCTCTCTTGAAAGCTCAGATGATGACTTTTAGTTGTATAAAATATAAAATATGAATTAAATTGTAATTTAGAGTGGTTATAAGGAAGAATGACCGCATAGTTATTCTGTAATTTGAACATTGGTGACAAAAAGAACAGCCGTAGCAGGAGTTCTGAAAGCTCAGATGATGACTTTTAGTTGCATAAAATATAAACTATGAATTAAATTGTAATTTAGAGTGGTTATAAGGAAGAATGACCGCATAGTTATTCTGTAATTTGAACATTGGTGACAAAAAGAACAACCGTAGCAGGAGTTCTGAAAGCTCAGATGATGACTTTTAGTTGCATAAAATATAAACTATGAATTAAATTGTAATTTAGAGTGGTTATAAGGTTTAATGACCGCATATTCATTATGTAATTTGAACACTGGTGACAAAAAGAACAGCCGTAGCAGGACTTCTGAAAGCTCAGATGGTGACATTTAGTTGCATAAAATATAATCTATGAATTAAATTGTAATTTAGAGTGGATATAAGGAAGAATGACCGCATAGTTATTCTGTAATTTGAACACTGGCGACAAAAAGAAAAACCGTAGCAGGACTTCTGAAAGCTCAGATGGTGACAATTAGTTGCATAAAATATAATCTATGAATTAAATTGTAATTTAGAGTGGATATAAGGAAGAATGACCGCATAGTTATTCCGTAATTTGAACACTGGTGACAAAAAGAACAACCGTAGCAGGACTTCTAAAAACTCAGATGGTGGCTTATACTCGTAGGTATTATCATCATCAATTATTGTGGAATGCTCGTTTCCAATGGTAGCCCGTTGTATGGGACTGCAGCTCTAAATAAGTTGTTGTTTGTTGCTAAAGTTTTTAATTATCATCAAACATCTATTCTTGGATGCTAATAATTAATATTGTGGGCCCACCAGATCCATGTCAATCACCACTGCAACGTAATAATATTGTAGAGCTGCTTTCTGTATTATTTACGCCATCAGCTCTGGTATTGTGCAGTCGTCATCATACCTACTTGGTTTTGCGTTTCATAAGTATAGATTACAATCTGCAATGAATGCAAGAGAAATATTTTATCAGAATCAAAATGAAAGATGAGAAAAATAAATGATTTGTGCAAACAAAATAAGATCATCTTTTAGACACTGAAAGGCGTGTTAGTTATTTCCAGTGGACATAACTTGACAAGGTATTTTCATTCATCAATAATAATTCAAATACCTGCAGATATGTAAAAAAGTAAAAGTTTCCTATACCTAATAGATAACATTATGATGCAGTTCGTTCTGTGATCTGGATGCAGTTGCATATGATTCAGTTCGTTCTGTGATCTGGATGCAGTTGCATATGATTCAGTTCGTTCTGTGATCTGGAAGACTCGCAGGATACAGGACAGTTTTACTAATAAAAGACTTTGGAATGAACACGGAAATAGACCGACACAGAAACACCTAGAGAAGGACCGAACGATCGATAACTGGTAGAAGAAAACAAACACTGCGGCTAAGTCAAGTTGATGGCTTAGTGTAATAGGCAGAGTTGGATTGAGCTCTTTCCTTGAGGATCTACGGCCCCTATTGTATCGCATTCCTTACCATCCTGAATAATGAAGACACTTTTCAATCCTATATGTAGGTATACGAGTATACTTAATACTATACGGCGTCAATGATGCAATTACTTTTTGAGTGATGAGGAGAATACGGTCGTGTAAAGCTTTAATTAAATTGATAATACTGATGATGGAAGACACTTTACCCTTTGCTGATGGGGCTTTTGTATTCTGCTTGCCCCATATCAGCATTTTCAGATTCTAACATTTTAATTAGAGACGAGAAAATGGAGAAGAGATGTTTTATACTGAGTGTGATTTGAGAAAATTGAGAAGAGATGTTTTATACTGAATGTGATTTGAGAAAATGGAGAAGAGATGTTTTATACTGAATGTGATTTGAGAAAATGGAGAAGAGATGTTTAATACTGAATGTGATTTGAGAAAATGGAGAAGAGATGTTTTATACTGAATGTGATTTGAGAAAATGGAGAAGAGATGTTTTATACTGAGTGTGATTTGAATTTTGCAAGGTTATTAGTGCATGTGAGCTCTATTGCAATTATAGGTCTCTGGGGAGGTGAAATTTTGAGGAAGCTATAAAATATACAAATAAATAAATGCTGTTTCTTTGTGTTATTATGTCAAAATGTTGGGGCTTACTGCAGTACTGTAGGATTTTCCAATATCTATCATTATCAAATCACTTTTAATTTTTTTCAATTATATGCTGGCAGATCGCTATGCTCATTTATTTTCTTCATAGATTCATTTCACACTCTCAGAATGGCCAAATATGGAAACTACGTGAGAAATTATTACCCAATTCACGATTCGAAACCGGGTCTCCCTCATCTAAGACCAGTGCAGTAACCACTGTGGCAATTGGAGCTTGAGGGAGCTTTACTTACTGTTGATGAACGTTTAGTATAGGTAGACCAATAGTGTTTCATCCTAAATATTTTAACCAATTCTGACAAGCCGTTTTAAAGATAGGCAAAGGATTGTGACAAGGAAAAAAAAACATTTCAGTGTGTGCAGAATAAAAAAAATCAATGATTTGTTTTACATAATCAGAATTCATGGATTCAGACCTTTTATAAAATGTGCATGCATTATTTTCACCAATGATACAAACTCTACCAACTGCTACAGATCGCCGGAAGCCAATGCACCAAATTTAACTAAAGTCGGTCAATGGCATGTGATGGACACCATTTTTTTGGATTTTTGGAACTTTTCTTGATTGAAATATTGACACAAAAACCCTTTAAAACATTTCAAATATTTTTTCCATCAATTTTAATAGACCTTCCACGACCAATTCTATATTGTAAGAAGAAGAAGAAACACGGATATTGTAAGTTGTGCTTCAGTAACATTACAATTATAATTGGCCGACTAATATCGATAGAACTTTGTCAATTTTTAGTTATTTTGTGCAATATAATTTTCCAGCTATTTAAGAATCATTAAAAATTAACTTCAGTGACATAAAAGGGGTAATAATAATTTTCTCTATTTAGTTTGAAGCTTTCATTAGAGAAAGCTTTTGTTTTCAAGTTTCTTTCAATTGAAGTGCTCTTTCTACACAGGACACGAGAGTTTCATTTGTTTTGCAGAATACAACTTTTCACATTTCAGTTTCCAAGTTATTTACTTTGGACCTTTTGGTGGAGAAGTATACTGGGTGGTTCAAAATAATAAAATGAAGAAAATAAATAGAAAGCTTTTGTTTTCAAGTTCCTTTCAATTGAAGAGCTCTTTCTACACAGGACACGAGAGTTTCATTTGTTTTGCAGAATACAACTTTTCACATTTCAGTTTCCAAGTTATTTACTTTGGACCTTTTGGTGGAGAAGTATACTGGGTGGTTCAAAATAATAAAATGAAGAAAATAAATAGAAAGCTTTTGTTTTCAAGTTCCTTTCAATTGAAGAGCTCTTTCTACACAGGACACGAGAGTTTCATTTGTTTTGCAGAATACAACTTTTCACATTTCAGTTTCCAAGTTATTTACTTTGGACCTTTTGGTGGAGAAGTATACTGGGTGGTTCAAAATAATAAAATGAAGAAAATAAATAGAAAGCTTTTGTTTTCAAGTTCCTTTCAATTGAAGAGCTCTTTCTACACAGGACACGAGAGTTTCATTTGTTTTGCAGAATACAACTTTTCACATTTCAGTTTCCAAGTTATTTACTTTGGACCTTTTGGTGGAGAAGTATACTGGGTGGTTCAAAATAATAAAATGAAGAAAATAAATAGAAAGCTTTTGTTTTCAAGTTCCTTTCAATTGAAGAGCTCTTTCTACACAGGACACGAGAGTTTCATTTGTTTTGCAGAATACAACTTTTCACATTTCAGTTTCCAAGTTATTTACTTTGGACCTTTTGGTGGAGAAGTATACTGGGTGGTTCAAAATAATAAAATGAAGAAAATAAATAGAAAGCTTTTGTTTTCAAGTTCCTTTCAATTGAAGAGCTCTTTCTACACAGGACACGAGAGTTTCATTTGTTTTGCAGAATACAACTTTTCACATTTCAGTTTCCAAGTTATTTACTTTGGACCTTTTGGTGGAGAAGTATACTGGGTGGTTCAAAATAATAAAATGAAGAAAATAAATAGAAAGCTTTTGTTTTCAAGTTCCTTTCAATTGAAGAGCTCTTTCTACACAGGACACGAGAGTTTCATTTGTTTTGCAGAATACAACTTTTCACATTTCAGTTTCCAAGTTATTTACTTTGGACCTTTTGGTGGAGAAGTATACTGGGTGGTTCAAAATAATAAAATGAAGAAAATAAATAGAAAGCTTTTGTTTTCAAGTTCCTTTCAATTGAAGAGCTCTTTCTACACAGGACACGAGAGTTTCATTTGTTTTGCAGAATACAACTTTTCACATTTCAGTTTCCAAGTTATTTACTTTGGACCTTTTGGTGGAGAAGTATACTGGGTGGTTCAAAATAATAAAATGAAGAAAATAAATAGAAAGCTTTTGTTTTCAAGTTCCTTTCAATTGAAGAGCTCTTTCTACACAGGACACGAGAGTTTCATTTGTTTTGCAGAATACAACTTTTCACATTTCAGTTTCCAAGTTATTTACTTTGGACCTTTTGGTGGAGAAGTATACTGGGTGGTTCAAAATAATAAAATGAAGAAAATAAATAGAAAGCTTTTGTTTTCAAGTTCCTTTCAATTGAAGAGCTCTTTCTACACAGGACACGAGANAATTGGTAATCTCACAATCTCAAGTATGACCTATTTTCACTATTGAAGTTAGTAAGTCATAATTGGATATCTCACAACCTCAAGTATGACCTATTGTCACTATTGAAGTTAGTAAGTCATAATTGGATATCTCACAATCTCAGGTATGACCTATTTTCATTATGAAAGTTAGTAAGTCATAATTAAATAGTAGGAAATTGCGTCAAAATAACATTTCTTTTTATAAAATTTGTCGAAAAATGATACAATTTGCGTTGCAGTGATGAATGCAATTTGAGTTGCAGTGATGAATGCAATTTGCGTTGCAGTGATGAATGCAATTTGCGTTGCAGTGATGAATGCAATTTTCGTTGCAGTGATGAATGCAATTTGCGTTGCAGTGATGAATGCAACTTGCGTTGCAGTGATGAATGCAACTTGCGTTGCAGTGATGAATGCAACTTGCGTTGCAGTGATGAATGCAATTTGAGTTGCAGTGATGAATGCAACTTGCGTTGCAGTGATGAATGCAATTTGAGTTGCAGTGATGAATGCAATTTGAGTTGCAGTGATGAATGCAATTTGAGTTGCAGTGATAGTACGAGTGCGTTACTCAATCCACACACAAAACTCATTGACTTTTAATGAAATTCGGTGTTTACTCGAGCATTTTTTATGTGTTCTTTTTAAAGGTATACTTCCCTAGGAAGGTATATGCCTAAAGAAGTAGAGAGAGAGAGAGAGAGAGAGAGAGAGAGAGAGAGAGAGAGAGAAGAGTTTATAATATTCTAATGCCCATAACTTTTTTGCTGCTAATTGTTTTCTATATCCTATTACAAAATCTAAAAGGGCACTAGAAATGTACTAAATGAAATTTGACTCCATTAATAATTAGACAAAGAAAAAATACTCTCTTTTACTCTCAAAGACGAGGATTCGTTGATTCAATTTAATTTTCCTTCTTTATTTAAATTTCCGTTTAAGTTGCTAACAGCAAAACAAAATAAGAAAGCATTCAAAAATGTTTTAACGATTAATTAATTTTCTTTGAAATTTTATTGTTCCCAAGGACACAGACTTTTTGCTGTTTGTGTTTTCTCACTAGCAGACGAGAAGCTTTTTACTCATGTAAGAGTAAGGATACGTTTAGTATAAAGAATTTTTACCCAAATTTGAACTCAATGGTTCATATTTTGGTAAATATGCTTTTACAGGGTGAGAGAAATCTGTTCCTCCTGCGAGGCCAAGATTCCGGAGAGGAGGATGATATACCCTACATTCGGGTTGTTCATTTATCCGCTACTTCAATGAGTAGTGGCAGTATTTTAAGGGAGCTTCTATAAATTGTCCATGTTTTGAAATTTAGTACTTGAAACAGACCCGCGATGATTGATAAGATTTACCTATGACGTCATCAATGTTCTGATTTTTTGGAATAGTACACTAAGATCAGAGTGTTGTTTAATTGTTGGAATGGATTTTGTATGTGACCGCATTTTAGGTACTCCTGCCTTCTTTCCTTTTTCCTCCCACTGCACATGTGCCGAACCCCCATTAAAACCAAACACCAAATTGTACTTATTATATCTAAAATAAATCAGTTCCCATCTGCTTTTTGTTGCTATTATCACACCATGTGATTAGACCCAAGTTATACCGCCTGTCAAAAAATTTGTGCTACCTAACGCAACCTATACCGTTTTATGCCAAATATAAAGTTAACCTTACCAACCCTTGTTTTTAAGTAATTATAAACGCTACAAGTGTCCTCAACTTAAATTGTGTAAATAAATATTGTGTGTATATAGTGAATAATAAACTTTAACCTGGTCGACCAGTAAGTGTAATATAACACAATCATCATCTCAACGTTCAGTCAGGTAAAGCGCCGTGCCATTGTCTTTTCCCCCTTTAGAGCTACCTCATCCAGATTTCCTCATTTTTGTTTGTGACCCTCATTACCTCGCATTTGTCATTATTATTATTACTCAAACAGGCTTCACAGACACTCAGATTTGTTATCATGTTTGATTTTTAATACAATTTAAAATCATCAGCAAAAAGTTATCTCAATTCATCATAACAACGGAATTTATAGCACTAGTAAATTTATTACACGGACAATTTATTTAAATGTCCGTGCATTTTTCTGACTTATACCACTAGTTAAATTGCCTGTGAATTTTTCCGGCTTATACACTAGTTAAATTGTCTGTGCATTTTTTCTGACTTATACACTAGTTAAATTGCCTGTGCATTTTTCTGACTTATACCACTAGTTAAATTGTCTGTACATTTTTCTGACTTATTTACTCACTTTTTGTGTAATGGTGGTAGAAGGGTTGGGTAGCATATTATGCTACCCTGAGTACGCTGGACTAGATGTTAATAATCCTGCTTCCTGGTGCCTTCAGTCGTTGTATATATCTCAAAATATTGTAGATGAAACTTGAAACTCCGTGTGTTGGCTGGGTTTGAACTCATGCCCTACCATTTACTACTCAAACCGCCCTACCACTACGCCACCAACGCATCTTTTGAAACACCTTGTGTATAAGTGAGATCAATGTGAGCTGCGTGACAATTGACAAGGAACCTCATTAGGAAAAGTGTGTCCAAATTGAAAGGTCATATTGTTATCTTCCATTTTGAAATAAAGCCCCACGTGGGACATGCAACACTTTAGGATATGATTTTCAAAAGAAAGAAGATGTATATATCTAAAAGAATAAGAAAAATTGGGGATAAAGCGGGGGACAAGAAATGAAGACGTTGGCTGATGGATTTTAGAGAAAATTGATATTTGATGCACCGGCACAATGTTGTCCCAACCTTCTCCCCTAACCTTTACTTGTTATGGCCTTTTATCTCCCCTAAAAATATGTACAGGATGCGGCCAAAGTTTATTAACTAAATGTGATTTTCTTTCAATTCCTTTAATTCTTTGAAATATGTACATATTTTAAATTTTGTAGAGAAAACGTTAATTTTTAAGGATGATTTACACTATCCTGGGGTCTTCTTCATAGGAAGGTATGGCGGGGCAGAATTAAAGAAGAGAACGCCGACCCCAAATAAAATTGGGAAAAGGTGAGTGAAAGAAGAAGAATTTACACTAAGCAGTGACAGTGCTGGGAAGTGATTTCCGGTGATCGTGAGCTCACAGTGATACATTGTCCCCGTCACGTGCGGGTCTAGTATGAGCATATCCCTTCAACTGCCTGGAAGAATATTTCTAGTTTTGTCGGGCAGATCACTTGCAGGTCGCGGCACTTTCGGAGCTTAGTGTGAATGCTGCTTTAATAGTACCTAACTTTTATTGCGAATTGAGCTTTTGAGAGGATTTTGGTTTCTTCTTTGCTGTGATCTCTGGAATTTATGATTTAGAATGTAAATAGTTAATATGAAAAAAACTTTCCAACATACCTAAGTTATTTACACATTATGTAAAATTAAGGAATTTGTTAATATCAAATTTTTGACAAGCCTTTTTCTGCCTTTAGGTTAATCTGCCATACCAAATTAGCCCTGTTTTTTATTCAGGGTAGGAAATCTTACAAAACACTTTAATTTACCTCTTCTTCCTTCCAAGGCATCAGGTATAATCTACCATTTCCACATTACCTCTCTTCTCACTCTTTCAAACTTTCATGGGCCTCTAGTTTAGGCCTAGTAAGAGAGGTATTACCCCTCCCCCCACTTGCCTCTCTATCCTATTCTCAGAAACATATATTATTCTCGCCTCACCAAATCCTTTTTTCCCCATTTCCTCTAAACATTATTTTTTATTGCGTTTGTCACATTTTCTGCCAGTATGCTTAATATAACGACCACTGTCGGGGCTCTTTCTCTTTTAATTAATATCTGCCTGCACATAGACATAGAGTATCAGAATACTGAAAGGATGGGCAGTTTAGTGGAAGGGGGCCTTATACTACCTACACTTTATACCCGCAATAATCTGTGCCCGTTCTAGAATGATTAAAAAAACATAAAGGAAAAAAGAGAACAGGGGCGGCTGGTGCCATTCTCGTAGTTGTTTATTGATTAATGTATCATTTTAGGAAAAAAGAGAACATAGGCGGCTGGTGTGATTCTTGTAGTAGTTGATTGATTAATGTGTCATTTTAGGGGAAAAAAAGAACATTGGCGGCTTGTGAGATTCTTGTAGTAGCTGATTGATTAATTTGTCATTTTAAGAAAAAAGAGAACAGAGGCGGCTCGTGTGATTCTTGTAGTAGTTGATCGATTAATGTGTCATTTTAGTAGTTGATTAATTAATTTGTCATTTTAAGAAAAAAGAGAACAGAGGTGGCTGGTGTTATTCTTTTAGTAGTCGAATATGTATGTAATGTAGAACTTCTTTTTGGTAAGGCACAGCGACCTTTTCCACAACTTTTGTGGCTATCACAGCACACAGCATTACTGAGAGACTCATGTATTAATAATTTATTGAATCTTCTACCAAATAGTTTTACTCTTGGTAATGCCGCCACTGGTCGCTGCAAGTAGCAACTCAGTCGTCCTCACGAGGCTAAGTGCACAAGAATAAAGTCGAAAATTTTCTAAACCCGCCCGGGGTTGAACCCGGTTCTAGCAAATATACAATACCAGTGTGATACCCAGTAGACCAGGGGGTACTGCTTAATACCATCAATATGTTCTAAATTGCTAGATTTTTTATATTGCCTTTGGACACAAAAGTTTCAATTTATTCCAGGAATAAAGAAGAAAGTGTTTTTCATTTAAACCCAAAATTTTAGATTTGGACAATTTAGTTGAAATTTTTGAGAAATGATTTTATAATTTTAGAATTCGAGTTTTATCTTAATAATTGTTTTAAGTTAGGAAAAAGCATAGAAGTGTGCAAATTTGTGAAAAGAACTTTGTAAAACATCCTAAACTATCCTAAATTATCCTAAACTTCTTTTGTCCCTTGTTATTTTATGGATTTGTTATATATAATTGTATTGATTCCCCACAGGGACATTCCCAGCATATGAATATCGTTTGTTCCGTTTTATGTTTCAGGTAAGATGAAAGTCGAAACTTCTCCTCGTCAGTTTCTACATTAAGAAATATGATATGTAATGTTATTTTATACATTTTATCCTTGATGAGTATTTTCAATATCTACCGGGTGAGTAATTTTAATTAGAACACTGAGGGAAGTAGGTCATTGCGACCTTATTGAAAACTTCGAGGTTAACTTTGTTTTTAATGCATAATAATATACTGGGTGGATGTCTGAACTCAAAACAGGAGCAGGGTTCAAATGTTGAGCTTATTGAAAACTTCAAGATTAACTGTGTTTTTAATGCATAATAATATACTGGGTGGATGTCTCAACTCAAAACAGGAGCAGGGTTCAAATGTTGAGCTTATTGAAAACTTCAAGGTTAACTTTGTTTTTTAATGCATAATAATATACAGGGTGGATGTCTCAAAGCAGGAGCAGGGTTCAATAAGTTGAGAAAGAATTGGATTTTTAAAAAAATCACTGAAACGCGTATTACTTTGTACCAAAGGGGATTTTTTTTTTGTGGTTTTCAAATTGTAAGCACTTGCAGGAGAGGTCAGTTTTGAAATATTGTATAGAATAAAGAGAGTAAAAGTAATCTGGAAGAGTAAAAGTATATTTTGAGATTCTTTGGGAGCGGTACTCATAACTGGGTCGGAGTTATTTTAAGTAAAACTCTTTTGTTAGAGAATGGTTATCAAACGGACCATCGTTGGTAAGATATTAAAATTGAATTCATTTTTACACAAACTTGAGTCTCTAATCTGACACAGACACAGAGTTCTGATTGCAAAATACCTTCAAATTGGAATAAGCCTGGTTCGGTTTTGAGTACAAAATACTCTCAATTTTCCAACCTTTACCTTCCGAAATGTATTAAACAAGGAGTCATAAAGTTGACACCCCGAGACCTCGCCTAAAAGTGCTAAAAATTTGTAAACCAATCGAAATTGTTTTCTTTTTAGAAAAAATATACGAGTAATGTGTGTGTATCAACGTTTTTCAAAATTTGAAACCAATCTTAAGATATACAGCAAAATGTATACAAAATCTCTATTAAATTACTCGTACATACAATTTCATGTCTTTTTTTTTTTTTCCTTAACGTCTCTTTAACATCTATTGGTCATTCAAGACGGGGGTTTCACCTTCCATTCTCTGGAAACTTGCAAACCAGCTACCCACATTGACCTCACCCAGCCTGGGATGGGCCGGAAAAATAGCCAGCATCACGGGAGCGCGAAGCCACTAGTGAAAAAATTATATTATGGCCGGTTCGACGCACCAGGAAGTCTTGGAACGCATACAGTCACAGTTCCAGACATTAAAACCTTTTCGGTAACTCCATATCAACGTATTTCTACCATTTTTCCAAACCTGAGTCTAGGAATCGGGGAACAGTCAATTTTAAAAGGAACATCGCTACAACGGAAACATATTCTAAAATTTATTATTTCGTACGTTGAAAAAGGGCCGTCCATTTTTATCGGCAATTTATTATCGCAAGTAAAAACAATAAAAAAATATTTTACGACAAAAAAAAACTTTGAAACTTTTAAGGGGCCTTATGAATTGCTGTTTGCCAGAAATGTTGATGGACGGGTTGCAAGTTTGTATTAAAGATTGCATGACTGCAGAGTTGGCGTGTGCTGAAAGTGGCTTCCAGCAGAGCAAACAAATATAATAAGTGGGAGGCAAGCGGTAATAAAACAATTTACATGAGACAGGATATCTTGATTAGAAAATTCAATCCCCCCCTCGTTGCCTTAAAGTAATTTTATGTAGTACCTTTGGGGGGAGTCTAATAGTGATAATTACTAATATTTTTGTAAGATAATAATACTTAATTTATTTATCCATCTCAATGTATCACTTGCATAACTGATTGTCAGCCACAGGGTTGAGAGAGATGACCAACAATATTTTTATTTTCCCCAAAGAAACACAACCGAATTAAAAAAAAAACTCTCCAAGAAATTAAAGAAATTACCCCCTCATTTAAAGGAAAACTGCTGTTTTGAGACCGCCATTATAAAGCCTAAATTCATAGGGTATAGGTACAATTTACATTTTACACCCCTGCCCAAGGTTCCGATCCATACGGTTCTTTCAGCTCAGAGATAAGAAAAACACTAGGCGAGATTAATGTCCGAGGCATTTTCTACTAACTAATCCTTATTTTATGTGATTAGATACTCAAATTAACGAGGAAAAATGTTCGCCTATGCTGGAAATTGAACTTACGCCCTCCTGTTTACCAGACGAGCGTTTAACCATGCACTATGCTTCTAAGGAAATAATAATAATGTTCCTTGATTTCATCTATTTTCTGTCCCTCCCCTTTTTGCCGACCGTAAACAATCCGCTTCTGTTACTCGATATTATTTAGAGAAGAAATCTATTTTTAAAAATAATCATCTCCCTCATCCTTAGAATCCCAAGATAGAGATACTGGCATTAGTTCATTTAACTGAAAAAAAGAAGAAACAGTGGGAGAGGGAGAGGGAGAGAAAAAAATAGAAAGAAAAATATACCTAACTGCCTCATCAAACTTTTTTCAATAAAATAAAATGCCGGATTATTTCCAACAACAATAGAAAGTTTCCAACTTTTATAATACTATCATCTTGTTGTTGTTGTTGTTGTTATTGTCATTTGCTTTTGTTGTTGTTTTTATCATTGCCGTCGTACGACGTATCTAACTTGTTTCCGAGTTTCTCTTGTTCAGATTGATAATAAGACATCTAACTTTCAAAAAGAAAAAATAACATTCATTTTGTTACTGCTGTACGAGTAAATATAGAAGAATCATATCTATTACCAGATTGAAATTTTAGTGCCTATCTACTGTTAAACTCATCTACAACTCTCGTATTTTGACCATTTCTGTCCTTTCATCAGCCATCTATCATTTCAAAGGCCCGTGGTTTTATGTTTCTCCTACCAATAAATTCAAAGCTATAAAACCTTGTATTGAAAAATGGGATCGTGTTCCGGTTCTTCTCATTACGTCGAATGAAAATAGGGCACACGACACTTAATACCCACTCATTCATCTTTACAAGATCCGATCCAAAGGTTTGAATTTGACTCTCTCAGTAAAACAGTTTTAGAAAGATTTGACAGATGTATCCCTTAGTTCGTGTCAATTTCCATTAATCACGTGACTTTGTTATCATATAAATAACATTAGATGCTCGTCATTGTTTCCAATGCTGGCGGCCGCAGTCTAAACAAGATGCCTGCTGCATCCATACTATGTTCGCCTCCCTAACAAAGTTACAAATATATCGAGACGGAAAGATCTATTAGTTCTGTGAACAGGACAGGAGACTTCACTCAGTTAAAATGATCATTGAGGACTCAGGTGGTCCAATATAGCTCCCAAACCAGCAAATTCTATAAACATTAGGTAGATATATCAGAAAATTCTATATAAATTTCAATAAAATATTGTGTATCAACTACAAATAATAAGGCGAGTCACGAGCGCTTTCGTCTGTTACGACATTCTCAAGTTGACTTCAACTTGAGAATATCGTAACATACGAAAGCGCTCGTGACTCGCCTTATTATTTGTAGTTGATACACAATATTTTATTGAAATTTATATTCCATGATGACTACAAACATCCTAAATACCATTTCTAAAAGAAAATTCTATGTAAATAATAAATGCACACAAGTCGGAAAAGGGAGTGGTACAGGGCCGCCGCGCCAAGAGAAAATCCGGGCGTGGGACTAAAAACTTAAGGGCCCCTTTACTAAAATGAACTAATTCTTAAGGGCTCCTCGAAAAGCCCGGACTTTTGGAGGAGCTGATTAAAGAAAAATGGTGGAGTTAAATTTATCTATAGTTCTCTTGTTTAGTAAATCATACCTGACGTCACACCATCACCCTGTAAATACCATCGACATTGTAGTTGTGTAACACTCGTAAAGATACTTAAGTTATATTATGGGTACTCAAGTACCTGAGATTACCAGTATTGATAGAGCACGGAATAATGCACCCTTGTAGAAAAGATACAAAAGTGCATTACATTGTATAGAATGGTCGGGTGCCCCGAGGGGAAACTAAAATGTTAGAGAATATTGTTTTTTTATTTGCTGAAATTGTCCTTCTTATAATAGCTATTAATCGATATTATATCGAATAGCTGCATACAATATATTTTATTGTTAAAGAGTAGAGTACTTATGTTTGATTGCTCAAAACTCGACAACGACAGGGTGTGCTCATCACTAACTTCAAGAAGCAAATGTTCAGAAGTTGAGCAGAATAGCAGATGCAACGAAGTATGATGACTAGATCATACTGCAAATCATTTGCTTCATTTTATGCATCCGACACATTGTTGCCTTTTCCTTTGGCTACACGATATTTTGTAAATCTTGACAATTCCAACCCCTCCGCCCAACACAAGTCTCCTCGGTACAATTCCAGTGAGATGGGACACATTGGCTGTCCGTATATGTTTTTTGCCTATTTTCAAGTAGGTGCTCAATATAAAAAAAATCTTTCACAAATAATTTATTTTAACGGAAGAAAACATATTTTTTTAAAATTTAAATAAACAATTCGACCAAGCGTTCGAGAGCTGTCGTGCGGAGAAGCGTCCTTTTCTGTGACTTTAGGAATCTATCTTAATTGGCATATGATCTGCGGTGAATTTTATAATTTCCTGAAGGATTTGGTAGGATCCACTTTGGTATTTTTTTAATATCTGAACGTTTCGGTTGTGTAATTGCACCGATAAATCCGATTTTTTTTTTTGGCAGTAATTCTCTTCCGCTTATATTTTCGATTTTTTCTTGCCTTATTTCCTATTAGCTTATATACAGTAAATGGAATCTGTTTTCCGGTTTGTTTATAGGTTTAGCCATCACTATCTTCGCAAACTGCATATTCTAATATAAAACTTGAAAATCTTAATCAGTGTTTGTTGGATGCTAATGGTTTTCAGCCGCAATCAATCACGTAAGATGTAATAATTTTTTGAATCCAGGAATCCTCCTAGTCTAGTGGGTGTTTATTACACTGGGATTGCTTTAGGAGGACCTAGGTTCAATACCCGACGAGATTTGAAAATTTTAGATTTAGTGCTTTTGATTTTGGGGTGCACTTATCTTCTTGAGGTAATGTGAGTTGCGACCAGTGGCGGTCATTAGGTACCAGGGTGAAGAGATTTTTATACCTGAGGCTCTTACTTATTCTAAGATACCACAAAAATGTGAAACCGTTGCGCAATACCACAAAGGAACTCTTCATTTACACATTTTGCCTTTATGGAGTGTACTATATCGTGTCGAAAATAGATTCACTCATAAAAGAACCTATGTGAGCATTCACCCAAAGAATTTACCATTATTATATTTTTCGCATCCTATATAGGCGCATCTATTTTTACGATCTTTCCCAAATGGCATTACGTTGTTGAAAACGAAATGACTACATATTCAGCACTTAGCAGTCTTTATGATATTTCCAACAAGTGAGTTTTTACGAAATGAATTTAAAGAGCAAGTGCTACGTATATATAGAGAGGAAATTCATTCGGGGAAACGCGTCTGCTTAAAAGTGTCCCCTATATACTTATTTTTAATGACGTCAAAGTATTACATACCATTTCTGTTACAGTAGACAAGTATAGGCATTAGGCATACACTTCACTTTGTAGATGCAAAGCCATTATATTATTCTAGGGTGGGTGTAGTGTTTCACATTAATGCTGGAAAACTCTTTTATTAAGCTCTCGACCAAGTGATGCGTATACAACAGATAAAATTTCACCGTATCCTATAAACGTACAACACTTAACAGTAAGGTTTAGTACGAACATCTCTTTAGAATCAATTAGTCATTCGAGTAGGTGTTTTTACCCTACATTCACTGGAAACTTACAAACTAGCCAATAGCAATTAACCTCACCCAGCTTGGGATGGGTGAGGTTAATATTAGTAGCTCACGCACTTAGTATAACCTCGCTGGACGTAGTTCAACTTCAGTGATCTAACGCGAACTGATGTTTTCAACGTGCCATGGAAAAAAATCTAGCTCTCTTCTATATTTCTGTATATATAACAAATTTCATGATCAAAAATCGGCATACGCTTGCATACTGAAAATGGCGGCGTAAGAATAGATCGTTTTATTCGCTTTTCGGGAGTTTTACCCTCCATTCGCTGGAAACTTGAAAATCTAAAACACATATTTACCTCACCCAGCATCACGAGATCGCGAACCTACGTGGACAGCCACTCGGTAAAACCTCGCTGGACGTTGATTACCTTCAGTTATCTATCGGGAACTGTTATATTCAACGTACCATACACCCTGGTTACAGAGTAGATATTGTTATAGAGTAAGAACAATTTTGGTGTTCAGTGAAGTAGGTACCTATAAGTTGTAGGTACTTGCATGTTTGACGACAAGTACTTGCATTCCGTAAAACAACAATTCTCAACCTTAAGAGTTAACGGAAATGCCGTACTCATACTGAATGTGATTTTATTCAAGTCGTGGTGATATTTCCTTTTTTTGGTCGAGTCCTTTTTTCCCCTCTTAATGCTTGAGAGGAAATGTAATAAAAATTTAATTTTGAATCATGAAAAAGAATAAATAAAAGTCCTTCAAGCTATTATGTTTTTTTTCGCCTTGGTATGAATAAAAATATATTACTTATACGTAATATAAATTTAATATAAAAATGTAAGGTCTCTTTGCGGTGAGATACAACGGCCTCTTCATAATTTTGGTGGGTATCACAGCATTACTCAGAGCCCAATAAAAGATCATAAATGTTCTATCATACTAAATCTTATTATATTCTGGTAATGATTTGGTTGCAATTCACATTGGCTATACTCAATCTTCCGCCCGAAGCAGAGTTCCGATACCACCGTGAATAGAACGCGGGTCCCCCGGGATCATTGCATAGAACGCAGGTCCCCCGGGGGTCCCCCGGGTTCTATGCAATGTCAGAATGATACCCACTAGACCAGGAGGATCGCTTATAATATAGGTAAAATGCTGAGATATTTCTGCCTATTTCGTAATACCAATTGGCGGATCCACTTACTTTGCAAGGCATCTAACAGGTATCGCCATCTATCTATATCAAGATAAAAACACGGGTTCTAAATTTTAGTTCCTAACAGGAGGGCTCCGTCTGCTTATAGAAGGCATGGTCATTGTGATTGTGATAAAAAGTAGGCTATGTTACTGTTTGTGTGTTCGTCCTATGAACATACTCTTCATACAAAAATCATTTGTGAAAAGTTCTGATATGTGATGATTTGATCTTGTAATAGATCCAGATGGGAAATAAGTACAAGTGCTTGTGAAACGTGAAGTCAAGCTTTGGGCCTTCTGATTGGTTCACACAGTTCCGGGCATAGAGAAGCTCAATTATGTAATTAATCGCCTTTAATATGCTACATCAGTAGAGCTAAAGGAGCAGTACTTTTATGAAATCACTTCACATTACTTATCAGGGTATCAATAAATAATTAATATTAACATTTCTTAATTTTAATTCAAAGGTATTTGTACTTAAATTCATATATTTTCAGATTTAAGGAGTATTTTTATGTAAATAAGGAAAGTTCCTTGGAGGCACAATTTTTTCAGAATATATTGGAAGACCCTCTGGAAATGGACCCTTTAGATCTATCTTAAACATGTTGTGCTTTAGATTCACGTATCGCCCCCCCCCCAAATAAAAAGAGAAAATCAACTTACCTATAATAGCCGTTATGTATTGACGAAATTTCGACCGCATATTACTCTTGATAAGATAGTCATATTCGGGCGTATGACAGTTATGAATTTTTTCTGACTCCATATTCATCATATTGATGAGTGGGGGGGGGAGCTTTGTGTTGGTCAAAAAAGAAACCTTTGTCAAAATGTGTTGCACACAGTTTTCAAATACCTATACTATGGAAGAGAAAGTAAAAACTTAATTGTTTTGTATTAATTTTTTTTTAAAATATGTACCTACTCGTATATATTTTTTTAATTATCTCAGTCTATTAATATTATTAATCTCCTTCATTCAATGAATAACGGTTATTTTTTAAAAAATAACCGTTATTGTTTTTTATTTTTAAAAATCGTAATTTGTTAATACTAATTATTTAAATTCATAAAATGTTTGCACTGAATTAAATTTAATAATTTACAAAATATGAAATAAAAGCAGATTAAANAAGTATTCCAAATCTTAATTTTCTAGAAAAAAATCTATTTGATATAAGCAGTATTTTATCAAATTTAAAATTTATAGACATAAAAAATATATTTACGCAAATATGAATTTATGTGAATTTGAATCAAAGAAAATTTTGTTTAAATATAAATATTTTATTTTTTTTTAAAAAAAAAAAATATATTCACATTACTATTTTTTATTCAAATGATTGTCTTAACTAATTGTTTTTGCTTAGGTCTATCTATTTTATATCGGTCTTCAAAAGATACATTTATTAGTTATCTCTTTAAAATTTACAAATTACAATAATTATTTGCGTTCCATTTTTTTTTTCAAGTGGACAAAAATTCCATTTAATTGTTTTTTGTTAACGATTTATTTTTTTGAAAAGTATTGCTAAGAGGGGTACATAAGAAGGTTTCCAAATTACATTGAAATATTTTCCACGAGTTGACTGTTGACATAGTACTTCCTCCTAGGTCAAGAGGTAAATTGATGTACTCAAGTAGTGCGTTCTAATGATTGATGAGTTTGTTTATATTATTTATATGTTTCAGTTCAGCTTAATACCCAAGCAATATAGAAAAAGATGTAGGGGAAAAAGTCGAATCTTTGAATCAAGCGCAATTCGATTAATGAGGATACATAGAGGAATATACGAGAGAAAATGATGGAGAAGGTGTAGTGATCAGAATGTTGAAGGAAGGGGGGTAGACCAAAGTTGGGATGGAAAGAGAAAGGCCTGAGAGAGAGAATAAAGTGAATACCAACTATCTACATGCTTACATTCTATTCACTTCTTTTCTCTCTGTGATATTCCTCTGTCTTTTTTTCCATCTAAGGGAGAGCTGTAAACTGGAACTAAAGTTGAAGAGACAGAAAACAGAATGTAGAAGAAGATAGAAATATTGTTGAAATGGAATAGGCGGTGAATGGAATGTGGAACAAAGAAAAATAGATACTTTCTTTCGTTACAGAAATTATGATGAAAAGAAAAGAGAATGTAGAAGGAAGGAAGGTAGAACAAAGTTGAGAGAGAAAGATAAGATAGAGGTAGAAATGATAAAGAGGTAGAAAAAAGTGAATATAGAACAAAGATGTAAATGGAATGGTATTGAGATTGGAGAGACAGTGTAGAGGAAAGAGAAGTCCAAAGTTGAAATGAAACATTAAAAGTAAGATAGAAAATGGAGAAGAGGTCGCAAACAAATATTGAATCAAGGAGGGAAATGGCCACCCGAAAATTATAGAAAAACTGATAAGAACTTTAGCTTCAAGAATAATCCAGTGGAAAATATTGAAATATGATACCCTCACATGCAGTGTACATTGGAGCGATGTGTGAAGTCAGTTAAACGATAGTACCTCAAATCGACATCGCATCGCCACTTATACTAGTTGGGTGGGCTGCTTTAATTATTTACGAAAATAATCTTTATAGCAAGCGATAATATGCGGAATCCTATAGTCGGGTTATTTATAGGTGATCGTATCGTTTCAGTAGGCAATACGTCTTAGATCGGAATAAGACTAGCGCTAATTTAGCAGATTCAAATCCCTTTTGCATTTACAAACATATCTTGATAGTTTCCGATACATCTTACAATATCTATTGAAGACATTTTAATTTTTCTCTTCTAACACAAGAATTAGAATATACTCTCAATAAAGTGATTGCTAACTTTTTTGTATTCTGCATTATGAATGTGCTCTTTGTTTGTACCCTCCTTCTTCTTTGTCAAAGTCAAGAGAAAGACAACTTAACATTCAAAATATATTAAGCTTTACTTACACACACTCACATGCATATCTCTTAGCTGGAAACGTGACAAGACTGCAAGACGAATATTTCAGAGCTGACGAACAATATTTCAGAGTCGAAATGTTATTTCTAGATTTACATTCCTATAGTTTTATACCTTCTAGTAATGGATATGTTGTCATGATGAAATGATTTAGTTTAAACCAAAGAAGAAACAAATCGAGGAACTAACAATGTCTCAATGATATACTAGAAAATAGCGCAATTCGATTTTGGAGCGTTTTAGATTGGGCACTTTTATTAATTGAGTATTGGAAAACAACAAAAATGTTCTTCTCATCGTGTTATACCAATGTGAAAATAACTCTATAACCATAAGGAATTTATTTGTGTCAAATTCTCCAGTCCCGTTATTACTAAAATTTATGTCATCGCTTGGATTCGACATCCTCCTGTTTACGGATCTGTCAACTCTCATTATAAATGAGTATAGTAGAGAATTTTAAATATACGCAGGCCAAATATCTCCGAAACTGTTGGCAATACAAAAAATCTATTCTGATCAAATTGTCACGATATCAAGGGGGAAATCAGGTCGTACTATTTAAAAATGAAAGTTGACCTTCAAATAATGGATAACCTTTGCAGATATAACAAGGTCACCACGATATGTCCCCATTGATATCGTGACATATTTGTCAGAATACATTTTTACTTTATCTTCATATTTACGAAGTATAGGTAAATAAAGTATTGCATTCGGGAAAAAATTCGATTTTTTTTTTGCTTTTATTGACAAACTAGCAGGATACGCCCGCTTCGCTTGGCGCCTTATAAGCATGGTCGTTTATAGTTTCAACTGTTTTTTTTCGCGATAAAAAGTAGCATGTGTCCTTTCCTAAAGTTTAGTTTATCTCCATACCAAATTTCATCAAAATCGGTTCAGTAGTTTAAGCGTGAAAGCGTAACATACATACATACAGACAGAGTTACTTTCGCATTTATATATTAGTATGGAAGTATGGATTATGGCGACTAGACTCATAGCGAGGTATTTAATTGTTGCCATGTACTTTTTCAATATACCTATTTGGCGTACCCTGTACAATACATAAATGCAAAAATTGTAAAACAAAATACATCACATTTATTTCGTATGCTTTGAGTTTGACTCGAAGTTAACTTATATCTTTAGCATTTTCTTCACTCAGGTTTTTCATATTCTTGTAGTGAACCAGTGGTGTCACTATGGAGAAGTTTCTGTTTGGATTATTCGTGATAGAGTCATCGGAAAAGGAAATAAACTAATCTACTGTTGGATAACTTCAGTTAGCGTCAAACTGAAAGTTACCTTACGATACCTACTTCTGTTTCACCTAACCAAAATTTTATGTTTTCTATGTTTCTTTTGATTTTTGAAGTGAAAAATACCTGAGCACCGTTTTGATTTGAAACTCGATGAAACGATAAAGCGGCACTACTACAATTGTCCTACTCCTAATAATTTGCATTTATCTCATTCTCTCCAAGTTAAGTTTTCCCAAAGGATTCACTTATACCGCGTGTGAACTGCACACGTGTTTTTTTAATTTGTTGTGTCAATTGTATCATTTTAGGAAATTAATATTCCGCTGTTAGCACTATGATAAATTTCTATTTATCTTGATTTTTTCCGTTGTATTAAAAAATTTAAATCTCTGCCCTAGAACATGGGTTTTCTATTCTTACTGTTTTCGAGTACGGAATCTTACCATATACGAGTACAGAATCTTACCATCAAATTCGACCTGCATACCTATTATAAATTTCATTTAAATGGGAAATTTGTATTTCTCGATTGCACATATACACTAAAAAAATGTGGCTCAAATGAACTTTCCTTATTTTTTATAAAAAAACTCCCTAAATTCGAAAGCATATGAAATGTTAATATTAATGTTATTGATATCCTGATATATGGATATGAAGTGAAAATTTTCATAAAAAAACCTATATCAATACAAAGATTGTGCATTCTAAAGAGCACAACTCCCTGATGCGTTTTTTATTAAATCAACTGATGCGTTTTTTGAAGTAAATCTAAAGATCATCAATTGATTTTACTCTCCCTTAAATGAACTGATGCATTTTTTGGGGCGATTTCAAAGGGAATGACTGAGAACAGAATATCATTGCTTATTAGATATTATAAGGATTCAGTGTACCTTGAAACGTAAAATATAAAATTTGGGGTTTGGGTTTTCCCTGGCCGACTCCAAATGTTCCTTATTAAACATAATATTTATGAACTAAAAAAGGTAATTTTTCGGGTGCTTACTTGTACTGTATTAGTAGGTATTTGGGGGCGCCACTGTTCTTATTACCACGGGGGGCTACAGTCGGGAACATTTTATATTACTATATAATATATATTATACTGTCAAGTTTATTGTATAAACAAAGAAAAAGAACTTCAAAGTTTATAAAAAATCAGTTCCTAAAATAAAATTTTGTAAAAGAGAAACAAAAATGTTGCAAGTTATCTACTGAAACTTTAGTTTTTACTTTGTCAGGTCTGGAGCGAAAAACAGTATCTATAAGTAGACTGAAAAAAGTGGAACGGAAATCTGTACGAAGTAGGTATTGTTCCTAAAAAAAAAATAATAATAATAATAATTATAAAAATAATTAACCCAGAATCTGTATGCAAAGATTACGGTAAATAATAAAACGAAAATTGCAATATTTATAGTCATTCATATATTTCATATGAATATTTGACAAATTACCCCGAAGAAGAAATAATTAACATTGGTAATAAATGGCACGAAGTTATAATAACTTTACTGCAAAATTTATGTTTGCATACTACTCATTATCTGAATTTAACCAACTTATAAAAATAATAAAACAAAAAATGTGCTTGTTTGAAAAAAATTCAATTAGGTACAACCTAATTTATGTGAATGAAGTCTCGTCGTTTTGAATATTTAATTTGCTTAATATGTTATGAAAAGAGTTTTTCATAACATAATGAATTTTTTCTGATTTTCTGATTTTATTTATTTAAATCTAAACTCAGCAGACTTCAACACGCATTTTATTTTTTTTGGAACCTAACCCAATACTACTCCCAACACGTTCTACACAGCTTAACAACCCGTTACTACTCCCCATGTTTTACATATTTCCCCATGTTCTAAATAGAATTGAACACCAAGTATGTTGGGTAGAACGTGTTGGGAGTAGTATTGGGTTAGGTTCCAAAAAAAATAAAATGCGTGTTGAAGTCTGCGCAAGGTTAGGCTGGGTCGCAGACCCAGCCTAACCTTGCGCAGATTTATTATCATTTTTTTCTCTTATCTTCTCGAAATAAGTTCGTATACTCAGCTAGTTATATAAATAAAGGGATTAGATATATAAAGTAGAACAGTTTTCAATGCCACTACATGTTCGAGTGTTCGACCTCTAATCAAACAATATTTATTTTGTACATTCCAGAGCAATAGAATCGGCGAAAAGTCACGGAACGATACTAATAGATATCATGATGCGATCGGTAAAAGATAAAGATCTGAAATTAGAAATTGAGGTGTACATAGGCTTTCCCTCTTCGAGGAGCCACCCTAATTTGAAAGCCTTATTTAATCAAATTTTCTTGTTAATAACTAACTAAAACAAAATGCCCCCTGGCCATCGCCCCTATTAAGAACAATATTATTAAAAGCAAATACACCAAAATATTTGTATTGATAAGATCTTTCTCGATTTAGCTATGCAAAATGGAGGATTTCTGTATAAGAAAATTCATCCCGGCAGCCCATTTGAAAAGGTGATGTCTATGTAGATGCGGGCCCCCTAAAAAATCTAGTTTTATGGCTACAAAACCTACTTCTTTTTGGCCTGTACAAGATATTTGGCACTGGCAGTGGTAAAATATTTCCAAGAGGGTATATTTCAACAATTATCTACATCATCACAATCAATAAAAAAAAAAACGCGAACTATAACAATAAAACCAGCGGCAATCAGCACTAGGAGGAGCAACCCAAAAAATAATATCAGCAGCAGCAGCAGCAACAACAATAACACCAAAAGAAATAATTATAAAAACAATAACACTAACATCAGCCACTAACACAGCGATAAAAACACCATCAGTAACTAAAAAATAACCCAAAAAACTAGAGCAGCAATAACAGAAATAATAACATCAACTAAACCCACCAACACAACAATAACAAAACCATCGGCGCTTAAAGGAACAACCCAAACAACTCAGCAGCAGCGGCAACAACAATTACATCACCAGAAATATCTACAAAAATAATAACTCCAACAACAGCCATCAGCTCATCGATAACAACACCATCAGCAACTAAAAGAATAATCCAAAAACTACAGAGCAGCAGCAACAAAAATAATGAAACCTCAAACAACAACAACGATAGCCAATATTCTATTCATTCATCGTCACAGCATAACAATGAAATTTTGATTTATTATTTCCCAAAACATATTTTGGAAAAACATAATTTTTGTAAATATTATTCTATTCAAGAATGATAACGTATTTTAAAAAATGGAACTGGACCCGACACATAAATTACGTTTTGCATAAACATTATGTCAGTCCAGCGGAGAGAGGATCCTCTCTGCGGAATATACTCGCACAGTGGCGCGGTCATCTTTAAATTCTTTGCAGATTGTATCAAAGTAATTCCTGAAAATTAATTTAAGGTGGGAAATTCTTTAGGAAGGCGCCTACTGAAGGGAGCCTCAGTGAGGAGTGAAGGGAAAGTAGTGCTATTGAATGTGTATTGTATAATATAAGGTACTTCACCGTTCCACCAAATACCCAATCTTAATGATTGCAAACGTGATCTCCGAAAAGTTTTGTTTAGAAAATGTGACTCCCGTATTGCAGTGATGGGATTTTATGATTTGGCAGGATTCTGGTTCGGTTTCTGTCTCTTTCGTTTGATTAATTTCAGATTAATCTGCTAATTCATCGTTTGTGCCTTGCTTAATTTCGGTTTTATGACAAAACAACTGGTTTTGCCAGAGAAAGAATTCTGTAAATTATTTCAAGATTACAAACAATGAGGTTTTCACAATAATTTAAGAAATATACAAGAAATGAAAATGTTGTATTTGATAATCCTACCAAGTGTCTTTCTTTGATTTTAAGAAATATGTAGCCAGCGTGTATGTCACGTTGAACACAGAAGTTCCCGTTAGATTACTGAAGTTAAGCAACGTCCAGCGAGGTTTTACCGAGTGTCCACTTAGATTCGCGCCTTCGTGATGCTGGCTATTTTTCCGGCTGAACCCAGGCTGGTTCGCTGGTTGAGGTCAATGTTGGTAGCTGCTATGAAGTTTCTAGCGAATGGAGGCCAGAACATAGATGAGACGTTANTTTTTTTTTTTTACAATATATACAATTGCCGGGTTTAGTCTAGGTTTCAAGTTCATTTTTAAAGTTTTAATTTTTGTCAAAGGTGTGTAGGTAAATCTCTTCTTATGTCCTCTTATCTATTTGTCCGTCAGTCCTCAATTTCTGTTATCCTGGGAACGGTATGAGGTAGCCTGATGAAAGTACTGTGAGGTATTGTGACTCTACGTCGCGCCGGTCAACTCATCACTTTGAAAAACTTTAGGACACTTGGTAGCACTGTCAAAATGCAACATTTTCATTTCTTGTATATTTCTTAAATTATTATGAAAAACTCATTGTTTGTAACCTTCAAATATTTTACAAAACTCCGTGAATCTCTTTCTCTGACCGCCACGACACTGGGACCCAACAGGTTAATATTTACATCCATCTGCGTAATTCATTTCATGAACAATCGCAAATTATGTTGACTTCGCACCAAATTGACTTCGTTAGGAACAATATTTGGCATGATGACCTACACGTATATTTTGGGTTTGGCATTCATACTCGTGTATGTACGGGGTGGCACATTTATATTCAGCGGATTAATTTTCTTCGATAAATGCGAATCGATCTTAATAATTTGTAATCAAATTGGTAATTTTTTTTTACATATTTGAACCTTGCGAATTGGGCATTTTTTGTTGTGAAAAATGTTGTGTAGGGGGCCACCACGATAGCGAATGGCGCAATTTGCTTTTTTTTTGTTTACCCCCCCCCCTCTCAAAATTTGATATTTTACTTTTCAAGGTACGTAGAATCCAAAAATCGAATAAATAATCCGTTTTTCCGCCGTACGGCGTGATGGGCATTTTTGCCACTTTTGGTAAAACCCTTAGATTTTAAGTCACCCAGAAAAAAGTGCGGCACCATCAAATCAGGCGATCGCGCAGAATATTCTTTGGTTCCCGAACGCTTGATATCGAAAACGGCGAATATGACTATCCTACGTGATCGCTTGATTTAATGGTGACAAGTTTTTTTCTGTGAGGTTACTTAAAATATAAGGTCTAGGTCTTTGCCAATAAGTCACGCACTCTGGAAGCCTTATTCCTATAAAACTGTTTGCAGGTCTGTATTGAGACTGATTGCAACTATCGCGCCGAACTTTCTATACAAGAAATAGCGGCTGTTCAGACCAAAACCTTGAAAAATGTAGAAAAACGAATACATTTCACCATCCGCTCTCGTCGTGGCCACAACTAAGAGAACCAATTTGCAAGGTTCAAATTTTGTGAAAAATCCAATCCATTGCAAATTATTACCATCGATTGTCAATATTGTCATTTTATCGAAAAACAAAATCAGGTTAATATAAATAGGCCACCCTTTATAAATTCGGGGTGAATATTTTGGCAATCATTAGTCATTATGCGTATAATTGTGCGAAATTAAACAACAACGGAAGATTTTGCGAAATTAAAGAACAATGGAAGTATCGATCAGGTAGAGAATCATGAGACATATATGTTGAAGATCGTCAGATATAATAGGAATATTTTCAAACAGTGGCAAATAAGTAAATAAACTATTCTAATATGTCAGCAGTGACGAGATATGTTGGCTGCATTTGATAGGAAATAATGCCCAAAACTTTCAGAGACATCCCGTATAAATTAAACAATTTTCTCAGCATGACAAAAGCAGTTTTCAATATAAATATTATTCGTATGCCAAAGTTAGTGGGTAACATTTTTCAGAAAGGCAGGGAAAATAATTATGAAAGAAAACTTTTTAGAGAAGTTCAAAAAAATTTTGTCGAAAAAAACTTTTCGGTATTTCTCCATCGGATTTAAACTTTGCACATTAAATAAATTTAATGAGCTGTTAATGTTTTCTTTAGGAAAATATTGTCAAAATACTGCGCATGCAATCGCTAAACTTTTTGTTGTTATTCAATATTCATTTAAAAAGATGGGTTTCCTTTTCAATCCGATTTTCTACTTCGCCGGATTAGGAGAATGGCCTTTCAACGTTTTGCTGAAATGAGCTACTGTTTTGTCCCCGTTAGACTGACTGCAGGCCGTAAAAATACATGATGTCGCCCGAGCAGAATCACACTTATACTGAGTGGGGCAGAATACCATAAAGACTGACAAAAATTCGAAAAATGATAATTGTTTTTGATTATTTTTTGTATGGTGCCTTAACTAAACCATTCTAGGGATCAGATAATACGACTATTTTCCTCCTCGCACCTGCTGGTGTCCCGTGACTTGTGATTGTCTGCCTCTCAAAACATGTCAAATTTAGTTATTTATTTTCTCAACTTTGAAATATTTTTTTAGTTTCAGTTATCTGACGGGTGATGTATCGTAATAATGTCGTTTTCAACTCATTGCCCTCAGACCAATAGTTACAGAATAACATAATATTCTGTCGGGAATTAACCACAGAACTAGCGCTAAACTTGTGCATTAATGTGAAGCCAAACCACGTGGTTGATCGATGGAGCACGGCGATGTTTTAAGGTTTTCTAAAGAGCACTCTCCCACTCATTTCTCTTTATCTTGAGATAGCTTTCTTCTTTAACTAGGAGAGGAAGACACATTTGTCACCTCTGCTTCATTTCGCACATCTTCATCTATGTATCCGCGACCTGTTTTCCCACTCTTTGTTTCACAGAGAGCATTCTTGTTATAATAAATTACATCATTAAAAAAAAAACCTTTCCATTCCTTTTCAAGGACAGATTGTATACTGATCTCAAACCACCAACGAGAAACCCTTTGATATAAAAAACTTTTTTCACAGGACTAAAGTCTTTATTTTAATCGGGTCATTCTTTGTTTTTATCTAAAAAATGGCGAGATCTATTTTCACTAACAATTTTTAGGTAATGGTGAGATCTATTTCCTCCAAGAATTCTAGTTAATCCCGAGATCTATTTTTAACAAGAATTCTAGTTAAAAGCGAGATCAGTTTCAACAAGAATTCTATTTTAAGGCGAGATCTATTTTCAACAAGAATTCTAGTAAAAGGCGAGATATATTTTCAACACGAATTCTAGTTAAAGGCGAGATCTATTTTCAACAAGAATTCTATTTTAAGTCGTGATCTATTTTCAACAAGAATTCTAGTTAAAGGCGAGATCTATTTTCAAAAAGAATTCTAGTTAAAGGCGAGATATATTTTCAACAAGAATTCTAGTTAAAGGCGAGATCTATTTTCATCAAGAATTCTGGTTAAAGACGAGATCGATTTCCACCTAGATGTGGTCGTTACTGTTTCGGAGCGAGATCTATTTTCAACAAGAATTCTATTTAAAGGCGAGATCTATTTTCAACAAGAATTCTGGTTAAATGCGAGATCGATTTTCAACAAGAATTTTAGTTAAAGGCGAGATCTATTTTCAAAAAGAATTCTAGTTAAAGGCGAGATATATTTTCACCAAGAATTCTAGTTAAAGGCGAGATCTATTTTCATCAAGAATTCTGGTTAAAGGCGAGATCGATTTCCACCTAGATGTGGTAGTTACTGTTTCGGAATAGTTGCCAACCAGCCTGATGTTTTGATGAATGAATACAAAGCTTGAGGTTATTTTTGTCTTAGATTTACCAAATGTATTTAACTCGGAAGGAAAAAGTTGGGGATGGCATTTGGAAGCTTTTGCAGTGACAAGGAAATTAGAGGAAACTATAGATTCAAAAAGAGCGACATTCTATGCATTTGTGTAAAAAGAATGAAAAGAGAAAACACTTATCAAAGGGATTTTCAATTTCAAAAATCCAGATAAATGCTATAAATATATATATCATCTATCTGGATACCTGGATCAGCCCCCGAAAAGAAATCGCCTGCTTTTGGGGGGCTAAATCAGGTATACAGATGGATGATATATATTTACAAGGAAAATATTTGCATGCAATTCAAGGGTTTTCAGGAGGAGATGAAAATGACAACAGGAGAATTGTGGACTTCGAGGTGGGGACAAATCAGCATAGAGAAAGGATGAAGATATGTTTGCATCAGCAAAGGAAGGAACGCAATATTTGAAGATAGTAAATTCATATGTATGTTGGTTGTTACGAGGTCCATAGGTTGGCATTGACTAAAATAATAATAATCTATTTTCGCACCACAGATTGGACTCAATAAAGATATGTGTTTTCAATTTTGAGAAAAGATAAGTGATAGTAATGAACATTTATGAAAAGGTTAACTTTGCAGTTTACAATTTAATTTGACTTTTACTTAAAATATAATAGTAGCAACCGGAACACAGTATTATTATGATGTCTTTTGAAAAGTGTTAAATAACTCTTATGGCTTGTTTTTGAAAAGAATGTTTTAGTCAAGGAGCAAGTTTTTTGTTTCTCGGATCCTTTTAGCATATGACTTGAAGTTTACAACAACTTGCCTTTTAAATAGTTTGACAAGACTTTATCTCTCTTTCCCTTCCGTTTCTTATTTCCCCTTGGCCTGCGCTTCTACTTTTCTCACCCCTTCATTCATGTTTTAAGAGGATTTTTTTGTGTCTGTCAAGAAATAGAATATTTTGTAGAAATGTTTCAGCTTTCACATTTTATAAACGGGGTTCCCCAAAAGCAATTTTTGGTTCCCGTACTTTGCGCGTTCTGGTGGTCAAAATGTTAACAAAAATGTGGCAACTTGCAGGGCACGAGGAAAAAAATATCACATAAAAAGCGTTTTTCTCTCGCCCTTTCGCCTGGAGGATGAAGGTTTTAAAGTCCCATTTCTTCATGTTTGTAGTGAATCTGAATGCCTGAATTCGAAGTAAGATCAGCTTATCAATCTTCGAATACTTCTGATTGCTGTTTTAAATTATTAAAATATTCTGTCACTTTTCCTCCAGATCTTACATAAAGTGGATCTTAAGCTATGTCAACGAGGGTGTATAGTGGGTCTTCATATGTACCCTGTAGAAATAGTTCTAGAAAGTTGAGTCTGCAGTCAACACACGTACACAAGCACTTCTATTTTCTTTTCAGTTTTCTGAAAATTGAACTATTAAAGGTTAATTCAAAGACGCCATTGAAGAGACAGTAACGAGCCATGTACTCCAACAATATACATAATAGATATCTACAACTCGAAAACGATTTTCAAACGAGAAAAGTTTTGTATTTCGTCTACTTCGTACACATTTTCAAAGAATCTCACCAGTTGGTGTCGTTTTTGCCAACTCTGAGTGTTCGTTCGTCAGTCAGCCGAAACAAACCGTTCGCGAAGTTTGAGACATTGTCGAAAATTGGGTTGAGACATTTACCTTTTACTCATTGAGGAGGATTTCTGTTTGACAATTTCCTCGGCGGAGTAGATACAATTCCCGTTTTCTCACATCTTGTGTGATCAGTGTTCATATAATCAAGACATGCCCCGTCGTATTAAGATAACCTAGCAGTGAGTCATTGACGTTTTTCACTCCTTTGAACTTATCATTTTTTGGTTATATTTTTCTTTTGGTTGGTTTGGAGTTTGTTAAGCGATAACTCTCGAACGCCCAGTTCGATCCTGATGAAACTTGATATGGGCATAATTTATATAATTGGCTGATTTGTTTTTGAGCCCTATTGGACTCATGATGGCTCATTGATTGAGTGATGTCTAAAGGTCACTAAAATACTAGTTATCTAAATTAATTACTAGATAGTTGTGGTCGGTAGTTGCTGTAATTTCCCTGGTGTATGCTGTTTGCTTCTAGAAGTAATCAATTTACGTCAAAAATGATTCATTCATAATATAATTATATTATTATCATCAATTATCAAGATTTATATTTTTCATCTGTTCCAATAGGTAAATCTTGTTTAATTTTTTAAATACCAAATTTTTTCAAAATGTGTGCCGATCCTAAAATGACACAAGTTTGAATTTCGTACAGGTTATGGTACCCCGGATACTCTTGAGGTTAGGGAGAAGGGACTTTGATATAGCACCAAGATCACCAACTATAATAATTGGAATGATCTTACACTCCATTCCCCACATTTTGTTGATTTCTATGGCTAGGTCTTTATACGTAGTCCAATCAAAAAATACGCGGACTGAGGTCATAAAAAAAAAATCTACTTTATTTGGAAGTTATACGTCTTCGTCTCCTTCAAAGTACCCTCCTTCCCAACGCACACACTTAACCCAACGGAGTTTCCGCTTGTTGAAACAGTCCTGGTTACTTTCTCTTCCTCTAGAAGATAAAGTATTGTATTCGTGCAGCAAATTTTGACTTTTTTTGGTCCGACGGGAACCCAAAACATTAATTTTGTCTGATTTTGATAAAATTTGGTATGCACTGTTGGTCCAGTACTATAATTGACATCTTTTGATATTTTGTAGTAATTTTGGTTTTGGGGCCCCGGCAGGGGCCCACAAATGAAAAAAACTAAAAATTCGTCCGATTTTGATCAAATTTTATATGCACAGCCACCAAAGTATTATATAAGACAATTTTTGGTGTTTTTTAGATTTTTTGCATTTGGGGCCCCGGTCGGGCCCCAAATATGAAAAAAACATAAATTTTGTCTGATTTTGAAAAAATTTGGTATGCACCGTTGCCCAAGTACTATAATTGACAT
>CM022875.1:34689678-34709638 GCA_012654025.1 Pachypsylla venusta
AGACCAAGTTTGAATTTCATATCGATTTATATATATATAATTCCAAGCCGTTCAAGACTTACATTGCATTCACTAGGACCTCTGAGACATACTGTATAACTCCAGAGCTGATTTTTCCATTATGAAATTGGTAACATGTTGCATAATCAGCATGAAATGGACTTGCTCCCTGCATATTTTAATTTTAAAGGAAAAGTGAATCATCAGTTATTAGTTTTCTGGAAGTGGGGTCTTGGTAACCATTAGGGTTCATGTCATATGAACGATAAACGATAAAGTTTAAAATTGAAATAATTTTAGACTCCTTTTTCAGGGATCATCTATTTTTCAAAAACAGAAAATTTCCCATTTCGTAAGAACAATCAATAAGCGTCTATAGCACGGGAACTGGTAACACACCAGTTGCCGTGATCACAGAAGTCGTTCAGCGAGGCCTTTTCGGGCGCAACCCAGGCTGGTATATAGAGGTCAATGTGGGTAGCTGTTTTGTAAGTATCGGGCGAATGGAGGGTAAAACCCCGGTCTCGAATGACAAATAGATGTTACAGAGACGTTAGTTTAAAAAAAACTATCAATACAAATCTTTTGACGTCTGATGCCTTCAGGGGTTTATTTCGATCGAATCCTGACAGTCTTCAGTCACTGACAGAAACACGTTTTAATTTGAGGCAAATGTTTTCATTCTCGGTTTCTCCTCCCTTATTAATCTCCTCACTAAATATATTGTTCAATTTGTGGACAAGTCGTAATTGATTTTTGCACTTTTGCATAACAATTTTTGGCTTTTACGTGAATGTATAATTAAAAACAACAGAAAAAGAGAGTATGTGCTCATGAAGTGAAAAGGTATGTAAATAATTTAGGAGAACTGAAAGAGAGAGGGACAATTTTCCTGAATTAAAATTTTATTTATTTAACAAAGATGAGGTATGTGGGTGGGGGATTTATTTTACTTTTCACAGAATTAGCATTGTGCTAACTAAATTGAACAATTCAGTAAAATTATTGCTGATGTGTGGAGCCAAATTATGGATATTTTCAGAAATTTAAGAATCCTCCAAGAAATCATATATGATTAGCTGTTTCGTCCGTGCTTCGCTACGGCCTATAGATTGACACCTTAGAAGCACGGCCATTCCTATGGAAAAGGACGCGTGTACGCTGTTGTATGTATATAAATGTATCATGCTATCTCTCTCGCTCCAATGTATTTCTTATGGGGATTGTCTATTTTTCGCGATTTCTACCCCGTAAAATTAAAATTTTGCAAAATCCTTTCTTAGTGCACGCCTACATCGTGCAACGAAGGTCCCTGCCAAATTTCAAGTCTGTAGCATTAATAGTTTCGGCTCTCCGTTGATCAGTCACTCAGGACATTGCCTTTTATATATATAAAGATGAATGATGACGGCTAAAAAAATTGTTTTTATTATTTATTAAATTGTAATCAACCATAATACGTAGATATTATTTCTTGATGCTAAATGAATTCAAGATGTGACTAGCGAGGGGTGATTCTCGATCTCGTATCCCCCATCCGTTACACTCTTAATTCCCTAAGATACTATTTATTTACAACAACGCTTTTAATTTGTATCATATACACGGAATACTCCCTGGAATAAAAACCGCCTGATGAACTAATGATGACTGAAATGCCCATCAATTTTTTTTTTGCATTTGGTCTCTTTTGCAAAAAAAAAAAAAAAAAATAGCAACACATTAGAGTAAGGAGTAATCATGAAGTATGCATCAAAAGCCAAAAATCAATATTGTTTTCGGTTATACTTATGTGCACATTAACCTCTTTACTTTTAAATTAAGTGTAGGTTCCACTTGGTCCTCAAAGCCTGTAGTTACTTCTTCTTTAAATTCACCTTTTCTCAATTCTATTTATAGGGTTGGCGTTGTCACATTTTTCTAGCTTGCTTCTCACAGCATCATCCATAGACATTGCATTTTGCTGATGATCTTTCATCTTTGGTTTGAAGCAGAGTTTTTCTTTAACCCGTGAGTGGTTCCCTTCCGCCGCAGAACACGATCGGTCCACTATAGAGATTTTTTCTCACCCTGGTTTTGCTGTGTGGTCTAAGAAAATACCTGATTTTTTTCAAAGAATTTGTTCAAAATCTTCTTTGATCTATAGTTGAAGCGATTTCAGCAAGTTTATTTTCCAATAGTACCCAGTTCGAGCCCCTATTTTGGCACTTTTTTTTCTTATATTATTTTATGAAATGTTAGAAATGTACCTAAATAATTACTTATTTAGGTCGTTATGTTTACATTCATATGTAATTAAATATGTAGCCACAAACTAGATAAATAGCCACAAAAAAGACGAGAAATTTCAGAAATTTCGACAAAAAAATTACGACGTGACTTGTCGCCATGTGAGAAAAATTCTCACCGCGGTCCGCGTCTTCGGCTTTCCGAATGCCTCAGGCAACTGAAATGCAATGTATGTCGGCAATTTTTTGTGAGCACAAAGTAAAACATATTTTGAACAGCTACTGAGGGACCCGACAAGTTGGAGCCAATAATTAACAATAATTGCGTTTTTGCCGACAGGGTGAGAAAAATTCCATATAGAGGACCACTCACGGGTTAAGGCTGGAAACCTACTCTCACTAACACCAAATTTAAACGTATTTAAACAGACTTAGGACCTTCACCTAATGAAGCACGCTTGCTTTCCTCTGTGGTTAAATTAAAGCTTGTATAATTACTGAAAGTCGGAAAAGATGGGTTCCATACCAGAAAAATAATTAACTCATGTCTTATGTTGGCAGAGTTTTCATAATAATGTTTGAAAATTGTTTTCAATTTTCAATGATGAGATTTACTACAAAAGAACTTTACAAGCTTAACGATCTTAGCCAGCGTCTATGCCATGGCACGTTGAATACACGAGATCCCGTTAGATCACTGATGTTAAGCAACGATTAGCAAGGTTGTACAATGAGGCTATCGACGTATAGGTTCGCACCCTCGTGATGCTGGCTATTTTTCGGCCAAAACCTGGCTGGGTAAGGTAAATGTGGGTAGCTAGTTTGTAAATTTCCACAGCGATTGGAGGTTAAAACTCCCGTCTTGAATGACCAATAGATGTAAATAAAGAGACAAAAAAAATATAAAAAAAATAATCATAATACTTGTGGTAGCTAGATAGGAGATTTTCAAAATTCAATAGAAATTATAAAGATTTTTTTTTTTATGAGATTGTGTAAATTCAAAAGATTTCCTCCCCTTAAACCAAACATTTGCCCCTAGTTGTGTAAATTCAAAAGATTTCCTCCCCTTAAACCAAACATTTGTCCCTAGTTTCACCTTGCTGGGGGAACATATCTGTCCTCCTTTATCAACAAAGAAAACATCGAACAAGGAAGGAAGCAGAAAGTAAAAAGTTTTCTATATCTCGTTTAGTTGAAAGTTAGTTTGAATTATAAAAGTTGTCCCTTTTTGCTAATGAAAGTTGTCAGGATTTATTTTAGCAGGAAATTTGTGCAAATAGATTAGAAAGTAGGAAATCTTCAAGACAGACCAAGTTTGAATTTCATATCTAATTCAAAGAAATTCAATTTTAATTAAATTGGTCAATTCAACGAAAGTTATCTTTTATTTCTGACTCTGACAATGTGACATACTCTTCAAACACTCAACTAAGTCCAGTGATTTGACGGCAACGGGTGTATTCTTCGTGATTACGTCTTTGGATCCAAGAAGAAGATTAAATAGCAATCTTAATATGATGGCTATGGACCTCATTTCGAAAATCAAGTCAATATTTATACAACACAATGTCGGAATTCAGTGCTGGAGCGTGGTTTCAGCTTTGGCATATTTTTAATTAAAAATGTTTTGGGTTTCTCATCCATCTTTTATTAAAAAAATAAATCCCGGTAATTAACGTAACTAGTTGGTAAACTGACTGACTCATAATCAACGTAACCATCAGTTGGTAAACTGACTGACTCATAATCAACGTAACCATCAGTTGGTAAACTGACTGACTCATAATGAACGTAACTCAACGATTTTTAAACGCACAGACTTGAAATTTGGGACACAGTTTCCTTCGAGAAAAAATCGATAGTTCAACGTACTGATGAACTTTCGATTTTTAACAGCAAGTTATACGAATGTTTGCGAAACAACTACACAGCCCAATTGGTGGACCTCTCCAAAACCTGAAAACTATAGAATCCACTATATTTTGGTTCGTATCCCAGCTAGGTATGTCCGATATTTGGCTCGAAAAAACTGACTGAATTTATTTGGGCATAATTCTATAGTCACGGGAAAAAATGCATACGAAGTTATACTAGTTCTGCAGCATTACAAACAATATATCTGATACAATAAAATGGCTGACATTCCAAATCAAGTCCAAACTTGACAATGCTATACGGTCGCTCTTTCCCTTGACTCTTAACTCGTTGGATTCAAGGGTTCGTTATTGAAAATAAGATAACACAATTCTTTGCTTATCAGTAACCTATTAGATTATTTTTATTATTGACCGAACAAAGTGAGATCTAGATTTAAAACGGTAAAATTTCTTTAGTTTGTCTTATTGTTTTACCCTCGAACGCCTTATCCATTTTGATGAAATATTGTATGGACATTAATAATTATATTCGTAGAATAAGCTGATTAGTTTTTGGGACATATTAGGCCACCCTGCCCAAATGGTGGATATTTCGTTAGTTTAGGTCAGAAATACCAGGTATATTATTTTGGTAAAATTCTCTTTCACTCTTATAAACATTATGAGTTGTGAATTTGTAAACAATTTAAAAACATATAATACTACCCTAACATGACTCCACCACAACATTACACTCCACCACAAACTTGTGAAAGACCACTCACTCTCCACCGACTTCATGGAAATACAGGGTCATTAAGACTATATTGTATTTTGTATTAAAAAATGTATTTTTTTGATAACTCTCGAACGACTTATCGAATTGGGTATATGGACCTTCATTATATTCAAGAATCAGCCGATTAATGTTGGGCCACCCGGGGCTAATTTGTGGCCATTTAAGTGAGAGAGGTCTACAGTTCAAAGAACCACTGGTAATATTCATATGGTTTTCAAATATAATTCACACACTTTCCTGGTTATTACATCACTTACACGACTTACATAAGAATGAAAAACAAAATTTACCATTTATCAGGGTGACAGAATTCATACTAAAATGTATTAAGCAAATAATTATTTTTCATCCCGAACAATATTATGGCCAGGAAAGTGTGTGAATTACATTTGAAAACCATATGAATATTACCAGTGGTTCTTTGAACTGTAGACCTCTCTCACTTAAATGGCCACAAATTAGCCCCGGGTGGCCCAACATTAATCGGCTGATTCTTGAATATAATGAAGGTCCATATACCAAATTCGATAAGTCGTTCGAGAGTTATCAAAAAAAATACATTTTTTAATACAAAATACAATATAGTCTTAAGGGTTCTATTTAAAACAACAAAGTTAACCTTAAAATAATCTTGAACAGGATCTTTGGGAGAAATTCTAAGGTCGCCGTATTATTCCTCACAAAAATCAATTTATACTTTGTTCGAATATTTTTCTTGTAAAATGAACAGTTTTCGAGAAAACCCACCTTATTAATTAAAATCACTCACCCTGAATACCTAATAAACTCTCTCTACAGTCTCTACACTATTTAACACACTCCAAAAATTTATTATTTTATTTCTCTAACACAAGCTCTGATAATATTCTCAGTAGAGCATGAAACTGGTTGGCTCTAATGAACATCTTTATGGGGGAACATACTAACTCATTCATTGAATGACCCTATTCAAATTTCTGAGAAAGGCAACGAACATAATGATTGAACATTTTGGTTTCTAGCGCACATAATACATAAAACATTTTCACAATGCCTAAAATATGTTGCGGAGAATGTATACCTTAGAGATAATGTTTGTGTAATAGGAATTGTGGCTTTACTCGTAAGAGAAATCGAGGAAAATTTTCAGTTTCATTAATTTTTTGGATGAAAGGATAAATACAAAGCAATATACGGGGTGTAATAAATAGCCACCGACAAAAAAAATGGTGAATAGTACATACCGGAAATAAACTTATTTCTTTTCAGACAAAATAAAAATCGATTTTTTTTAATAGCAAAAAAACAACTCGAGATATTTCGATGAAACAAAAATTTTGACATGGGCCCTATAATTGTCCAATGACAAGGGCCGGAGATACGGGGGGTACTGGGTGGAAAAATTGCCTAAACTTTTTGGTTGTCCAACCAATTGCAAAATAGATGATTAAAATACACAAGAAAGGTCTTCATATCGTTTGTCTCCGACTTACGGTTCAAAAGTTATGCAATCCAGGGAGGTTACAGGAAGTGTTCGAAGTGGCTTCCATGAGCAGTGATACACCCCTCTGCCCTTCGAAGAATGGAGTTTCATACTCGTTCTGTGATTCCTAGTTAGTTCCTTATATGGTGGCGAATGCCCGGACAATCTTTACTTGCAGTTCCTCAGGACTAGGGACAGGAGTAGCGTAGACTAAATGTTTCACATTTTCATTTTTAATTTTCATCTCCAGACCCCTTCTTTACAGTAGTAGAGTTGGCACACCATGTTATTACTTTTCCTCATAATTTACTTTATTGATAATATTATATTGTATTTTGAAATAAATAAATAAAAGGCACAATTTTGCCAATAGCAATATACATAGCCATCTATGGGATTGTGATTTGGGGACCTTGCTGCTCAATTTAAAGCTCGACTACTGAGCATAAGACAATGCAAATCTATCATTCATGAATATTGTTAACTTTAATCACGGGCTGGTTAACTTTAATCCACGGGCACGAAACCTCTCCGTTTGGGGTTTGATTGCATAACTTCTGAACTGTAAGTCGGAGACAGATGATATGAGGACTTTTTCTGTGTATTTTTAAACGGAAAATCTTATTTTTTCATTCATTTTGCAATTGGTTGTACAACCAAAAAATTTAGGCCATTTTTCCACCCAGTATCCCCCATATCTCCGGCCCTTGTCATTGGACAATTATGGGGCCCATGTCAAAAGATGCCAAAAGAAACTTTTAGGAATTTTTTTTTTGTTTCATTGAAATATCTCGAGTAGTTTTTTCGCCTCAAAAGAAATAGGTTTATTTTCTATGTACTATTCACCATATTTTTTCGTCAGTGGCATTTTGTTACACCCTGTATAAATACATTTCTTCAGATTGATGATGGTAGTGGTGATCATGATAAACTTGTGTGTGGATAAACTTGAAACTTTTGAGTTTAAATTAATAAGAGGATAGCCAGTAGCATTTTGTTACACCCTGTATAAATACATTTCTTCAGATTGATGATGGTGGTGGTGATCATGATAAACTTGTTGTGTGTGGATAAACTTGAAACTTTTGAGTTTAAATAAATAAGAGGATAGCCAGTGGCATTTTGTTACACCCTGTATAAATACATTTCTTCAGATTGATGATGATGGTGGTGGTGGTGATCATGATAAACTTGTTGTGTGTGGATAAACTTGAAACTTTTGAGTTTAAATAAATAAGAGGATAACCAGTGGCATTTTGTTACACCCTGTATAAATACATTTCTTCAGATTGATGATGGTGGTGGTGATCATGATAAACTTGTTGTGTGTGGATAAACTTCAAACTTTTGAGTTTAAATAAATAAGAGGATAGTAACAATCTAGTTTCCAATTGACTATTAACTATGCGATAAGCTACGCTCCGGTGTTAACACATGTTGCATTACAATAGATTATGCAGGTTGTTTTAGTACTGAAGACAACAGGAAACCACCTTCTATCCATCAACGATTTCCTTAGACAATAGTTTACATTTACACAATTTAAATTTACCTAATATAGAAGACTTATTTATTTAAACTCAGTCAAGTATTTTTAGTTGTTATTCAAAATTTGATACTTTCAAAATATTAGGTAACCTCTATCATCGAAAGTTTGTCTTTTCCATTTTGATTATCTTTTTACCTATTTTCCCTATTCACATTAAACCTCCAAAGTGAATAAACGCGTGTGTTCCCCTTTATTCTACCATGCCACAATTTTTTGTTCGGTGCCTACTGTCTTTAACTACAACCTTTTCCCGGCACGGTAACCCTAGCTTGCTTCTCACAATATCAATTGAAACAATAGCTTTTCGCTGATTATTTTTTAATAGGCCCTTCCTAATACCAAACCTTCTGTATTTACACGGACTTAGGACCGTCACCTAATGAAGCTGGTTTGCTCCCCTCGGCGGCTACAGTAACCAATTTTAGTTTATAAATCTTCCAAATACGCGAGTGCGTATAATTACTCTGCTTTATTAACTCTGTGTTAATAAAGCAGAGCCATCGAAGACATCTTCATCGGGGCCCTGAATCGTCCAACAGCTTTAATAAGCTATACCTATTCGCGAAAAGTATGATAAGGGAATATTTCTTCAAGCGTCTACATTTATATCCTTCCAGAAATCAATAAAAAAATTGCGCCTTTGGAGTCATAATATACGAAAGAACTCTGGAAAAAAGTCTACCAATTTATATAGGGTGTTTCAGGTTGTTTGTATTAAGGGAATAGGAGTTGTAGAACATGAAAAAAGAATCACTTTTTACAGGTGTGACTTTTTAGTTTAGTCCTTAGTTTGGAAGTCGTCGCCAAAAACGTGATTTCTTTGATAAGCTTTAAAAATGGTCCGATTTTCAAGAAATAAAATTATCTAAAAAGCCAATTTTAAGCTGCATTTATTTAGTTTACGCATTGACTTGCTTTGAATCAATGTAACAAAATGGCGACCATTTGAAATTTTCAAATTTGATTTTCTCGAAAACCACTTCATAGATTTATACTTTTTTAAAAAAAATTTGTAGAAATAAAATTTCAATTTTATAGAAATAAAAGGCACTACAAATATGAAAGTTGGCCATTTGAAATTGAAAATTTCAAATGGCCGCCATTTTGTTACATAGATTCGGAGCAAGTCGATGTGTAACTAAATAAATGCAGCTTAAAATTAGCTTTTCAGATCATTTTAATTTTTGAAAATTGGACCATTTTTCAAGGATAAAAAAATCACGTTTTTAGAGATAACTCCCAAACTAAGGTTTAAGTAAAAAAAAGTCACATCTGTAAAAAGTGATTTTTGTAAAAAGTGATTTTTTTCATGTTCTACAACTTCCCTTGATACAAACAACCTGAATCACCCTGTATAGGCCAGTATTATAGCTTCCTCAGCGTAACTCTTATATCGTTCATCCAATGTCTAGGGTTACAGATAGTTCCATAAAAATGTTTTCATTGACTTCTATATGGTAATGCTGGGCCGAATTGGAAAGATGGATTTTGATTACTCTTTTAGTGATAATTATGTTTTTCATTAAATTATTTTCACTAACTGCGTCTACAAAGTGGAATAGTGGTGATATAGCTTCCTCGCCATTTCAAACTAAACCTCAACCAGAGAATGAGTTGATTGGTTTACTTCCTCTGTTTTGAAACAATCTGGTTTACTCTGTTAAAATAAAATTCAAAGTATCGCCCATTGGTCTCCTGGTGCACTTTTTCATTTCATATTTTCTATATATTTTTTTTTCTCCTTGATGTACAGTAAAAAACCATACGATAAATAAATAAATTCACCACTTGACATTTGAGAATAATTGATATTTCTCTGAATATTTAATGTCATGCGGGGATACGATATGGTCTCTTAATAATTTACTGTGCTTGCCGTGTCGTCCACAAAATGTTCCATTGATTCTATTAAAAACAGCCCGTTTGGAATGGTCATATCATCTACGAAGAATATAAAATCACCACATCCACAATTATTGATATAATATAATTATTGATATGTACGAAGAGAAGAGATAAAAACTGCATTGGACACAAAGTACAGAAAAGGAGAGTTGAAAGACAAAGGCTAAACAATATGAATGGGGATCTGCACAAAAAGAAACCAATACGCAACGATATTCAGGACCGGGCTGCCTGGAAACAGCGAACTAGAAACGTCGACCCTGCTTGAGCGAGAATAAAGACAAAGTAAAAGAAGAAGAAGAATTCTTTATTAATAGCTCACCTTGTGATGCATGCTATCCTCAATCCAGGATAGGTGAGGTTTATGAGGGTGGCTGGTTTGCAATTCCAGCGAACGGAGATTAAAATCCCCGTCTGGGAATATCATCTATCGGTTGGTGGCAGAACAGATTATACTAGAGTATCTTCATACAGCCTTGACCTTTAGAATAAAAAAATCCCGTCACCTACAACCTCACCGTGATGACTTCAGCGACTCTTGGCTCCGAACAAAAAGCTCATAACATTATTTTCATCTAGAAATAGGTACTTAACAGTAAAACCAAGAACATACTAAAGTTTATGATAGAACTTTCATTGTTTAATATGCAAAGTTTGAAGACAAAAAGTGAGTGTGCAGCATAAGAGAAAAACAACTATCTATACGAGTACATTATGAGAGTTTCTTACCTTAAAGTTAGTTTTTAATATTATCCATCTAAAAGAAAACTACGCAGGCAAAATTTTCCCTTAAAAAGTATCCCAATTATTATTTTCAATAATGAACATTTGGATTTGTAATCGTCACGAAAAAAATACACACCTCAAATATTTGATATTTTACGTTTCAAGGTACTGAGAATCCAAGTACCTTGAAACTGGCGTTAGCCGTAAAGGGCACTTTTGCATCTTAGTGTTGACCGATTTGGATGAATATTGGAATGACTATTATCATCATCATAGGTTAACAGTTGTGGGCTGGTTTGCAACAACTCGCTATGAGTTCTTGATACCAAAGAATCCTTACTGATAATGCAGTAGCTTCTCCTTGCTTACGCATGCAAGAAAGCCTTTTACGATCGGCATGGACTTGGAAGCCTTGGAAGTATTCTTTTTAAGCCCCCCTATATACAGGGGCAAAATGGGTACGTTTTGTTGAAAATAAATAATTGAAAATTAAAATATAAACAAACGAAATGAAGAGTGATACCTAATACTGAATTACCAAGATTTTCTGGACAGAGAAGAACCGCTCTGAAGGACACTTGGATTAATCTTGACAAGAACGTAGATGATCCAATTAATCGATACCTCATTATCCATTCCTAGTTTGGGTTCAATTTCACCGCCATGTCTAACATGTAATATCTGTTATAAACATATATATGTTATGTTTTAACTGGGGGCGGAAAAGTATGTGTGTATGATCAACCTTTCGATAGGTGTAGAGATTTCTATGAGACGTCACGTTTGAAACCTGAACTAATTTGTTTCATGTACAGTGACCTATCTTGTGTCCCTATTTAACTTGCATCTCTATTTAATGTTTCACGCGTGTTCTCTTCAACATGAAAAACATAATGTATGTTTATGAAAGTTTTCAAGTGTTGAGGAGAGGCAAAGGTTTTCAAATGGGGTCGAGGGAGATATGTTTTGTTGACTTTATCAGTGAAAAATTGTGCGGTCAATATGTACCCCTTAATATTTGATTGGAAAAGTGAGATCCTGTTTTGAAACTAATTATACATTCTCTTAAAATATTGAAAACTATTTTATTAATTTACCAATTCTATTTTTTTTTTTTTTGTAATTTGGCTTATCCACTAATTGTTTCCATATATAATTCGTGATTTGACATTCAGTTTCATACTAAAAACAAATTTACACCACTTCCCGTCAGATAACTCAGAATAATCAACGTCTGAAAGTGGGTTAGGTGCCCAGGAAACATCACATGATGTTGACAGTTTCAGGGTTGACTTAACCTCTTAGTAGACGGTATTGGTTGCAGTGAAACAACAGGGGAATCTATACCCTAACAAATGAAACAAAGGGAGGAAAGGAAAAAATAGAAACACAATGAATCAAACACATTTGTGGTTCGAGTGGAAATACTTGTTTTAAAAAGCTGCCGCATTGAGTATTCACTAAATGTTAAAGAGGGGACAGGCCATCTCTAATACGTCCTTTTATAACCTACTGCTTACCTTCATGTGATAATAGGGTGCTTTCCAAAGCCATTGTAAAAATTAAATTGGGCGGATTCGTTGGTTTTCTATATTTTGGCGTATCCACTATATTTGGTAAATTATTTTGGGATTCAGTTAAGGTTCAAAAGTGCCACCTAAGACGTACGCAGACGAACGTTTTTCTATTATTACTCTACGTATAACATGAAACCATAGCGAAAGCGAATGGAACACAAAGTGAGGAAAGTTGCTTAATTTAACCAAAAAAATTGAAACTCAAGCGCTAGTGTAAGTAAATAGAGAAACTTTCAGTCAAGGTGTATATTATGTTAGGTGCATATCACCAACATCGTTATTGTGTTCCACAATAACTTATATTTGGTATGCATCTAAGTTAATTATAATTATGTCGATGGTTGGTGTGTATAGTCATAATTTTGCCATCAGTGATAAGTCGCTCTCTAGTGTCTGTAACTACCCGAATTTTAACACTTTCTGCTTGAAATTTTGAAACGATCTCGTGTTAATTCCAAAAGTTCATTATTTAAACTAATAAACGAAAATTCTTCTAAATTCTAAATTAGGTCATTGATATTTTCTTTCCAGCATTTATTTTCTTTGTAAACTGTCTGCAAAAGTTTTTATTTCATAACGAACCCCCTGCAAACTTTGTACTGTTGAATATGAAAATATTGTTAAAGAAAAACAAAACCCCAAAAAAATTAAAAACAAAATTGTAGCAACAATATGGTTTTTTGAAAAATTTTCACTGTGTTTTTTTATAATGCAGTTAAAAGGGTTTTGTGGTAGGAAAAATAATATGATTTGCATTTCCCGAACTATGAGGAACTTAATTTTCTTGGAAAAATAAAAGCTCGTGGTGTTGATGGAATACTGGATCTTACCTACATATAACTTACTGAAGAGCATGTATGGTTTTTAAGGTTTATTATCCAAAAATGGTTTGTGGTATACTTTTTAAAAAAAATCATTGTCTGCCTGTCTAAAGGGTTCAAAAAAGGTAATAGTTTATTTACTTTTCTGAATCCCGGATTGGGACAGCAGATTCAATTTAATATTACCAGTTATTTATATGTCGAGACTGAACCTAGAAATTTGAAATTGTGAAAGGTGCCAGAGCCCATTGAATGGAGAAAGATTTGTTGATTATTTTACGGGATTTTCAAGAAATATATGAGGAAGGCCTTTGATAACCAAAATGAAAAGGTGAGTTCTCAGGCACTAGGATTTCGGCTTTTGGCATAAAAATCTTTGTCAAAAGCCAAATCCTTAAAGTGTATACATCCACTCTTGTTGATTTTGTATTTTGTCTCTTGTGAAGTCAAAATAGAGGACTTGACTTTGAATTAAATTTTTGTGAACGTAACTCGTTGCTATTATCGGTGTTAATATGTCTTTTTTGTCAGTTAATTTTATTGTTTCGATAAATTGGGTTTAACTGCACTAAATGGTGAGAAAAAACTCTCCAGCTTAGCTCCAAATGCATGACCTCTTTTTGATTTTTTAGTATAAAAAGAGTACCTTTTCTTTTTTTCTGTAAATAAAATGAACCCCATTTTTTTATTGTTCGTAACCACATTTTTTGGATTTTTTATTCTAATTGTACATGACAAATTTATTGCTAAGTATAAACTTAAAATAATGTTTGTAAACATAAATTGCGTTTACGAAGTAAAAGTTTCCAGTGACATCAGAGATTCCTCTCCACATCGCCTCCACCAAACTGTGTGTAACGTTTCCATTTCAAGTCACCTGGGAACAACTTGATTTATCTTATCATTCTCGCAAATGATGTTTGAAAACACAGCGCGAAAGAGATTAAATAAACAAATGGATGTAGGATTTTATGCTTAAATATTTCGATTTTGGAGAATGTTTATGAATCTTGTACCTGTTGGGTGCACACCTTCTTAACCCGCGATAACTACGTTAGTATGATTGAACATTTTTACTTTAGGGTTGCCGTGTCAAAAGAAGTATATTGCTATTACCGATATTGATATTATCGAAGACTTAATATCGATAAGCGATAGCAACTGATGGTCAAATATCGATATAAAATTTCTGTTATATACCTAAAAGTTAATATCGATATTTGATATTATCGATTTAGGTAAATATCGACAGCCCTAACTCCAACCATTAGCGGAGCAGCGTTATACGTAAGTACTTTAATATTTTTTTTGATATTATCGAAATCTTAAAATCGATATAAAATATCGCTTAGGTATATCGATATAAAATATCGATTATATCGAAACCCGAATGTCGATATTCGACATAATCTATTTAACATCGACATCCCAATTTTACTTTTATCCCCTAGAGATCACTGCACAGCTTCCACGAGACAGTCCAGATCAGGTTTTTCACATAATTGACCGAATGGGGTCTGTTGTTCCACGATAATTTTGAACATCTTGTACGAAATTTCAATCATTTTTGAAGCTTGATTTTTTTTTACTTTTCTTCGGAATCAACTTTGATTTACATATAATATAATCCATTTTTACATCTACATTACCCTGGTTATTGACAGCCTGCCCTAGCATTAGAAAAACAGTAATGACATATTAAATATTTAACTAGCGTCACAAAAAATGTAGTGTAACAATAGCGGGTTAATCTCTTGGGACCGCAAGTATTTATAGCTGGATACCTACTCTGTATAGTATAGGGATAGGCTATAAATGTTATGTTATAAATTTTATGGGAAAGTGTCTCGAGAAAGTTTCTATATTTTGCAGTATCGCTTTCCAAAGTGGCAGAAGGGGTTGTAGAAATGTATTCTATAGTACTATATCATATATCAGCATTAGACTTTTGCATTATCGGTTCTTTTTAAAAATAGAAAACGACAAATTAAAAAACACCAAATTATTCGTCCTAAAACACAGGGAACAGCCATCGCCTATCAAATAATTTTGTTGTGGCATAGGATGTTTATTGAGAACAGAGATAGAGTTTTATTTGTACTAAGTACAGGGTGCGTCTCGGAAATGCCCTTTTTTGAAACGCTAATAAAAACGAAAGTATTATAGATAAAGAATAAATATTTCTTCAATTGAAAGACAACCACTTGAAAATTTTATTTTCAAGTGGTTTTGAATACAATATCTTGAAGGCGATGGCCGCCATTGTCGATACATTGCTGAAGACGATTTAGAAAATTTACATGTTCAAACATTTCAATGGGGATTTGTTCAATTTCTCGACAAATGAGTATAGCTCATCAAGATTTGTTGTACGATGTTTGAAAACTTCTGCCTTCAGATAGCCCCAGAGAAAAAAAAATCACAAGGCGCGAGATCCCACGAGCGTGCCGAGCAAGGGAGATTACCTGGACTTGAGATCAGCCGTCCGGGAAACATTTCTCTCAAAACCTCCAAGGAAAGTCGGGTTTCAACAAGTATAGGCCGTGGCACCATCTTGTTGAAACCAAACACCATGAGGTAAATCCATGACATCGAGAGCTGACCCATAAAAGTTTTGAAGCATTTCGAAATGCCGCTCAGAATTGACGGAAACCGCTTGATTTTCGTTCTCAAAAAATAAGGACCAATGATTCCTACTCTTGAAATCGCACACCAGACTGTGACCCTGTTACTATGGAGGGGCTTCTCATGGAGTTCTCTAGGGTTCTTCTCACACCAATAGAGCATGTTTGGACCACCTCATCTTTCTTTGATTGAATGGTTTGAAAAAGTTACAAAGAAATTAAACTTAGAGGTGATTAAATATTCTACAAAAACGAAAAATTGTAAACTTGTTTTCCAAGAGAAAAAAGCCACTGGCTAAAATCTTTTCACAAAATCAGAACATTCCATTAGTTTTGCGTCCAGGGAAACTAGTCCCGTCAAACTACGATTTTTCGTTGCGATACAGGAGCATTTTGAAAAAAGGGCATTTCCGAGCCGCACCCTGTATGTAGTACATTTGTATTTGAACTATCACGGCCAAATATTCCCATATTTATCTATCTAGTTAGGTACTGTCCAATATCTCCAAATTTGAAATTTTTGTTTATTTTATTCGTAAGACATATTTTGTTAAATTCTAACTACCCATTCCAGAGTTCCGATATTGAAACCGGAATTGGGCAAGAAAAATATTATAATCAATATAGAAAGACTATGCCTTCAAAGCGTCTCGTGTGCCCAAATAGGTGAAGCATGCTTGCATTAAATAAAAAATATAGTATACGTATTTATAATAAAGTAAAATAAAATTGAAAAATAGAGTTCAGAAAAAAAGGGAGAAATGCTTAAAAATAAAGATGAAAGATAATAATTTAAAAAAGGACCGTATAGGAAGTGAGAGGAGAGTTAAAGGATATAATCAGACGAAGATGGAAAAGAGATATGGGGAAGCGATCATATCATAAAACAATGGAAGAAAAGGGAAGAACCAAGCTGGAAAAAATAAATGAGAAGAAGATCAGAAAAAAGAAAACACGAAGTGGAAGAGAAAAAAAAATTCTCATTTCCAAGCTGAAAATATTTTTTAATTAAATATGAATTGAGCAAAAAAAAAGAGAAAGAGAAAGAGAAAGAAAGCTATTACGATTTACGATGACATGGAACCCCTGTGTTTCACTTTGCTAAAAGCTTTAATTGAAAACATTTTAGAGAGAATATGTTACTTCAAAGTAAATAGATATGACGTATGCAGAAAGTGTAAAGGAATAACCTAGAAGACAAGGACGAAGGTACATGACAAGCTCGTGCTTCCAATGATAATTTTGTACCCGACAAACAATATATCTTTACAAAATTGATATTAAAGCACACATTATGATATAGTGTTTGGTGAAAAGAAGCAAAGTGGCAACATTATTTCACAAAATTTGTTTGAAGTAACACATTGGAGGATATAATTGAGAGTGCAAAAATGTAAAGTTGGAGTTTTCCTATTAAAGAAATGATACCAAATTTGTGTCAAAGATAACAAGTTTCATTTTTTACTGATGACATTATTCGAGTTATTGAGAGAATAAGTAAGATCTAGTTTTAACTCCAAAAACTTTCTTTAAACATACGTTTGTTTCTGTTATCTGCCTGTTAGCTCCATGATATGTCTCGAATGCTTTGTCCGAATTCGATGAAACCTTGGCATCCACATTCATTGTGCATTGATGGAATTAGCCGATTTTTGGCCACGAGGGGGCCTATTATAGTAGCTCATCATATACAGCTTACAGAACTGCTAGTAATGTAACCTCGAAAAGAGTAGAGGAAGATGTTCAGCACTGCTAGGGAAAGAACTTTGTAATCAAATATTGTTATTTTGAAAATAAAGATTCTATTCTGAGGAAAAAAATAAATTGAAACTGATTTGTTTTATTGCTATTACGTTTTTCCTACATTTTTTCCCTTAAACAAAGTATAAATAGAATATCGAGGGACATATTCCTTTTCAAAAGCCACACAAATGGATAACAGCATTAGTCTAATAAACACAAATTTTGAATTAAATCAGAATGTACTCTAACCATGCAGAAATAATTTAAAACTGTTGAAGTTTGAGTTAAAGATTTTCTCCACGCTATAGAACATTTTCAAAGATAATCCAAAGTTCAAGAGGAAAGATCACGCTTGCTTGTAAAAAAACCTTTCATACATACTCAAAGTTTTCAGAGCTGAAAGTTATAATCCTTGAAATCCATCAACTCTCTATTTGAGAAAGGAAATAGGATGATGTAACGTGACAATTTCAAATTGTAAAATTGACAAGTAGGGATTTTGTAAGAACAGTAAAATGTGAATAGAAATTATGGAATCTGACAATGATTTAGATGCATTTGAAAATTGAATATTGCAGTTTAATGCAGATTTTTTTTTTAAAAAAAAAATATCGTTCATTGTGTTTATACACACATGGCATATTTCTAGTTGTGTGTTTATTGTTTAATATGATCAAGATTCAATTTTGACGATCAAAATTGGTCACCAGTATTGTGCAAAATCCATTTTTGTAGCAGAAGGTAGTATTTAGATAAAATCAGTTTTTTTTTTTTTTTTTTTACAAAATGTGGTAGTCTTTCATCTTAAATGTTTATTTCTTCCAAAGATTTTACTTCTTTTATATACTTCATTATTGTTTTGAATTTTCCATTTTCATAGTTTACTAGCAAATTTTAATCTTTCCTTTATTAAATCATTTACATGGTTGTACATTTCGTTCGTGTTCTATCTTATTTGTATTTTCACCTTTTTTGGTTCCAGTAATTTTCTAATATTTTTTTCTGTAATTTTCATATCTATACTTATAAAACGCAAAGCACAATTGGTATATTGATTCACTGACTGACTGATAATCAACGTAGCTCCACGATGGATTAAACTAGAGATTTGAAATTTGGCACACAGATCCCTTTTAGTATGAAGGAGTGTAATAAGAAAGAAGAAAATCGAAAGTTCAAGTGGAAGCAAGTTACCGTAAAAAAACGCTTTTTAGCGGGTTTCTTTGCAATTATTTTCTGAGCAAACAAAAGGGGATAACGAAAAATGACCGAGAATGACCCCCCAAAGTAGTATATAAGGACCCAATAAATAATATAATTTTCTATATTATGAGACAGACATACCGATACTAATAATGCTTCAGGTCCAATTATATTTTGGTCTGGGTATAAATAATACTTAATTCTGATTTTTTCTCTTTGTCATAACTTCTCCAATTTGTAAATTTCTGTAATAATTTTGCAACGACTATAATTTATGATATTGAGTCACAAGCGTTTTTGTCTGTTACGACATCTTCTGCACCAATATGGTAACATGCCCCACTGTGCTCACTGAAACACTCCGCCCTAACACGTTTATCTATTTATTCATTTTGTAATACTATTTCTTTGTTTCAGGTAATAATTTCAAATATGTTTCCACTTATTAATAAGTAGAATTGGTGAGTATAATAACATCGACGTTGATGTTTTCATTCGGATCACTTGATATGATATTACTGAGGAGTAATTATATAGCAAGAAATTACGGGCGGATGGTGCGAGTGTTTCATAACCACAACACTAGTTATTTAAAAAATCAAAGTTCTTTTAAAATCATTTCAAATTCCATACTTAGATAATGTTAAAACTTAAAACCTTTCCTCAAAATTCACATAGACAATTTAAACGAATAAATGCTAAAATTCTTTACGTACTAAATCTGCTCTTTCAAAGCCTGTCAAAAGTTTGCATTTCTAAAACCCCAAGAAAACAATACTTCCAATATCACAAAGAAGTAGGTACATGAATTAAAAATAAAAGGCTCAATATGGTTGGCTTGGTTTTAGTCAACTGCCTGAAACTTTACCAAAGTCTTTAACAAAATTGAACAACTTTCAAAACGCATATCATTAAAAAACTTGATAGGCAATTAGAAAAGCTTTAAGGGGAGGGTCTACCAGAACGTTATTGTTTTTTTAACTAAAGTTTCTGAAGTTTGAAGGGGTCGGTGTGTTGATGATGGGAGGAAGGTGGCAAGGATAAGCCATCTGTTCCTAATGTTTCTGACAGAATAACAAACGAGCTTTCATATATCAAAAACTTAGTAACATTCTGAGAAGTTTATTATGATCTTGGAATAGTAATGTTCTTCTAACTCTAATTTCACACTTCTTTCAAATTTTCACATTTCACACTCATCCCAATACTTCTTATTTCACACTTGTTTAAAAATTTAAATATCATACTCCTTTCAAATTTCCATATTTACACTCGTTTCAAGACTTCTGATTTCACACTTGTTTAAAAATTCAATAGCATACTCCTTTCAAATTTCCATATTTTACACTCGTTTCAAGACTTCTGATTTCACACTTGTTTAAAAATTTAAATATCATACTCCTTTCAAATTTCCATATTTTACACTCGTTTCAAGACTTCTGATTTCACACTTGTTTAAAAATT
>CM022875.1:34712758-34729019 GCA_012654025.1 Pachypsylla venusta
AAAAAAAAAAAAAAAAAAAAAAAAAAAAAAAAAAAAAAAAAAAAAAAAAACAGTACCGTTATTTATGACGAGGATTCACTTACTTTTTCACTTCCTACTCGAGTTTCGTCTACTTCATAGACATTTTCAAGGAAAAAAAAAGAAAGAAAGAAAAAAAAAAAATGATTGTTTGGAGATTATAGTATTTTGAAAAATTCACGTGTGAATTTCATCAAAATATTACCAGTAATTTTTAATACACCGGTGAAATGGTGAGAAAGGTACAGTAGCAAATACGTAACTTTCTAATTGGTTAGAATAGAATACACTTTATTCAGGTCATTTACCGTAAGCTGAATTTACATGCTTTTTATAATCATTTATTCATTTTATTTTCTTAATCTATGGCAATAATCAGACTTTAAGCCTTGATATTGTCCCTCCTCAATGAATGATCTCCTGTATCTGCACCTCCTGGGGAAAGAAATGCTGGCCCCTCGGTAAATTTTTTTTTTTTCGGGGAATATTAGCGTTTGGCTCTTTGTCTACTTTAACGGGCATATCAAAATTATAATTATTAAATTTGGAAACTTGCAAATCCTCATTAGATGATCAGGGGCTGATTCAGACGAGAAACAAAGTTAACGAAGAATTTCTTCGTACTTTTATTCCTCCACAATTTCTCGGGGGAGGGGGCAACCCCAGTCCCATGTGGATCCGCTACTAGACATCGCCTTTGCTGATAACTACAGAAATATAAATATGAACCCCTCGTTCTTCAATGGATTCATTATCTGCAGCTGAATTCTGAAATGTCATCATTTGATCCATCCTTGGAAGTTTTACTAATAGCCGGTATAACAGTCACCAAATCATGATTTAACATTCAGTAATTGAACTCTTTTTTTTCATCGACAGCCTCCAAAACAAAGTTTCATTAACATAAGCTCATAAAAATGCAAGACGCGTTCTTCCCATATAAACCAATATAAATATGTACACAGGTACTAACGCAAAAATTTAGACTTGACCTTCTCACTATTTACCATTTACGGCAAATTCCGGATGTGTTATGGATTTATCCCTATTTGGAATACCTACATACCATTGACGTTGTTTCTAAGAATTGATTGCAACGTAGTTGAAGAGTAGAAACGTACATGGATATTGTAGAGGCAGAAAAAATATAACTAGGCTAATTGAAATTTGAACTGCTTAATCCCGATTTCCGACCCGGGCTTGGTTCGGTCTGGTAAAGTCTAATCATATTCAAATCTGAGTTCACGATTCTGTCTTGAACCGTCAATAATAGAAGTCGAATGATTTGCTTTTAATGTAATCGTAATTAACGGCAAAAGTGAATTATCAGCCATAATATACATTCTATTCATTGCGATTTGGATAAAAACAAATAATTTCTTTTCTTCTCGTATTTGTTTTAAAATTAAGGTACGTTTTGATATATTTCTCTTTATTTTCTGTCAAAATTTTTAGGTGGTCTTATAACTATCGGTTCGACACTGAATTAGAACATAAATGTTAACAACTACCCAACCTTGAAGTTCTTAGTTCTATGGGACCGGATTTTCCTTACTTTCTTATTTCGTTGTCCTCACAAATGGTAAAGAACTGATGTTTTTACATCAGTGATTTAAAATGTTGGTGATTTTTAAAAAAAAAAAATGTTTTAACTTGATGGTGTGAAATATTTCTCAAAGCAACCTCGACTACGTAAATACCTAATATGTCACCTGAATATCTCAATGAAATTGAAACCACATAATTTTGATATTAAATTCCTGACAAGAATTCCCGCTGTGTTCCTCTAATTGTCTTTAGTTATCAAACACTGAACACAGCTCTAGGGAACAGGGCAATCATCAAAGGATTTCCAATCCACCATTCGGCATGAGCTGAGGCAAAAATAATAATTTTGTTTCAATGTTTCAGCTTTTGTTTTTCAAATTTGAAAGGCAACAGAATAAGTTTCTCACCTCACGTATTTGTTTGGTTTAAATACAACTCCACCGCCCCATGTTTTATAACAATTTTAAACCTCAGAAAATGAACCCAGTGGTTCTCCAGTTATGCTTGCCACGCCATCCGTGATTTTACTTATTTCATTGAATTTTGTTTTAGGATAAATTCTTGCGATCCATGTATGTTTTACTAACCCCCATTAAGCAAATACTTGAGATTGTTAGGTTATTTGAGGGTAACGTCGCTACGGGTCGAGTTCACCTGAGCTAATGGTATACAATATTACATAAAACTTTCGTTCGTTATTTCTAGCAATAAGGGAACTTTAGAACACCATTGAAGATGGTGTTCAAAATTTCTTTTATTGTTTTTTCTCATTTCATTAGGTCACCCGTTCTTTCTGTCGTTCCAAAATCTCTAGGGCCACACTATCATTTTTCTGTTCGGATTTTTGATATCATTATCTTTAATATTTCTTTCATTGTTTTTTCTCGTTTCTTTTTGTCGTTTCTCCTTTCTGGCGGCATCTTTACTTTGTAACCACCATCCTCAACTCAATCTCTTTCTGTCGCTTGTTATTTCTGTCGTTTTGTCTGGCGACAGCGCGCCAGTTTCACTTTAGGACTCACTATCTTCATTTTTCTGTTTGGATAGTATTATGTTTAATTTTTCTTTTATTGTTTTTTTTTCTCATTTCTTTTTGTCGTTGGCTTGGTGTGTTTTCATTTGCATTTAGATTGAATATTCCTATTATTAAAATTTGTTATTTTTATTATTATATTATTACCACATCTATAAATTTAACTTAGAAAAAATTGAACTACCCTTAATTTTATAAAGTACCCTTCCTCGTTCCATTATAGTAAAATACCCATTCTGCTTCGTGAAATTTTATTTAGGTCGCAACATATTGAACTTGTGGTGTGATTTATTGTTTTCATTACTTCATTTATTAATTGATTAATTATTACAACACAAGGAGAACTGGTAATAGTAATTCAGGAATTGTCCTTGAATTTCTGACTTTGGACTGAGGCCCTTTCTCTTAGGACTAATTCAATTGAAATACATTTCTCTTTGTTCAGTTATTAATAATAATAATCTTAAATATCATGTAAACATTGGATTGTTGTCGGCTTTCGAATCTGTCTTCATTTTCAGACCAGAAAAAAACTTGAAATGAAAAAAACTCTTGTTCTTTGTTGGCAAGGTTTTAGGAATGGTTTTAAGTTTTAATACATTTACGTAATATTTAGTTTTGATATGATGTTGAAGAATGGAACTTTGGTTGCATTTTTGGACGTAACGTGTCTATTCGTTTCACGATAACTCCCGATCGCTTTGTCCGATTTTGATTATTTTTTTTCATGGAACGTTACGTTCACATTTAAAATTAGTTTTTGGGCTATCCGGGGGCCTCATGGTGGCCGCTTGGGAACACCACGTATCGTTGGCTCATTTTTCCGGCCCAATCTAGGCTGCGTGAGGTCAATGTGGGTAGCTGGTTTGCAAGTTTCCAGCGAATGGAGGGTAAAACCCCCGTCTTCAATAACCAATAAATGTTAAAGAGACTTTAAGCCAAATTAAAAAAAAAGAAAAAAATCAGAAAACTGATGTGAATGTTAAAATACCTACAGCAGAATGCTATATACAATATTTTCACTTGAAATTTTATTCAGCCTCGTACACTCATACACAATGATTGCCCGTTCTGTACACCGTACAGCACCTGCCTCTCTGTCTGTTGCTCTAAAATTTCATAAATATTTTATTAGAGCAGCTCTGTTACTCGTTTTTTTTTCATCAGATTATTTTGAAAAACAATTTCTTAACCAGGAAAACCCCGAGCTCAAAGGTAATGGAACTCGCTTTTGCCTAACCTCATCTCTTATGCGGACGTGAAAAAGAAGGAAAGAAAGGCTAGATATTACGTATAATGTGTCGCTGGGGAATTTGAATCGTGTACGGAAGTTTCTTCTTCAAACAAATAATATAAATATTTATTCTTGTATGTTTCTTTTTATACGTTGGTGTGGATTTTATTTTCAAAATTGTACTTAATCTGATTTTTCCTGAGTTGGGGGGGGCATTGGGAATTTAATTTCAATATATTTCATTAAATAATTATTTACAAACATAAAACATTCCCTGAGCTAATTTTTTGTGCTCAAGATCTATTGGTCATTCGAGGCTTGATTCGCTGGATACTTACAAACTAGCTGTCTCGCCCAGGCAAGAACACAATGACCTCGCCCAGGCGGGAATAGCCAGCATCACAGGGGCGTGAACCTATATTATTATAGGACTCTACTGAGTGAACAATTTTTTACAGAATTAGTGAGAAAAAAGGGGGAATAGAAATAGATAAGAAGAAGAGAAGATAAATTAAAAAAAAAGAGGAGAAGGTAAATAATATAAAATAAAAAAAGTTCATTCAAAGGTTGACCTATGAGGTCAACCAATTAGTAAAACTTTGTCGCTGGGCGTTGCTTAACTTTAGTGATTTAACCGGAACTGGTGTATTCAACGTGACATAGACGCTGGCTACAAGGCCTAATCCCAACTCCTATTACAGATGTTTTTTCTTATCTCTTCTTCGCTTTGTATTGACAATTCTCTGAACTGTAGATCCAACTCAATTTATGGAACACCGTGAGTCACCGGATGCTTCAGTAGGACCCGAAAATATAATCAGCCAACCTATGATTGTAATACAGGTCCATACCAAGTTTGATTTTAATTCTAAAAACCTATATACCTATTCTATGTCAGGGGTGTTTGTTTGTACGAGAATATCAGAGGGTATTTTTGGTCATATTATTTGGCGAACTTCATTCGTGAGGCAACACTCTTGCTTGTCCATCTGATATTGTCTGTTATTCTGTCTTGAGGCGTGCTGCGACTAATTTTAATTCCAAAAGATAAAAATAATGTCCACTTGACAATTTTTAAAATCTTGGAACCAACTAAGCATTTCTGCAATAAAACACTTTTTTGGGAGATTTGCTGGCACTTAATATCATCATACATTTCAATCCTGAGATTGGTTTATAGCTCTCCACTCTGTTCTGCTGCACCCTGTGCGGCGTGTTTCACAATTTGACTGGAGTAATCCAAACATGGTCTTCCTCTCCCTGGATGCCTTCCATGAATTGATCATGCCTATGCCAATGTCCAATCAATTCACTTGTGACCTATTTCCTCCAAAATTTTAAAAATCGGCCTTTTTTCGCAAACCAGTTCCAACAATTTCTACTTATAGAGTACCATAAATACCCCTCTGATATTCTCGTGCACATGACACCCCTGACATGGAAGGGGTATTAGTTTTTAAAATTATTTTTCTCGAGATATTTTTCTGAAAGACAAAAATAAAATAAAGTTATTGGATTTTCTTTATAAAAGTGAAAACGTATTATTATTTTTTGTTTTCTCTTATTCCATGTCACTAAATTCATCCTCTAATATTGTCTTTGCCTTCATCCCATTTGTTGCTCGCATTATATTATGTTCAACTCCTTCGTAACTTTTATTAGTAGAATTTTTCACCTCTACTGTCGTGGAAATATTTTAAGTCTGAAATCTTCTTTTCATTATTTGATAAGTTATTGGGTAGACTTACTTCACTATTATTTCATTATTATTTATTTACCTTCTCTTTCTAATTCTCCTCTTATATTCTATCTCTATTTTCCCCCATTTTTTTATAGCTTATTATTATTATTATTTTATTTAATAAATAATTATTTAATAATAATATATTACGCAGAATTAAGGCATATCGGCACGATCTTTGCGTGTATGATGTATATGTCATAAATTATTTTTTTCAAAGAAAGATATGTATTTCCTGAGTTGTATCATTATTCTTAATTTGGTAATAGCTTTTCCGAATTTTATATATTCAAATCTGAAATTTTCTCTCCATTATTTGATTGGTTATTGGATAGACATACTAGACTAATAATGCTCGAGAATTATCGTGGTGCAGGCGCTTAAAGAAAATTAGTTATCATGGTGCAGGCGCTTAAAGAAAATTTCGGCCTCACTTTATTGTTCTATTGATTAGTCAATCATATATTAGTCAGATTAGTCAACCTAACGTCTTTCACACCAACTCAACGTTGGCTTCTGAAATGATTTTTAAAAAAGGTATTTTTCCAGTACACTTCTACTTTCAATAATGATCATTTTGTCTCTCATGTGTTTTTTGTCAAAGTTGGAATATAGGTCAAACTTCTTTTCATTCTTTCCAATGAAATAAGTCAAAATTCTAATTTTGATTTCTCACCCTTTTTATTCAATTGATTCTTTTTCTATAGTGCTTCTACTTTCAATAATTATCATTTTCTACAGCCTTAGTAGCTCAGTTGGTAAGAATGACGGATTCGTAACCGAAAGGGTGTTGGTTCCAATCTAAGCGAAGACAACAAATTTAGTAATAAAATGGGAAAATGCATTATGACAANTCTACATTCAATAATGATCATTTTGTCTCGCATGTGTTTTTTGTCAAAGTTGGAATATAGGTCAAACTTCTTTTCATTCTTTCAAATGAAATAAAGTAAATATGCCAAAATTCTAATTTTGATTTCTCACCATTTTTATTCAATAGATTCTTTTTCTAGTGCTCCTACTTTCAATTTTGTCTCGCATGTGTTTTTTGTCAAAGTTGGAATATAGGTCAAACTTCTTTTCATTCTTTCAAATGAAATAAAATAAATATGTCAAAATTCTAATCTTGATTTCTCACCATTTATATTCAATAGATTTTTTTTTTCTAGTGCTTCTCCATTCAATATTTCAAATGGATCTAATATGATTGTTTGAAATTTCGGCCGACCGACGCGACGGGTCTTCTATAGGAATCATGTCCGTTTGGTCCGAATTGAAATCTTATCAATATCCAATATAATTTAGCAGTTAAATCTTAGCTATTGCCAACGATTTGCCAACTGGGATACACCAGTTCCCAAAGTTATGAAACGTTGGCCGTACTGGGGTGTGAGCCGGGGGACACTACGCATAGTTGGCTTTATGGGGGTGGGCTCAAACTTGTAAGGAGAACTTTGTTGTTGTTATTATGCTATTCAACCTAAAGTGGGCCTTACCAATCTGGAGTTGGTATAAGGTCTGCATTAAAATAAATGGTTTTATTCTGATAAGCAATTGCGTTGTATCCTAAGTAGAATCTCATTTATATTTGCTCCAAAAGAACGCACCAACAGATTTAAATTGTACTATTTGCAATATCCTTCACATTATTTATCAAGGTATCAATAATTAATATTAAAATTCTTAACGTAGAATTCAAATGAATTTGTATTTATATTGATATTCTTTCGGATTTAAGGAGTATTTTTAGTGTAAATAAGGAGGGTTCCTTGGAGCAATATATTGTTATGTTATTGGCATGAACGTTAGGCGATCTTCGATCGGAAAAACTTCCCAATCGTACCAATACCTGGGGAATATCAAAAATATGACTCGCGGATGGAGTCAAATTTTGCAACATTAAATTATTCGAGTTTCTATTGTAGGTACCGAAATAAATAGTACCGGAGGAACATTCGGTTATTATATTCGTTGGGATACCAACATAGCGATGGCGAATTATTAAACTTTCTAATTAGGTGTACTCACCAGACAGACAGATGTACACTCGACCCTGTTGTGAGCTATGAAATATTCATTTGTTTTTCCAATGTACATACTCTTTACATAATATGAACGTAGTTACTTTCTATATAGAAAAGGAAAGCTCAGAACAAGCTACTTTATCTTGAAAACAAATTTATTTTTTCTCTTCAATAGAACAACGGCCATGTTTACATATTATAGCTACATCTGATGTATTTTTTATGTCTTATTTATTAGGCGCATACATTATTCTGTTTATATACATACTCCACATTAGGGTTATATTTATTAAAATCATTCATCATATGTTTCACGAGATATCTTTTTGGTTTATTATTTTCAATAATGAAACTTTGGAATCGTCACAAGAGAAAAAAAATACCCCTCCTCAAAATTAAAAAAAAAAAAAAATCGAATAAAAAAATCCGTTTGTCGGCCGAACGCCGTAATGGGCACTTTTGCCATTTAGCGTTGACCGATTTGGATGAAATTTAGTATATAGGTCCCATCTGGGCTCTAATTGTGCCCCGAAACTTTTTTGGGTGGAATCGAATACGCCCTTGGCGATTTTTGCCGCTTTATAACGGTTTTCACTAATCCTCCCTAAAAAGAGAATGGTAGGAGCTAGACACTTGAAATTTGGTTTGTATTCATATTTGGGGTCTCAATAAGGTTCCAAACATTTGGGTGCAATCATATATACCGCTCTCGGTTTTTAACGGTTTTCATTAATCCTATCTAAAAAGAGAATGGTGAGATCCAGAGACTTCAAATTTGTTATGGATGTGAAATTTAGGGCATAATTACGACGACCCAAATTTTGAATCGTCACAAGAAAAAAAAATCCCCCCCCCCCCTTTTTTTGGGGNTTGGGGAGGGGTATTTTTTTAGCCAGTAAAATAATAAACCCATGTGTCACATTTTTTTATATATATTTTCGCAATGGTACGTCATTACATTTTTCTCTTCTTCTTACCGCGGTCGTTCTTTGGAACCAACTACGAGCGACTGAACCAAATGAATGTAAGTAAACGTATGTGTTATACGCATACAGTAGACGAGGTTCCGTTTACCTATATTCATTTGGATGAGTTGCTCGTAGTAGCCTGAGCTTGTATTTGCGAGTAGTCGCTTCCAAAGGACGACCACCCTTATGCAGTACTGCTGTCCGCGTTATTTTTCTAAAATGTACTCCACCTTATTAGATCTTGAGCTGTCTGGAACCATTCTTCTCCATCCTCTTGAGGGGTTAAATTATCTCAAACCGTTCTCTCATTGTGCCCTTCCTCTTTTGCTTGGTAATTCATAATTTAGGTTCTTCTTTATGATTAAAGCTTCATTCACTTGTGCCACATGTTCCGCCCACCTCATGGTTTTGCCTTTTACATTTCCCAATATAGTGCCCATACTGATGATAAATCAAATGATTCGAAACTAGTTTCTTCATATTTGTTTTAATTTATTTAGAAGTTAATATTTTTTAACACTTATAATTAAATATATATTTAAAATTATTTACCTTAAACATATCTGTCAGGGTTTGTTCACCTTTTTGACATTCTTCTCAGCCGTGTCTGCCACGGCAGCCACCAGCGCAGCACCACACCCACTTCCATCTGTTGACAAAACCAAATCCACTGTTTTCCCTTTCTGAACAAGCTCTTCAATTTTCTGTTTCATCAAATTATGATAGTGTGGATGAAACCTATAGACAGATCCGTCAACTCCAACCGTAATATTTTCAAAGTCCATTCGATTGATAAGACATGCCGTAGCTGCCGCTACCAGATGTGCAGAACGTGTGGACACAAGCTTGCAAATAAATTGAACGTTTAAACAATCTTCTGCGGTTGCATGAACCAAGCCCAAACGGTGCAATATTTGCATACAATTTGTATGCTCCCCTCTCTTTTCAGACTCGATTTCACTTAGTAATGCGGTGGTAAAGCTACCTTGGACGCTTAATATATTTGAATATTTTCCGTGAAATAATATTCCTTTCTCAGTGAGGTTTTCCATTATGATGCGAACGAGTTCTCCGATATACAGTCCACTCACCATTTTCTCAAACGTTTGTACACCTGGTGATGTCGATTCATTATCCAACTGCCTATCAAATGTTGTCTGAATAAAATCAAGCATTCCATCATCACCAAACCCTCCCCATTCTGTATTGATCACAATGTAAGGTTTATTGAATTCATTATCAAACGTGCTCACCTTTTCGCATCTTTCAAAATAGCATCCGTTGCAACCCGTGCCAACAATGACACCAATCCTACAATTCGGATTACTCCATGCGCATGACATTAAGCATCCAGTGGTATCGTTGAGTAAAGCTGTAATCTTGATATTCAGATTACCTCTGCGTTTTACAGCTTGGTCAAACAATTCAACAACATCATGTCCTTCAACATCTGTCGCCTTAAAATTTTTTGTCCAACGAGTGAGAATACCTTTTGTGAGACCTACTTGATTGTATGGGAAACTAAAAGTGAATCCCAGTGCCAAACTTTCATCTTGCAAGCCTTTTTCGTTGACGAAGTCGCCAAGGCACTGAACAATATAATTAAAGAGTTGCTCTCCACTTCCCGTCTTCATGCTCTCTGGAAGATCATAGGTTTTAGAATCCATCCGCACATTTCCTTTGTCTAAATAAATAATTAAGACACGAAAGTTGGTACCACCTAAATCTAATGCCAAATATTTACCATTCTCTTGACCAGTTGGAGAATCTTGTACAAATGTAGGGTAGCATTTGACTGCGGCTTGTGCATGTGTATTGTTGTCTAATCCTTTATCAATCGAGACAGATAGTTTGCCCATTACTTCTTCTAATTTATCATTGACAAGAACAAAATAGTTTAACTCGTCTTGGAGAATGGATGTCATTTTAGTAGAAGTTGTGTAAATTTGTAAAAGATAATTTTAATTTAGTCTGAATTGTGAGTGACTGATGTAATGAGTGGTTTTGCAGCACTAGCTTCAATTAAAATTGCAATGGCTTGAATTTAAATTTTTCTCATTATTTTAATGACATCAACACCAGTAGTTCGTTAGCTGTCACATTGCTGGCGTCAATGAAAACCACATTTTCAAAATAAATCTTAAAAGAATACGTTTTAGAATGGAATAGTCATTTTTTTAAAAACATAATGAACTGGATTTATTTTACAAAATATAAAAAACTTATTGCGGGGGAGTATCGAGCTGCTGTGTGTTTGGGAGAAATGCTTACGTTTGAATCGCGAAATAAATATTCTGCCTGAAGTACTTCCCTGTGCGTCTATCCTGCATCTCCATCGGAAATGCTTTGGAAGTGTTTGAAATATATTTTTCGATTGATTTCAGTGATATAAAAAATTCCTACAAGGAAATGTGGGCGGTTCGCTAAATCCTCTTCTAATACTTCAATATACTTCTCCTTCCTTCGTGCAATGTCCCATATTAAATATTTTTACGCGTCTGACCTATATCCTCTTCATCTATTGTCACCCTGTACAGCACTTCTCTGAAACGTTCCCATAACTTTGAAATTTGATTCTAAAAATATTATACATACACATTTTTGCAACAGTCTTTCATTTTGATTTATTATTGAAAACGAAAAAAAAATCATAAAAATTGTCCAATTTTTATGATTCTCCTTTCCGGGGGGGGCGGAAGTGTTTGTTTAAACAATATTTTTGTTTACCTGCCTTTTGATGAGTCAATCTGTTTTACAGTCGGTTATTTTGAATTGGGTCATTAGAAGAGATGGTGTGTAAGCTCACCATATTACCTCGAAAATTCGATAAAAATGTGGGTGACTACGGCTTTGACGGTTAGCGCACATCTCACTGTCAAAGATAAAAAGTCGAATTGAATTTCGAAAATTTCAGATAATTTGCCGCCGTGTTTTAAGGCTTAGGCAATGCAGTCATCAACACGATCCCAATCACAAACAAGTTTTTAGGAGGGCGGCAACTTACTAGTCAATGTCGATTTTCTTAAATACAAAAAAGAGTTCAAAAATGTCGAAGCGATGAAAGACTATTGCTCCTCGAAAATATAAACATGATCAATTTAAAACATTGCTAACATATGAGGAAAATGTCCGCCCTGGGCCAGTGCCCTCTGATAATGGCCCTATAAGCGTTCTCTACGCCTCTGATATATTTTTTCAAAAAGAATTCATTTTGAAATTTTGTTCTTCTCAAAATTCTTTTTCTTGTGTACTTATAAAGTTTAATAAAATGCGCGCAATTCTTTATGTTTTGCCAGTTCTCGTTGTTTGTTTTCTTCTCGTTATATTCCGCTAATTTTATTCTTTTATTTCATATTGATTGATAGTCTGTATTGAGTTTCATTCAATTCTGTAAATTCACAGGATGACAGGATGTTGCACAGTCTCGCGTCTATGGCACATTGAATATACAAGTTCCCGTTTTATATCACAGGAGTTAAGCAAAGTCCTGCGAGGTTTTAATAGGTGAATGACCACGTAGATTCGTGGTGAAATGGGTGAGGTCCATTTGGGTAGCTGGTTCTTAAGTTCCCAGCAAATGACCCAAATTATGCAATGTGGTCTGTACAATTTCACGCTGTTTGTTTTCTTCTCGTTATATTCCGCCCTCTTAAAAACTTGTTTGTCATTGGGATCGTGTTGATGACTGCATTGCCTAAGCCTTAAAGCACGGTGGCAAATTATCTGAAATTTTCGAAATTTAATTGGTCTGTACAAATATTATTTACTCCATGACAAACTGACAAACGTCTGTTTGTTCTTCGATAACTCTCGGTCGTTTTATTCAATTTTGCTGAAACATGATACGGACATTTTTTTATGTTCATTTGCTCACAGACTTATACCTGGCCATCCGGGGCCTCCAGGTGTCCATTTTAAATGAGTGAGATCTGCAGTTCACAAAAGTACTATGTTATATGTGCCAACGACTTAATCAAGTTGAACTCATCCGTTTATTTATTCATGAAATGAGGGGCGTATATGGTACCCGGATGGGAATCCCCTCTGAGACACCACATGTTGGGTGTTGGCTCGGTCTCTTGAGGACAATGCCCTGCCGTATGTCTATACAATCAACTATTGTTGATTGCATACATACGGTAGGGAAGACTTTATCAGTAACAATAGTTTAGTGAATTGTAGACTTGATTCAGTGCAAATGGCAACAAGAGGCCCTAGGTGGCCCCCTCTTATAAGTAACCAATAGTTTAGTGAATTGTAGACTTGATTCAGTGCAAATGGCCAACATGATGCCCTAGGTGTCCCCTCTTATCAGTAACCAATAGTTTAGTGAATTGTAGACTTGATTCAGTGCAAATGGCCAACGTGAGGCTCTAGGTGGCCCCCTCTTATCAGTAACCAATAGTTTAGTGATCTGCAGCCTTCATTCAGTGCAAATGGCCATCGTGAGGTGCCAGGTGGCCCCCTCTTATCAGTAACCAATAGTTTAGTGAACTGTAGACTTCATTCAGTGCAAATGGCTAACTTAGCTCAAAAACTTATCAGCCAATTCTATGAATATAATGAATGTCCATTTGTCCATATATGTACATATACCAAATTTCATCAAAATAGGGCTTGTGAATGATCGTGGAACGAACAGATAATAAGACGTTTAAAAGTATCGTGGAGTTATAACTGGACTAGACAAATAGTCTAGTTGTCACAAGAGAATATATATGTAGTTCCGTCTATGTGGAACGTTGAATACAACAGTTCCCGCATTTTTATCTTTAAGATTTTAATATCTGCTATCAATGCAGTAACTTGTAAACTGAAGTGATATCACTTTCACATCTCGGACATATCCATTTCCTCCGATGGTAAGAAAGATAGGGGAAGTGGGAAAAGTAATATCTAAAAATTTTGTCTTCAGAAATGCTAATTTGGAAAAGAATAAGGAAAAAAAAATTCTCTAAAACAGAAGTTAAATGCATAATAATTGCGAGGATAGTAAATACTACGAGCTATTATCATAACTACATAAGAAGAACTGGAGCTGAGGAGGAAAATACGCGCGCTCCTCTTTCCTCTATTCTTTGAAAAAGGAAAACAAAAGATCAGCACATTTTTAGGGAACATCAGCAATGTTCCCTATTTACTCCTATAAAGGTCTATCTTTAAAGGTTTAGACCTTTATAGGAGTAAATATTACTCTTTATCGAAGGCACCCCTCCAGACCCCGCAGTTTTTTCACTTTATGGGGCTCATGTACCTGCATAAACTTTAAGAGCATTCAAGAGTAATACCCCTGAAGGACCTTCAGGGGTTTAGGCCATGCATAACCTTAATTATCAGCAGGGCCTACAAAATCCCTCTACCTTCGCCTGAAACGTCAATTGCGACAATTCAAGCGTAGACACAAAAAAAGACCCATTTTTTGCCTATCGTCTATTGACCATTTATTGGTAATTAGAAACGGAGTTCTTGAACATTGTTTGTTGGAACATACAAACTAGATACCCAAATTGATCTCACTGGGTTGGACCGAGAATAGCCTTCATCACGAGGACGCGAACGTTGGCTTGACTAAGTGATTTTTTAAAGACCACTCTGGACACAGCGCTTGCCCATTCGGGCATTCCAAATAGTGCTGAGCCCCAAATTTTGCATTGCGCTTTTCTTGTGCACAGAAAATCTATGAATCTACTCTAATTTACACTCAGAAACATGTCCCATAAATTTGAAACAAATATTTATGTTACACCCTGTATATCGTTATCACAAAATAGAAAAAATATAAAATAAACTCAAGTCTTCAATTTCATTATTTTTATTTCACCCGATCCTGTTTTAACTTCAGATAAAGCGCTTTAACTGCATCTAAAAGAGACGTTCGTTGATGCCTCCTATTTTTCACAGAAGTTCAATCTTTTAAGGTACTCTAGTAGTAAGTCGTTTGACGCACTATCATCAGACAAAGATTTTGTGGAGAATGAGATAGAGCAGAGCAGGATGTGTTTTACTGAGAGAGTTACACCACCACACTCACAGATCAGTGATCTTACCGGAACTGGTGTATGCAACGTGCCATTGGCTGATTCTGGGTTTGAAATGGTATAAAATAATAAGAAAAACAGTCCTTTTACTTTCGAAAACATCTCCATGAGGTTTACGGCATTATATGGCATTGTCGTGATCAGTGATCTTACGGGAACTGTTGTATGCAAGTTTAGTTCATATGAACTCTGAAAATAATAAAAGACAGGCCTATTTTCTTTCGAAAGGTTAACGGCAACCTATGGCATTGTAATTGAATTATGTGCACGTTTGTGAACAATCATACTCTCTCTCTCTCACACACACACACACACGGGGTTCATATTTTCTTTATCATTTTTATTTTTTATTTTCTCTCTATCAAGTTTTCCTTTTCGTTTAATTTATTTCCTGCTGCAGGAAAGTTAATGGCTTGTAAAATAAAAGCTCAGCTTAAATCTTTCGAAAGAATATTGCCTATACTTGTATTGTGGTCAAATAAAAAGATTATACCCTATAAACATAACGTATCAGGTGACCTTATCTGAGATCTATAAAGGTCCGCTCGATCAAAAATACTTACACAAAGGTACACAGGAGTCAAAATGCAGTATGTCCAAACAAAGGCATCAAAACTTTCGATTTTTTCAAAAAATATATTTTAGATAAATAAAGCGATGAAGATTTTATGTACTAAAAGAGGTCAGCCTGACATTGATGGGTCAAGATAGAGAGGGGCAGTAAGGGTCAGGGAAGTAGAAATATGCTATTTTTGCATGTTGAAAATGTTACAAGTTTAGTTCTCATATTTTGCTTTTTATTCTACATGAATATTTTATCCGATGCTGCTGCTGCTGCGTCCTTTCTGGTCCCGCCACCATTCATTTCCATTTCCTAACTAAACCTATCTGTGCTGTTAAAGATAGGAGTAGGATATTAAACTTTATTTTATGTTCACTCTATTGTGTTGTATGGGACAGAGTGGAAACTATTGCAATCCATGTATGATTTACTGTAACTTTCATAAGGGAAATATAGATCACACATCATGAGATGGTAGAGAATTCCTTGACGATTAAGGGTGGTTCGGGTTTCTAGCAAACCATTTTCTTTGCGACGTGCGGATTAATCTTGAACTAACTAAAACCTAAAAGATGTATTCACCAGAATGTGATTTCCACTCTTCAAATACTCTGAAGATAGTGTAAGTCCTAGTCGTTCGTGCCCATACCAGACTCACTCACGATTTACCTTTTAAGAAAATATCGCGACCTATTATCTATCAATGTGCTGTTCTGTTCGCCCAGCATATCCTGCACTGCCAAGTTCTATTCAGCTTCATCTATTCAGAAAATTGATAAGCAATTTGTTTATATACAATGTTTATATTTGAAGTCGCCGAGTAAATATGCAATGATGTTTAGAAAAAAAGATCGACGGGACTAATAAGCATGTCAATCCACAAACATTTCACGCGGGTTGCCCACAAATACATTGCGATGGCCACACTAATTCAGTTGAACAAAAAAAGTATATTGCATGAGGACATTGTTCCGCGATGGCCACTAATTCAGTTCAATATAAAAACTCTGTTGCATGAGGACATTGTTCTGCGATGGCCACTAATTCAGTTCAACATAAAAACTCTGTTGCATGAGGACATTGTTCTGCGATGGC
>CM022875.1:34731622-34751765 GCA_012654025.1 Pachypsylla venusta
CCTGGCGAAATGTTTAAATCTTGGTTTTTAAAGGTTTTAATATGCAGGGTAGACACAACCCCCCCCCCCCGATTGGCCTTGAAAAACAAAAATAGCAATATAAGAATCGTAGCGAAGCACGTGCAAAACAGCTAGTTGAAAATAAAAATACAAAAATTTGGAACATCAAAAATGAAACTTTTTTGAAACCTAATACTAAATTGGGTTAACTGGCAATTCTCATTTATTTCCAATTTCAGAAACATTTTTCTCCCTGAAATAAAATAAAAATTACGTTTACTCACCCTTTGTAAAAATCCTGCATCCTTAGGTGCACACTGAATATCACAAAGATGGTGGTCAGAAACCATATTATGTTCAAGACAAAATGGATGAAGGTAGAAATATCTGGGCCCAGCAGAAGCAAAGCAAACACAATGATAGAAACGGGGCAGACAATAGATCCCAATGTGTTGTAACTATCTGTTGAGAAAATTGAACCGGAGCCGGAGCACGGTGAAAGGAAGCTCCTGTGCGCATACATATAAACTAACTTTCCAAGAATATCTAAATACTGTCCATACTAAGCGAACAGTGTTCGCTTAGTGAGTATAAATAAAACCATTTGATCTGAATTAGCCTCAAAACTAATCAATATTATATTAGTTACATTTCAATATTCAACAGCCTCAGTAGCTTATACAGTTGACGGGGTGGATTCTTAACCCGGTGGAGGCTATTGGTTCGAATCCAATTCCATTCCCCTTCTTCGACACAAAAGTGGAAATAGAATCTTTAGAAGAGGGCGCCTATTAAAATATATTTTTTAAAAAAATATCCAAACAAATTTGCAACGGACATTCCTCGTTCACATGATATCTGATCCATATGTGATATGGTTAAGTTACATATTAATTTACACTCTTAGAAACATATTAAAATAAATTTTGTGAAAATCGGGCGAAAATTGGAAAAATAAAATAACAACTCCGCCTCCCAAAAATTACAAATTATTGAGAATAAAATTAATAATCAATCAACTTACCAATTTCCATATGAGAACAGAGAAATGTGAAAGCCAACACGGGAATCAAGCATAAAAACTGGAAAAATGTATGATGTCGCGAAATGAGTTAGTTAAGGGTTTTGAAGAAATTTAAGGAAACACCTAATTTTTACTAGAAGGTTTCAAATGTGAAACAGTTTCCAGAATAGGCCGTATGGCAAAAACATTGTTTTCAGAAAACGCTGGTCAAAGTTTTCCAAATAAGAAGGGACGTAAGCCAGCGTCTACGGATGAAAACAATAGTTCCCGTTAGATCACTGAAGTTCAGCAAAGTCCAACGAGGTTTTACTTAATGAATCACGCTCATATGATGATGAGGCTATTACCGGCCAAATTTGGCTGGGTGAGGCCAATGTGAGTAGTTGGTTCGTAAGTATTCAGCGAATGGAAGATAAAACCCCATCTCGAATGACCAATAGATGTTAAAGAGACGTTAAAAAAAAAGGATGATTTTTTTTTATCACTACACAAGGGTAAAATGGGGATATCAAAAATGCAGTTCCCAAAATGGGTCCTTAAATAAACTTTCACGAACCACTCATGGCAAAATAAAGAGAAGTTTCCAAAAAATTGAGCACAACCTCTCGTAGATGAATATAATAAAACTTACAATATTGATTATGCACAGAATCTGCATTCCTTTTTTCAGCTCCAGACCATTTATAAATACGGATACACATGGGGGAATCAGAATCAAAGGCATCTTTCTTTTGATCGTCAAAACTGAATTTCTAAGTTAAAAAGAAGAAAAGAAAATTGTTCCACCTGAGATTTCTTTTTTAAACGTCAAATAATGTTTCATTAAAATGAAGTTTTAAATAATTACACAGCCATACCTTGTTTTTTTTTTTAAAGAAACTAGTTTAAAAAATAAATTTTTAGTGACCACTATTAAATATAGTAATAATACGAGAATTTTGGGATGTATACCGGGGTCAAAAGTGGAGTTCACTAATGTTCACAATTATTAAATGTTTTAGGGTTGTTGGAATAAGTTCCTGAAATGTTCCACTTCTTAGGGCTTCTATTCATTTATCGTTATCCGAACTAAAAGCAAATCTTCATTCTTATTATGTTTGTGCTACTGATGTAATTATAGTGTAGCTTCTTTGGGCTGAAGTCAATAATTATTAGCCTCCACGATGTATGATGAAATTCTTTTTGCTTCTTTGGGCTGAAATCAGTTATTAACCTCCAAGATGTATGATGACATTCTTTTTTCTTCTTTCTTTGGGCTGAAGTCAATTATTAACCTCCAAGATGTATGATGACATTCTTTTTGCTTCCTTGGGCTGAAGTCAATTATTAACCTCCAAGAGTATGATGACATTCTTTTTGCTTCTTTGGGCTGAAGTCAATTATTAACCCCCAAGATGTATGATGACATTCTTTTTGCTTCTTTGGTCTGAAGTCAATTATTAACCTCCAAGATGTATGATGACATTCTTTTTGCTTCTTTGGTCTGAAGTCAATTATTAACCTCCAATATGTATGATAACATTCCTTTTTTAAGAACACCTACTTTTTAAGCTGCCAATATCACATACATCCTGCTACTATCGAGAACGATGATCTAGCTGCTTTATTACTTCCATTTTATTCCTATCTACGTTAGCTTGAATGTTTCTATATTATTTCAAGTAGGTAGGCACACAGAGAAAATTTATACAGTTTGTCGGCAAAGACAAACTATTTTCCTCACTCGCCTGTTTTCCCCTTTGTTGATGTTGAAAGTATTTACGCCTTGTAGATACATTCTCTAAGATCCTGCAGATACGTTCTTCAAGAAACGTGTTGGCACATTTGTGAACGTTCTGATTACGAAAATAGAATCCGACACATCAGTTTGAACTTTATCAAATGCTGTGTTTTAAAAGTAAAAGTGTTTTAGATTTAGAGTGCCACCCTAAAACCTAGAATAGAATTATTTGGGTGAAAGCTACACTAAATTTTCTGTCTTCGCTTCGATGTGAACAGCCTTCTGCTTACGCCACTCTGATCCAACTGAGTTAATGAGGCACTTTCATTATTTTACGGTGAATAAAACTAGACTCTAATAAAAGTCTTATCAGGGTCTAAATTCAGGCTCAACCCTCATGAAAATGTAATGTTTCAACTTTTAAGATCTGCGGTTCCTAACCTTGGGTTTGCAAAAGCCAAAGTCACGGCTCGATTTGGCATAAATCATATCCATATGCTTTTACGGCCCAATGGAAATCGAGATCAGAAGCCATTTTTATTTTTTTCCAAATTTTCAAGTGAAATCCTTTTTACCGCCATGAATAATCCCCATATTTTTTAAGATCGTGCCTGAAGCGACCACAATATCGTATTAGCAATTGTCCAGTGGTATTTAACCTCCATCCCTCTCCCCCCTTGCTCTCATATTAAACGTTGAACCGGATCTAAGAGTAGCAGGAGTATTGAACCAAAAATCAAATCCCATCAATTCCGTATGCATTGTAATTTAATTTATGGTATATAACCATTTTACCTTAGCTGTGTCTTTTTCTGGAGATGTGGTGGGGCGCAACCACAAAAACGCTGTTTTAGANGGGGGGGGCGCAGCTCACAAAAAGGTTGGACATCGCTGTTTTAGATGGCGTTCTAGTTTATAGGGCTCCAACCATGTAATGATTAAAAAATCTAGATAAAATTTTGATGCAATAAGTTATCAACTTAAAATGAGTAGGTAAAATGAGTTTACTCCTAATTTAGCGCATAGGTTCGGAAACTATGACCAACCATTTTAGAGTTATGAATTCGAAACCGCGTCCGGGCAAAATACTAATTAGAATATTCGAGCCACCTAGAACGGTGATTGTCTTACATTTTACAGAGTGGACATAACCCCCCCCCTCCAATCGCTTCTGCCCTGTAAAAATGGTATGGAAGCGCGGATGAAAAAATTAGTACGAGTATAGAATGTATAGATGAAAGAATACAATTTGTTGCTTCCTAGATATTAGATGAACCGAAAATTTTAATGAGGGAGCATCAAGCAAAGAAAAAGAAAATAAAATCGAAACAAAGGCTGAGATAAAGGAAGACAGTACCAACGCAATAAAAATAAACTTTTAATGAACTCTGGAAAGAAAATCATTCAACGTTCTTCTCGATAATTGACGTCTATAATGGAAGGAAAAAACAAAATTGAAAAACCTTCCAATGAGGAAGAGGGGGAATGGAAAAGGAAGAACGGTTTCCTCGCCCTTTTAGTTCTTGTCAACAAATTATTCATCTTTCTAGGATTTCGTTAGACAACATCTATAGCACGTTGAATACACCAGTTCCCGTGATATCACTGAAGTTAAGCAACGTCCAGCGAGGTTTTATCAAATAGGTGTCCACCTGGATTCGCGCCATCGTGGATTCAGGCCGGGTGAGGACAATGTGGGTAGCTGATTTGGAAGTTTGCAGCGAATGGAGGTTAAAACCCCTGTCAACAGATGTTAAAACTACGGTGTTTGTCCGACCGTCTAGGCGTCTGTCTGTGAGGGAAAGCACGGGTGCTTTTTTTCCTTCTTTTCATTCAGTCAATAAATAATATACCTTACTTCTTTATAGTGCCCGAAATATTTGTCATTGTTATTACTAGTGTCTTGTAATTTTTATAGCGAAACTATATCCTACATACAAATTACAAGACTAGTAATACTAACCTGTAGTATATTGTAAAATGAGTCCCTGCTAGTAAAAGAATAATTTCATGAAAAAGTCAAAAAGGGTCCCTAACTACAAACAGCGAGTGAAGTGGGGATAAAGTAATTTCATTTTATTTGTTCAAATAAAAGGCCTTTCAAGTGCTTTTCACTTTGTGGGTTTTGGAGTAATTGTACGAAGACAACTCGGTGCCCTTTGAAATAATTCATTTAAAGTATTGCCGCGTCGTCGCTTGCTGTCGTCAACATAAAAAATAGTTGCATCATCGTGTCTGATGGTAGTTGTGACCTTTGAAATAATTCATTTAAAGTATTGCCGCGTCGTCGCGTCCTGTCGTCAGCATAAAAAATAGTTGCATCATCGTGTCTGATGGTAGTGGTGACCTTTGAAATAATTCATTTAAAGTATTGCCGCGTCCTGTCGTCAGCATACAAAATAGTTGCATCATCGTGTCTGATGGTAGTGGTGACCTTTGAAATAATTCATTTAAAATAGAAATTTCCAGGATATTTAGGGTGTGTTTGTTAATGGCAAACGTGTATTTTTTTTGTACAGTCATATTTTTCGCTAAAATCGCCAGGTCCAGTTAAAACAGGGGGGGGAGGTTAAATTTTCGGGATTTTGAGAGTATATTTGTGCATGGGAAAGTGTCTTTTTTGGTACAGTCATATTTATCCCTAAAATCGCCAGTCTGCTCCGGTCAAAACATGAGCTAAATTGTCCTAATTTCCACTAAATTGTTTTATGTGATTTTTTCTACAGAGTTGAAACGGTGAGGGAGCTACTTTGACGTATATACCCGCTAAGCGTGCAAAAGTAATTGGGTTCGATCACTATATATGCGGCTAAAAACTTTAATATATTTTTTTTTTCATTCGGGGGCGGGGTCCGGACCCGGAACCGCCCTCCCCTTGTGATTGTAGGGATGTTGCTTAAGGCTGGTTTTGGGGCAAGATTTTGTTTCTCCTTAAAAAGCAGCCTTTTGCTGCGATTACATCACCATATGCTTCGGCATAAAGCAATGCTATTTTAGTGGGATTCGATTTCATTTAAAGCAGCATCGGAGCATGCAAGGTTGGCTCCGCCAAAATTTTCTGCGCTAAATACACAAATCCCATTGAGTATACTCATAAATCAACGGAATTTGACGATAGTTAGAAAATTGAAATTTGGAATACATCAGTTTACTGTTAGCGAGTTATCTCCGAAAATGATTCAATTTGACAGAACAACCAAAAGAGATGTCAAACAAATTAGGCGTAATGGAACACCCAAACTATAAATAAAACCTCACAGACCAAAAACCAAATTTCATCAAAATGGGTCAATGCTGATTGACAAAAGAGATATCAAACAAATTAGCTGTAATGGAACACCCAAACTATAAATAAAACCCCACATACCAAAAACCAAATTTCATCAAAATCGGTCAATGCTGACTGACAAAAGAGTTATCAAACAAATTAGCTGTAATGGAACACCCAAACTATAAATAAAACCCCACATACCAAAAACCAAATTTCATCAAAATCGGTCAATGCTGACTGACAAAAGAGTTATCAAACAAATTAGCTGTAATGGAACACCCAAACTATAAATAAAACCCCACATACCAAAAACCAAATTTTATCAAAATCGGTTAATGCTGATTCACTTACGGCGTAGTTCGGATTCGTTGATTCTTTTATTCAATGCTCGGATTATATTTTTCTTTTTCCTTTGTCGTTCCCAAAGGCTCATGGTAAATACATAAACTGGCTCCTATCCGCCCTTCCGATTGCAATAACAGTTTGGAAAAATAATCATAAAGGGGAAATAGTGGAACAACTTCCACCCCGTTTGGTACTAAAACCCATTATCTGCTCGGAAAAATAAAACAAAACTGCTTCATGATAATAAATTAAACAACCCTGAACAGCAATTAAACTAACTAAGTACCTATGACATAAAAAATAACATACAACATCAGGGCGTGCCTTGCAAAAACAAACATTACAAAGTGCAGGATGTGTATCCGTTTTCCTTTGGCTCAGGTCTGGATTTATAAATTTCGTTCCTTAGGTCCCAGAGCATAGGGGCCACGTAAGTTTTTAAATCAACAATAATGATAATCTCCGACAAGAAGGACGTTTCTGCGTTCTTTTAATCAGCATAGAAGGAAATATCTTCACACTTAAACCCACCATGGGTCCTTTTTGAGTACTTTGCATTTTTGAAATGCATAAGCTCTTTGAATTTCAAAGACTACACTATCTGTCCTGATTGTAATAACGGCTTAGAAAAAATCATAAATCAACGGAAATGCTGAACTCTATCTTGCTGTCAATCAGTGTGTTTTTTGTGAACAATGGTTTTGTTATTTCATTGTTAGTTGCAAATAATTTTATAGGCATGTTAAAAACAAGTTCTATCTTAGCTAAACTCATTATCATCAATCTGTAGTAAAAACTCTGCCAAAGTGCCACATAGCGTTGACTGATTTGGATGAAATTTGGTGTGTATTCAGTATGTGTCTGTTGGTGACCAAATGGGACCCACGTACCAAACTTCATCAAAATCGGTCAAAGCTAAGTGACCATCACGGTGGACAAAAGAATATTTTCATTCGATTTTTGGATTCTACGTACCATGAAATTTTTTCAAATGTTGATGGTTTTTTTTCGTGACTATTCTTTTATTGAAGATAATAAACCAAAATTAAAATAATTGGTACACACACCTTAAACATTCAAGTCGATATTGTTGACATTAGTTTTCTCTTTCCTTTCAGCGTCAACTGGGTGTTGGAAAAACGGTTCCAGTCCTTGTACAGAATATCAATTTTCTTGTAAATCAAACTGCCATTGTATTCCAAAATCTTGGTTGTGTGATGGGCAAGAAGACTGCAATGATGCCAGTGATGAAAAGCCACCATTTTGCAGTAAGTAATGTATCTAGATGACACTTGAATTTTAATACCAGATGGACCAAACTTATACTCCAGGTGACCCATAGAATGTGATCTATGTCACACGCTCGTCTATAAACTATCTCTTCGGTTCACTTCGGTGCAGATTCTATGATCCTGCATATCACACGTTACGCAGTAAATCCTTCTCTGTGATGATTTCATTCGAACACTTAAATCTTACATTGAAAAATAAGCTAAGGGAGAAGAATGGGGAGGAGTGGAGCCAAACCATACATGCACAACATTTTTTGATTGCAGATCCTAACATCACATAATTCGGGCACTATTTAAAACTTTTGTTTTAAATGGTGGAGCCAGGTTCAGGGACCTAGAAGCATGGATCCTTCTAAATTTCCAATTTCTGGGTACAGGAGATTCAGAAATATTTTGTTTTTTAGGTGAACCGGTCAAGCATCGAGGAGATGTTAGGGCATATTCTACATCTAGCAATGTCTACAATATTTTTTTCGTGTGGTAAATATAAGAAAACTATAAATAAAACCCCATATGCCAAAAACCAGATTACCAAAAACCGAAAGACACATGTTCACAAAATTGCAATTTACAGCGTCACTCCATTTGTTTTTCCTTGATGACATGCCAAGCAAAGTCACCTAATTTAAAATGAATATTTCTATTTTTGTCACGTCCCGTCCTTTGTTCAATGTCAAATAAAAATATTCAGATGGTGTTCGTGTACGCTTTCATTTAATAATTATCATCTTTCCTCGCTTTTGAAAATTAACCGAAACTTTTAGATTGTAACCAAATAAGTAGATTCCACATGTACACAGCATATTGCGCTAATATTCAAAATGAAACATTATTAAATTTGCAAAGTAAATTTCAAAAATCACTCTAACGGAGAACCGTTAGAAACTGCAAACCAGGAATTGAAGTATATGGAATCAAGACAATTCTTGCGGCTAAACATCTGCACCATCTATCACTCAGCTGAATTCCATTTTAAAGAGCAGCCCTCCCCGATTTCGGTAAATTTCATTTTTAGCCCACCACTAAAAAAACTAACAGCTAAATGCTCATCTTCTCCGCGGCATAAGCGCTAATGCCCTGCATACAGGGGAGTCATGAAATGGACAAACTACTAATTTTTAAGCTACCTTGACCGAACACGTTGGGCAACCATTGTTTAGTAGTGTCTGAAATGCAGGACTGCTAAAGGAGGAGTACTCGTGCCTCTTCGTATGTTAGATACAATCTGGGGACCCAAATAATAAATAACCCCCAATTTTACACGTATGATGACTATATTAGCAAACGATAAATTCTTCACAGGTGCGTTCATACATCTGGCTACAAGCAAAATAGATTAGGTTTTAGGCCCTTTTGGGCCAATTACAGATAGCAAATATGGGACCATGCCCCTTGTGAATTGAATTGCCCGCACGGGGTGTAAGGGTAGAATATTACTAAGGACCGTACGTATTTCTTCCAAACTTCTGCTAACATTACAAAATTTTCTTCCAAGAACAACAAACTTTGCACTCTCTTTCTCTTTGGAATATGTTTTTTCTTATTTGTTTCGTTTTGTTTTCAGTTTATTTCATGTTGTTATTTGGTTTGATAATAATTATTATAATTGTCGTTTTTGTAATGCTATTCAAATAGAGTTATTTTCTCTTCATCACAATTTAACTCTTTTCTTTTTTTTAATTTGGCTTAACGCATCTTCAACATCTATTGGTCATTCTCTTTGTAGTTAGGGACCCTTTTTGACTTTTTCATAAAATTATTCTTTTACTAGCAGGGACTCATTTTACAATATACTACAGGTTATTATTACCAGTCTTGTATATGTAATTTGTAGGAAATAGTTTCGCTATAAAAATTACAAGACTAGTAGTAATAATGACATCCAAAATATTCGGGTAGTATAAAGAAGTAAGGTTTTATTATTTATTGACTGAATGAAAAGAAGGCAAGAAAAACACCCGTGCTTTTCCTCACAGACAGACGCCTACACGGTCAGACAAACATAGTAGTTTTAACATCTGTTGACAGGGCTTTTACCCTCCATTCGCTGAAAACTTGCAAACCAGCTACCCACATTGACCTCACCCAGCCTGAGTTGGGCTGGAAAAATAGCCAGTATTACGAAGACGCGAACCCACGTGGACACCTACATAGAACAACCTCGCTGGACGTTGCTTAACTTCAGTGATGTAACGGGAACTGTTGTACTCAACGTGCCATAGACGCTGGCTTATTGAACTTTTGAAGTGTTTACTAATATAGCAGGCCTTTACCCTTGTTAGATTATTTATAGTAAGCCTCCAAGGAATGAGAATATTTTATAGAATATACAAATTATGATGAAATTTGAAAACTTTTTAGAGGTAAATACAGTTGATACGCACCACTGTAAAATAATAGAAGACCCAGATTATATATTGTAAGCCTGGAGGCTGAGATGGGAATATAGATCATTATACATAGATGTACATTAACAGTTTAATACAAATTATGATAAAATTTTAATACTTTTTAGTGGTATAACAAATCCACTTGATACGCACCACTTTAAAATATAGCAGAAGACCCTTGTTGGATTATTTATACTACCTAAGACTCCAAGAACTGGGAATATAGATCATTATACATTAATAGATACAAATTATGATGACATTGGAATACTTTTTAGTGGTATAACAAATCCAGTTAAAATAATAGAAGAAGAATACGAAAAAGATATTATCTTGTTTTATAATATTCTCAATTCTTATTTCCCTTTTGATCTCTATTTTCACTTTATCTTGCTTTATCATATCATAATATTTGCTAAAATCTGCTCATTTATTCCCATTTCTCTTTTGATGCCTTTCTCCGCTTTATCTTGCTATATCATACTGTTAGTTAAACCTGCTACATTATCTTCATTTTCCTTCTGTTATATTTTTCCACTTTATATTCCCTTATCATGTATTAGTTATATTTGATCGAACAGGCTCTGGGCTACTTTATGTTCGTTCTCTTTTTGATCTCTATTCCCACTTTATCATAATATAAGTAATATTGATATTAAACTGCTTCTTGTTCAAATTATTTATTTATATTCTCCTTTTGATCTTTATTTCAACTTTAGAACTTTATCTTACTTTATCATAATATAATATTGGTTTGGACCTGCTCCTTGTTCGAATTATTTATCTATTTATCTTTATTCTCGTTTTGATCTCTAGTTATACCTTATCTTACTTTATCATAATATAGTATTGGTTTGCACCTGCTCCTTGTTCGAATTATTTATATTTATTCTACTTTTGATCTCCAGTTTCACTTTATCTTACTTTATCAAAATATACTATTGGTTTGGACCTTCTCCTTGTTCGGCTTCTTTATCTTCATTTTGCTTTTGATCTACATTTCCACATTATCAAAATATAATATGTATTGATTTGGACCTGCTCCTTGTTCGAATTATTTATTTTTATTCTACTTTTGATCTGTAGTTTCACTTTATCTTACTTTATCATAATATACTATTGGTTTGGACCTGCTCCTTGTTCGGCTTCTTTATCTTAATTTTCCTTTTGATCTCTCGTTCCACATTATCAAAATATAATATGTATTGGTTTGGACCTGCTCGTTGTTTGACCTCTTTATCTTCATTTCCCTTTTGATCTGCATTTCTACTTTATACTACTTTAATATTATCTTCCCCTCCTTCACTCCCGTAATATTTAGTTTTCCACATTTCCCAATTTCTTTTTATGAATCTTTTGTATCTTTATTGTAATGGATCTGAATAGATTCTTTTGATATAAAATTGAGGAAGGTATAAAATATTACATTTTTGTATACCTACATATTCTATAGTATTTGAATAAATATACCGGGTGACCCACATGAAATCAGTTCTTCAACACACTTTCATGCTCTTCTGTTGCATAAAATATTTCAAAAGATTATCCCGAGTCTCTATGTCCCCGCCAATTTCTGAAAGTTACAGGTAACATTATTTTATCCTGATTCTTATAAAGGGTATTCCAACGAGAAGAGCCAAAGTTAGATGTGTATAATTTTTTAAAGTGAATTGATGTTTGCCTTTTATTTTCAGATTCAGTAGGATAATCTTTTGACAATTTTATTTATAGTAAGATTAACTTGTGAACAACGCGTAATAATATTTGCAGCGTACTATCCATCGAGGTGCCAACATTCTTTCTTATATTCTCACGCACTGTTCGTCATTTACGAGTATGTGGTGGTGTTTTCATATCTTTTTTGGATAAAGTTTGTTCAAATAGCGTAAAACATTTTCCAGTAACTCACATTTGGTCGCTTATGTTGTCCAAAATTATCTCGATTTGCACAATAATAAGCCTTTTTATTTAAACAACCGAATCGGTAGTACCGTGCAAAAATTTTTACGCATTGTTCACGTATTGATCTTTCTATAGCAAAATTTGCTATAGAGTTTACTAACTGAATCGAAAATAGAAGACAGAAAACATATCACATTAAAAAGTTATATTTTTAACGACCTTTCTCGCTGGAACATCCTTTAGAAAGAGAAAAAATAGTGTAAATTTTGAGCTAGGAAAAGTACGTCTTTTTGTCATTAAAATTTGATCTATGAGAACACAAACATTATCTATAAAGGCGTGTCCTACCAGAGGGAGGCCGAACTTTTCATTGTTGTCGTTTGAAAATGGACATGATTTTGTGACACCTTGTATTTTTGTTTGAAAATATATAAAAAAAATATACCTATGTATAATATGCTTTTCCAATCTGATTTGAAATTTGAATACACAATGAGAGACTTCTTTTTGAAATTAAATTTGAAATTTGAGAATTCAGTGCTTTTTATTCATCATGCCATTCCAGCTTTCCATTTTTCTATTCAATGGTGATTCGAGGTTGGTGGTTTTCGCATACAGCGGACTCATAAACAACCACACAAACCAAAAATTCTTGGCATTAAGGCAGCTTCAATGTGCTGAGTCAGAAATGTTTGTCAGCAGCGTTTGTCAGCTGAGCTCAATATCTTCAGAATAGTTTCAAATTTCGGAAAACATGAAAATATGAATTTCTTTATCTCAAACTAGGAAAAGGCTGTCTTTTCGTCATCATGCCATTCCAGCTCTAATACATGTAGGAAAACCATCCCTCGCGCTAAATTACAAAAACCTGGGATATAATACTTGAGCGCGGCATTACTATTTAGCACAGCGCAGCGTTCCAACTTCACCAACGTTCTCTAGCCTGTTGACGGTTGTCATCCAGGTTAGGGGTCTGACCGATGCGTATATGTAAAATTCTCTCTCCATTGTGCAATGTCATAATTGCTCCTTTGATTCTCAATGACGTTTTTGGGGACAATACCTATATCAAGCCCTCTCCTAAAAAAAGACGAGAAAAGGTTAAAAAACTGGGATCGACTTAAATGAAATACCTCTTTTTTCATCACTTCAATAAAAATCTTCTTCTCCAAATCGCACCCCCGAATTAAAGAAATATTTACAAGCTTTCATGCCTCATATAGGCTGATCGAATATACCTTTATTTTTCAGTTTACTTTACTTAAGGGATAAATCAGCATGGCAAACTATCACATTATAGATAAAATGTCGAATTGACCCTTCCTCCCAATGAAAATTAACAAATAATAATAGTCCTTATTTATACTGCCCGAATAGGACTGAAGAGTCCCTTTACACCGGCAGTTTTTTAGGTGCTATTATTATGTGTAAATATATCAAATTCATGAGGATAAAATTCAATGGGTTGGCTGGATTTGAACCCACGCCCTACGGTTTACCACTACATCGACAACACCCACCCACAAGTAACTTCAGAGTTTTGCAACTTAGGCTTAACCTAGAAAACAAAATTCATTTAAAATAAACGAACTGCTAACAACAATATTAATAATAATAAACTTCTATTTGCAAATGGAAATTCAACTTTTAAATAAAATTTTGAAAAACACTTTAAAATTCAAAGTCATTAGAAAACGAAGAAAAAAAATATTCCTGTAATTTTTCAAAAGTCACTTAATGAGACTGGAAGACGGAATGTTTTGGGACGGATGGGGTAGATGAAACAGAAAAAAAACAGTTCTGTAGTTGACTTGAGGAACACAGACGAAAGATTAATGTGTTATAGTTTTTTACTCCTCATCATCCTGGCCTTGGCAAACTCTCTTTTATTTACTTCTGCTGATGCCATTTCATCTGCTGATCGTTGGTTGCCAAAATTGTTATCTTGTCAATGTGGAGACATTTTCTTTCTTTGTTGTGGGAAGTGGGCAACACACGCAACGTCATTTCTATTCTTTATAGAATAAATTCTAATTTGATAGTCTCATATTGACTGAAAGGAGTAAGGTCTAGTATTAACTGAACGATTTTTCTTTTAATTTCCGTCTGTTCGTTCCTCTATAACTCGCGAACGCCTTGTCTAATTTTGATGAAAGTTGGTATGGATATTATTTCTGTTAGTTGATTAATGTTTAGACCCTGCCACCGTCTATGGCACGTTGAATACACCTGTTCCCATTAGATCACTGAAGTTAAGCAACGACCAGCGAGATTGTACCATGTGGGTTCGCGCCCTCGTGATGCAGGCTATTTTTCCGGTCTAATCCAGGCTGGATGAGGTCAATGTGGGTAACTGGTTTGCAAGTTTCCAGAGAATGGAGGGTGAAATCCCCGTCTCGAATGACCAATAGATATTAAACAGGCGTTAAGCCAAATTAAAAAAAAAAAATTGGGCCCTACTGCCCTACCTGAGGCCCAATGGTGGTCCATTATAAATATTTAAAAAGTACCTACCTACCTACCTAATAAATTTGTATTCGTGTTCTGGGTTTTTCAAAAAAATTCATGTCCTATCGTCATGTAATTCGATTTTAACATTGTAAAGCCCTGTTAGTAGACTTTCAGATTGTGACTTTCATCTTTCTTGGGTCCACTCGTTTTCGGGACATGTCGTAAAGAGTGTAAAGTGATGATTGTAGCTTTGCAGACGACTATACCATTTGTGAACATGTTTCTATTTATATGTCGCAGTAAACTTGTAGAATCAGTAATTTTATAAAATTCCTAGGGATTTAGTAAAATCACGGAAAATAGACGAACGCGAGGATTTTCGACAAGTTTACTGAAATGCTTTAGGGATTTTATAACCTATTATCCGGGTTTTTATAAAATCCCTAAAGCATTTCAGTAAACTTGTCGAAAATCCTCGCGTTCGTCTATTTTCCGTGATTTTACAAAATCCCTAGGAATTTTATAAAATTACTGATTCTACAAGTTTACTGCGACATATACATAGAATATTAATATTATGTACCATGACTCTGGATACTATTCTGATCCACACAACATTACAATACCCTCTATCGTATCTCCTGTCCTATATCAATTCACCCTACAACTTTCTACCCAAAAGAAACTCTTCGGAGAATATTTTGCCTTGCAAACAATCATTTCAAAACAATAAATTAACAAATATTTTCCAGAACAGTCTGAAAAACAATACAAAACAACACCTTTTTCCTTTTCTCTTCTTTTTTCCGCACCAATGAATCTTCTATTTTGTTTTTCTCGTTCTATTATTTTGGAAAAACCATAAGATATCATCAGAGAGTATTTTTTTTTCTTTTAATATATTATCACTTATATGTGTTCTATAGATAGATTTCCCCCCCCCCCTTACCACTTATCTATATGCCTCTCAAATAAAAAAGAATTTTACTATAAGCCAAGGTTTTGGCATGTTTTAGTAAACTTATTATTCAGATCTATTTATTCACTACAAGTGTTTCTGTGAACTGTATATCTCACTCAGTAAAATGGCACCGGGTTATCAATAGGGCCTAAGTGATTCATAGTAAATTTCCATAAGAATTTCCATAAATCAGACCAGACGTTCCAGAGTTATCGTGGAACAAACACAGGAAGACTTTACGGAATTGGGACAAAAATTTGCTATTTCTATATTAACACAGGGAGGGAGAGAAAGAGTATATTTTTTTTTACTTAACGTCTCTTTAACATCTATTTGTCCTTTGAGGGGGTGGGGGGTTACAGTCCATTCGCTAGAAACTTACAAACCAGCTACCCAGGTATATTAGATATACTACCTACGTTGGAAATTCTCTAGTAATATGATTTCTCCTGATTTTCTGTTTCAGATAATGGAGGCGATGTCACGACACAAACCAAACACGAATTAGAATTATCTCCATCAACATTAAAAAAGAAAGATTTCAATTTTAAACTAAATATTAAAACTGACAGCTCCACGCCGCCCACTATCAATACCCCAGCTTCAACCAAATTGAGTCAAGGCAGTAAGACACAAAAAAATGAAGAAAGGGAATATTTTGAGGTAGAAAACCACAGAATAAACTTGTCAAAAACAGAGAGTCAGGACAAAATTATTGCTGAAACGAAATTTAGAAATTTCAATGCAGAAAAAACAAATACGAATAAAATAAATTATCTGATGGACAAAAATCTGACAAATGTTCTTCCAACTCAAGAAAAGGTTCCATCAATCCAAGATGATAGCAAACATATTAGTCTACCAGAGTTAGTTGAAATGTCGACGAGTGTTTCTATCAAAACTGATGAACTACAGATTGCAGATAGTATAAATCCCACTAACATTTCCAAGGATCGAAGTGATTTATTTGAAACCAAGAAAAGAATACTCGAATTAAAAATAGCGCGAGAAACTTCTCATTCGGTTAAAAAAGATATTAGCCCTCGTGACTATGAAGAAACAGTTGACGTTGATCCAATGGACGATAGTTTATTTTCAACTTCTACTGATGACAGTAGATCTGTGAACAATAATCACTCGGTCAAGAAATCACTTGGTTTTGAACAAAACTCAAAAGATGAACAGGAAAGCGTACAACTTATTTTTGCAACTGAAACGGTCAAGAAATCACTTGGTTTTGAACAAAACTCAAAAGATGAACAGGAAAGCGTACAACTTATTTTTGCAACTGAAACATCCTTACCAAACTTTAATATTGGAACAGATGATATGAATTTGACACCATCGACAGAAAACACAGAAGTAGCAAATAAATATTTTAAAAAATATAATAAAAATAAAATAAATAGTTATGATACGCATGAAGAAATTATTCAAAAGTCTTTTGTAAAATTGGGTTTGGAACCAGAACGATCTATAAACATAAGTGACGTTACATCTCCAAGTACTCCTATCAATATTCCGACCCCCCACGTACATACAAATATCATGAGAACTAATTTTTTGTCGTCTCCTCCGAGAGATCAAGTAAAAACATTGAAAAATGCCTCTCTTCAAGTAAAAACGAATAATCATTTCATCCGAAATACTCATGAAAAAGATACGAATATGAACTTTACACAAAAAAGTAAAATAATGAAAATTATTTCAAATGCTACACATTCGGCGCAAGATAATGGCAAACCATCTCAAATGCCAGAAGAGAAAGTTGAAGACACTGTTTTTTATACAGACATAATGGAACCTGAAGATCAATTTGATAAGAAAAATGAAATTTATAAGAATAACTATTTGGATCAAAGCGAATATCAAGCGATACTTGATAAATTTTTCAATGGAAAAAAACAGAACAGGAAAATGAAAGTTCCAAAAAATATTCTTTCAATAGACAAACTTCTTGAAGAAAATACTAAAAAACCAAATTATGTGTCAAATGAATTTCAAACGAGTGCGCCACGTTCAGTTCAAATCAATGTAAGAATAAAAGGAGCAAATGAGACAATTTTAGTAAACACAACTAATGATATATCAGAAGACAAATCCAAAACTTTTCAAGAGAACTTTAAAAATTCAAATATCAACTTTGAAGGTTTAAGCATGAAAGTAGACAATAGTTCCTCTGATGTGACCAGAAAGTTGCCATCGATTGTGCTGAGTGAGACTGATAATACAACAGAAACACAAGACACCAATCCGTTCATACATTGGGATGACATTAAAGACAACCAGCAATTAGAATCTTACAAGAGAAAGAGTAATAAAGAGTGGTTCATCCTGCAACTCACAGGTAAGCGATTATCAAAGTTGGGGCGTTCTGGTAAAAAAAAAAACATTTAAATTATAGCAATTTACACTTTATATTAGAGCAATAGATTTTTTTGAAAAAAGAACTTCTTTTCGTTTCTAGAGAAGAAAAAAATGGTAAAACTAAATTTCTAAAGTGCCATAGAACTCTATTTGGTTTTATAGATTACAGGGTGAGTCGTCTTTGAGTAGAACAAATATTTAGGAACATGTTAGTATGGAACCCCATATATGTGACTGAGAGTTACGAAAAGTGTGCGACCACAATTAGACCCTAAATGGGATCTACATATATAATTTCATTAAAGTTGGTCAATGCTAAGTAGTTATAGTGCCGCTTACGACGAACAGCGTAGGGAGACAGCACCGACGGCGGTCGTCGCACGAATTTTGTTTCTATTAGCATTTTTTAAGCGAAAATATATATATATATATATATTTTTTTTTTTTCGGTATTATGAACCAAAAAATTAAGTAATATAGCCGAATGTTCCTAGAATTTAATGAGAAATGTTAAATACATGATGTTTTTTTTTTTTAAAAAAAAAAAATCTAACCTTTTATGTTAGGTAAAAATTACATGTAGGTATCACTAATAGTATTTTAAAGAAAAATATGGTTGACCTTGAAAAGTTCTTGATGTCCTCACTTCAAGGATTCACCAAGGTCATAACATGTATTCACTAAGGTCATAACATATATTGATATCATGAAACATTGATCTGAATAACTTTATTTCTGTCTACAAAGAGGTTCCGAAATATTTGACTGTTCTACCATAACAAATAGAACAGGGAGTAAGAAGGCTTGTTTAATTTTTAAGCCATGAAGCGAAGAAACGGTGAAACTCTAGCGAAAGAGTAAATAGAGCGACTTGGAGTCGGGAAGAATAACATCGTTATCGTTTCACGATAAAGCCACAATAATGACAGAGACAAAAAATCTTTTTTGCTATTCATACTGTAATCTTGACAAGGGTAATATGTGTTTTTTTTTTTTGGTATGTATAATCTTATAGTTGCTTCAATGTGATATGGTGCTACCGTAAGCGGCTGTCCATGAGTTTCCAAACTTTCTGCTCTATTCGTTATGGTTCCAATTTAAGATGCCTAACCCTGTATTTTATTATTTTTTGCTGACATTCTCTAAACTAAACTTTTTTCGCTTTTGAAAGTTCGAGTAAACTCTACTGAGGAGAAAGTCAAGTTAGGTTAGATATTCAACGTTAATTGCAAAACATTTTAAACTTCATTCTGAAATGAAAATAGGAGACATACAAACAGACTCTCATTTAATAATCACTAATGACATCTGAATAAAAGAAAAAAATATTATCGTAAACATAGGCCAGGATGCAACATTTGAATAAATAAATGGAGTAATTTGAATTTGAATAAATAAATGTAAAACTATCTCAATCATAATGGTTCAACAGTACAAAAAGGATTTTGCGGGTGATTCCACTTGGGTTTTTTTAGGAACAAAGATCTTAGACTATAGAGATGCTGATTTCAACTGAATTACTCCAAATGATGGCAATTAGATCTAGAATTGAATCATATCTTTAGTAAAAGTAAACCTGGGATCAATGAAACAATACAGTATTTCCCAGAATGACCGGTCACCTTTAACTTTTGAGCGGCTTGAAATTTGAAAGGCTCTAGGGACGGGAAAGGGGTAATTGGCCAATCGAATGGTTATGGTTAGATCCGGGTTCGACCCCCCCCCTTTAAATTTTCTATTTAAATTTCTTGAGAAACCGAAACTTTTTGTCAATAAAAGAAACTTCCGCGGTCGAACCTGGATCTAAATCTAATCATAGCCATTCAATTAGCCATGGCCCCTTTCTTATCCCTAAAGCTTTTCAAATTTCAAAAATATCAAGCCGTTCAAAAGTTAAGGTGGGGTGACGATTATATTGGACTGCAAACTTCGCCAACCTAGACTATAATATTTTGGAGTGTTTCTTTTGGAACTGTGGCCTTATTTGGTCTAAAAACAGCGTAAATATCGTGGAAAACGTTAACATCAATGGATCGTGTTCACATGAAATCCTAAATTAGCTAAAAATTTGATGTTTCAGACAAATTGTTGCATTACAATGCAGACTGTGTCCCACTTTGGTCTGAAACTAACGTGAATGTTGACGGTAACGATAACAACAACAATAAAAGCAAAATCATTCGACCGTTTGTGATTTTTAATTAGTCTGAAAAAACTTCAATTACTATTATTATTTTTATTGTAGGTAAAGAACAGAATCGATATGTTAGCACAGCTTCCTTACCATTTCATCTCTGGTCTCCGTTGGAGATATGGCTGAAAATAATTTAACGAATTCATATTTCATTAAACTATTATTATTGATAAAGAACAGAATCGATATGTCAGCATAGCTTCCTTACCATTTCATCTCTGGTCTC
>CM022875.1:34753190-34809961 GCA_012654025.1 Pachypsylla venusta
AACTAGTCAAGGAACCCTGGATGAGTATGTAGATGTTGTTGATCAGACACCGGAGGAAGAAGCACCTTTACACAGACTAGCTGAAACAAATGATATTCTCTTGGAACTCAGTGGAGAGGAATATGACGTTGTAAGGCAAGTGGAACAGAAATAATTAAACTAGTCAAGGAACCCTGGATGAGTATGTAGATGTTGTTGATCAGACACCGGAGGAAGAAGCACCTTTACACAGACTAGCTGAAACAAATGATATTCTCTTGGAACTCAGTGGAGAGGAATATGACGTTGTAAGGCAAGTGGAACAGAAATAATTAAACTAGTCAAGGAACCCTGGATGAGTATGTAGATGTTGTTGATCAGACACCGGAGGAAGAAGCACCTTTACACAGACTAGCTGAAACAAATGATACTCTCTTGGAACTCAGTGGAGAGGAATATGACGTTGTAAGGCAAGTGGAACAAAAATAATGAAACTAGTCAAGGAACCCTGGAAGAGTTTGTAGATGTTGTTGATCAGACACCGGAGGAAGAAGCAACTTTAAACAGACTAGCTGAAACAGAAACAAATGATACTCGCTTGGAACTTAGTGAAAAGGAATTTCTGTTTTTTTTTTTTTTTTTTTTTTTTTTTTTTTTTTTTTTTTTTTTTTTTTNTTTTTTTTTTTTTTTTTTTTTTTTTTTTTTTTTTTTTACATGGTAATGTAGTGAGGTATGTGGAACCGAAATAATGAAACTAGTCAAGGAACCCTGGATGAGTTTGTTCAGACACCAGAAGAAACATACAGACTACCCAATGATAAGTACTTGATCTCGTACAAAATGAACGATTTTCAATTAAAACAACTATTCTATGAATATTTCATAGACGTTGCATCTTCTTCTTCTTTAACTTCCCTATTTCCCAATTCTATTTCGGGTTGGCGTTGCTTTTCTTAATTCTACCATGCAACGTCCTTTTGTTTGGTGCCTACTTTTTTTGCACTTTTCCTGGCACGGTAACCCTAGCTTTCTCCTCAAAGTATCCATGGAAACTGCATTTTGCTGATGACCATTCATCTTTAGATTGAAGCAGAGTTTTTTTTTAAAAAAAAACCGGATGCCCTTCCTAACATCAAACCCTCTGTATTTACACGGGTTTAGGACCATCACCTAGTGAAATTGGCTTGCTCCCCTCGGTGGCTACAAATTCATAGGCTTGCCTATGATGATATATTGCAATATGATAGGTACTTGATCTTTTAAAAACTGTTGAATCAAGGTATAAAAGAAACGAAAATTGTGATTTTAAAACTAAACATTCACTTCATTAGGTTAATGAAGGGGAAAAAATTGTCTACTTCCTAAATTTCAAAATTGTTTTTGAGTTCCGTCAATTTTCTAATTTTTCAGTCAAATTCCAATTTGTTGGCCAAATCTGCCATGTTACAGCTCGATATTTCAAGATTTGTGGCAACAACTTAAATCAACTGAGAGTGAGATAGTGACTACCACTCTCACAATATCCAGCGTTAGCTCTCTCTCTCTCTTCCACTTTCTTTCTCTCCTCAGTTCTTTTTATTTCAATTTGTTTTCACTCAGGAAGAGGAGGAACTTTATCTCCGTAAAATGTTTTATTCAAATGATCATTTATTTACATCTTCTCCTATTGTCCTCATCTTGTTCTACCTCATTATCATTATCATTGTTATATAATCATCAAAACCCATAAAACTGGGACGCAACACAAGGCCCAAATAGAGCAACAGTTTTTCCGAATCGATGCAAGAGTTTTTACCGGAAAAACAACTTCATCATCGAGACATGGCCGATCAAAACGTTTCCTAACCTCTCTAGGGGGGGATGTTCATCTTACGCTTATATTGATAAAATAAACAAACTTGTTCTTCTCACGAATTTTGCTGATCCCTAAAAATTATTGCATCAATTCGACTAAACTGTTGCTCTATTGGGGCCTTGTGCCGATTCCCATAAAATTTGTGTTAAAATAAAATTGGTAAATTGTTATATACGTAGGTATATAGAATATAGATTCATCTTCACAATTTATATGTACAACAATCCAGGCCTATGAAATTCGGTAATGCATCAATGTCTGCTAAACTTTACTCCCATTAAAATAGCAGTTTACCACCTCACCAAATGAAGATTTTTTTTCGATCAATGATCTCCTATGTTTCGTTCCGAAGACAACCATATATTTCGTTATTTTTTTTCTTATATCCAAATATACATATCCTTATTTCTTATATCCAAATACTCCATATCCAAATATACAGGGCCCCCCCCCCTGTATATTTGGACTATGGAGCATCTGATTTCAACTGGATTGCTCCAAATGCTGCTACTTAGATCATTGAACCATATTTAAAAAAAAGTAAATCTAAGATCAATCAAACAATATAAAAACTATTGCGAAAAATGCAGACCTCATCAACCTCGAATATAATAATCTGGAGTGATTGTTTTGAAACAGCGGCACTCTTTGGTCTGAAAGCAGTGTGAATGTTGTCGAAAACGTCAAACATAAAAATTTGTATCGAATTACTAATATTTTTTTTTTCCCCATTTGGCAGATTTCTCTCCCTGAAATCTCAAGAACCAATGTCAGCAGAGGAGAGATCCCATCACACAAAGAAACTCATTAAGGACGATCACAACGATCTTGAGGTGTTCATCCTGATCAGTGTTGGAGCATTGTGTTTGTTAATGCTTCTGTATTGCATCACCACCGCATTCAAATCTGTCAAACGATACTTTTCTTTCCATAAAATCACTTGGCCATGGAATCGTCCTAAAGATTTATTTCCTGCTTGGAATTCCCGTCATCATCGAATGACAGAAGGTGTCACTTCGCCTACAGATCCACTCAAAGTTATTTATACTGGGAATGAAACAACTTGGTTCGATGACAACATCCCATCTTCATCAATTGTTCATCCTGAAGATAGTCCTGTGTATGGATTAGGAGCTTTGTCTAATATTGATCTCGGAGGAAACACACAAGATTATAGTCCGAGATTTCAGGTTCGCATGATGAGATGTAATCCTAAAGCTGTTCTAGTACCATCTCCATCACAAAAGGGAAATCAACGGAATGTAAAAGCGGAGTGTCATGAGAACCCGCACTATCTGGCTCAGTGAGAAATTAATTATTAAGTTGTGTTTTGTGTTCAACCAATCTATTGAACGACATAAAACTGGTTGATAATTTTCATTGTTTAGTACCTAAGTGTTTTAACCAAAGAATATTGTTAAATAGTAAGGAATGTTGGGTACCTACAGCCTACCTATTTTATCATGAACATATATACTTTTAAGTAAGTTTCTAAAAAGTAAACAGGCCGCAGTTTACAAAAGAACTTTTTTTGTTGTTGCAAAAATGAGGCTTTGTTGTAATTGTAAAAGACAGATATCTTTATTTAAAAAATCCAAAATATTTCAAAAGATATACCTAATAGATAATAGAGAATTTTAGCAATCATACATACTCAGTTCAACCGAAGATGTAAAAGGCGACAGCGCTCATGACGCATAATGTATTTGTAGCTGAAAAACATAAAATATTTCAAAATTAATAAATTATACATACGAGATCAATCCGCAAACGATAAATAATAGTTAATTGGATATTTAATTACATAATATTCCGAACACGATAACTGATAATGTATCAATGTACATTAAGGATTAACTTATTGAATCAAACTCCTGTCGTCAAACTCACACTCACCGTGTTAAAGAAGTGTTCCGCCTTGGCAGCTGTTTTCAAATAAATAAAAAAATCTCGGGATCTACTAAGCCCAGAAATCTGAAATTTTTAGGGATAATATAACCTATTGAGTTTACTGGGCGGGAACCTGTGTTGATATCATTTCCAGTAGAGGGAGCCCTATAAAAGTTATTTCCATTACTTTTTCAACGGGTACAACAATAGTGATATGTACCTATATTTATAACCTCATTGAATGAGAATATGAAAGCCCTTGATATAAAAGTTGACGTGTTGCAAACCTAATGGAACTACGAGTAAAAGAAAAGTTTGAACAAAAGAAACTTTTGGAAAACCAAGTTCTCTTTTTATATATGCATGTGTTGTCAGGGCCCTTGCCAGAGAATGCTTTGAGGGTTATGAGTTGAAAAATTTCCTCAAAAAAAATCACTATTATTTTATAAGTTTGTGTGTACACTGGACAGGGCTGTTTTGTGAGAGTGTTCGTTAAAAATAAACATGAGAAATAATTTTCTCTGGCAACATACACAAACATCTAGTCGAGAATTTACATACTGTTGATTCTGAAAATGAGGGTCTTCAGAATCAACAGAGTAAATTTTAGACTCGATGTCTTTTTATGTTGTCAGAGAAAATTATTCCCATATTTATTTTTTCATCGACTTGACCCCGATCTTGCAATCCATGTATGATTTACTAACATTCTAAAATATAGATCATACTCCAGATTGTCTGAAGACAACAGTCTCAAAATAGGAGTGATATTGCAAAGAACTTACTTTAAGGAAATATTATCCTCACGGTCCGAGTGATATTGCAAAATAACAGAAAATGCATCTCTGCAATATTATTGTTTTGCTATTGATTTTCTTGTGCTAAGTTACAGATTATAGATCAATAGATCTATAATCTAAGTCACGGTTCTTGGTTCTTATGCCGCCAATAGAAGATGCAAGATATATTGAATTTCTTTTGGATAGATTTAATTAGTCCATGAAAAATTAGCATACTATTAGCACAAATTTAAAGAATTAATGAGTTTTTGGCAAAAAAACACAAAATGTTCGCCATCTCAAAAAACCAAGCAGAAACGAACTGGTAATTGTTGGCGTATTTATTGGAAATGTGTAATTTATGAGGACTTTAATTTTTGCAACGTTTTTCTGAATCACCTTTTATTGTAACCGTTAAATTTTAGTTGAATAAAAAAACGTATTGAAAGCTACAGTCTGTTAATATCGAATATGATGGTGACTCACACCTATTAATGATGATACCTATTTTTTATTTTAATATTGATCTCTAACCGAATTTGCTGACAACAGGGGGAGTCTTAGAAAGATACAACCCACTTCTAGACCGGAAAGTATTTGCCCAGCTGCAGCCAGACCAAGACCCTAGTCGAGTGGCGTGGTGTTTATTTTGGACTCAATCTCTAACTTAGTGTGGTTTTGAAACCTGATCATGATACTAATTTGTGATTATCATGATGCATAAAATGTATTGTACCTACAGGATTTACTTATCAATTTGTAAAATAGACAAGTCGTAATTTGGGACATGATTTGTATTTTGTATTATAAAATTAATTTTATTAGGTGTATATATTATTATTATAATGAGATATTGTTCCCCCAGCCCCTCATCCCCCAAAGCCCTGTTTTAGTTTTATCAGATTAAAGCTCAAATTATTTACAATTTTACTTTATTATCCCGTAGCCAAATGAAAAAGGCATAATGGATTAATTTTCAGTTATTCTATATTCCTCATTTTATGATGGTAGATATAGGTTGATATGAGGTAACCGAAAATGTTTTCATGGTCTTTGTCTCAAACTGTGATGGTGTACGTTCCAGGTGCGTAGAACCGACCATCGTGAGGAAGAACCCATAGAACACGATATTGTTTCATATCCTGTTACACAGAAAAAATAAGGTTTGTACGCCGCGCCGTGTATAAACCTTATTTTTGGTTCTTGTAATGAGAGTTGAACTGTTGAAAGATGTTGACATTTTTATGAATGATTTTCTCCTCTCCTGTATTATTCTCATAACGAATAGAGCACAAAGTGAGGAAACATTCTTAAAACCCATGAAGCGGAGGGATAGTGAAACTCTAGCGCTGTTGTTACAGGGTTTGTTATCAGCATAATATATGTACATATTATATCAGCTGATTGATAGACCAACGCGTTTTTGATTTTTCCGTTATGTAGAGATCTTTATCTTTTTAAACTTATTCAGTATTGTCCGCCCTCTGTCCATATGTAACTGCATAAGTTTCGACAATTTCTGCCCAAATTGTAGGTATATGAGCCTTTGGCAATGATATAATAAAGTATTCAAATTTAATTGTTAGTCTTCCCAGGAAATTGTATGTTACCTTAATGATAAGTTTGTATAAATTAAAATAATTGAAGGATCCAGGAAAAATACCTGGAAGTCTATTTTTCGCGATTTTAATGTTTTTAATTTTTGCAGAGGAAAGCTTTTTATCTACATCTGGAATAGACGGTAAATAGAAAAGACATACAGGGGAGGAACTGCCTTGCCTGTAGGTTTAGTCACATCAAAATAATTGTAGAATATTATGCTAAATCTGAACATTCTCCACTTTTTCTTTTACTAAATTTTGTTGGAGACTAGTTTAAGCATAGTTTTGACTGGTTCTAAGTTTTTTTTTAGTATAAAGATAATTAAGAATGTGGCTGCCCGCGAGCAACCTAACTCTGTAAAATTTATAGTAGTTATAACATAATAAACCTTTATCTTTGTACATGTAAAACACATACAAAAAATCTGCCCTTGGCTGTGGTTCAACAATTGTTATTTATGAAATATCATTTCATTATGACTACTAACTTCCGTGCTTATTTAAATAATTTTTTTAATATATTACCTACAAATAAATAGCAAACTAATGTGCGGTTCTTTTGAAATCCATGTACGCCAAGTATCATATCGCATTCTTTCAATAAAGAATGTCTGCAAACTTTTCGTTCAGCTATAAATTTAGGAAATGTGACTCAGCAGGTTTTTCGCCCGGTCCTTCTTGCATAAATTTAGATCGAATGGCTGGTAAATTTAATTAAATGCAACGGTTGCTGTGACTGTGAGTGAACCCATCACTTGCATGGTACTCCATTAAATGTCAGCAAATATGTATATTGTAACATTAATCATTAGCCACAGGTAGACATCTCACATTTTTTTGTTTTGTTTCTTCATGATTAGAGTAGGTATAAAATGGTGAAGTGGTTCACTTACTCACTTTCCATTTCCCGGAACTGACAAGACCTAGATTCTGAATTTCTAATAATCGGTCACATAAATCCTGCGTTCGATTGCTCGTAGGTGATTTGCATAACTGCAGGTCTGATGGTTGTTGATACAGGAGAGCAGATGTTGTGATGATTGATTTTCAGGTGTCACCACTTCCTTATCCCCATCTGACTTGATTGACATTGCAGCGGGTCACCCCAAAACGGAGACGATTAAGGGATTCAAACCGAGGGGGCGGTTCTACTTTGAGATCTTGAATGGGATTTAGAGGTTTTGATCCCGAGACACATGTTTTGTTGTTGTAGCGGTGTTCCTATTAAAATCCACTGTTCTCCCATTTCTAGATTCAGGTATTGAAAAATGGTAGAAACAGATTGATATGAGGTTACCGAAATGTTTTTGATGGCCTTAACTGGAACTATGATGATATGCGTTCCAGTTCCAGGTCGTCCTGGTGCGTAGAACCGGTCATCGTGAGAACGAAACAGATAGTTTAATTGTCTCTGGTGTTTCTTCCAGGGCCTGTGCTCTGTAAGGAAGCTTTTGCGGGATTTTAAACAGGGTGGAATAGCACATTTTCCGGTGGCAGCTGTTTGTTTCTTGTTTAAGATTTTCTGCTTCACCTATCACTTTTCTCCGATTTTGTGGTGAAAACTTTCCCATTGGAGGGTAGACTTTAGACAAATGGAACTCTGCCAATCGCGCATATGAGAATATGGGTATCATAATCTGGTTGAGCTCAAGAAGAAAATGGGACCTCAGAGATGTGCTCCTCTGTATTTACTAACTACATAAATCATTTTAACTTTCGGGTGACCAATAAAACTAAAAATACAAAATGCTAAAAATTTTGTCCAGGTTCTTGATTGTCTTCTATTTCTATCATTGGCTTGGATGCCTTGAAGGATTTTTTTAAATCCATATAAGGGATTTGATGGATGTTTCATGTTTTGTTGTTCACTCGGAATAATAATAAGATGCTAACTACCTATTATAATTTATTATATTGTTGCAGACTTAGGATTCGAGGATTAAGGTATCGTGAATTTAAAACGCGTTAACTAACTTTAAAAAATAATTAAAAATAAAACTTAAAATAGTTTATTAAGAAAAATAAAAAAATANTGTTTATAATAGAAAGTATTTATTAATCGTTAATTTGAATAATTATTATTTAAATTATATTAAAAATACTAAAATGATATTGACTTTTAATTTATCGAAATAGTCCTATCTCTAACATATTGCAGGAACAAAAATTGAGTACCTAAATTTTTGGATAATGAGAACAAGAAAATAGATTAAAAAAAATTGAAAACCCCTGTTTGTTGAGCATCGATAAAAAGGTGTACGCTCTTCTCCCCATATATTTTTTACGATTTTTCTTATATAATTTTTGTATCATTTGGCAACATTGCTAATGGATTTCATATAAAAATAGTTCATTGATATGCATAAAGATAAGAGAACCGAACCGGAGACAAATCGTTCTAGTTATCGTGGAAGGAATTATCAAAAAGAGATTTAAAGACAAATGGTGGAGTTAAAACTGGTCCTCAATTTATGGTGTTGTTTTAAAAACTCACGCGAATAAAAATTATTTCCAAACTATCTTTTCTTACTTTGTTTTATATTACACGATCAAAGGTTTCGTAAGCGACGTCTATGGGTTGAGTCCCTATAGTTATGAAATATGAACCGAAGTTTAAAAAGAGATCCGGATATTCTCCAAAAAGTGAATTCTCATAAAATGAAGAAAAAAATATATTTCGACTTATGAAATAGTTGATCATTTAGGAGCAACCGCGTAGTTGCTGGATCGTATATGCGTTGTATAATTTTCGTCACCTGACAGCTGACTGTCTGACAAGCATTTTCGACATTCGGCCATTTTGAATTAGTATTTTTCCATACTAATTTCATTAATTTTTGTTAAAATTTTCTAAAGTTAAATTAAAATAATATAATCTTGTCGATAATAATTTTTGTTTAATTTGTAATTTTACTTTCCTTTAAATACTATAGTCCACATGTGTCAAAGATTTTAAACGTCAATATATCTTTGAAATAATCAATCGAGGAATAGTTCAGACACCGCAGGTATGTAAGAAGTGAACATTGCAAGAAGAGGAACACATTCTTCTTTTATATTTATAATATCATAATTACTAGATTAAAGTCAACTCGAATATTGTTGGACTGGACTTAATCGTTTTAAATTAATAACTTTTAAATTTGCAGAAAACCTGAAAATGCATGTCCTTCATTATCCATGGACACTAATCAATACATACACCCACTTCCGAAAGCATTTGTTGGGGTTAGGAATGTGGGACTGAATATTCAGTGCTGTTTTTCATTAATTACTTGCGGTAACAGTTATACACATTACGCAATGAAATAGTAACAAAACTAATTTGATTTATTTTCTTTCCTTCTAGTAGATAACGACTTTATAATAAATTATTGGAACGGAAAGTCTTCCCTTCTAAATAGAGATGCTTGTTGTTGATGCGGTAACATTTATAATTTTATACACATTACGCAATGAAATAGTAACTAAACTAATTTGATCTATTTTCTTTCCTTCTAGTAGATAACTATTTTATAACATTTTATTGCAACGGAAAGTCACATGCTTTGTTGGATCATAGAATACAGCCACAGATGAGATGATTTCAGAATGCCTATGCTTTCCAATAAATAAAATCAAAAAAATCTGGGGTTTGCTTTTAAGTGTTCCTCGGACCATTTAAAATCGAAATGGGCTGTTTTCTCACTTCAGTGTTTGGTTAGGTTACGTTCATACGCCATATCTCCCTGGTGAGACTACCGCGTGAAAGTAACCTTCCCATACCTAAAGTTACACATTCATCCATGACTAAATCGGTTATTAATGATCCAAGGAACATTTAAAAACATTCTTCTTGTACGGCCATCTCGCTTATAGGCAGTATTTTATTTTTTTCATTGCATCATTTAGTCGTTTTATTTTTGAACAATGGCCCCTTTCTAAAAGGTGGCGCCGCTAATATTTTACACAAAGGTCTAATGTTTCATTTTAAAGCTTTTTAATCATTTAAAATCAAAGTTTATCTGGATCCTCACTTAACAAATTCAAGAATGCAATTTAGTTACTTTGCAACAAGAGAAACATTATTCTCTATATGATGATGACCAGTAAAGTAACTTTTCCGAAAAAAAATCTCTTGCTCCTGTTCTAATTCATGCTCGGATNTTTTTTTTTTTTTTTTTTTTTTTTTTTTTTTTTTTTTTTTTTTTTTTTTTTTTGTCAAAATACGTTTTACTTCAAAAAATGTAGGATAGTTTCTTAATACACCCCTCTAAAATTATATCGGTTTTGACGTCATTCAATGACGCCTTGTCAGTCTATTGGTGGTCATGTAGTGAAACCCATAATTTATAATCATTTTTCAAAAAAAATAATTGTATATTTCAGCCATGTCTGATAGAAGCCGCTCTCGTAGTAACAGTAGAAATGGACGGAGCAAAAGTCGCAGTCGATCTCGTTCATCTTCACCCGCCAGCAGAAGAAGCAGTCGTTCCCAAAGTCGAGAACACGGCAGTCGATCCCGCAGCAGAAGCCGAACGCCTATTGATGGTGCAAGACTCCATATCAGTGATATTGGTATAGTGATTTGCTTTTCTAGAGTTGAGAGATGGTATGAGTTGACCTGAGCTTGGTACCGCACGCGATTGTTTGAACCAATCGTTGGTGAAAATGTTTTCCATCGAGCTTGGGGATGTGGCAACGGTACCTGTATGGTCATGAGTTGTACTTGGTGAGAGGTCTCTATGATTTGACATAGAGAACAGACAGCAATCAACGCGTTGTGATGGCAACTGGTAGCACTTGGCCTTTAATGTTGGTTATCTTTAAGTTGCTCCAGATTATGGGAATGGGATATTTGTTGCTCAAAATTTTGGTTTTGGCAGTTGAAAGATGAGATGTGGATATAGTTGGTTGTTGTTGTTTTGGACAGAGATGAGTTGATTGCCTGAAAGTATTACGGTAATTTTCCCCATTTTTTTTTGTTGTTTTAATATCTCACATTTTTTCTAACATTATTAGTCAGTGTTACTATTTTCTCTAATTTTTACTTAAATATTCAAAAAATAGTTAATTTTATTTTGACGTGTGCAAGAATTGTTTTCTTTAATTAATTGAATTCTTCGTTGTCAATTGATAAAAGAAAATTGAAAGTCTTGATTGCTTCGACAGGATTATGCTAACCTCTATCCTGTCTCGCGCACTTGGAATCAAACGCTTGAGCGATCCAAGTTTATCTGGAGAAAAGTAGCAATGTGTCAGAATATCTGGTGGTTGTAATATATGGTTGACCCTATCTAAAAACTTTGTTCATGCATCAATTTTTAGTTACATCATCTATTGTTATATTTTAGTTATTATTAGTACCCCCTGGCTGACAACTAATCAATTTGAACCAAATGCTTTCAAAATGCACTTATATTGTTCTCAAAAATTCTTATCTTATCTGAATACTACCATAGGATATAGTGATAAGAGATGTCTATTTTTATTTAACTTTATCTTTCATACGTAGAATATTGAAGATAAAATATTGTATTCTTTCGGAAAAGTATGGTAACAAAACAATTGAAGTTCGAGATTAAGAAATCTCTTCAATGATTCTGTTATTAATTGCTCGTAAGAGCGTAACATTTACTTGGGAATACTAGGTTTCTATTTGTAAAAAAAAAATCTAATCAGACTGGGTGCGTTTGGAAGACACGAATATGATCTTACTCGTGTAATCTTTGAGTCATGGACCAATCTTCTATAATATATGTGTCCAGCAACACAAAATTCCAACTTTTGCTGTCTAGTAGCTCGTGCCGAGAATCGTATGATCAAATCCAACCAAGGAGATTTATGATCAAATCTAACCAAGGAGCGTGCCTGTATATATTTACCCTAAAGTAATGCCGGGAAAATATGTTTTTAGCAATAATGCAGCCAAATAATTTTCATCTAAAACTAACGTTGATTTTTCTTCTCGTTTTCATATAGGTTACCGCATCTCCAGTCGCGACTTGGAAAAAGAATTTCGTAAATTTGGTCGTCTGATGGAAGTTTGGATGTCAAAATCCCGTTCGAGCCCGACATTTGCTTTTGTTGTTTTCCGACACATTAAAGATGCTGATAAAGCTATGCGTGAAATGGATGGAGCGTAAGTAACAAATGCAATTTCTTCAATGTATCCGGCGAGATGAACTTGAGGAGTGTTTTTATTTTTTGAGTGACAGATTTTTAGGGCATGATGCTAAGGAACAAAGTGTGATCTTGCGTATTAAATGATGGGGAGATTATTTTTCGTTGGGAAATTTGACTTTAAACAAGTTTCTGAATCTCTCTGTTTGGTAAGAAAGTTCGAACGTAAGGTTAGATTACGTATTCAGTGTGTTCCCTATATCACTTGACCTGTATTTATTATGACTTGAATATTTTTTGATGGTAATAATACTAATAATTTGTGTTTCAGGTCCATCAATGGAAATCGTATTCGCGTTTCATTTGCTCGACCTCGATCATGGTCGTCACGCAAGAGAGGTCCCGGAGGTGGTGGCGGAGGCGGCGGTGGTCCCGGATTCCAATCTGACTTGCGTTGCTACAGTTGCAGTCGACGTGGTCATTTCGCTCGAGACTGTCCAGATTCGATGTACGGGTATAGACGGCCTGGTTCAAGGTGAAATAAGCGCTTCTTGTTTGTGGACTAACATAACGTGTGCCCTGTTTAATACTGACTTTTCGTATTCCACTTTCTGACTAGTGTCCTCATAAGTTTCCTTTAGATCAAATCAAACGCATTTTGAAAAATCCTGCTGCTCCTTACAAGTTCATATTATGTCTTCACTAATTATCAGTCGCAACAAAACTGAAAGCTACACGCATCAGTTTTATTTTGAGATTTGCATTGAATTAATAAACTGCATAGTTTTTTGTGTTGCAATTCCGATCTTGGAGTTTTTTAATTTGATTAAGTCGATATCTGAGAAAGTGAATGTACTAGTCATAAAGTGTGGAACTAACATTTTATTACATTTTTTTTTTTTTTTTTTTTTCAATTTAGTAAATTTCAAAATATTTAGTTGTGTGTTACAAAACTGTCTCAAACCAGGGCACATTATGTTTCTCATAAAACTTGAATAGCTTTTCTTTCATCTAGTTTTAGGTTTTATAGTTTTATCTTAATTAATATAATTACATTTTTTATTTTATTAGAAGTTTGAAATTCCTAAGGTAAGTGGCTCTAGAGAGAGAATTCGAAATAAATGAACTTTAGTTTCTTTGTGTTGTGGAGAAGAAAAAAATCACAATTTTTTCTCCGAAAAGAATTTTAAAAAAAGGCTTAAGCAAGGGAGTATTACATGTTTCTGGTCAGCCGGTGAAAAGTTAGAAACTAAATACCATCTGTTTTACACAAGCGATAACCGGTTCTACGCTGTAAGATGATCTGGAACGAATTCAAATCGCAGTTCCCGACAAGGACCATAAAAATCTTTTCGGAACCTGTCATAAACTTATGTCTACTTTTTCCCAAAACTGAATCAAGAAATAGGTAGAACGAAGACCACTTCAACAATCAAAATGAATGGACCTTTCGATTCCAAAAGATGTAATTTGGTTTCAGAGCTGTAGGGTTTAGATTCTCATATCCCTTAGATATATATATTATTATGATTCATGTTCTTTTCTTTGATAAGCCATGAAATAGATGCTGTTAAAGACTCTTTTGGTTGTGCTACAACATACAGGCCCAATAATGTGCTTCTCTTCTGATGGCAGATTCAGCACTACTCATTTATGTACTCGATCAACGCAGGAGAACTAGAAAGTATATCTATGTGCAATGATCTGAACCATGGACTTTCTTAGTAATTGAGCTATGAATCCTCCTTAATTGATAATATTTTCTCATTGTTTTTTTATCACTTTCAGGGACAGAGAGAGATCTCCTCGCAGAAGTTCCAGCTACAGAAATGGTCGAAATTAAGATAAGAAACATAATTCCTCCCTCCCAAACACCTTTTCGCCACCCATATTTTGACATTCGTTATTATTTTTTTTATTTTTTTTCATTAAGTATTAAGTGATCACTTCATCGGGAAGGAAATCGAGGTAAATAGAAAATCAACAAAATATGATATGTGAAAATGCTTCGTCCGGAAAAGTTGAATTAACATACTGCATCTTTTTCTCTGTGTGATTATGGAATAGTGTATGCACTTACCAGTGACAAAAGTTGTTCACTGGGTTTTGACGCTCTTTTTTTTTAATTTTTTCAGCTCTTTATCCTCCATTTTAGTTTCATGATCGATCGTTAGGTTAAAATTCAGACAATCGGTTCTTCAACAGATCCATGAGATGTGAGCTGAATATTGGAAACGCGATAATTGTTTGTTGACCTATTTAGATGAACAATTTGTTTGGTAAAATTGTTGATTACCTTTTTTAGATGGGTGTGACCGATTTTAGTAAAAAAAGGAAATTAAAGTTCAAATGTTATTTAGAAGCTATTTTAGAACAGTTGGAGTTGACTTTAACATCTCAGTTTAATTTTGAAAAAATCCACTCTAAACAAATCATTTACTTATTGCATCGGACAAACTCATGGATCCGTTTGTACTGCTCTCGACCAGAACTTATGTATCGTCTGACGTTTAGAATCATATATGCTATTGACACGCGTGTCGTTCAAATACAAACTATGTATTCATAAATGTGATTTTTTTTTTATTATGTAGGACACTAATGAACTTGCAATTGACGAAATCTAGTAGGTAAATTTATGTATTGATTTCCATATGTGGCGCAATGGTATAAATTCAATTAAAACTGTTTTGATTGTCTCAAAAGTCGCTAGTTGCTAGTTGATATTTTAGTGGAAACAAAGGATGTCATCTGAGTTAATTTTATCTGAGCAAGCGTGACTAGTTATGAGTTCGAATCCAAAATTATTAGTTGGATTTAAAAACTTTTCTTTGTTCATTTATTTTGTATTGTTATCGCTGCGAGGATTCAAAACTAGACTCCTGTAGTTTTCTAAGTTACTAACTTCTTACCTGTGAATCGTTTAAAGACGATAATTATTACCACTAATCGATTTCTGAATTAAAAATAAATAATGTTGCATATTTTGAATATCAACTGCCGACTTTTGAGACCACAAAAAATGTTTACTATATTTTTCCTATGGTGCGAAATAATTTTAAGGGGTGTCCCAATAAGAACGCAGGCTTTGTATTCTAATACGACATTCTCTTGTAAACTAACCAGAAATAATTACTCGATAGAAAGGTCTAGGTCCGTATTAGAATTCAAATTCATTCTTTTTGTCTATATAGCAAAGATAAAAAAAACTTTGGATCAGTTGGTAAATGTATGAGTAATTTTTGATTTAGTTACTTTTAAGAAATAAAATTTATTCATTGCCACTGCACGACGTTTTTATGTCAAATTAATCAGTGTTCTTCTTTTTAATCAAAAAACGATTGAAATCGAAACATTTGGCTGGAGGTTTTGATAAATAAAATCAATGATCTTTTGGAATCCATTAGTGTTGAATTTTAGAGGAAGACAGGAAGAAATTGAGCTCAAGCTTCCATTCTTTCAGTAGTCACCTACTTTTTGGAGAATTTATATTTAACTACCCCGCGAGCATGGCTCGAAATGGATATTGTTGACCATAATTCTTTTCCTTAATAAAAATAGAAGAAAAGTCTATATCTCAGGGCGTCATTAATATAAGATTTCTAACTCCTTAACTCAGGGCGTCATTAATATAAGATTTCTAACTCCTTAAGAAGTTTCAAAGGCTTAACGTCTCTTTAACATCAGAAGTTTAATTTGGCTTAACGTCTCTTTAACATCTGTTGGTCATTCAACCCACATTGACCTCACCCAGCCTGGGTTGGGCCGGAAAAATGAGCCAACGATACGTGGTGTTCCCAAGCGGTCACCCATCCAAGTACTGACCACGCCCGGACGTTGCTTAACTTCAGTGATCTGACGGGATCTGGTGTATTCAACGTGCTAATTTCCGTTCAAATAATATTTCTTTAATTGAGAGAGGCAAACATATACAGTTGAATGTTTCAGACTAACCATATACAGATTTACATTCTCAAAATCAGGCCAACGGATGGCACATTGAATATACCGGTTCCTGTCAAATCGCTGAAAACAAGCAACGTCGCGATAATATTTCCCATGCGTGAAGCCGGTTTAGGGATGTCACGTATTCGGTTTGGAGAGAGTACTTAGCTCCATGATGACTTTTGGGTAGTTGTTACTGATAGCAGCTAAACGACAGGGAGGTTACATCAAATCAAAGTTACTCAATGGTAAGAATGAGGCGTTTCAGAAAAATACCGAGAACTCGACAGGGAGGTTACATCAAATCAAAGTTACTCAATGGTAAGAATGAGGCGTTTCAGAAAAATACCGAGCACTAGGTACATTCTCAAATCCAATTTCAATATTGAAAATTACTTCCCGGAGTTATGGATTTGGTACAAGGCCCGAATGGAGCAACACTTTAGCCGAATGGATGCGATCAGCGAACTTCATGAGAACAAGTTTGTTTATTTTATCAATATAAGCCTTAAGATGACCCCCCCCCCAGAGAGGTTAGGAAAAGTTTTGATCGGCCATGCCTCGATGATGAAGTTGTTTTTCCGGTAAAAAACGAAGTTGATCCCTATAAACTCTTGCACCAATTCGGACAAAAAATGTCTTCTTAGGACAACAGTATGTTCTTCTGTTGCTCCATTCGGGCCTTGTGTCCCACCCGGAGTAATTATTTTCAAGTTGCTATCATCATCAAATTTTTGCTATCTTCAAAGAGATATTTGTGTAGAAATATTTTTGTGCGCGCCGTAAATTTGAATTTGAAAACAGCGAAATACATTATAGAGGAGAAACTGTGCTAGTATTGCTAATATCTTCATTGTTCAATTAAAACTTAAATATTAAATAATTTGGTTCCTAAATAATAATCACGATTGTTGAAAGATCATTGTGCGACAGACTCCTAGAGATATCTTTGCGTCATGTTCAGTTAGAGTGTTAAATATATAACTTGTAACTTTCATTAACAACTATGACGGGTTTTGTGATAACGATATCCTGCGATGACTTTTTTACTGATCCCCGAAAAAACATTGCTCTTTATCTCAATCACAGCAAGATGAAAACTGTTCGAGATTTGAAAAACCGGATACAGTCAATCATCAAGCAAGACTTCTTCCTCCTTTGGAAACCCAAGGATGAAGTCGAGTTCTACTATCTCATGGAGGATGAGGAAATTCATTTCATTCAAGTGAATGATAAGTTGAGGTAACTAAAAACACTTCTCCGCATTCATTTTCAATAAGTGCCATGTAATTATACGACAAAAAATGTCTTCTTAGGACAACAGTATGTTCTTGATTACACTTTATTAAATAAATAGACAGTATGTTCAAGTGAAATCAATTTAGTTTCACTGACCACTTCTTCTTATTTAACTTCACCTTTTTCCAATTCTATGTGAAGTGGGTGTTGCCTTCCTTAATTCTACCATGCCACAGCCCTCCCTTTAGTGCCCTCCCTCTTTAACTGTACCCTTCCCTAGCACGGTAACCCTCGCACTATCCATGCGTAGAAACATAGATTTCTGTCAATTAACGTAAGAAACGTCACAATAAAATACAATCAATTTTCAATTAAGAAACAAAAGACAGGAAACCCCCATTCTTAATCAAATGAGCCAATTGGGTCGGTGCTGAACAGTTCACAGACATCCGCCCTATCTGGTTACAAAGAGGAAAACGTCTCCTCGGTTAACAAGTAGGAGATTTACTCGAAGATATATGATTACAATGTATTGTATGCAGAATCTTAAAGAAAAAGATCTTGTTACAACTACAGCTAAAATTCAATGTGTTTACACCAGTATACTGAAAAAACTACATACCGGGGGGAGGTCTCTCCCCTCTCTTCAGGCCTGCTTATGAGTGTGTCTTGGTATAGGCTTACGAGCCAGATCATTCATTCAATTTTTCAGTTACATACATTTCTCCACTTATATTTGTTTTCGTATGTACCTATAATTTCAGATTGTCCAAAATTAGTGAAACTACAAGGCGAGAATATGATGAGAAAACAGGATCAAAGAACAGTGTACCAGAAACTTCAAGTGTCACTGAGGAAATTATTTATAAATCCAAAATTGAAAATAGTGTAGCCAATGGAGATCATAAAAAAAGTGATTATGACGATGAGTTGATGGAATATGAAGATGTTGTTGACAAAGGAAAGAAACGAAAAAGGATAAGAAAACATAAATCAAAAAAGAAAATAGATAATATTGAAGTTGAAAATACACCAGTGCTTAATAGAGCACAACACTTTTTGCAAACTACTGACAAAGATGAATTACTAAGTAACAAAAGTCATATTCGATTTGACTCTGAAGAAAACATTCACGTAATAAATGATTTGAAGAAAAAAACTAAGATAGAAATCCCTCAAACAAACGGTGAAAAGAATGTTTTACAAAAGGAACCCTCATTTTTTAATGGTGAAAGTGATATATCTGCCATAGATGAACCAACATTAGCATATTCTGGAGAACATAGTTATTGCTCAGATTTAAAAAAGAAGAAACACAAAAAATCTAAAAAGAGGAATAAAGAAAAGACTGAAGATAAATTAGAAGTCAAGGGAACTGATATTCAGAGGGGTATTTGTATAGACACGGTTGATAGTGCGTTTGTGAATTCCTGTGAAGACAAGAAAATCGATGATGATATTAGCTTCAAACAGATTTTTGAGAATGAAAAAATCATCTCTACCGAATTACCTCACATGAATGGAGTTATTTCTTTAAAGCCTTCTGAAAAATTAGAATTCTCAAACAAAAGTTCTTGTTTAAAAATTATAAACGTACCTGAGAGTAGTTCTATCGTAAATAAGAAAAAATCGAAGAAACCTTATGTGAATTCTTTGTCAAATTTTCTAAATCATTTACGTCAAGAGGTAACTGTTAATTCAGAGAAAAAAACATCCGACAAGAAAACAGAGCTTCCCGCCAATAAAAAATGTGATCAAATCAATGAAGGTAATCTAAATATTTCAAATGGTGAAGAGCGAATTCTTATTGATGTCAAACGAGACCGTTCTCCAAAAACAAATTTAGAAATCAAACAACAAAATATTTCTTTATTAGAAAGTTTAAATTGTTTGAAAAACTATTCTAATAATGGTCCAATTATATTTGAAAGGACAAATTCTAAGAGAGTAGTTCATAAAGATAAGGCAGTCAATGAAAATGGTCTAGTACACGAACCTAAGACTGATGATACTAAAATGGAAGAAAAGTCAGAAAGCAGGAGTAGATCTAGTTTTTCTGATAGAAATGATCTCATTCAATATATAAAATCAAAAAATAATATTTTCCCCTCTCTACGTAAACATCCCGAAGAAAACGATATAATATTGTTCAAAGTTTTGAAGATGGATGCTTCGTACAATCCGTCTCTCTCAGACTATATTTGTGGTGAAGTCAAATCAATATGTAACACATCATCTCAGCTTGAACTTGATATTCTGTACGGATTGGAAGAATTAAAACCTCCCAAAGGAAAGTTTAGTCTGGAAGACGAGGAAGAAAATTCGGAGGTTGGATTGCCAACTCTTCAATCACTCAACTGGAATGAACTTTATGAAACATGTAGAGTACCTTGGTCTAATTAGTGTATCGATTCTTGACGAATTTCGATAGTCGATAGTTAAAAATTTAAACATCCTTCGTGATTGTTTGAATTTAAACAATAACAAAAACATTTCTGATAGCGATTGTTTGAATTTAAACAATCACAAAAACATTTCTGATAGCGATTGTTTGAATTTAAACAATCACAAAAACATTTCTGATAGCGATTTCTTCATCTCACTGAGAGACCCTGATTTAGCTTTACAACGAAGTCGGAACTTTTCAAGGTTTACTAAATCTTCAAAATTATATGATATTTCGTGTGGTTGTTTAGAAATGTTAATTGAACAGTGTGAAGACAATTGAGTATCCAATGTAAAGGTAAAAGTGATACTATGTAGTTGCGTATAGGTCAAAATACAGTAAACTATCTTGGAACCAATGGGAGATGCTTAGTCCTGATCAAAGCTGTTTGCTATCAAAGGCCATGTTAAAAAATAAATTAAAAAAACTCATACATGTGAAAACGTTTCCTATAGTTATAAATACGAGGTAAACAGTTTACATGTCTGAACTAAATATATTTCTTTATTTCCAGTGATAGTGGAGGGGAAGAGAAAAATCCGCTCTGGATACCTCGATGCTGACATCAGTGGTCCTCCAGTCAGCTGAGTAATGGACTGCGGCGAGAATCCGTTGCTGCCAACTCCCAGCCAACCTGAGGTTATGTGAAACAGCCCAGCGCCATCGAGCAGACCTACCCCGAACCATACGTTTGTGCGATAGGAGTACTGGGTCCCTACAACGCTGGGTGCAATACACTAAAACTTCTCCCCCTACGCTACCACTGGATTTTACTTGGTTCCCCGGGAACTTAGAACAATACTTCCAGTACATGTTTGAACTACCCTTTCCTAACTACAATAAAATTTCTAAATGGACCAAATTGGGAAGCGCAAGTTCGAACCCAACCGACTGCGCCGTGTCATACGTCTAGAGATTAAACAATAACTCTTAAGGTACTTAATGACTCTAATATAATTATTGTAATTACTTAAACAAATTATAATATTTCTAATTATCACAGGGCACAGGTAGCTATTCTGAATTCACAATGAGGTCTCCATTTTTATCGACTTCAGGGTTATATTAAAAAATGCTGGTTCATTTTGTTTTCAGAATTTTTTCATCGGAATGTCCCTTCATTACCGACCGGAGACAAACAATAAAGTGATTTTTCATAATGAATTGACCATAGACATATTTTTTGATTAATTTTGATACCTAGGTACGTAGAAATTACGAAACATGGTTGCAAAAAAAAACTATAATTTTGTATTGAAGATTTTTTCATGGAAATGGCCCTTTTAATGAATCCATAAATTCTACCTCCTTTTAATCCAGTAATAAACATTCTTTTTAAAAAAGTGCTACTTCTGAAGTTTGGACCTTCAGTTTAACACTAGATTCATACTGAATCGCTTCCCACCCTCAGAAACAATCAGAACTGAAATAAATCGCTCGCGTTCAGAAGTTTGAACATCTCGGCAAATTTACTCGGCAAGTTCAATAAAATCAACCGGAATTTCCTCTGTGAACTTAGAATTGGGTAACCCGAGAGCCAGTTCTAGTTTCCTAGCCTCCAATTTGGTTTTATATATTTGGAGGTTGAGCAGTTCTATTTGAAGCTGTTGCTTCACGTCAGTCGAATGTGTTGGGAGTTGAGTTGCTGCTTCAGGTTGTTCGGGTTCTGAAAGAAATCAAATAATCATTTTTGTGCGTGATTAATATTATTCAAGCAAAATATCATCCATTATTGATTTTGTTTCCTAAATGATTTTTATTTTCTCAATCATACAAGTTGTTTCTGAATATGCGAACCTCTCAAATATCTCGATAATGGATTTGCATTTTTAGATTTAAAAACAAAAATCCTTCATCATGAATATTAGTTAGTAAAAAATTATTATGCGGATTCATGTTTTTTTGCAACGTTCCAAATTTACACACTAACCTCACTTTTTCAAAAAGAACCATTTTTTTAAATTTCATTTTTGAAACCGTCGTGAAATGAACATTCACATTTTATGTTTCTTTTTTCCATTTTGTTTCTTTCTGCTGACATAAAACACTATATAATTATGACACATCAATTAATTTACGGAACTTTGCCTGAATGAGATGAGTCAGGGGAAAAGGCCGATGTTGACTCTTTACGTTGTTGACTCTCTTGGTCTTAGTATTATTGAAAGCCCGCCACTTTTATAATTATTTTACGATTTTTTTTAAAATATTTTTTATAATGTCTATAAATGAAAATGATCAGAGAGATGATAGGAGAATAAAAAAGTATATATTTTAGAAAAATTTTGTTCAGTTTTATTGCACTAGAAAAACAGTAGCATTCTTTTCCTCAAACCTATGTCATTGTGACCTTTAGCAAAGAGGGTGTAAATCACCCAGGTAACGAGTCAGCAAAAATCAGTCCGCAGGTCAAAGAAATTAAATCAAATTTCTGTGGGCATCCTGTTATTAATACTTAAATTTTCGTTTGTTTGGCGAAACTCGTCATTAATCATATTAACTCGCTTTATATTTTTAATATTTCATGGCTACAGCCGAATGTACCAGGGTAAATTATGTAGGGGTATAAAAAAAAAACGTACTTATTTTCGGTGCCTTCCTCCTCCACTGCACATTAGATAGATCTGAATTATTTGAACTATTTGTTTGCTCTGTATCCTCAATTGGTGAGTGATATGATACTTCCATAGAGTCCTGTAGTAGTTTTTGGAACTGGTCTTCTCTTGTTTCTTCGGATAAGTTTCCGAAGGATAATACGGGTGTGTCTTTCCCTATTATTTCGAGGATGATCTCGTCGGCCTCGTTCAATTGGGCATTGTCCTTCTTTGCCTAAAAAAATAGAACATTATCAGTATAAATTACGAGCAACTAATTCAACGTTAAAACCAGTTGCCATTTATTTATTACTATGCGGTGTCTTAGATTATTGTCTATTGGTGTGGTATTGTCCTCGACGAAAAACGTAGGCATCACAGTTTTAAAAGATTTAAAAAGTCGGTACATACGGAACCATTCATATTGATTTTATTTGTATTAGGTATATTGTATTCATTTGTTGATATGACCGTTTTTTAGTATTAAGGAGCGCGGTAGCGCTCCGCCCTGCCTAGTAAAAAAACAGTTGCTACAAAGAGTATTATATTATACGCCAAAGAACACATTACCGGTTTCAGGTAATTTCAGAAGAAAAAGTACATGCGTTGGGATAAGACGCTTTATTTCCTCCGACGGGGGCAAGATTAGAGATGAAAAAAATAAAGTTTCATTAAAATCGGTTAAGTCAAACCGGGAGATATGGGCTTCTGAAAAGAGCATTTTTTTCTCTTCGTGTTCTGCTGCTGCTTCTTTTTCTTTGGTCTATTTTGAACCCCGCTATCCTTACTTCGGAATACCTAATGAGTCTAAGTTCCCACCCCACAGCAGTGATATTTTTGGGGGGATATATATTTAACACCTAACCTAAATCTAATAATAATAATTATGTGAAAGGGGAGGGGTGCTTCCTCTCGGGCCCACACTTCTCAAATATCCTATTTTTTTATTCGAGGATTTTTTGGAGAATATATCAGGAACCGTTATTTTTCCCCTAGGGCCGGCTTTTCCAAATATGGGAAACTTAACCATTTTCACTCGGTTTTTCATTTTCTCCGAGGACCTTTTTTACAGAAACAAATTAATGGTAAGGGTTACTAATCTAAAACACTTTTATTTAGGTCAACTTAAAAGGTTCATTATTGAAAATAATGAATCGAAATTTCTGACGATAGATTATTTATTTATTATTACGCGCGACTAACAAAAGATTGATAGTATCTGCTTACCACTGTTGTTTTCTTAAGGTTGGGCCACCAAATATCTCGCATGTAATGTGGGTCTTTTCCAGTAACAGCTCCAATGGATATTGCGTATTCATAAATTGCCTTCCACGCCTTGGTTTTGTCTGATTTAGTAAGTTGGTTGCTAAATGCACCAAATAAGACGTCCTTTTTTTCCTTTATTTTATGGAGGACACACACATGCAACTTTCTTTTTGCTTCCCTTTTTCCCATTTCACAGTGGGTATTGCTTTAGTATAAAATATAAATATAGGTAATCTTCTTGATAAATATAGTAAACTACATATTTAAATTATTGTTCTTAATAAAATAAAGAAATTAATAATTTAAAAGAAATATGCTTTTAAAATTTACCGTTTCCGTTAAATGTTCTAGTATTACAAGTTCTGGTAGGTACTTTTAGTATTACTAATTCTTGTAACTTTAGTTTCACGTTTTTTTCACAATAAATCTCAGGACACTCATAATACAAGTGAAATTTTACAAATTCTTTTTTTTATTGATTGAAATTTTGATAAGAAAATACCAGAGAGTAGAAAATACAAGTGTTTCTGCTCATTTCACCACCTTATTTTTTTAGCAAGCTTCTAGGGACTATAATATTAAGCGGGTCGCAAAATTAATCTGAGAATAAAATCCACTCTAATAAAATAGGTAAGGCTCGCATAATAATATATTTTGGCACTTTCAATATATTACACCTCGAAATCATGATACTGAGGAGAGACAAGGTATGATACTCACTATCCCAAATTCGGCTAGAAGTATGTATGACGACATATGGACCATGTGAGTGGCTCGCATGGCATCGTAAAGGTGACGAGTTTAATGATAATAGGTCCGGCAATGGTTCTGGAACCAGGAAGGAGTGGCCCGCAACCCTTTGAATTGTTTAACGAATTTTAACCCAATTAGAGAGGTTAGGAAACGTTTTTACGGCCATGTCTCCATTGCATATGTAAAACCGTCCAAAATGAATCCATGACGTCTAATAAAAAAGGGGAGTATTTTTATAAAAATATTTTAATTTTTTGAAAAGTGTTGCCAGATACTCCTCCCCGGTTCTAGATCCGCCCGGCAATAAATGATTCACGAATCAATTATCATCAAATTAAATTAATTAATGTTGTAGACATTTAAAAGACTTTTAAATTATATTAATTTTAGGCTTTGAATAATATGTGACCATGGAATTAAAAGACCAGAATGTGCTTTTTTCCAAAAAGTTTACAGTTTGGATTTTGTACGATCCTTATCACATGATATAACTTTCACGACTTTTATCAGTAGATTTGATATCTTGATTTGTATTTCTAGATTCTACGGTATTGTTCCTGAGATGTCATACAAAGTTTGGTAAGTAATGCCTATTTGTGAAGATCAGTTTCACTTTACACCCTGTTCAATTTTAACACCGTTATATATTGCGCATAGTTTGCAAGTGATAAAGATCACTTAGGCCCGATCCTACCACGACGAGTTTTCAGGGAGTTTCATTCTTGTTCGATTTTTTTTGCTTAACATCTATTGGACATTCGAGATGTGGGTTTCACCCTCCATTCGGTGGAAACTTATAAACCAGCTACCCAGTTTGACATCTCCCAGGCTGGGTTGAGCTGGATTAATAGCCATCATCACGAAGGCGCGAACCTTCGTGGACAGCCACTTGGTAAAAACACCCTCAACTCCAGTGATCTCAAAGTGCCATTAAGTCTATACTAATTGCTCATTCATTTCTTTCCAGTATGGTGTCTGACTTTTTCTACCCTAATGTCGGCGGCGTGGAGGAGCATATTTTCAACCTGTCCCAATGTCTCCTGCAGAGAGGCCACAAAGTCATCGTCATCACTCATGCCTACAAAGATAGAGTTGGAATTCGTTACATGACAAATGCGCTCAAAGTCAGTATCTCTTATTTTAGTAGCAAGCTGTGGGTAAAAAAATCTATGTAATTACTCTTTGACCAAAAGCCTAGGGTTGCTAGAACACATACTTTCAAACTCAAAATAGTCCGATGATTTTTTTTCTTTATTCCTTCGCTTTCTTACTTTGAAAATAACGGTGAATTTGTTAAATGCTGCTTTTCCCCACCATATCGTCACATATTTGTTTTGGTCTTTTCTTGAAAAAATGTTGTTGAAATGTTGAAATCTGTTTCCATTTTTGAATCATCGAATTCATCGCAATGTGACATCGTAATTGGTTTCGAATTCGAAATTTTTAATACTAATATTTTACATTTGAGCTACGTCAAAACGGACAATTATCGCATTTATGTCCAAAATCAACTGCTTTCATCACTATATTTTTTTTTAAAAAAAAACTAGCCATGATAAAAGCCACTCTTAGACTCCAAGACCTTTTATTAATTGTTTCAGGTTTATTATTTGCCAATTAAAACATTTTACAACCAGTCAATCCTTCCTACTATGTTGTGTTCAATACCTTTGGTGAGACATATCCTTTTAAGAGAAGAAATTTCCATTGTTCATGGACATTCAGCATTTTCAGCTCTGGCTCATGAAACAATGATGATTGCAAGACTGTTGGGCTTGAAGGTGAGGGGATCTTGATTGTTCCGGATTATTATTTTCAACAATGAACCTTTGGAATTGGCACTAAAAAAAAAAAAAAAAAAAAAAAGACGCCCCCTCAGTTTTGATATTTTACGTTGTTGTTTTTTTTCTCAGAATAAAAAAACTAAAAAACAAAATGTGACCATTTGTTGACCAGTGGTTTGTGATACATAATTTATGAATATCTTTACATCGTGCTTTATAATAGACATTTTTCTAAATTCCTATAAAAGTTGTATAAACAAAAATCGACTTTTACTGACAAAAAATCATTGCCAATTTAAATTACATTACTCTTGATTTTTGCTTCCCTTTCTAAAAAAAAAAAACAGAAGCAAATTCCGTCTGGTCAAAATAAATCACTTTTCATTTCAATCTTTTCAATTCTATTNTTTTTTTTTTTTTTTTTTTTTTTTTTTTTTTTTTTTTTTTTTTTTTTTTTTATCTGCTTCAGACTGTTTTTACGGACCATTCCCTGTTTGGGTTTGCAGATTCATCGGCCATTGTTACAAATAAGTGTTTGGAAATTTCCTTGGCAGCCTGTAATCACTGCATATGTGTGTCCCATATTGGGTAATGACCATTATTTTTATTAATATATTAAGAATACTGTTATACCCTCTGAAAAATTAACGGAATTGGCTTTGGAGGGCCCATTTTTGAAAGTTCAAAATTACCAAAACAATTTTCCCTTTCTTCTACCAAATTCGACAAGTTTACGACCTGATATTTCGGAAGTTGCGACAACCTTTCAACAACAAAAACTCTGCCAATGTGACACCTGGGTTTATTATTTTTCTGGCAAAAAATAATAAATTTTTTGGGGGGTACCCCCCACAAAAATTTGAGGGGGATTATCATGATGATTCCAAATCTAATTAGACCCTAAATTTGACATACTTACCAAATTTGAAGTCTCTGGCTCTTACCATTCTCTTTTTAGACAGGATTAATGAAAACCGCTTTAAAGCGGTAAAAACCGCCAGCGGTATATTTGATTGAACCCAAAAGTTTTGGAGATAGCTGAGACCCCAAATGTGACATACATATAAAATTTCAAATCTCTAGCTCTTACCATTCTCCTTTTAGACAGCGATACTGAGAACCGCTAAAAAGCGGCAAAAATCGCCAAGGGTGTATTCGATTGCACCCAAAAGTTTCGGGGCACAATTAGAGCCCAGATGGGACCTATACACCAAATTTCATCCAAATCGGTCAACGCTAAGTGGCAAAAGTGCCCATCACGGCGTACGGCGGACAAACGGATTTTTTTTTATTCGATTTTTGGATTCTACGTACCTTGAAACGTATAATATCAAATTTTGAGGGGGGGTAATTTTTTTTTTTTTTCGTGACGATTCCAAAGGTTCATTATTGAAAATAATAAACCAAAAGTGGATCGGGTCAAATATTAATACGAATTATTGAAGGTAAAATATTTTAACGGTGGAAAAAAAATCTATGTTAATTTCTGGTTTATTATTTTCAATAATGAACCCAGGAAAAAAATAGCACCTCAAAATTTGATATTTTACGTTTTAAGGGAATCGAATAAAAAAATCCGTCCGTACGTAGCGTCGGTCGTGAGCGGCAGAGTATTTAATTTACTGAGAGTATTTAATTTATTTTCAGAAAAGAGAACACAGTTCTGAGAGCTCGAGTGAATCATTACAAAGTATCCGTCATACCGAATGCGGTGGACACAACGGTGTTTGTTCCTAACGTCTCTAGACGACCTCGCGATAAAAGTAAGTTGATCGTGTGTTGCAGGCTGCTTGAAATAATTGTGAATGAATTTACCGATCTGAGAAACTTAGAAATAGCTTTCAATTTAAAATAATCTGAAGGAAACCTGGAAGTCTGAATTCATACAAAGGTTAAAGAAATATTCTCCCCTAGAATTCCTCTGGCATTTTGTATAAGTCACTTCTACTGTCCATCTGATTTTGGGATTGTGAAGCTGGGTGACATTTTTTTGAAGCCTTTAATGCATATTTAATATTTATATATGTCATTAAATTATTTTCAGTAATAATATTCGCATTCACGTGGTGTACCCTGGGTAATGCTGAAGAACTAAAACCCAAGATGTGACATCAGAGTTTTTTTTTATTTACTATTTTTTGTCCTGCTGCCTCACTAACTGCGATAACTTTTCCCTACAGTTATGATTGTCGTTGTGAGTCGGCTTGTTTACAGAAAGGGTGTTGATCTCTTAGCTCAAATCATCATCGAACTGTGTTCCATACATTCCAACGTAAGTATTGACATCTTTATATTCGTGCCCTCACTTTATATTGTAGCCTATATGAGCCTTATACGTTTCTGTAGAGAGGGATGGCCGTTTTGGGTGGTCAGTATTATCTAAATAATATTTTGCGCGAACATAATTTTGCAAACTATGTCCTTAATTGAGGACATAGTTTGTCATAGTTAAACATATTTAGACATAGTTAAACGGCCATCTAACACTTTCTCGTTTTGAGTTGATATGTTGTCGCGATAAAATTTAAGATATCGGACCGTGATTTGCCAAATTTGGTCAATAAATTAGAAATTTGGGCGTAGGTAACTCGAAAAAGGCATGAAATATTTTAGTTCTTATAATTTTTCTTTTTGGGGGTCCATTCCCAAAGATTTGTTGTCTATCTGCTACCATTTGGCCTGTAGTATTCGAACAGACAACCCCTATCACATACATGAGAGTACACATAGATTTCCGATTTATATATTTAGATACATTTTGAGTAAAGGCCAGGTTGTTGTTTTCTCCTTGACAGGTTCACTTTCTGATTGGAGGGGATGGTCCAAAAAAATGGTTGCTTGAAGAAGTTCGAGAAAAGAAATCTTTGAGCGACCGAGTAACATTGTTAGGAGGTTTAGAACATTCTCAAGTACAGGGTGTTCTAACACAAGGTCATATCTTTCTGAATACTTCTCTAACTGAAGCATATTGTATGGCCATTGTAGAGGCAGCTTCGTGTGGGTAAGTTGAGAAGGAAATCATTCCATGACCGCTTTTACTTTCACTATATTTAGGGGGTGGGGGAAAATTAGTTGTCATGTTGTTGAACTTATAGGCGATTTCTCTTTTCTAAATCTATATTTTTGTTTAAAAAATAAAGAAAAAAATTCCAAATACTTATTAAATTTTTGGATCCAATTTTTTATATCTCCAGACCAATTGCGGCTTCGCTTTTATAGTTCTCTCCAACAATGGTGTCGTTTGTTTTTATCAGTTTGATATCAGAACTACGTCGTGTGAGCCAAAATAAGAGAAAGAAAAACATTAACAAGGGAAATTTATTTTAGGTTCATTTTTTAACTTAAAGATAAAAAAATATGCAGGTTTAAAGCAACTACTAGAACCCTAGACAAACGCTGTATTTGTCTAACCAAAAAATTCTCAGAATTTGACACCGCTTCAAACTTGCGCCTAAAGAATGGAAATATCTTTAGTGTTTCAGTAAAACTCATCAAAAGCTGATTTAAGTTTTGACTCGAGTAGTCTTGTGCTGGTTTTAGTGGCATGGTCCCTGGAGATACCTACTAAAGGTTCTGAGTTACGCCAACTCTTTGACTTAAATATGAGATGGTCATCATTGTGGACTAAACCAGTGGTTCCCAACCTTTTTCCAATGATCGCCCCATTTCAGAGTTTTTACGAAGTAACATTTCTCTCAACGCCCCCCTTAGTAACAAAATTTTAATAATTTTAGTAAAATTTTTATATTTTAGTAAAATACAAATAAAATTGAAAACCAAAAAAATGGAGGAAATGGACGCGCCGGGATGGCTGCATATGTCACTTTCCTTTGTTTTGTTTTGTAAGGCAAATTGTTTGCGTTAAAATTAAAATANAAAAAAAAAAAAAAAAAAAAAAAAAAAAAAAAAAAAAAAATCCAAGGAGAAAGAAAACATAGAGATCTAATCTCAAATATTAAGAATATCTGCAGGGTGTCTAAAAAAGAAGATCAATTCAATATCTTAAGAACGAATTTGAATTTTGAAAAACGCTGAAACACGTATATCTTTATTTCAAAGGGAAATTTTTTTTGGCGGTTTTCAAATATTTGACAAAACAGGACCTCAGTTATTCCAACTTGAAGTTAATCGCCACTCCAATTGGAGAGGGGGTGAACTTCAACTTGGAATCACTGCGGTCCTGTTTTGCGTGCAGATATTAAATCAATCTCTTACTACTTTCATATTATTTTATTTTTCAAAAATATATTACAAAAGGGGTTTAAGATTTTAATGTTGACCCCATGGGACCTCCCCTAAAAATGTCCTAAATTTAAAACCTAAAGTTTAGAAATATAATATATATTAGAATGGGGAAATAACTAAATAAATAAATTATAATAATAAAAAAAAAGTTTCTCCTTTGGAATAAAGTAATACGAAGTGCACCGTTTTTCGAAATTTACTATTCTTAACATATAAACTTCCGCTCCTTTTTTTGTTCCGCTCCCTGTATGTTTATTTTTCACTTTTTATGTTAATGACTGCCCTCACCTTGATGTGTATTACATAAGTTTTGAATGTCTGGTTTAATATTGGATAAATATAGTCGCAAATCTCCCCTCTTCATGATATCGAGCTTGTTCCTTTCCCATGTCTTTAAGTGACACACGGCACTAAACCCTTTTTCTACCAGGTATGTGGTAGGAAACGCCAGAATTAATATTCTTACAACATTTCACAGAATTGGATACGAATCTTTAACGCGTGGCCAGAACTTTTCATATCCGCACGCCTGGTATACACATTTCATTTCGATATCATGCTTGAGGTCAATCAGATATTCTTGTTGAGAAGTTGAAATATTGGAGTACCCAGTCAGGTACTTCTAAGTCTGACAAATCTTGAAAGCGGCTCTGTAAATCTTCTTTCAATTTTTCAATGTGAAGTCATTATATTTGAAGATCTGCTTGATTCTTTAGAATGGGGATTTAGTTAGTCCAGTTTAGTTATTTCCCCATTCTCATCTTCTTCATATGTAGCCTTCAGCTTTGGAAACCTATTGAGATCTTTCCGACTTATATTCTCTTTTAGGAGGTCTAACTTCTCTATGAAAGCTCCCATGATTCCCCTGGCTTTGATGATGGTTATATTTTATAGATCAAAATAATTAATATACTTATAGCCCCCGAGATTCTAATCACCCCCTTCCACCGCCCCCTTCTCTTTAATGCCCCCTCACCGCCCCATTCTATCTAAAGCCCCCCTCAAATTCTCATACCGCCCCCCGGGGGCGATCGCCCCAGGTTGGGAATCGCTGGACTAAACTAAAGTTTCTGAATTGCCCCAAGTCCTGGACTAAAATATGAGAAGGTCATCATTGTGGACTAAACTAAAGATTCTGAGTTCCCCCAGGTCCTGGACTAAAATATGAGAATTTTATCATTGTGGACTAATATTTTTGAGCCTCCAATCATTGGAAACCGATTAGAAGCTAGCCAAATTTCTGAATTTTATTTTGGAATTTTTTTGTTTCAGTTTACAAATTGTGAGTACAAAGGTAGGAGGAATACCTGAAGTACTGCCACCTGAGTTGATTTACCTGACTGATGCTAACGTCCCATGTAAGTTAATAGTACATCGATGTGTCAGGTCTAATTTTCCATCATGAGTAGCCCAGTTGGTATAGTGATGGATTTCTAACCAAGATGACGTTGGTGCTTTGCGGAATGGTATATAAAAGTAACTGTAATGATTGTCCCGCCCACTACATCGGTGAATTTTGACAATATCTTAAAAAACCTATGTATCAACATCAATATTATTTTTTTTAAAAAAAAGGAAAGCATAATACTGCCCTAACTATATTGCAGAAAAGAATAATAACATGTCTTTAAACAAAAACATAATTTTAATTTCGAGGAACTAAAAATCATTGGTAATTTTTAAAAAAGGTAAATTTTTAGAGACCTTCCATATTAACTCTTCCTCTTTGTGATAGTATTAACATCGTTCTGGTGTGATGCTGACAATCTGAGTATTCTTGAAAGCTTTTCATTTCAGAATTCATTTCAATTATATTCTGAATCGATATTGTCATTTAAAAAATACAACTAATATGCTGTGCAGAATGAAATTCAGCAACAACTTGGGCAAATTTTGTTTGACCAGCATTAGTTTAACACAAATTAGGGAGTTGATATGGATTGGTGGTGTAGGGTGGGTAAGGCGGTCTCCATCAAATACTTGACCAGTTTATTTTTATTTTTCAGCATTACTGGCTGGTATTCAATTAGCGATTTCTGATCTCAAAAATAACAAAGCTCTCTGCCCTTATAAATGTCATCTAACAGTAAAATCACTTTACAGTTGGGTCAATGTAACCGAACGGACTGAAATTGTATATGAACGAGTAACTCAAGAACAAATTAAAAATTTATCCAAAATTTTGAAAAGGTTAGTTTTAAATTTATAAGTAGGTATATTTGTTTTTACTGTTTCAGTGTAGTAGTACTCGTCACAGCATATATTACCATTCTAAAGCAGCTGTGTGAAATTCCCCCTTTTTATTACTAGGCTAACTAAGGTGTAGCCCCTCGTGACGTTGAAAAAGTCAACCATATTTGGTACCCCCGGACGAAGTCCCATCATAGAACGCACCTCTACATTACTTAACTTCAATGGCCTGACGGGAACTGGTGTACCCAATGTAATGAATCTTTGACTCAGCAGCAGATTCAATATGATTTAGTTTATTCCTCATAAATAGGCGAACTGACTAGCTTGTTACCGGAAAGTTCTCGGTGGGCCGTGAAAGAAAAGAGTAGGGAAGGGAAAAACGTAAAAATAGAACGAAGGAGGGAGGGAAAAAAGAACTCGAGGAAGGAAAAGAGATGGGCCGCGCCAACTTCAGGAAAGCTGGCTAATGATGTATACATATTCATACAGTATGGCCTTCTCTGGCTATTCCACTCCATTCGTTTTATATCTCAAAATGAGATATTTCTTTCAGCCACCAAAAAATTTCACCGTAGAAGTTATTATATTTTATTTGTCTGTTTCAGCCACCTGGCGACCGGTGTGTTTCCATTTCTTCTCATCATAAGCCTGATGTATCTGATACTGCAATTTCTGGACTGGTGGTTTCCTAGGAGTGTAAGTATACAAGTATGTTTTTAACACTCACATTTGCTTTTGTGGGATGAACTAAAATTTTTTGACATAATAGACAAGTACAATGCCATTTATTTTTTGGTTTATTATTTTCAATAGAATTCTGATTGATTTTTTTTTCTTTCTCCGCCACATAGTAGCAACCATTGTCTCCTCAAGAGGAAGACTGAAAAATTGAGCCTTTTTAATTGGATGGGTCCATAGGTTGATCAATGACAAAACCGTGTGATTGTGTAGTACTTCTTGTTTCCCAACATTACAGTTGGGACACTTGTCTTTGACCTTGTCATCAATCCTATGATTAAAATTTACATTACACCATCCAGAGCTATGGTGGAACGCGTTTTCCCTAGAAGGTCTGTATCTTCTTCAACCAATCACTGGAGGTTGCTCGTTGAGTACTCGGTTACTCGTAGTCATTTACAAAATGGGCGACTCTTGAAAAAATCCTCATGGACTACGGAGAAGTGCCACTATGCAACCACATTGAAAATTTCGTCCGCCCACCATGACAGTAGAATTAACTGGAGTAGTCCTGTCACAGTATTACAGTAGTTTCATCAAGTTATCTCTATGTTTTATGTTAATTCACTATGCCATACAATTCAAAGTATTAGGAAGCAATGACAAACTGCTTTAGGATTGAGCTACAATTCTTGTCAGTAGTGTGGGATTGACTGTTTTTTTTCTTTCAATTTTCAATCTTGGTATTGGGAGTAGAATGCTTTCCAGTGAGAATAGTGCCTATGACAAGGAATGTGAACGACTTTGGATGGCAGTCTTAATCTTTGGTTTGAGTAGATTGCGTCAACTAACTTGAAGCAAATGTAAGCGCAGGTTGCACGCAACTGGTTTCAAATAAATTGTGTTCTAGTTGAATGATGGACAGATATTCATTACTTTACATTGCCGAGGTCACAAAAAAGCTGCAAAATGATTGCATAGTACGCGGACGGTCTAAAGGCATTCGCCTGAGAAGCCCTATAATAAATTCTCATGATATGTGCTTGACAGGATATAGATATTGCTCGTAACTTCAAGTTTCCAGAGAACTTATTGCAGACATCTTCCTTAAGATTTTCTTCTGGCGATACTTCGGGAGATCATAGTGTAGGAAATAGTCACAAGACAGAACATGTGAACTGGAATCAAACCAATGGACAATACAATAAACAGACTGCCAAGGGATGACATTAAGTATGTTCATGACGTGTATTTGTTACTGCGATAAGGAAATCAAAAATACTTTAAATGTGAGTGCTGAACAAATTAATGAACTATGTATCAAATAAATGACCAAAATTGAGGTCTAATTTCAACATCGCGATTTTTCCTTTGTTTGTCTTTTTGTTCCGAATAAATTTCACAACCATATCTGATTACGATGAAATTTGGTATGGACATTCATTATATTCATAGAATTAGCTGATTGAAATTTGGTATGGACATTCATTATATTTCATACAATTAGCTGAAGGAGAATGACTAAATTGTCAAATCCGAGCATTTGAAAAGAGCAACAACAGAATTAGCTGATTAGTTTTTGCCAGTGTTTGTCCACGCGGGGTATAATGATAGATATTTTAATTGGGTGAAGTCCACAGAACTACTAGTTGTGGTCTAGTGGCTGTTGACCTGAACGCTTGATCCGATGGTGTTGGGTTCGAATTTTTCATACCTAGAGAGGCGAGTTCCGCGGAATATCACAGCATTAATGCTGTTCTATAAGACAAGATTACAACCATTTTTTTTTTACGGACTTTACTTACTCTATGAGAGTGCCAGCGTCAAACTTATGAAAATTGCTATCAGAAGTGATGATTTAGAAACTAGAGATCCTTTTCCACATACCGTGATATACTTTTCCTAAAAAAAAAAAAAAAAAATGACAAATAGGCTTTTTAGATTTGGGGCTTGGCGCAGAAAAAACGCTGCTACGATTAATATTGTTTTAAAAACTGTGTTGTTGTTTTTTTTTGCACACCTTGTGCAAACAAGAACACTGTTAGGTCACCCGATAAAATGCTCGCTTGCTAAGCAAAAGGTCCCGGTTTTTTTTTTTTTCAAACTTCTACGGTTTAATTGTGATGGCGAGTTTCACAACCGAAGCAATTACTTGACGCGAGTTGATAAACCCATCTAAAATATGTCGGGGTTGACAATAATGTTATTATAGGCGGACAGAGTCCTTATCAAAGGAGGCCTAAACATATAAATCCCCTTCCTATTGGGGATATCAAATAGTGCGCAATTTGAGGATCTTAATCTCATAATAGGGGCATACGTTCAACTGTGTAGGAATGGTTGATTTTTCTGAGGAATTTCATTTATGCTTCCTCTTTTTTTTAAAAAAAATAATCAATTTGTATTAGTAGTATGGTAGTAAGTCGCTCTGACGGGTAAAGAGTTAAAAGGGCGTGGGTTAAAATCCCTGCTATGAATTTGAGATAATGGCATCCAAATATATTCCTCTGTAAAAGGACATTTTTGTCTTATTCGGGTAATAAAAATAACGTCTTTTTATGACTTAACGTCTCTCTAACATTAATTTGTCATTCGAGTTGAGGTTTTTACTCTCCATTCGCTGGAAACTTACAAACAAGATACCCACATTGACCTCACCCTGTGAGTTGGGCCGGGAATAGCCAGTAACACGAGGACGCTAACCTACGTGGTAACTCACTTAGTAAAACCTCGCTGGACGTTGCTTAACTTCAGTGATCTAACGGAAACTGGTTTATTCTATATGCTATAGAATACACCAGTGCTAAGCTTGTAAAGTTTTTTCCCCATGAAACGTCTCCCAGAACTTACTTTCGGGTGTTCATTAAAACATCCTGCCATTCTTCGTCGTGGTAGTAAATTAATATAATGTTTATTGCACGCAGGATCTTGAGCATTTTTATCCGTACGCATATAATGATCGTACATAAAATAACTTGGATCGTATTGATTAACAGTTCTATTGTAAATAATCCGTGTACTTTCTGACACCAACTTGGAATAACAACTTTGATGAAGGGTGTTGACCACAATGAGAAGTAAATTTGTGTGAGGAATTCTTTTCACGAAGAAAGGTCTGAAAATTTTAATAGAAATATTTTTTATTGCCGACCAGGTGGGACCGCCTGCATCATCAGGAAACATGGCCGTTTACAGTATGTCCTGCTGGGTGACCGTATCTTTTGAATGGTTTGGAATTAGGTAGGTAATATATAATACTATATCTTCACTTGAAGATACAGTATTTGGTTGGAATTTGGACAATGGTTTGGAATTTTTGAATTCTGATTTTTTTTTTCTTTCTCAAAATGGTTTCCTCATTGAGGGTACTCTTCATTTTATGTCTTAAACGATAAGCGTTCTTCAGACTTTATAACCAAAAATGGCTGTTCTCTAAAAGTCTTAATTTTAACCTCCAAAAAATGGGATTTAGTTTTGCCAACTACGACACTGATGAAACTTAAAAGATGCTATTTTTTATCAGTTCAGTAAATGTGAAACCTTTTCTAAATGTTTACGCCAAAAAAAAAAAAAAAAAAAAAAAAAAAAAAAATGGAACCCGTCATACAGGTTGTAGCAAATTTTTAATTTGGAACTCTCTAACTCCGCTTCTGACTTTTTTGTTGAAAAAATAAAAAGGCAATTTTTCCTTAACTTATTTCCTCTTTAATATTGTAAAATAAATTGGTACCATTCTATTTAAAATTCTCAAGTCTACATTTTGAGACTATTCTGTACCATGAAATAGTCTCCCATAGGGACTGTAATACCAAATATTAATAAAATAAATAAACGACTTATTTCCGGTTTTAACAATTAGAATCTTCTGAAGAGTCAGCAAAATAATTTTTACCTTGAACAATTGACAGGCGTCGCGGAATGATACCCTTCGGCTGCCAGATGTTGCAATTGATAAAGATAGGTTGCGTTATCACAAGCAACGGGAATATCAGTAATTTTTATAGACGACAAATCAATCTTGGGTTCTTTTTCGTCAGCGTAATCTGAAAAATCTACAGAATTTAAAAAAATAGTTAGGTTGTTTTACATTTGTTTATTTTTAGTAGGCGTCTAACTCAATTGTGATGGCGAGTTTCAATCACGAATGATAAACCCACTCTATAATATGTAGGGTTCATCAATCATAGTGATGTAGGCGGAAAGAGTTTTATCGTTCCGGATCTGGGATTTTAAATGACACTTGCTCGACTACGAATTATTTTCTAAATCATCAAAGATTTTCTGAAGAAATAAATCCAAATTTTCTCTCTTCTTTTCTCCAGTGTATCGATTTTAAGTTGCTCTGTCAATAATTTGTATTCAATATAGTGCGAGAATAAAGTATAAAATAATTATCTTTTATAAAGAGATACCTTATAAAAAGGGATCTGTAGAAACCTTTTAGAAACTCCTGAGGGTCCACAATATGAATCCGTATTAAAGACATTATCAGAGATTTGAAAGAGTAGTGAATCAGTTTAGCAAATCTATTAATCATTAATGCTAGGTTAAGATTTTTTATGAAAGGTTAACCCATGATTTTTGTTGGGGATTTCTTAAAACAAGTAGGTGCCGATAATTATTATTATTTAATAGACGATTAATTGATGACAAGCTTCTCCTCAAATATGTTTTTAAAATAACCTGAAAGATAAAATCCTGTTATCAGTCAATGAAATAATTTAACAAAGAAAATGTTTCACAAAGAACATAACATACCTATTGAGTCTTGCGCATACACTAACGAATTAGACAATATCCATAAAAATTTCGCCAGGGCCCATTTCATAATATTGTTGAATTGAAAAACAGGCTGAAACAAAGAGCAGTAAGGTAAAGAAGTGGCAAGTTGTGTTCTGTGTCCAAAATTGACTGTTGATTTGGATTTTTTTGTAACAGCTTTGGGAGAGAACCCTATTTTAACAACTAGGTTAACTAAGGTATAGCCGTACCCCATGTCGTATCGCTGCTATCAACAAGAGCTACTCTGTTGTCCTCACATCCGAGAACTCAACGTCGCGTCGTAAAATTTCACTGATATTTGATTTAATTCAATTAGATTTAGTTTAATTCGTGTTTTGTATAGGCTTCTGGTTTAGTACGTTCCTAATATAATCAATTAATAGTGGCATCATCGTTTCCGATGGTAGCCCAATGATAGTAAGTGACTGCAGCTCAAAAGAACTTGTTGTTTGTTGCCAAAGTTTTTTACAGTCATGATATATCTAATCTTGGAGGCTAAACATTGACACGGGCCCCAAGAACCATTTCAATCACTGCATTACGACAGTATCATAATAATATATCAGAGTTGCTTTCTGTGTTATTTTACATCATCAGCACAGATGGACTGGTGAGGATGTCACCCTCATATAACTTCTCACAATCTCATTTATGACCTATTTTCACTATGGAAGTTAGAAAATCATAATAGGACGGGAAGAAATTACGACTTGGACAATTCATATTAGAGGAATTAAAATAGGCTAATTGTCTTCTTTCATTGGAGTAGAATTAGGAGACATTGAAAAAGAAATACCTCCTTATATTTTAAGTTAAGCTCAAAATTGTGTAAACTTACATTGGACAGGAAGCTTGCCGAGCTTGTCAAGTTGTTATGTTTATAACATAGAGCTTGATAATCGAACATTCGAATTTTACGAAATATATTTTTTGATATCATTGCCTCCATGACTGCGCCTTCCATTTCCCCAAAGAACATTCCAGTGTGTTCATTTTCTTCAGAAATAATGACGTATCCGTTGCCGTCGATGACGTAACAGTCAAGTTCGTCAGAACTGCATGACTCCATACAATCTCGACACTGAAAAATAAATCATACCGTGATCTGTGTAAGAGATTGAACTGGAAAAGAGGCACAATCACGACAGTGAAAAACAAATCATACCGTGATCTGTGTAAGAGATTGAACTGGAAAAGAGATACAATCACGACACTGAAAATTAAATCATACCGTGATCTGTATAAGAGATTGAGCTGGAAAAGAGGCACAATCACGACACTGAAAAATAAATCATACCGTGATCTGTATAAGAGATTGAACTGGAAAAGAGGCACAATCACGACACTGAAAAACAAATCATACCGTGATCTGTGTAAGAGATTCAACTGGAAAAGAGATACAATCACGACACTGAAAAATAAATCATACCGTGATCTGTATAAGAGATTGAACTGGAAAAGAGGCACAATCACGACACTGATAAAACAAATCATACCGTGATCTGTGTAAGAGATTCAACTGGAAAAGAGATAAAATCGCGACACTAAAAAACAAATCATAATATGACCTTTGGTTACTTTTCAAGCATAAAAAGCTCAGTTAAGACTTGGGTGCAGGGGCAAGAGGAATTCAGCTCACGAATATAGGACCTGTGTAAGAGCTTGCACTGGAAAAGAGACGGACGGTGGATCTCCTATTCTGACATAAATTAATTTTATTGGAACGGGTAGATAGTTCCTTCCTTTTTTTACTGATCGGTTTTCCGTATGAGGGGGAATAATGGAAATTCCCCAGAAAAAGCTTTTACTGTGATTTATTTTGGTTTATTAAAATTTGACATTTTACGTTTCAAGATACGCAGAATCCAAAAATCTAACAAAAAAGTATACTGTACATGGTCCGCCCTGAGCCAATTTTGAGAATGTTGGATTAATAAATTTGGGAGACCATTTCTTGAGAATGTTGGATTAATAAATTTGGGAGACCATTTCAAAATTGTTTTTGAAATGGTCTCCCAAATTAACAGATAGAAGAAGAAAATCAGATAGAACTATGTCACCTCTGATTGGAGCACTCACAGTAGTTTTTGATGTGAAACTTAAAAATCTATTTTTGAGTGCTGCATGAGACATTTTCAATCCAACAACAGATCCGGGTGCCTCGTGTCCACCATCTTTTGTGAAAATAGCGTGTGTTGCTGTTACTGAAAAGTCAGTCGGTGACAATCCTGGAATCACACATAATGGAACTCTTACTACACTGGGTGAGAAGTGATTTTATGAGGAACAATAAAATATATCGGATTCTGTTGGAGATACAAAAAATTGTAATGTACATAAATGTAGTGTTGCTTTGTAGTAAGGTCCAATTGCATCTTTACAATTGTCGGTATCACAGCATTACGAAAAGACTCATGTACTAATAATCTCTTAAATTTTATACGAACCGAAATATTTTTACTCTGATAATGCCACCATTGGTCGCTACTCACATTAAATACCGTGACCAAAGTTTGATGATATCAAGGGGGGTGTGTTATTGACCGAACAAAACAAAATATCTTTTGTTTGTCGTTCATGATTACCGCCTTATCCGATTTTGATAAATTTCGGTATGGATATCTATATTCATAGAATAAGCTCAGTTATTGGCCACCATTTTCCGGGGGAAAATAGTAGGAAAATTTGAGTGAGGTAAACAGTTCTCAGAACCACTAGTGGTATCAACTTTATTTTCTTTAATGGAACTCTGCATTTTTTATTGAATTCTGCAAATTTCCATTAAAATCAACATTCAATCGGCTATTCACATAATTTTTAATATTTCCTAGTTTTTAATTTATTTTTTTACTTAGACGTCCCTGTGTCACATATTATGTCCTTACCAACTCGATGTGGAACAGAAAATACAAAGGCTTCTGGGTTCAAATGATGTTGTAGGACTGCACTTTTGTACCAATTTTCTTCTAAAGCTAATTGATCCGTCTCACCAAATTGCCTAAAATCAACAGAGATTTCCAAAAATTAATTTCAAGTAAATAATGGTAGGATGGTACTAGATCATTTGGTAAGGCAGCTCGATCTGTCACCTAAAATATGTTTGGATCTAATGAACTTAGAAATCTGAAATTTTGACAGGTAATTGGTAGAACCAATTGAGTTAAATGGCATTAATGTATTTTGATGTCAATATTTTTTTAAGGGGGGCTCTCATAACTGCAATTTCCATTGATTCTTCAACGGTTACAACACTAGTGAATAGTGATGATGCTATACAACAGCATCATCATAGAGGTATTTCTCTTATAATCAACTACAGTTCTGCCATTTTTTTAGATTTAGGCTTGGGAAAATAAGTTGATATTAGGTTAACGAAAAACTTTTCCATGACCCTTTGCTGAAACTGTGATGGTATGCGTTCCAAGTCGTCCTGGTGCGCACAAGGGGTCGTGAGGATGAATAGTAATGCTGTTGTTCGTATTGTGTCATCACTATCAGTGTTATTTTGTATAAATAAATATATATTTTGATTGGTACTACGTACTCCTCACCGGCATTCGGGTCCTTGATATACTGCCATCGTGTGAGACCTCCTTGAGTGGCCACAAATCTGAGAGATGCATTATATTTGTCTGCAAGTTCTGCTCTGGAAAAAATGGGGTTACATTTTTCTTAAATCTTTCTTGTTTTGAAGAAATGTATCAAGTGAACGTTTTGTGGTTTAAATAATACATACAATAATGAACCTTTACAATCGTCAAAAAAAATACTCACCTTTCAATTTGACATTTTATGTTTCAAAAAAATTTAATAAAAAAATCCTTCCGTCTACTATAACTATAAGTGGTAAATTTGAGACACATGACGTTCACCAAATTTAGTAAAATTTGGAATTTTGATAGTCTCATCTAGCTGACAGACACGTACGTCCCAAATCACCCTGGGACGTATCATCCATTACGGAGGGAGAAAATCATGGTCAAATGAATCTATGTTTTTAGCTCAGGATCCGGATATGTGGTGTTTTATTAGAGCTTAGAGGAAATGTCGGAGAATTAATATGTTGCGGCTGACGATAATAAATCCCCCCACCCTGGAAATTTATTCGAGAATATTGATGCGCAAAAAGATCTTCCCTCCGGCCCAATAAAGAAAAAACATTGAATGTTGTGTCCATAAAAACTTACTCCAGACGACTTTTGGCAGCCCATTTTGATGTTCGATATGATCCCTCCGTAGCCTTTGCGTCAAACACCAACAATTGCATGAGCTCTTTATCACAGAAGAACTCATGCTCTTCTATCAATCGTCTCTTACAGGAATCTGAAAAAAGAAAAATTCACGCTGCTTTCTAACCAAAGAGGGCCTCGGTCCTAAAATATCTACAATATAATATATAATATTATATTATAGATTGGCCTTGTATCTGCATTTTGGACAATACCCGTAGTTTTATATTGTTTCATTGATCCAAGCTCTACATTTACTAAACCGCAGTATTTGAAGTAACCCATTTAAAATCTCCGTGGCCGAGTTGTTAAGATCACTGCCGCTTGGTCCGGAAGTTGTGGGTTCGAATCTCGCCAGATGTCTTGAGGTTATGCGCAGGCGGTTCTGAGGCATAACTTTTTTTTTTTAAAAAAAAAAAAAAAATAGCCGTCTCATAGTCGAAACAAACAGGGGAGTGTTTTCATTGGAATAAAATGTAGGGCAGAACCTATCGCCAGTAAAGTCCGTCCATTACAGTCCAAACACGAAGCTCTGCGTAACTCAGCACCTTAGCATTTACTAAACCGCAGTATTTGAAGTAACCCATTTAAAATCTCCGTGGCCGAGTTGTTAAGATCACTGCCGCTTGGTCCGGGAGTTGTGGGTTCGAATCTCGCCAGATGTCTTGAGGTTATGCGCAGGCAGTTCTGAGGCATAACTTTTTTTTTTAAAAAAAAAACCAAATCNACTTTTTTTTTAAAAAAAAAAAAAAAATTAGCCGTCTCATAGTCGAAACAAACAGGTGAGTGTTTTCATTGGAATAAAATATAGGGCAGAACCTATCGCCAGTAAAGTCCGTCCATTACAGTCCAAACACGAAGCTCTGCGTAACTCAGCACCTTAGCTATAGGGTCACCCTTAATAATATTAAAGTCAGCCAAAAACTTGATCGTAAACTTACAATTGGTGTTGCGGAATGGATCCCATTGATTATTTTGACTTGTATCTTCTGGGGGAAATTGTTCGTACCACTGCCATGTCGGAGTTGACATTTTTTCTAAAAAATGAATCACTTTGGCTTCTTTACTCTCGAAGAAATTGTTTGACTGTTGATGATAATCACAGTACACCCTGATGAAAAGATAATTCATTAGCGAAAAATCTTCAAATCGTGGATTTGACTTCATGTGAATGGCACATACCTCCTACACAACGTGTAAAACATCACTGGTGTGACCTGAATAATTAAGGAGGGGAAAAAACCTTGTGGAAATGTAGAAAACCCTAAATTTACGAAATTCGACTAATGAAGTTTGCTATTTAAACTGACGTTTAGCAAGCGATCTTCTCCTATCAGCTTATAGAAGGTAAGCAACTTCGTCCGTATTAATACTCAGAGGGTACGTTTTGGGCTGTTACTGGGTAATTTTTTTTGATTCAATAAAATGGCAGGGGGGACTATGCCGGAGTCTAACTTCGAAATTGTGCCTCCAGTGGGTACAGAACCCTGCAAAATGTGCCTCCAGTGGGTACAAAGCCATACAAATTGTGCCTCCAGTGGTTACAGAGCCCTACAAAATGTGCCTCCAGTGGGTACAGAGCCATACAAATTGTGCCTCCAGTGGGTACAGAGCCCTACAAAATGGGCCTCCAGCTCATTAAATTTGTCAAATGTCTTACCATTCAGGATGTATTTTCCAGTTTCCTTTGAAATAACTCACGAGTGGTACTCCTGAAATAAAGAGGATACCACAGTGACCGTAAATATAAAAGGACTAGGAGGTTCCACCCATCATTCTAATAAAAACGGGTATAATACATCACCGGCGCTGTTCAGAATTCAGTAACTCCCTTCCATTTGAACTGTTTCGTGCCTACGTTCAATTGGGAATCGTTCCAAAATTAATTATTATCAAATTTCACTGATTATGAATCTCTGAGTGAGTCGGTAGGTCAGTCAGTATACCAACTCGGTTATGTGTTTAATAAGTTTAGTATGGATATGAGAATAAATTTCCTCCTTTCGAGTTTATATTCAATCACGATTTTTTGGGAAGAATCGACAACCTCCTGGTTACGAATCCCTTCATTTTTCCTGCTGAACTACTAAGCCTGTATAATACACACTTAGATTAGGTGAAAAATTCGATGATAGTTTTCTCTACTGACAAAAAAAAACTTCATATTTAAGTATTAAAAGCACTCATACATTACCCACCCATTTGTATCGATTTCTTGATCTCATCTCCAGCTTTTATCCAGAAACTTCCATAAATATCCGGTAAAGCTAAGCCCATCGAGAATGGTGTGTTTTCTACAGGGGCATAATAGTAATGCCGTTTCTCACTTCCGACCCGTCTCTGTAAAATTATTCACCTTAGGATTATTGATCTCGAATACACTAGAAGTTAATTTGGTTGAAGAAGTTTAAGAGTTCTATGATTGGCAATTAATTGGGGAACTCAAATAATTATGTGACCTGAGAACTCTACCTGTTTATTAGAGGTATTCATCATCATAGTTAACAGCCGTGGGGCTGGTTTGCAACAACTCGCTATGAGATGTTGATACTTGAGAATCCTTACGGATAATGCAGTAGCTTCTTCCTACTCTTTGCATGGGTAATGGAAAAGATATCGTTTCCGATCCTTCCTTTTAGGACTGGCATGGACTTGGGTGCCTTGGAAGTATTCTTTTCAATCCACAGAAGACTTATTGACAGGACTTAAATAGTACCAAACTATTGGTATTCAAAGTCGTACCCAGTAAAAGGAAAATATTTTTCCACAGTCAATTATGTTTAATGTGATCATGTGTATGACTTCTTTTTTTTATATACAAAGTCAAAGAATTTCTTGTTTGGCACAGAAATGCTGGTGTAGTTAAGAAGGGACAGTTTCTCTATACCCGCGACCTCATGGTGGCCATTTTAACTGAGTGAGATCTACAGCCCACAGAACTATTAGTGGATTACATACCATATCATCGTAATGAAATTTGATGGCCAGATTTTCCATTTTGCCTTCTTTGTGTTGGATCATATCTTCTCTGAGCTGTAGGAAAAACAAATTTGGTCTCGTTATAAAACAAAGTTCTGTGTAGGTGTATAAACCATTACTGTTGTTTTAGAAGCGATGTTCCCTTAAAATCAACTGATTTCAGGTTTGGGAAAATGGCGGGAATAAGTTGATAAGAGGTTACTGAAAAGGTTTTGATTGACCTTGGCCTGAACTGTGATGGAATGTGTGGACATATTTCATTGACATAATGTTGTTAAGGTTTTCGTCGACATTTACGCTGACCAGAGAGGGACACAGTACTAAAAAGGTCATTTCAGAATATTATATCATGTTCTAGGTTGTCAGATCGGAATTCAAATAAATGTTTTTTTTTGTGATCTGCAGCTAGTGCAGTTCTTTTATAATGTTTCATTGATCCTAGTTCTACTTTCATTAGAGATGTGATTCAATGTCAGATCTAAGCAGCAGCAGTTGGAGTAACCTAGTTTAAATCAGCCGCTCCATAGTCAAAACATACAGGGAAAAACTTGTTATCGAAACGAAAGGTAGCCGATCTTTGGTCGGGAAAAATTTATGGACTCGCGATAGTCATTTTTTTTAAGGATACTTATTGTTGCTTTAATATTATTCTGGAGCGGTCGCCAAGAACCTTTACCTGAAGAATTTGTTTGCTTGGTCGTCTAGGTTCGGTGACATTGTCATCCAATAGTTCCACTTCAGTCAAATCAACACTGTTGTAGTTTTCTTTGAGTTGTCCGTTTTTCTATATTTGAAACAAAAGAAAAGATTTTAATTGAACGCTCCAAATTAATCCTCTGCTTTGAACATGAGATCGAAACATTTGCAAAATCCGAACGGGATGCATAATTTCTGTTTTTTTCGTACATGATGATATGTTTTTGCCACCTGTCCAACCTGTTGTTTCAAACATGCTCAACACCAAGCTACTTGCCCGGGGTTCCATAAAATTGGATTTTTTGAATTATTGTTTCAATTATTATTCATGATATATGAATGGAAAATTTTCAGGAATTATGATGTGATGGGTCTGTACCAGTCTTTCGAAGTATCACATTTGTGTCCTGGCGTTCAGCGTGTTAATGTATGTCTCTTAAAGATTTCATCTGATTCTTATTATATTAAATTTGTTTAATTTTTTTGGAAATACGTCGGAATCGGATATATCGTGTTAGTAGGCAGTTGATTTAGTTGATGTACGGGTTTGTTTGATGTCTTACCACTGGTCTCAAATCCGGATGCAGTAGAACATATCCATTGTTTGTAATGATAAAAGCGTATCCATTCACACCAATCTGGGGACAAAGATAAATCATGTTTACTCTCAATATGGTTACTTTACCAAATTCTGGTTAAATCAAAACCAACTACGGTTTGCTAAACTTAGTTAATGTTTATCAGTACCTGAAGAAGTAATTTATTTTTGTTTCAACAACCAATTTCTACAGTCCCTTCCATACCTATGTATGGTATGTTTGTAACTACCTCATAAGAATTACGCTTGAATTTTCGTTTATTGGTCTGCACGAATTTTCAGGATATTTTTTTTCTTAGTGGTGTTAAAGCTGCAATAATCCTTTAACATAGCAATATTATATCTCGTTAAACTAAAACCCACTCAATGAGCACTGAAAGACGCAGAGACACCATCCAAAATCTCTCTGAGAGTATAACTTTCCCGATAAGGTGTTGATGGTTCTTGACTAGATGTGATTCATATTTCAGGCCGTCCTGATGTGTATAACCAGTCATCGAGGGGACGTCGCTTCGGACACCCTGGGGACGTAAAGTCACCTTCTATGTCCAGGGTACCCGGAAATAATTGTTTTTGAATTCCTCTGATGTCAGGGGATAGGTAGCATCATTCGAACCAAAAAGATTACAAGAACTTACCTTGTACGGCATTGTTAACTTTAAAAAGTCTGATACTGGCACGTCAGTTCCAGCTACACCTAAAATATCCGCACGAGCTGTCTGGAAACAGAAAAAATTTCACATAAATATATCGATTCACATTTGAGAACTGACAAATTTTTTTTTAAAAAAAAATTTACCACTTTTCAACAATTACTCATTTGCTTTTATTTTTCAAAATTTTAGAATCACCACTATTAAAAACTAGGTTTTACTGTTCAGCCCATTTTTTGTCGGTTACACTGAACCCACCTACAACAAAATTGGCCGAGTTACAGGGTCGAGACCATGTAACTCGGCTATGCTTTGTCCGGCTCACTAACTATTTTCATGAAATATGTTCCGTTTGATCTCATCTACCCATCATATTCAGGGGTTCCATTTATAGCCAAACACCCCCTGTAATAATAAAACTTAATGTAACGATAAATGTTCACTTAATATCTGTGTATGTGTGGTAGCCCCCCCCCCTCCCTACAACTAGACCAAGGAGAGAGTTCCTAGAAATTTATAGCATATTTTCAACCGAATGGGAATCGAATCCAGAACCCCAGCACTGATGTGATACGGCATTCCGTCACAAAAATGACGCTAACCTGATTATTTTTATTGATTTTCAAATCGTAAGCTGGCACGGACACCGAAGTCAACATCCGATACTTCTGAAGTCCTGACATTTCTGTACCATTCTTTTGCTAAAAAATAAAATGAAAGGAATTAGAAATTCAGATGTTATGAGAATGTCCTGAGTAGTGTCATGTCAAAATCTCCAAGGAGTTGAATAAAAAATCAATCAGCACATTTTTTTGTCGGTTACACTGAACCCACCACAAAATAATATTTGCTATTACTATTATGTTTGTGCAAGTCCAATCGTTTGTATTTTATAAGCAGGAATTTGTCATGGCTCCCGGCAGGTTACCCAAAAATAAAAATTTTCAAGTAAAAAAGAAACTTTTTAATTTTTTTATTTTTTTTTAGAAATTTAAATTTATTCAAATTGTTAGTCACCTGGATTCTATTGTTTTTCGACCGCGAAAAACCCGCCCTCCTTAAAATTTGATTTTTTTTGTTTTGAGTAAGTAGAACGTAAAAAATAGCCAAATGCATACATCCAATTGTATAGAACATTTCACCTTAAAAAGCGTTTTACAAGAACCTAAAATCCAAAATAAGGCTATTTTTGTCTTAACTAATTTTAGGTTAGAATGGGGTTGACATTGGAGCATGATTGAGTATCTAATCTAGTAGGTATCTAAAAAGCTAAATAGTGGGTGCAGTTAACGGAATTTAAACAGGGGTACAGGAAACGTCAAACTGGGGAATAAAATTATCCAAATGAAATTGGAAAGGTTTGGTTGGGTAATGCAATTCTACTTATTCCGCTAGAGCTTTATGTCCATAATATAAAACAAAGGTCTACAGTATGTTGTCACGCATTTTGACCAAACTTCTTCATTACGGAACATTTAATACGAATATTCGTGTAGAATCGCTTCCTGCATCTATGATTTATCCATACTAATATTATAAACATTATTGTTTGTATCACAGGAACTATTGAAACAGATTTAAATAGTTATTCAATAATAAAAAGTATACCTCCTGAACCATGTCTATAAGGCGTCTGGCAAAACAGACTAAATCCGTAACTTTTTGTCAAATAGATTTAATTATAAATAAGTATAATCCTTCAATTTCATTTTCATTACCCTTGCAACCGACCAAGAAGAAAAACTACCCCTTCACTTCAAAATTTTATAATCTACGTTTCAAGGTACGTAGAATCCTAAATTTGGAATAAAGAAATTCGTTCGTTCGCTGGTCGCCGTGTATGGCTCTTTTTTTGTTCGAGGCTCGGCCCTATTTAGTCAATTTAATCATTTTTTTTTTTTTTTACTTTCTGATCCCTAGAAGAGAAATTATCGTCCTGGTAATTTTTGAGAACTCATTTCGATAAGCATTTAACAATATGTCCCGAATGGTTATATATTCAATGTTTATTATTATTTATAATGACCGTTTGAAATCTGCACGATTTTTTATTATTATTATTAATTTATGTTTTATAAATTGGACATAATTAATGTGGAGGGGAAGGTATAGTTAAAGTTGACATTCGGACATTTAGGTAGGGAAGGAACATATTTGATTTTGGATTGAATTTTCAGGTGACAGGGTTCACACTCTTCCATTGGCGAGTGGTACCTTGGTAACATATTGAATGTATTTATTATCTTCTCGAAATTGGCTGGAAAATTCGGTTTTGTAAAGTAAATGACTATTTAATTCGGACATTGATTCTTCGTGCTTCATCGAATTAATGAGTTCCATGTCTAGAGTTGACTCCTGGAAAATTTAGAAACAACTTTCGTACCTTGGTTGCAATCCCACATTGGATGGAGTTTAATAAGTATCTAGCGCCAATTTTTATTATTTAAAAGTTAAGTATCTGGTCCAAAGTATCAATTTGTGGCAAGGATCCCAAACATGTCAACGCATTTCAATCTAGATCGACAGTCATCTGCATGAGGAATATCTTCATTTGGGAACCCCAGTCTTCGATGCCAGGCGGTTACGAAATTTTTGTCCTCTTAGTACCACAACCCCAACGTTTTAACTGAGAAGGCATTGAAAAGGTATCGAGCCCCCACAGTTGTTGATCCAGGTTTTTGGACAGTGAAATGCACTCAGGTCGTTTTCTTTGATTTTTGTCAAAAAAATTAGCTCAATAAGGACACATTTTCATTCAGTTTTAACATTTAAACCTTTGAGGTGCGTGATACTTTAAAGGAATTCGTTTTCGGAAACAGTTTTACAGAACGGAACCCCTATCTCTAATAAAAAAAATGTTTCCCAGAACGTCTGATTGATTTTCTGCATCTTTTGTTGAACAATCTTAGATTCTTATTCTAATCATTGAATGCGTATTTAGAACCATTTTATGCATCGAGGGTTAAGCCGATTTTTATTTACACTTTTAAATGTTTGCTTACCGTGATATCTGCAAATATGTGAGTCCATGACGTTGGATGCTGATCAGCCTGGAGAACTAGTGGCCTTGCCATGACAGGGATATACTTTAGTACGTCTTCTCTTACTTCTTCAAGTGTATGAATGTGCACATAATAACCTAAAATCAAATATAATCTCAGGATGTTTGGTTGTTGGTACGTATTTGACATTAAATTGAATGCAAATAACTAGTTTTTTCTATCAATGTTATCTTTTGGCGTAAGATCATATATTGTTATGTGTATGTGTGTTCATTCGAAATTGTGTGGCCAGCAGGGGTATCGAAAAATTTAATGGACCATAAGTTGGGTCCGCGAGTATATTTATGGTTGAAACAAATTATGAAAAATAAAAAATGAACCGGGCGAGGCGCACGTTAAACCTACTAAATCAAAATAAATTGAATCACATATACCTCTATTCAAACAGGCCATCCATTGAATTTCCCTCACATTTGTTACTTCCTTGTCTATCAGATATGTAAAAATAATAAATTTATACCTCTATTCAAACAGGCTATCCATTGAATTTCCCTCACATTTGTTACTTCCTTGCTTATCAGATATCTAAAAATAATAAATTTATACCTCTATTCAAACAGGCCATCCATTGAATTTCCCTCACATTTGTTACTTCCTTGCCTATCAGATATGTAAAAACTCTCACTGGTATTTCTGTAGAAGCATTTGAATCATTTATTCGATTGTACTTCTCAAACACTTCAGTGAGGTTGCCTGGTACACTGTCCGTAACGAGCATGATGGCCTGGTTGCAGACTTTTTCCGGACAAGACTTTACTTCTCGATACTGGAATACAAAAAGTTATTTTTATGAGTGACTTGTTTTGTTTTTCTTGGCGTTGCAAAACTAGCATGTTGCTAGTTTAAAAAAAATAATTCCAAAAAGTTGCCAAACCGAATCAAGCACTGGTTCTCATGAATATTTTCGTACTTTCGTCCTCTCAATGGCCGTTCCTACGCACCAAGATGATCTGAAAAGCATACACTCACTATCCTAGTTAAGGACCATCAAAAACCTTTTATCAACCAATTTCTCCAAAACTTATTCTGGAGATGGGAGCACAGTTGATTTTAAGAGGTACACTGCCACAACAACTTTTTTCAGGCTTTGTGAAAAAGGGTTATGCGCCGCATCTTCGTATCACTTTAGCACATTTTTTCTCACAGCCAAAATTTCCGCTACAGGCAGGATTCGAACCCTACGCCTATGGGTCTAAAGTCATTTTGAAGTCATATCCTCCTTTACTATTTATTGTACGGCACATGTAATATGTAATGTACTACTGAACGATTGAACATGTAATAATTATGTAATGTACTACTGAACGATTAAACTAAATTGAACTAAACGACTCATTCACTTAAATGCTGGATCCAAAATTACCTTTTTTAGAACTTCAAAAGCTTTAACAAATGCGTCTGAAAAGTTGGCTTTTCCCTCTGGATATAAATCTGTGACAGCTTCTTTGAACAAGTTGATGTTTTCAGGGGTTGCCTGAAATTTGAAAAAAAAAAAAAAAAATGGAATGAAACCAGTTTTTTCAGCTCCCAACTGATTATCTAAAACAAACATGTCTGCTAGTTGTTTCTTCACCATAACTCTTATTTCAAGAATTAAGAAGATACCTAAAGTCACCAAATGGTACCATATCGATTTCATGATTCTTTACTATCGTCTGCGTATTGGCAACTTTTTAAATAGTTCGGGATAAAGACAAATTTTGGGATCTTTATTCTTTACCTGAACTAAGGAATCATTGCCCAGACAGGGCACTATTGTATCCGTCGTCAGGTTAAACTTGAAAATATTGATAAAATCATTATTGCTGAATGTCTGGAGAAGACTGTGTACCACCAATTTGGCGGTTGTGTTTCTCATTCCCGCCATTGAACCTGAGTTATCAATGAGAATGACCACATCTTTGCTACAAGTGGTTGCTTGAATATACCATTGCCGATTTCTACAGTCAAATAATAAATCTTCTGCAGGGGCTTCCTTTGATTGGTCCATCCATTGTAGTGCTGAGAAAGAGAAGAAAGTTGGAGGTTGAAAGAGAAGAAAGTTGAGGTTGAAAGAGAATAAAGTTGAGGTTGAAAGAGAAGAAAGTTGGAGTTTGGAGTGAAATATTGAAGATACGATTCTCACTGTTGTTTGCAAATGGAAATTGCAATCACTTTGTTCGGGATTTCATACCCGAGAGATACCCTTCGAGGTTGTATGTCAGCCACAAAGCTCTATTTCGGGAGCAGTAAATAAACCTTTATTAAGATATAAACCTCCAAATTAAAAGAAAAAAAAAGAAAACAGAGGTCAAGTAAGTAGTCCGAATGGCTTTCATTACATAGGTAATTCTTATAGGAAATTTATGAGGTTATCGGACTAGCTTCTCGAATGGCCCAATATCCATTTAATAGAATTTCCTCGATACATTTACATAAATATATTTTGGTAAGTTCAAACTAGTAATCATCCACACAAGTTTTATTAAATTATTTTCTTCAACCTCCTGAAAATAGCTGAGTATTTGTTACAGGCTGCAGCAAAACAGCAGTTTTTTTTTGTATTAACGTTTCTTTTTCGAGAAACGTTCGAAACGGACAGCTTAATTAACCCAGTAAAAATGTAAAATAGTGAATATAGGTACTTACCTGGATAAGTTCTTAGAAATCCTTTGGCACTTCCAAAGTATTGCCAGAGCAGTGTCGGATCACTATGATAGTTTTGTTTGAATACCTCATCTAATCCTTCGGACCACATAAGACCCTCACGAACATCCTCGTCTGAAATTAAACGAATGAATCCGAATTAAGTTATTAAAAGCATGGATAAAACTATCTACAATAATGAGAATACTAAAAGAGATCGAAATTGTGTGTTCGTATGAAGGAGGTGTTATGGAACTTGTGATCCGAATTAGCAACAATATATTTGATTAATATGCCTCTAAGCTCAAACTGCGAGCAGTTGTTTATTAATATAATAGCTGTATCGTCCGTGCTTCGCTACGGCCTATAGCTTGGCTCCTTAGAGGCATGGCCGTTCTACGCTGTTGTATGTATGTATATACATGTAGGGATGGGCTAGTCATCCACGAGTCGAGTCATGAGTCGACTCACTCACGAGTCGAACATCTTTTTGAAATGAGTCGACCCTTCAAAGAGTCGACTTACGAGTAGCTTTTTTTTTGTTGACTGATAAAGACCATAAAGGGAGAAATATTTTTCCGGGTGTTTGTTGTTTACTGAAGGAAAATGTTCTTTTATTCTGTTGACGATTGATTGTGATGTCTTTTTAATGTATTTACCGAAGTTGGGGACCTTTATTTGATAGATGCCCATTTTGTCAATTAGTTTTATTATGTCTTTCTGATCAAATAAGGTGTTTTTGAAAATTGTCACTCGATAAGAGTCGACTCATATTGGTGAGTCGAGTCGAGTCATGTCGACTCACCTACGTGAGTCGAAAATTCCATCCCTATATACATGTATCATGCTCTCTCGCTCCAATGTATTTCTTTTGAGGATTGAATTAAAATTTTGCAAAATCCTTTCTTAGTGCACACTTACATGGTAGAACAAAGGTCGCTGCCAAAATCAAGTCTGTAGCATTAATAGTTTCGGCTCTATGTTGATCAGTCACTCAGGACATTGCCTTTTATATACAGGGTGCGGCAAATAAAAACGAAATAAGATATTTGAAAAATTATTTTGTATTCTGAAAGCTTGTGTATTCTAGTTTTTTTTATCTATGTATTGTAAATAATGTCGTCCAAATGACGGTTGTCATATCGTGTTGAATATCGCAAACCCCTCGCTCCTCCCACTATCACTGCCCCTCCCACGATTTTTTGAAAAGTGGAAATACTAATTGCCGCACCCTGTATAAAGATTTTTGGTGCTGATAACGCGAAGTTCGAGTTTTTCCCCTTGGTCGTTTTATGATTATTCACTTATACTTACATCCTTCGTAGACATTGATGGGTATATGAACAATACTGTAGCTAATGTTGACGGGGATGTTAAAGAAATGTCTATCAGGTTGAAGATCCATTTCTAAATGGACATTAGGGTACGGCTCGGATTCATCATCTTCTTCTTTGGGCCCTTTTACATTATAATACGCAAACTCGGAATGTTTGTTAGCTGTATAATTGAAATTTTGTGACAGATCTTCTGCGGCGTCCATAATGCACTAGAAAAAAGAAGGAATTACATAAGACCAGACATGTCAGGCATCCAAATCCAGAAACTGTCAAAATTTCTGTAGTCTTTACATCTTTATTACTACGGTGCATGAGCCATTTGAAAGATTGGGGGGGTGAGGTGACATCTATTTCACTCTGAACCACAATCTATGTATATAAAAGTGAATGTCTGTTTGTTTGTTCGCTTATAACTTATGAACTACAGCACGGAATCGCACGAAAATTTGCACACTTATTTGTTTTTACCCGGGGAAGGTTATAGGCATATATAACACGGAAAGGGCCATGTCTCTAAGGCGTCAAGCGAAGCGGGCGTATCCTGATAGTATTACAATAAGAATTTGTGGACCGGGAAATAGATTTTCCGATTGTGCCTTTGGACAACCCTTTAAGAGTGAAAATAAATAGGAACGTTAATTTGGAGGCCATGTCGCAATTTTCATGTGTTTGTGAGCTCTATCGCTTTGTAATCATGGAAAATACAACATGACCCGACCAATATAACGTACCCAAAATAAATAGCATATCAACAGAAATGTCAAAAAATGGAACATGTGGATATTTTGTTGGGTGACAAACTAATACAGTGTGGTAGTCACCTTCTTGTGAAAGTCATCGTGCGTACGATAAATTCATGATAATACAGGTGTTCACACAAGGGTAAGCAAGCAACTTTGATTTAGATACTTTAAAGGAAAAATATTTTTTTTTTGAGATTCATAGTTATCAAGATTTATGAGAAAAACTAAAAAAAAAAAAAAAATCAGGAAAAGTAGAGGTTTTTACGAGCACTACGCAGCAATAACATAACAAATTTTATTTAGGATGTCTATCATGCAACGCCAAGAAAAACAAAACCATCAGCGTGCTAGATTTGTCTTCCCCATTGACCATCCTGTACATGACCTTCCAAAATTATTCTTTGTGAATAAACAAGCCTGTTTTACCCTCTTCTTTTTGTGATATTTTCATTTGAGGGGGGTGGCAAAAACACTTGCTAGATCATAATGCACTAAACTCCCCCCTCCCTTTATTATAGAAATTATTTGTGTTTATGACATGGGAAGGGATTATAGTCGTTTCCTTTGCGTCAGAAGTGTGTTTGCATGGAGATGGGGGGGGGGGGGNGGGGGGGGGGGGGGGGGGGTAATAAATACCGAAGGACGTGAAAACATTTCATTTGTTGTTTTGCCCCGAAACTACCGAAGGACGGGAATCTTTGTACCTACTCATGCAGAGGTTGATGAAGAAAATCCTTAGATTGTTAATTTTCAGTTGCATTTAGGACATCGAGATAAAATGTGGTCCAGTGTCTGACAGCTCAACTTCTCATGTTCTCATATTATGGCATAATCCTTATTGTCTATTCGATTTTATTAAAATTTTATGGAATTGTATTATTCTCCAATCATCCATTTTCGATGTCTCTAAATTTGTTTCGGGATTTTGTCTGTGTTTTCGCACACAATGGCTACTTTGATCAAATTTGAATGGTAGGTAGGAGCCAATAGTATCAATTCCCTGGCGTAACCACCGAACGCTTTATCTTATTTAAAAAAAAAAAAAAAAATGCTGTCTTGTTGTATTATTATATCACAACTTTGGTGCTCTCTGCAGCATTGTAGGACTTTACCTACAGTGGTGGATATAATTTATTTACTAGAAATGCGATTTTGATAATTTCATTCGTTAGTGCTTACTCAGTAATTATGTCGATTATAATTTATAATTTTATCGAAATCTCATTTATCTAGGCGCACGGCAGTGCGCCAGGCCAAGTTCCGGCCTGACGCACGCAGTGTGTATATTTACACGAAGGGCTTCGTACTGTTTTCCCTACCCTCCTAACTTTGCTCCTGATAATGATTATAACTTGAAATTTGAAATATAAGATAAGGACCACTATAAAATGTCACATAGCAAATTTGAAAGCCTTAAGATAAAAAGTTCAAAAGATACAGGGGTACAAAAAGTCCTAATTTTACTACTCACTCACTCACTCACTCATCAATATTATGGGGCACTTCCAGTGGGGCTAGAAACATGAAATTTGGTGGAGGGGTGTATTTAGACCTACAAATAAAGGGAAAAATCGAAAAACCTTCCTTTTCCCTCATTAGCCCCTCCCCCATCCAAAAAGTTGGAATCTGTTACTTGTATGGTATTAGGCTTAAAAGTCATAATGTTCCAATCGACAATGATAAAAAATGTCATCATAAGCAAATTTACAATATATTAT
>CM022875.1:34810013-34952091 GCA_012654025.1 Pachypsylla venusta
AAAAAACTTGCCAAGTTGAAAGCACGAAAATCTCGGAGATGTTAAACGTCAAAATTTGATTACGAAAATGAAGGCAACAATCTTGCATAGAGCGAGATTAATAGATCTAGTTTTATTTCAATTATTACAGCCTAGGTACTCGTCATCAGTTGGAGTTTGCTATGTATAATGTACAGTATCTTTCTGATTTTCAATCGTGTAAAAAGTGAGAAAAATGTATAAACATAGACACTATTTCCATTGCTAAATCAAAAATTTTTTTTTTCTCCATATTTCAGTTGCTCCATATTTTTCCGCCCTAGGCCACGGCCTATGCTGCACGGTAAATCCGCCACTGTTTACCAAGGTACAATTCTGGCACCTGGTCGCTACTCATTGGGGACAATGCTGAGTGGGTCTCAAAATATCCAAACCATAATGACAAATGCTTGCTCCCATCGAGATTCGAACCCGAGTCTCCCACCATGAGAGCTTTTCCGATTTTCTTATTTAAAGTCTCGGTATACAGATACAATCATTTCCAGCGAATTTGAGTGAGGTATTTCATTTCAGTTCACAAGCCTATGAGTGTGGAAGTATGTCTCCGTTAGGGTGCTCGCAGACAGCCGCATACTTACTGATCTTATTGCATAGCACATATCTGCGCATATATGCAAGGAAAAACAAATAATTACTATGGAAGTCTGCATATTGCTCGACCTGCGGACTCCCATAAGAACATGTGTATTTGTTTTTTTTTTCTTGCTTATAAAATGTGTGATATGTTATAAGATAAGTAATTAAGCGTCTGTCTGAGGGCACCCTTACCCTTTGTGTAAAAATCTCTAATAACTTTTCACATTAATGTGAAGACAATTTTGTGGAATGTGAAAAGTGTGTTCTTTTCATGCGAAAGTGATCCCACAGAAGACGTCACGTCTGAAACAGTCGGCTTTTCCTAATTGAATTATTCACTTTGTCAAATCTTTATTGTGGCGAAAAAAATGGTTTTACGTATTCCAGCACAGTTTTAATTATTTTACTCCACCTCGCCCCATCTTGTGTCTTTTTAACCCCTTCTTTTGTACTTCCTCATTTATTCAAGTACGCAGAAGTTCACACATTCTAAAGGAAAAACGGCACTGCATCAGCATTACCAACCCTTGGGTTTTGCTTTATCTATTGTTTTCAATATTGAATCTTTGGAATGGACCAGTCTTCCAAATTACTAGAAAAAATGATCTAAAAATCGAATACAAAAATCGTGGACACCTTGGTTTATGAGTTTTGTTGGGGGTCTGAGCTTAGAAGTCGAGTGCTACTGTGCATCCAACATTGAACTTGCCCGTCGTTATTAAAAAACGTAAAATATCACATTTTGAGGGGGAGGGGTCATTTTTTTCTTCTTCTGACGATTCCAAAGGTTCATTATTGAAAATAATAAACCAAAATTAGTTCGGTCGAGATGTGGATTAATCTACAATGCATGATTTTTACGAACTTTTTTTGTATATTATTTTGTAATGATGAAACTTTGGTCCGGCGATGGCCGGCTATACTGTGACCAGGGCAGTACCCAAGATTTTTTTTTTTTGGGGGGGGGGGCNTGTCGAAGCATTGACAGCCAAGCCAGGACTAACACCTGAAAATGATGATCATGGAAGGTGATGTCAACCTACCATAACAGCATCCATCTTTTGTTTGAGCATTCTGTTGACGTTGGCAACCATGGATTTCAGTATGGCTTCCCCGTCCGTTTGAAGCACTCGAGCATTCAATTGTTTGTAACGCTGAAACCAGGTGAGACATAATAGTAGATAATATGTATATTAGTCCGGGAGCTAGCCTGGCTTGTCCTACCTCATAAGCAGCAGAAAGATTTCATAGTGGATACAGAAGAGCTTACTGTGTAGGTGCATGAATGTATTAGTCTGGCAAGTTTTGTGGGTGACTTTAGTCTCCACAAGCTTTCAAAGTTCGAAAATTTTGGCAAAAATTACCTCATAAGCAGCAGGGATAATTTTTGCGTCAAAATGACGTACTCCGTGAACTGTTTCCAAAAATACCTCGTCTGACTAATTTTTTGGGTGATTTACCCGAACCTGACTGAAAAGTTTGAAATTTTGAAAAAAATACATCATAAGCAGCAGGGAAAATTTTACGCCAAAATGACGTACTCTGTGAGCTGTTTCCAAAAATACCTCGCCTGACTAATTTTTTGGGTGATTTACCCGAACCTGACACATTTAAAAATGGCAAATTTTGAAGAAAATTACCTCATGAGCAGCAGGGAAAATATTTACGCCGAATTAACGTACTAGTTGAGCTGTTTCCAAAAATACCTCGCCTGACTATTTTTTTGGGTGATTTACCCGAACCTGACTGGAAAGGACCAAAAGGCAACAGACGAGAGCTGCGAAATTCGCCATTTTTAAATGTGTCCGGTTCGGGTAAATCATCCAAAAAATTTGTCAGGCGAGGTACTTTTTTGGAAGCTCACCTAGTACGTCATTTCAATGCAAAAAATTTCCCTGCTGCTTATGATGTATGCTTTTTAAAAATTTCAAACTTTCCAGTCAAGTGTGGGTAAATCACCCAAAAAATTAGTCAGGCGAGGTATTTTTGGAAACAGCCCACCTAGTACGTCAATTCGGCGTAAATATTTTCCCTGCTGCTCATGAGGTAATTTTTTTCAAAATTCGCCATTTTTAAATTTGTCAGGTTCGGGTAAATCGCCCAAAAAATTAGTCAGGCGGGGTATTTTTGGAAACAGCTCACAGAGTAAGTCATTTTGGCGCGAAAATTTTCCCTGCTGCTTATGATGTAATTTTTTCAAAATTTCAAACTTTTCAGTCAGGTTCGGGTAAATCACCCAAAACATTAGTCAGGCGAGGTATTTTTTGGAAACAGCTCAGGGAGTACGTCATTTTGACGCAAAAATTATCCCTGCTGCTTATGGGGTAATTTTTGCCAAAATTTTCGAACTTTGAGAGCTCGTGGAGACTAAAGTCACCCACAAAACTTGCCAGACAAAGACTTTCATGAACCTACACAGTGAGCTCTTCTGCTGCTTATGAGGTAGGACAAGCCAGGCTAGCTCCCGGACTATATAGTATTAGTTCCTAACTAGGTAGTACATTTAGCCTGACCAACATGATACAGTTCTGCTGTTGCCGTTCAAATTGCACGAAGTCGTATAGTAGAACATAGCGGCGGCTGAACATTTCGGAAAACCAAGATGCCTTATAAGGCCACAAGAGAATAGGTAGGTAGGTAATATAAGGAACGAGCAACATCAAAATTCCAACTAGGTTAGGCGAGGGCCATATCCAGGACAGGGTTTTAAGGGTTCACCCCCACACGAAATTGTTGAAAAGGTTTGATTTTTCCTACCCTATACGTACGCAAAACTCCCTTTACATGACTTCCCCCCCCACCGAAATAAAATCCTAGATATGGGCCTGAGCTCAGTTGATAAGAGTGATGGATTTTTAACCAGAAGGCTTTTGATTCGAAATAAAATGTTTGGATGACCCCCCCCCCCAAAAAAAAATCCTGGGTTAGACTACCATTAATCTATCTAGCCCCCACGGAAATACGTTCGGTAATACCGTTGAACAAACGATATTCCCCACCAGAATAAATAAATGCCTCTGGATACCTGCCAGTTTTAGGGATCGGATAAACATGTAGCTAAATATAAAACGTTCCATATTCCAAAATAGCTGACTACGCCACTGCAATGCACAATTTACTAACGATAGTCCCCACCAGAATAAATAAATACCTCTGTGGAGAACTGCCAGTTTTATGGATCGGATAAACATGTTGCTAAAGATAAAATGTTCTATATCCCAAAATACCTGACTACGCCACTGCAATCTACAAATCAGAATAAATAAATTCCTCTGGAGACCTGCCAGTTTTAGGGATCGAATAAACATGTAGCTAAAGATCCCAAAATACGCCACTGCAATACACATTCTACCAAATTCAAATGGAGTTTTCTTTTTCACAGTACAATAATTTTGGCAGGATAAGCCTGTCAGAGACTTCTTCAACTAGGTTTTCACTTTCCTTTTTAATCAGAGCAGACTAACCTAACTTGTAATATTTCTGTTACGAGATGTAATGTCACGCAACTAGTTATCTCAAGCTTGGAAGATGTCACGTGGAACAGTAATTCTCAGAGCCGGTCCGAGCATATTCGGTGTGAACAGAAAGCCTTGCAGAATCGGCGGAGCCATCCCGTGTAGGATCAAATGGACTCGACGAATCCTTAGATCCGGTCCGAGTATATTCATTGTGAGCCGGTTCGAGCATTTTCGCTGTGCCCTGCCGTTCAATTTGAATAATAATGAAAAATATTTATTTCAAAGTGCCTATCCAGATATTGTACTCACATATTTAATATCGGTAAACTTTGTGACGGTCATTCCTAGATTCCATAATTCATCGCCAAAATCTGAGGCCCATTTGGCTACACTGTCAAACAGATAATAAATGTTAATAGGTAGAAAGACAAGTAGGATTGATGGCAAAAGGATCTTGCCACATTGAGTACACCGAAGAGTAAATACGAAAAACCTATTAGTAAAGAGCTAAAGACTACAATGTCAGTCACAGGGCTCTAGCACAAGAATGGTAAAAAGTAGCAGTATATTTTCAAATACAATGTTTTCTGTTGATTCTTGTAATGCTGTAATGGATTTGATTAGGTGTTTAATAAAGTTTTTTCCATTTCTCGAAGTTACGATTACACTTATACATGATCCGTCAAAACTTTCATTGAATACTTCTAATTGGATAGAACTTAATGACCGACAACTGGTTTTCATGAATGGCCACATTTTTCTCTACAATTTTCTTTCACGTTTTATTTTAGCCGCTCACTACGAGACACTCGGAAAATATTTCATTGTCTACATCTTATATCAGGCTTAGTAATAGATTAAGGGCCATATTCTAAAACTCCACTTAAGTGTGAGTTGTCACTCCTACTACAAATTAGCGAAGTGGCCACTCGCACTTACAAAATTTCTGTTTTTATTTTATAATAAAATTACATGTAATTTTTTTGGTCTGAACATTTTTTAAAATAAAAATTTAGACACTCAAGTGGTAGTGAACACTCCAACTCTCACTTAAGTGGAGTTTTAGAATATGGCCCTAATACTGGGATTGGGCCCACCCTCCCCCGAAAACCATAGACACAACCTACCGGAAACATAAATATTTAAATAATTCTACTATTGCTAAATATGAAATCCAGTTATGGCAGTTTTTTTTTTTTTTCTTCAAAACAGACTGAATTCTGTACTTATGTGTATGTGGAGGCTATTTGTGGTAATCACAGCATTACTAGATAAGAACCCTATGTACTAATTATCTCTTATATAAATAATCTTTTACCGACTCCAATTTTTTTCCCCTCTTTTAAAACCGCCACTGGTCACTATTCTCATTAAAGTAGCTTATTAATCGTCCTCACGAGCTTGAGTGCATACCGAAATCAAAAGCACTAAGTGAAAAATTTTGCGACCCCGTCACAGGAATTGAACCTAGGTTCCCCGAGTGCAATCCCAGTGTGATACCCAACCAGGTGGATTTTATCTGCTACTGGCTAAACGGAATTCAACAGCTAAGGAAAAAGACGCATACGAAATTGCAGGAACCAGCTAGTTTATCACTTAAGAGGGTACTTACATTTCATCTTCGCGTGAAAAATTGTCCACAGAACTCAACGAGAAAATGATCAAACTGATAATCAAGGAGAAATCCATTCTGAATGAGTAGGGTATGATGAATCAAATAAAATACCAATTCATGTCCCTTCTAAAATTATTATTTTAAATTTGTTTATCTAGCACCTAACACCGAACATCGTCTGCGAACTGTTTTAATGAAACCAATCTGAGAACGGGGAGAAGCACGCTCGATGTTTCTCTGTTTGTAACAACATGGAACATGCAGATTAAAAGATATATTTTTAGAATTTTTGGCTCAATATAAAATTTTCATACATGATTGTGATATGTTAGGAATAGCGAGTACAACAATCTATTGAGTATTTTGTTTATTTTACTTATGTTTAATGGGCGATGATGTTGTGTCATGTCTACGGTACATTTCATTGTATAATTTCCGCGAGGGGCTTGCAAATATATACGGGGTGTCTTTTATATATCTAACTAATCATGATGTCCAGTGTCATCATCAGAGAATGATGGCTCTTAAATTTCGTTCCCGAAAATGGAACACCTTGCCTAGATAAGGATGAGGGGATTTTGCTGGGGTTCGAAAAATCTTTGATATCTTTAAAAATACCATCAAGAGCGTTGTTTTTATGCATTTTTAAGGATTTTTTTTCAATTTTCATGAAATTTTTCCAATCTACGAGGAGATTTTTTAAAATTATAGATAGAGTGCCATTTTTATCTTCTACCATTAAATGCATAAAAATTATGGAGCTACTCTTTATCCAGGGGCGTACACAAGAAAGCTACTAACCCCCTCGCCCTCGAATGAAATAAAATGTACTTAAATTTTCATGCGCACAGTGATCGAACCTGTGGTATCTTTTGCACGGTTAGCGGGTATATAGTCAAAATACCATTTCAATTCTGTAGAACAAATTACCCCCGCCACGTCATTCACATTTTTGGCGGGGCTATGACCAGATAGTTAGCAAAAAACGTGGATAAGGCCGATCTGGCGTTTTTAGGGATAGGTATGACTGTATCTATACTCGTAAAAAGACACGTTTGTCATAGACAGACACATCCTCAAAATCCTGAAGATTTCATTAACGCCCCCCACCCTCTCATGCTTTGACCAGATCAGTTTGGCGAGTATAGGTATAGGTAGGACTGCATCAATAAAGGACGCGTTTATCATACACAAACATACACCCAAAACCGGTGAGATTTCATCATGTTTTGGCCGGGCCAGATTGGCGATTTTAAGCATAATGGTGTGACTGTATCAAAAAAAGATTTGTTTCCCATGCACAAACATACCCTCAAAATCTCGGAGATATGATCAAAATCCGACGATTTTTATAAGCGTTGTATTGTGGAGGTTATAGTCGTGTATTCACATTTGCCTGGCAGACGTTCTTTTTTCAAGCTGTCTACCTCTACATGAGTACAAAGCTTCCCCACCTTCGATAGTTTGGAAGCGAAAGCCAGTAGATAGAGCCTGTTGAGATATTTAAGAAAAAATATATGTTGTCATTTTGCTTTAAAGAAATGGCACACCCCGTACATAATTTAAAAATATTTTTGATTGGAAATAGTAGGTACATTATTTTATAGACGCATAAAAATTAAAATATTAAATTTTTTTTTATAATACATAATAGGTATTCTATAATTTTATGGCAGGCTGATCAAAAACTACAATTTGTCAAGAAGACGCAAATTGACACACGGAGTCAGGCCAGCACCCAAGATTTTATTTCGGGGGGGGGGGATTAGGAAGAGTCTTTTCGTAACTACATTAAAANCAAAAAATTCGGGGGGGGGGCTGAACCATTAAAACCCTGTCCTGGATACGGCATGCACGGAGTTATGCAAATCTATTCAAGTTTATGTTTTTATAAAAAGCGTACAAGCCAGCATCAATGTACGTTGAATACACCAGTTCCCGTTAGATCACTGAAGTTAAGCAACGTCCAGCGAGGGTGTCCACATGGGTTCGCGCCCTCGTGATGCTGGGTTTTTTCCCAGGCTGGGTGAGGTCAATGTGGGTAGCTGGTTTGCAAGTTTCCAGCGAATGGAGGGTAAAACCGAATGACCAATAGATGTTAAAGAGACGTCAGACGTTATGTCAAATTTAAAAAAAAAACGTACAAAAAGAAAATAGATGTTAAAGAGACGTCAGACGTTATGTCAAATTTAAAAAAAAAACGTACAAAAAGAAAGAAGGATTCGAATTTAGTCCCCTATCTTAATACACCAAAGCCACTAGTAAAGCTGTACCTATGTGCAAAATAATTTATAATAGTTAACACAAGGAAAATAGGATTTTAAACAATTTTCTCAACGATCTGGAGTCGTGAATAAAAAAATAACAAATACGGAAAACTAAACTCGGTAAAAAATGTTTTGGACGAAATAATGCAACCATTGCGTGCACCTGACCCAATTTTATTGGCACCTCAGAAACGGAAATGTCAAAAATTAGATTCGCGTTTGTTAGGTACTGGAGTTGAAATATTTCCTTGAACTTCGATATAGCGACCAGATACCGAGGTGTACCTGGCTAAGGTATGTATATAAACAAATATAAAATTAATATTTAAGTAAAACACAAAACTTTCGTGCATTTAGTAAAGGTGGCTCAAGAAATGGAGAATCGCTCGAAAATTATAATTTTTTATGAAACAGCTACTGTGTTAATGTGGGAAAATTTGTCGTAATGATTAAATAATTAATTTTCAATTATAAGAAAAATCTGTCATTACCTACACTCGAAACCCTCATACCTAATTCACTGGTCTAATTGGGTCGGTTGTATGCTCGAAATTGCAGAATATTTTGAAATAAATATTTAGAGTTAATGTTATAAGTGAATCTCCCTGGTGGTCGTAAACCCAGTTTTTTGGGGGCTCAAGTCAGCCATCTATATGTATAGATGGCTGACTTGAGCCTGAACAACATACCTCTATAACTATAGTATATAAACCATTATATCTAGTGTGAGACCCGCAAAAGCCTGGGCTGGGCTTAAGCCGCCGAAGCCCCCCCGCCTCCTAAAAACGCCTATGCTGATTTTTGATAGACACAAAAAAATGAATACTGAAAGCCATCCATCCAAAATGCAGTATTATACTTTTTTCTATCATCAAATACAATGATATTGTTATTGGTTTATTATTTTCAATAATGAACCTCTGGAATCGTCACGAAAAAAAAAATACCCCCCCTCCCTCAAAATTTGATATTTTTCTTTTGGACAATGCAAAAGAAAGACCCAAACATGGACATTTCCTTTTTATGACATGAAAGATAACGTCATGTCACTGTCAGGAACATAGTAAATAAACACCCTTGAATGAGGAAGTGTGTTTACAAAAAGTAAAAATTACACTCCACAAGGCTTTACAAAAAGTAAGAAGAAAAATACAGACAAAGAATGAACCCCTGAGTAAGATATTGCACTTTTCAAAAAAATTTCGCCGTTTTTCGAGTGAAGTTCATTAATAATATTATGTGCAGTAGGGATCTTGAACTTTTGGCATCTTGAACTAGATCAGAAAATGGCATATAATTGATTGAAACATTGGAAACTAAATCGAAAAATCTACCCTACAGCATGGAGTTATCTACTTCGGAGAAGCTTATCAAAATTTGATATTAGGTATTTTACGTTTTAAGATGAGTACGATGAATCCAATAGAACAGTTGCATTAACTACACCCATTTTAATGCAATTTGTTATGCATAGGTCGCATTCGCGGTGTAGTTGTTCTTGGTAGCTTTATATTAGGGTCAGTCATATGCAAAGAGTTTTGTACAAGATAATAGAACACGTGGTGAAATAACATATTACCACTTTTCATACATCCGTCAGATCACTGAAATTAAGAAACGTTGGGCGTGGTGCGTACTTCATTGACAGACCGCATTGGGACATCATTGAGGTTGTACTCAGCTTCGTGAGGACAATTGGGTGGCTGATTTCGAGTTCAACAAAACGAAACGGTAGGCTATACCTTAGTTATTTTTAAAAATACTAATAAGTGCCTTCCGAAAGTTGCTCTAAAAATAAAGAAGACACAATGCCTTACTTTAGTTTTAAATATTGTTTTTCCCTCTATAATTAGGTCCTATCTTTCTATCTTAATCTTATCATATCGCCAAGTAAGATACCAAAGTATCGGCTAGATCCGGGACTGATAGCAAGAAGCGTTAGGTTTCCATTTTCTTGAACAAAATAAATATTGAGTCAAAAGCCTCAGTTTTTACAGTCACATTTTTTCCCATATTTTTATTTCCAAAAAATGTAAACTTTTTATTTGCTATTGATTTAACAATTGCTTCGTTGTTAAGACACTGTCCTTGTAGCTTTTGTTCAGTAAGATTGTATTGGAGGTATTGTACCCTTCCTATTTTGCGGGAGTTCCGTATATAATACAGGGTATCATGTCCATCTAATTTCCGGGAGTCCCGTATATAATACAGGGTATCATGTCCATCTTCAGAAACGGAAATAATTTGCGGGAGACAACATTATTGCTACTCTCAGTCTTACTTTTATAGTTTTATGTAAATCAATTTTAGGTTTAGGGACAATTTTACACTGACAATCCCAGAAAATTTCATAAAAATATGCTGTGCTGTTCATGAGTTTTGTCGAACACAAGAAATTACAGTCAAGCGAACACAAAGGAACCAAATTTTTGTTCCTGAATTTTTATGTAAATTTGTGTGACGAGTGCATATTTTGTGTCCACAAGTCGACGAAAATCAACTTTAAATTTATACTTCTAAATTTGGAGAAAGTGTTTACATTAGAATTTCCTAATCACAATACTCAGGCTGGAGGCGGGAAAGTTGCGGTAACGTCCACCATTTTGACTGTTACCGCCCATCATCTTTAATTTTAGATTATTCTTTTACATTCCTCATCAATTTCACAAACTATCTCAAAAACATATTTCTGTGGATTGGGAATTACATTCCTTTTCAATTTCACAAACTATCCAAGCTATCACCCTCTCTTTATTATCAGTATCTATTTTAGATGTGGGTACATTCCACTTTCTGCTAATGCATGTTTGTAGAGGGGTTAAAATATTCTACGAGTCAGTACTCAGTGTAGTGGCTAATCGTATCGTGTCAGTGTTAAATTGTGCATGTACTGTTAGCTATCATCTCTGAGACAATTGCAAGGTATTAATTATAATTTCACTATCTGGTACCCGCAACTTGCTCTTTTCCTGTGGCCTTAGAATTCTTTTTGTCTCAAATAAACCATTCCTGTTTAAAATAAATCAATATCTACAAGACAGCTGATTTTCTTGAAAGGTTTTGGGTATGTTTTTTGAGGGTCCATTCCTCGCGATGTTTTGATTATTTCCAATAACAAACCTTTGGAATCGTCGCGAAAAAAAATTACCTCCCCCCTCAAAAATAGATATTTCACGTTTCAAGGTCAAGGTATGTAGAATCCAAAAATAAAATAAAAAAATCCGTTCGTAGGTACATCGTGAGCGGCGCCTTTGGCCATTTAGAGTTGACCGATTTTGATCAAATTTGGTGCTTATACGTCCCATTTGAGGTCCAGTTGTGCCCCTACCCTATACATAAAGTGTTTTATATCAAAATTTTAGTGTGGAATCCTGTATTATTCGATTGAATCATTTTTGGATCCTTTTTACCTTGAAACGTAAAATATCAAATTTTTGGGGGAGGTAGTTTTTTAGCCAGTAAAATAATAAGCCCACGTGTTACATTGGCATTCTGCTATATCTCTTACCGTGTGGGCTGTGTATGGCTAAAACTGTCTTTTTGGCGATACTTTGCTTTCTTTAGAACTTTCGCTTTTTGTTCTTGCTTATTACAACTTTCTGTGTTTAGTCATCTTTGAGTGACGTTGATCATCATTCATATACCAACTGGACTTCAAGTTTGATTTTATTTTTCAAATTTATACCTCATCCCCTGTGAATTTATTTGGGAAACGGTGAATGAAATCAAAATGTGACTTTGGGATTTAATTTAATGTACATATAATATTGCTGACTTACATTCTTACTCTTAATACTCTTAATATCTCACCCTGCAGTAGCACATCTAGATTGTTTTGGTGGTACCCCTAGTATAGTCATTTCAAATAATCAACATTTTATTTCAGGATATTATGTGACTGAGGTATAGCTTTTGTATCAAATTTTACCTTTATAGCTCATCCCGAAGAGATATTTTTCAATTCAGGATTCACACATCAAAAACCCTCTGTTACCGTGTGGACTGCTTATTGCATTTTAAATTATAAAAGTGATGTTTTTGCAATTAATACTCGCTCCCCGTTACACTTTTTCTTTTATATTTCGTACCCACATAAGGTACCAAAAAACTGTTCAACATTTCAAATTTCTTTAGTTTTAACCATCGTTGAGTTAGTTTTAACCGTGTTTGAATTGGTTTTAACAATCGTTGAGTTAGTTTTAAATAGTTGAGTTAGTTTTAACCATCGCAATAGTTTCAACCAGGGCAGCGTTTAGTTAGTTTCAACCAGGGCAGCGTTTAGTTAGTTTTAACCAGCGTTGAGTTAGCTTTAACTATCGTTAAGTTAGTTTTAACCATCGTTGTTAGTTGTAACAATGGTTGAGTTAGTTGTAACCATCGTTGAGTTAGTTGTAACCATCGTTGATTTAGTTTTAACCATGGTGAGTTAGTTTCAACCATCGTTGAGTTAGTTTCAAACAGTGTTGAGTTCGTTTTAACCATCGTTTTTTTTTTTTTAGTTAACGTCTCTTTAACATCTATTGGCCATTCGAGACGTGGGTTTTACCCTCCATTCACTGGGAACTTGCAAACCAGCTACCCACATTGACCTCACCCAGCCTGGGTTGGGCCGGAAAAATAGCCAGCATTACGAGGGCGCGAACTCACATGGTACAAACTCGCTGGATGTTGCTTAACTTCAGTGATCTAACGGGAACTGGTGTATTCAACGTGTCATATACGCTGACTAGTCGAGTTGATTGATTGATATTATGAGTCAGTCAGTCTAAGTACCAAGTGCGTTTTGTGTTTAATTGGATAGATTAAATAATGCCAGCGTCTATGGCACGTTGGATACACCATTCCCCGTTAGATCACTGAAGTTAAGCAACGTCCAGCGAGGTTGTACTATGTGGGTGTCCACGTGGGTTCGCGCCCTCGTGATGCTGGCTAATTTTCCCGGCCCAACTTAGGCTGGGTGAGGTCAATGTGGGTAGCTGGTTTGCAAGTTTCCAGCGAATGGAGGGTGTTTTCGTCCTGAATTACCAATAGATGTTAAAGAACCGTTAAACCAAAAGTTTTTACTTACTTGTAAAATAAATCAAAACAAAACACTTACTAGGAACAGTATTTATAATTATTTATGAGGAAACTAGTTTCGAATCATTCGATTCATCATCAGTCTGGTCGAGTGGAAGAGTTGACATCGACACATATAATTAACATTTTATTCAAATATTAAAAGCTCATTTTTTGTTAATTTCAAGATTATTTTATTTTAACAAAGTGGGTTTTAGTTTTAACTTCACAAATTCGTATTAATTTGTTTGTTATTCTTTTGTACCCAATAACTCCAGAACTTCCACAAGGTCTAATTCTGTTGCACTCAAATTGTTCACCCGGGCCTTACGGCCCGCGTAGAATTTTTATTAGTTCAAAATCTTCACTCACATTAAAGAGTCAGACATCAAGGAACAAATTTGGTTCCGTGTCTATCAGACGTCAATTTTTTGTGTTCTCTTGTAACGATTTTTTTTGGAGATCTTCAAGGTCTAGATAGACCAATATCAGAACACGAAAAATTCTTCAACCACCCATAACTATCCTCGAAATAGGCTCGATCTGACACAACTTTGGAAGGTAAATTCTGAAGAGCCTTCAGAATTTACATTCAGAATATCATAAATTAAATTAATTTTGTCTACGAAGTGAAATAGTGAGGAACCTATAATAAACTGTTTTCCAATGTTTCAACAAACAGTAAGGTTTTCTCACCATTTTACCTCTACAGAGGAAATTTTTGAAATTAATTATGAAATGACAGTATTAAAGGACTTTTTTGAAATAATACCCTCCAAAGTTCCAATTCTGAGGTTTAGATCTGGATTTTGAGATCACCTGCGGATTGGCCATGTGTTGTTTCAAAAAATTGCAGAGTAATGTGCAATCAGCAAGGAGTAAATATTTCTGGTAGATTCTGTATAGTTTTAAACTTTATCAATCGCTCCATTGTACCCAACCTACTGTTGTTCTATTAATCTCGATATCTTATTTCTAATCATATCTCATATTCATCAAAATCAATTTCTTTGCCAATTTTTGTTCGCCAAGTTTCTAATGACAACTTTCTTTCTTTGTTTAAAATGTGATTAAACAGGCCTAACACATACTTTTGTAACAAACAGATTGACACACCTAAAGTCTAACACTTCTGGCAGATTTACAACAGAAAAAAGTAAGAATCAAAGAAAGTGACAACAGTTTGATTACGAATGTCAATCATGTCACCAATTGCATTTTTGATTGTACCTACTGTTGAATACTCATGTCACCGATTGCATTTTTGATTGTACCTACTGTTGATTACTCATGTCACCAATTGCATTTTTGATTGTACCTACTGTTGATTACTCAAGTCACCGATTGAATTTTTGATTGTACCTACTGTTGATTACTCATGTCACCGATTGCATTTTTGATTGTACCTACTGTTGATTACTCAAGTCACCGATTGCATTTTTGATTGTACCTACTGTTGATTACTCATGTCACCAATTGTATTTTTGATTGTACCTACTGTTGATTACTCATGTCACCGATTGCATTTTTCATTGTACCTACTGTTGATTACTCATGTCACCGATTGCATTTTTCATTGTACCTACTGTTGATTACTCGTGTCACCGATTGCATTTTTCATTGTACCTACTGATTTTTAAAACGAAGAAAAAATTTCTAATTGCTTTTAGAAATATTAGTGATAAGTGATAGTAGAACTAATTCTACTGCTCGCAGGATCGCAGATACTCGTAATCAGGGACGGATTAACCTTCCGCGGGGCCCATAGCACTTTTACAGAGCGGGACCCCCTCCACCCTACCCCCCGGCGCCGATTAGGTAGTCTACTTTTTGGAGCTAGTACAAAAATTGATTATCTTTTGGTCTAGTACCTACAGCTGGTAGAGAAAAGTGAAATTAAATTTTGAGTATACCAACATCGATAAAACATGGTTACCGCTCATGCTAAAAAAACAATTTGCTTATGTTGCAATACTTGTTGTACTTTCCTAAATTAGATTTTACTACATACTTTGAAGAGTTTGGGGCCCCGTCAAAATGATATGCTTTTTCAATTGTCAACCCAGAAATGTCGAAATATCTAGTGTAAGTTGTCAAAGCGCGGGGTTCGTAGCACGTTGACTTTTTTCTTTTCGTTTTTTGACACAACATCTATTGATCATTCGAATCGGGGTTTTAACTTTCATTCGCTATAAACTTACAAACCAGCTACCCACATTGACCTCACCCAGCCTGGGTTGGGCCGGAAATAGTCGTCATCACGAGATTGCGAATCTACGTGGTCAACCACTAAGTGAAGCTTGCTAGACTTAAGTAATCTTACAGAAATTGCTGTTAATGTTTCTTAGACGCTGGCTTGCAGTTGACTTCATTAATCCGATGGTGATATTCAAAGATTAAGCCTTGATCCCCCCCCCCATTCTCCCTTAACTGAAGACCTGAATCCACCCCTAGTAGGTACAATTGTTTATTAGTTTGAGGTAACTATTTATATTTATTCATTTTAAAAGTGAGGCATGGCCGTAACACTAATACAACATGCTGTGCAAGGTTATGCCTCGAGCTCTAACTCTCATTCAGATTGGATGATTTTTGTTGTTGTTGGAAATAATGCCAATCATTTCTTGTTCCAATTGTCATCTTTGAACCGCTCTAGTTCAAATTTGCGTTCATTGATCACCTGTGGCTTGGACTTGACCCATCTTTATCTAAATATACTTACTTGCCTAATACCTACATTATATTAAGTAAACTATTCTTAATTCAGCTGACTAGGTAGGCACACTTAATATGTTCAACCTTTAACCTTCCTCTACTCCGCAACGCTCCTCTTACATCATTCTGAGGAACCCTGCCTCCGTCATAGGTCATACCAATTAACCTCCGAAGTATGGCTATGGATGGTGATGTATTTTTACTTTGAGCAGGAGCGTGTCGTTTGTTAAAAACAAGATCTATTCACTATCACTATCCGTGTTGTATCCATCAGCCTAATTCGTACAGTTCTTTCGATTTCAGGATTAATCTGACCACAGCGAGTTAAGATATATTTTATCGAAGGTAAGTCAAGCTCATATATGTATACTTGTTAGTTTTGGGATCTGTAAAACTCACCCCGCAAAAATGACTATTATATGGCCCGGGTTGCCCAAACCAAAAAAAATTCTTGAAAACATTATAAAATGACCATACCAAGTTTAATCAATTCTGACAAACAGACATTTAAACAAAAATTGTGGAATATCCACTTTCAGTCCAGTTATTTATAAACTCAAGTATTTTTGTGAACTGTAGAAGTCACTCATTAAAAAATGGTGTACCAGCCGTATTCTCGTGGATGTATTAGAATAATTCTTTGGGCGAAAAAAAATGGTTATTCCACATTTTCAACTGGGTCTGGTTGTGTTTGGGGGTGTAACACAGCCCTCATAGTATCGTAGCGTTTTGGGGAAATTGTTAATTATTGCTTACAGATTATTGATACGAGTATTGGAGTGATTCTTATTTATACCTTTTAATGCTATGATGTCCACAAAAAATGTGACATAATAACACAAAGAAATATACATTTACATTTTTTGGTATATCCAATAGGTATATGTAGATCTATTATGATTCCCCCTGTAAGGCAAGGTATGAAGTAGTTAACTCGGGATGTATTTTATGTAATCACGTGACAAATTATTATTGAATATTGATCTCTGGTTAATTAAAAAAAAACAAAAAAAAAAAACAATTAAAATATTTGTCACTTTCAATTATTTGTTCGATTCTTCTCTCTCTATCTCCTCTACTATAATGGTATCCGAGCAAATACCTTCAAGCAGCATTCCTAATTTAACACTGTTCATTAATCGTATTCGGTTCTAGCAAATAGATATAGTGGTGACTGGTGATACTTAGATACGCACTGGCGTAGGTAGGTACTCTATACTAGTGTATCAAGATGATCAGTTGTTCACGTTAATGTTGTAGTTATTTATAGAAAAAAAATATCTTAATCAAATTTGAAAAAATCATATTGGGTCCCCTGCCCTCCCCGGGGGAGGGCAGGGACCCTTAACACCAGTCATAACATATCAAAATTTTACGTTTCTTTAACAAACCGATAAAAAGATAAAAATCATTTTCAAAAAACCCAACGTTGAACAATCCATTATCGTAAGATCACTGAAGTGCGTAAGCAACGCCCATCGACGTTTATTTTTGTGGGTAATCACCTAGGCTCGTACCGTCGTGATGCTGGATATTACCAGCCCAATCAACACTAGCTGAGATCAATGGGTGTATAGATTGTAAGTTTCCAGCGAATGGAGTGTAAAACCCCATCTCGAATGGACTTAGATGTTAAAGAGACGTTTATTATGAGTAAGGTATAGAATACAGTCTCCCCCGTTGTTTGGCTTCAACCAACAATAGTTAAATGTCCTCACGAGGTTGAGTGTAGTGTCCCTGAGTACTTAACACACCCCAAATGTTCGACGTGGTAAATTCGTTAGCAAAAATCAACTTCTTTCATTCAGTGTTACCGATCATATCGAACAATCGGTTTTTTACAGCTTTTAACAGTTCTCTCAATCCCATACATGTAGCTTTGTAAACTGTAGATCTCGTTCAAAAATTGGGCAATTTTTCCCGAGTGGCCTAATCGGATGATTCCATGAACAATAAAAATACCCATACCAAATTTTATCAAAACCAGGTAATGCGGTTGAGATTTTGTCGTGTAACTAACAAACAGAAATGAATATCAGATGTTTAAAGAAAAATCGTAGAGTTAAACAATATCTCACTTCGTTGGATCAACACCCTTAGTCCATCATCCGGCACTATGTACTAGGCATCAGGTAGTAGATATGCACCAAACAGATATCACCTGAGTTAAACAAGATCTCACTTCGTTGGATCAACACCCTTAGTCCATCATCCGGCACTATGTACTAGGCATCAGGTAGTAGGTATGCACCAAACAGATATCACCTGAAATCCAAGTATATATCAATTCGCCACACCAGGGTTAGGTAATAGTAACAATTTGTCATTGTATTGATTGATTAAAAAATAAGTTCTTTTGTTTTGGATTGGATGATCACTGTCATTCATTGAAAGGTTGCTGATTTCAGTGGCGTGGGTCTTTAATCATCATTCATTGAAAGGTTACTGATTTCAGTGGCGTGGGTCTTTAATCATCATTCATTGAAAGGTTATTGATTTCAGTGGCGTGGTCTTTAATCACCATTCATTGAAAGGTTATTGATTTCAGTGGCGTGGTCTTTAATCACCATTCATTGAAAGGTTATTGATTTCAGTGACGTGGTCTTTAATCATCATTCATTGAAAGGTTATTGATTTCAGTGGCGTGGTCTTTAATCATCATTCATTGAAAGGTTATTGATTTCAGTGGCGTGGGTCTTTAACCATCATTCATTGAAAGGTTATTGATTTCAGTGGCGTGGGTCTTTAATCATCATTCATTGAAAGGTTATTGATTTCAGTGGCGTGGTATTTAATCACCATTCATTGAAAGGTTATTGATTTCAGTGGCGTGGTCTTTAATCATCATTCATTGAAAGGTTATTGATTTCAGTGGCGTGGTCTTTAATCATCATTCATTGAAAGGTTATTGATTTCAGTGGCGTGGGTCTTTAATCATTGGTAGGCATCGGAGAAAGTTTTATTGAACAATAGCCATTCCCTCAGTTTTTTGAATGAGACAGAGTCGTGAAAAGGAAACCCTAGAAATTTAAAGAATTTACTGTACCCGATGATGCCACTATTGATTGACAAGAAATTTAGATTCTGATATATCTGGCTACCATCGGACACGATAATGCCACTATTGATTGACAAGAAATTGAGATTCTGATATATCTGGCTACCATCGGACACGATAATGCCACTTTTGAATTTCTGTTTGGCATAAAAGCTGGTGTTCAAGTTGTAAAAATGTCAATCTGTATGGTTTTGAATTGCTTTGTTCCGTTATCAAACATCAGACTGAGTTTTAAGATAATATCTTTCGTAGATAATAATATAATAGGTTTGCCATTTGTTTTAAAGGAACGTGGTATGACAAAAGACTGAGCAATTTAGTAAAAGCAAATTGATGTTAGTTTCATTTCAAAGTTGACGGTTCTAATTGGCTGTCAGTCGATAGCACGTCATCCATTAGTTCTGAAATATGTCCTAAATTTGAAATGATAACTCCTTAGTATGGAATTTCTTCATTCTTATCTATCATTCTATCAAGATACTATACGGACATCTTGCCATTTGTTTAAAAGGAACGTGTATCTTACTACGGAAAAAATACTAAGGAATTAGTCTCTTATGTTTCAGACCTGAGCTCAGTCTCTTTATCCTTCTTTTGACAAATGTGCTAGAAATATAAACATGGTAGCTAAATTTTGGAGTGAATCTCTGTATCCGAAAATCAAACAAGCTGAAGACTTCACGTCGGACCAATTTTATCAGTCTCTGGTAAGTTTAAATTCGTTTTATAGGGTTCCGTACAAGAAGTATACCAACTCTAACTCTTTTCGGGCTGCCTATAAATGAAAGTTTAGATGGTGTTTTCAACTTCATTTGCCATGTCACACAGAATTTGAGCTCTAGTAATTTTTTCTAATTCACCAATTATTCAATCGTATTAAATATTTTGGGAAATTACTAATTTGAGGATAACATCCTCGCAGGGGGGAATGAGTCTATGTTGATGCTGTAAAATAACACAGAAAGCTACTCTGCAATGTTAGAGTCATTTTGCAGTGATTGCCATGGGTTTGGGGTAAATTTCAACCAGGCATTAGCCCACAATAGTAGATGTATGATGACAAAAAAAGTAACAGTAAACAACAATTTATATAGAGCATAGAGCTATCATGGGAAACGATGATGTCACTACCTATTGCTTGATTGATATAATACAAATATTTCATGTGGATGGCAAGGTACTTATTTCAGTCCTCTTATATTATTACCTAAGTACTCCGCAACTTTTTATTACTCAGCAATTGTCTTCGGGAGGGTGAGTTACATCCAAGACACACCAAACAAGAAATCGAAAAGTTGAACGAACCACCAGGGGACCAGAACAAAAACTGAGGCTGATTTAATATTTTTAATTTTCAGTGGCAAAAGCGATCTGGTGTCAGCATTTACTATCTGGCCTACAAATGGGTAACAGCATTGTTGTTATTAGTCTATTCCGTGGCAACCATTTTTGAAAAAGATCCTTTAAGTCGGCCTAGTTTGACCTACCCAAAATATCCTATCTACCTGACCAACTGGGTTGTTTGGACGGCTTGCATTCAAGCTCTGTTAGCAACAGGAATTGTGACGTACTACTTTATCAAATTGAGACAGAAAAAAGACAAAGAAGGTGAGTTAGGAACGGGAGACAATCTGGGTTGTGTGGACGGCTTGCATTCAAGCTCAGTTAGCAACAGGAATTGTGACGTACTACTTTATCAAGTTGAGACAGAAAAGAGACAAAGAAGGTGAGTTAGGAACGGGAGACAATCTGGGTTGTCCAAGGCTTGCATTCAAGCTCAGTTAGCAACGGAGCTTGAGCTCTGTTGAGATAAAACTAACACTTTGTTCGTTGATTTAGTGCAATCTATGCGCGTACAACAAACGGAAGAGACTACGCACGACTACGAGCTCACGCTTCCGCGAGCGACTTCAAGTGACCACACGCTATAAACTTGAAATCCTCCTGGAGTCGCACTTGCCACTTGAAGTATTGTGTAGTCGCTCATGGTGGCGTGAGCTTGTAGTCCGAAATCTCAGCATATTATTTTATAAAAATCTTACAGAGATCATATGTATGTTTTCAGATGTTGAGGAGACCAATGTCTGCCTTCAAAAATTGATTTCAGTGTACTGGGCCACACAGACCATCGCAATTGTCACTTCCATTGCAGCTTCCGTTACCTTCTGGGTTGCAGTATACAATCCAGGTTAGTGGTTACCTATCAGATCTTTAGGTAACCATTACGCTATTTTCGGTGTACCTTCTGGGCAGTATCTTCCATTTTTAGAGAAAACAAAAAATAAAATTAGTTTCAAAGTTTATTCTTTTTATTTCAAATGAATAGTAACAAGATTTCAGAGGATAATTATTGACAACAATAAACCAGAAAAAAAATTTGCAAATGTGACACATGGGTTTATTATTTTACTAGCTAAAAAAAAGTGCCGTTGACGGCGGGCGAACAGATTTTTTATACGATTTTCGGATTCTACATACTTTGAAAAGATTTTTTTGTGACGTCTAAAGGTTCATTATTGAAAATAATAAACCAAAATATTAAACACACAAACATGAAACTTTATGAAAGTTTAATTACATAAAGCTATAGGAGATTGAGGGATCTATTGAGCGCCCCAATAATTCTGTCCCTCACAGTTCACAGTATATATTTAATATATTTAGAGATTACATTAAGCAATAGGAGATTGAGGGATCTATTGAGCGTCCCACTAATTCTGTCCCTCACAGTATATGTTTAGAGATTCACTGTGTTAAGATAAGCCAAATAATTTTCGACCGCGGAATCCTCGTAACCAATTAACAACATTCTTACTATTTCAGAAATCAACCCTCTCAACATCTTCACCTTTACTAGCCACGGAGTGCTGGCAACGTATCTTGTAGTTGATGCTCTACTGGTTGCACATCCATTTAGACTCAGCGACTTCTTGTGGGTATTCACCTTCTCAGCGTCTTATATTGGATTCTCTGTGGTGTATTATTTATTGGGTGGCACTGACAGGTAAGATAGAACACCAAATGTCTTTGCCTGCCGAAATAGTGATGATAACAGAAATTTTGTTTACATTAGTCAGTTGGAAGTTTTATTTTATCTAGATTTATTTTTGATCATGAAAATATCAAAAATCATACCCTTCTTAAAGATCCAAAAACTGAGACGTCTACTCATAAATCGTTTATGTAGTTTTGTTGTAGTCGTGTAGTCCGTTAAATGCCATGAAGAAGATGACTTAAACTGTTTAAAACTGACATTTAGATTTTTTTTCTCAGTTTTCCTATTTTTTTAAAAAAAACTTTTGATTTCATCTCAGGACATACCCACAGGATTATTGAATATTTGCAGGTCACCTGCTCGCTTCTCTTAATCTTTTTTTAACACCAATCCTGGAAAAGCTTAGATCTGAGTTCGCTCTCAATATTGTAAACATTTTTGACCATTTCGCTCCTGTCTAGATGAAGTATAGAAAAAACTTTTGAGTTATTGGGAGAAATTGAAACTAGTGGATCAAGATGATCAGGTGTTCACGTTAGTGTTGTAGTCATTTATAGAAAAAATATCTTAACCAGATTTAATTTAAAAAAAAATCAAAACCGAAGAGCCCTTAACACCAGCCATCACATATCAAAATTTTACGTTTCTATAACAAACCGCTAAAAAGAGAAAAATCATTTTAAAAAATAAAATATTGGGGCCCTCCCCCTAAGAAGGAGGGCCCCCAAATTTTTCAAAATTGAAAAGCCCTTAACACGAGCCATATGAAAATTTTACGGTTCTGCAACAAATCGTTAAAAAGATAAAAATCATTTTTAAAAAAAACGCAATATTGGGCCCCCAAAAACTATGCAGCAAATTTCCTTCATGTCTTAAATATGTATACCAAATTTCGTCAAAATCGCATGAAAATTGTGGCTTGTATCGGGTGACAAACAAACATACACATATACAAGTGCATTTTGGGATCTATATCGTAGTCAAAAGTGGAGTTCATTAACATTCACAAAAATACTATTCTTTACGAGAACATAGATCGGTCATACATCAGATCGGAGAGAACTCGCATTATGACCATAACATATCCAGGCGCGATCGATTACCTGGTCAAAATAAAAAGTTGATGGGATCGAACTGGCATTTGTCCCAAATATTCGTTAATATGTACTTCATAGAATTGTCCCGTGGCTGTGGAAAGAAATAGAATTCACACCTAAATCTCTTAAGCACCTAATACACCAAAAAGTCAGTGTGTTATTATGCATTAGGTATTAAAAAAACTTCAAACGCTATTGAGGAATCTTTTGAAAAATAGAGTAAAACTCTCAGACAAAATGTCAAATGTCAGTTCACAATAAATTAGTAAATATAACTTTTTAGAGAGGATGTATTGGGCAGGGAGAAAAGCTTTATCATGAAAGGGGTGAAAAGGTACACATGAAGAGTGTAACGAAAAAGATATCTAATTTATGATCCGTAACCGAAACCCTGATTAGGTGATGGGTACACGAGACTGTGGGATGTTACTTGAGGCTTGAGGGCAGAGGGCTTTATTTTTTTCTGTGCCTGAACAGTATATAGCCCATGTTTTTTCCCATTTTGTCTACTGTAAGACCCGAAAAATTTTGGGGGCGTTTCGGTCCCTCCCCCTTAAAAATCGTCTATGTTTGAGGGTGACATCCTCACGGGCCGAGTCTATCTATGATGACAATGTAAACTAACACAGAAAATAATTTTTCAATATTATTAATATTTGTGTTACTGATGTTATTATTTTATATTGCAGCGATTAACATGGTTCAGGGGATCAATGTTAATCGTAGGATGACAATTAATTTTTTTAGCAGCATAGGAACAAAAACTTATTTCGAGCTGCATTCTCACACCATCGGACACGATGATGCCACTATTGATTTATTGAAAAAAGTGTATTAATGTTTAGACAACTTTCTCCCCATTTCACCTCTGTGGATGGAATTACTTGAAATAATTTCTATGCAATTATTCCCGAAGCCGTTCCTTACAGCCGTCAGTTTAATTTATACATCCTGTAGGTATATGTATAAAACGCACACAATGCTTGTCTAATCACCCAGCTTTATCTCTGTCAAGTATTTTTCACGAGAAACGTTTTATTTTGACTTTGTACTTTTTGAGTATCTGTATACAATCTATAGGTAGTTAGGTATCTACTTATGAATGATTTCGAATATACTCTATTTTTTTGTTCTAAATTTTGTCAGACAAAAGAGAAAGAAGAAAATTAGTTAATTTCGCCCATTTTGAATTTAGTAAAAAGGGATAGTAAACTTAAAAAAATTAAGTTGTCACAGACAAAAGAATAGAACACAGCATGCGCCATACCAGGCATAGTCCTGAAAAAGAAAAATAAGTACTTCTTACCGATCATGTATATGGCACCGTTCTCTTTCCAGGCAGGATTCGTGAAAACCTCCAAAAATCGGCCAAACCGCTGAAAACCGTAAACGGTAGATTGGAATTCAATCAATGTCGTGGTGGTAGTCCATGCATAAAATTGATATGAACAGGTTGTAAATTTTAATATCTAGCTGTTAACGTTTTCTTTTCATGCGAGACTCGTAAAAACAGCAAAATCGCAAAAAGTTAATTGGAGTAGATTTTATTTTAATTAAAAGCGTCATTTTGCATTCCATGATGCATGAAATTGATTAAGCTCTAGCTTTAGCCGTTCTCTTCTTGGGCGGGATTTATTAAAACAGCTAAAAAGCGACAAAGAACTGCCAAATCAGTAACTTCGATTTAAACCAATAATCGTTCCCGGCATAAAATTGACATACATATGAAATTTCAAGTCTCTAGCACTTACCGTTCTTGAGATATCTTGTTTACAGACAGACATACACACGGACCAATGGTTGAAACTCGAGATCGAGCTCTGAGGACGTCAAAACGTGTTTTGGCATTGAAAACTCGACATCGAAAATTTCAGCCCATTACCCATTACTATACTTTCCTCTTTATAGGATAAGGAAAGTAACAAAGAGGTAGACAGTTGAAATTTCAATAGCTTCTAATTATTATAAGTTTGTTCATGACAAATAATAGAAAAATATAAATATCGCCACAACAGCTTAACAACCACTAACAAATTCTATATCAGCTATCTTAGGAACAGTAAGAGGTATGCAGATGAAAGTATCTCACACTGTGTGTTGTTATAACCTTAAATACAAACGATAACAATTTTTTGTTTTTGAAAAAAGTAAAGACATGAAAGCATAAAAAAACATTAAAAGAATCAATCAAATCTACCATAGTTTCCCTCAGTTGACAGACGAGGAGTAACACTTTCGGTTATGTACTGAGATGACACCTGAGTACTAGTAAGTATTCATCACGGTTGCGCAACAGTTTTGACCATAATATTTTCAGTTGCAATTATTCATTCTTATGGTTCCCAACTAAAGAAAAAATATATATAAAAGCTAGAATAGACAAGTCAAAGTTGGTCATAAATACCACACCGCGCCTTACTTATATTTTTCAACAATGAAATTGTATTTTAAAAATACAACCAGAGAAAAAGACGGGATTAATATGACACGATTTGACAAACAACTCAAAATAATAAAGTAGCCTTTTTAATAAATAATAAACAAACATCTCTAATATTAATAAATAATACACAAACATATCTTTTTCCAAAATAAATAAACATCTCTATCTTAAATAATAATATTAACCAGAAACTTTAATAAATATACAGGATGCCTCAAAAAAGGAGCGAACCTCTAAATTACCAACCTTGCGAAGACTGGAAATTTTTTAATAAATCTAGTAGATAGTCGACTGCGCAGAATTCAAATATACATTGAAAAAAATACGTGGTTCCATAAATAGAAAACAAAGGGATCCTCGAAAATACTCTGAGGGTCATTCCTAAGGAATTAATGGAGGTCAGCAGAACATACCCCGTTTGAATCATGAAACATGGGTCAGAATAAATTGTTTATATCTTCAAAAGTATCTGAGAAATTTAACTCTCCTACTTAAAATGAAAAAAAAAAAAAAAAAATAGGCAAAAGATCTCGTGGTAGACCCAAACAATCATTCTTCCTCAATACTTGTGCTATCATGAATTTCACTTTTCACAATTGTGAAATTTGCTGCATTTCCCGGCTGAAATTTTCATAAAGTTCCAATACATGCTCCACTTTTACAAATTCTATATTATCAGTTTTTGAAATAAGCTCCTGAGGCATAGCCAGACATGTAAAATTCATGTTCAGGTTTGAGCTGGTATGTATTGAGTTACTGACCAACGAATCGTGTAAATTAATTGTAGGAATAATGTTATCTATGTCTGGGTTTAGAACTAAAATTTCATTTTCTTCAACTTCATTCATAGATATTTGATTTGGTAAGCTTTCTAAATTAATTTCATTGGCGTTTGATCGATGATTATCATTGGTATCTTGTCGTATGTCATGAAGATCCATAGCACCTCCCGAAACAATTTTTCTTCTCTTCGTAGGCAATTCTTCTTCCGAGTCTTGATACTTTTCAATACGCTCTTGGTCAACTTTATCCATCCCACTTCCACCAAACAGATTTACAATTTGATTTTCATCTAAATAGCCTTTGGCTAGTTCTTCTGCTATTCGGGACAACAAGGTTTCATTGTCCACTACTAGTTCATCATCTTCATCGTCATCATCCTCCTCATCTTCGACTTCTTCGTCCGAATCTGAAAAATCGCGCTCGTCACCGTCGCTATCGAAATAGTCAACACCTGGCTTGGAAGAGCTCGGTAACATTACTAAAGAATGTAATTGATTTGTTACAGGAAGCATGTCATCAACATCTGGAGCGCTTTTCTTTTTTGATTCCAGAACAGTATTTTCATTAATAGGCGATTGAAAAATTTCCTTTATCAATTCGGCACTTCTAGCAGCAATATTTTCTCTAATGTTCTTTGCGCTTTCATTGTCTATTTCATCATCACTGTTTTTATTTTCAAGTTCTTTTGAGGTAGTTTTTTCCTTGATATTTTCAATATCTTTTTCATTTGAAACGAGAACCTTTTTCTTCTTTATAATTTCTAGATTTTTATCTTTTGAAGAAGAAGAAAGAGGATCCATTATCTTAGCATTTTCCCTAGAAACAGTTTCCCCCATACTATTTCTACGATCAATATTTACAAGGATATTATTGGTTTTTTCTTGACAACGCAATGGAAAGTCCCAAATCAATGTTTTCTTAGAATTCGGCGTACACCTTCTTCTCCATTTCTTAAGTCCCTTTTTCGCTCTTTTTTTCCAAATTACACTAAAGTTTTTGCCTAATTTTATTGAATAGTAATGACCACTCACTACTGCTGATTTCCATTGTTTAGAATGAAAATTATAAAGTAGCTTTAATGTTTTCATTTTCTCAGCAAGACTCATTTTCAAATCTTTCATACTTTTGGGTACAATTTTCATTTGTTTTGGTTTCGCTTTTTTATCAACATAACCATATAATTTATCTAAATCCTCCTGTGTTGCGGTGACAATGCTTCCAAAATTTGGTGAAATATAAGTTTTTTTTTGGTGAAATATAAGTTGTTTATGTAGCTCGTCTATAATGGCTTGTGCTTGTTCCCGCTTATAAAAATCTTTAAGCTTTCTTTTCCTTTTTATTTTATCTAATATGAATGCCATATTGTTATGCTTTTGCATCTCTTTCCATATTTTGGCCGTTTCTTCAATTGATGGTACATCTTCAGGGCGGATATAATTTGTTACGTCTAATTCGAATTCATTATCAGACTCGGCCATGGCCGAAGTTATTCAAACAACAGTTCTGAAATGAAAATTTTAGAAACTTAATACCTGAAATGAAAATTTTAGAAACTTAGTACCTGAAATGAAAAAAAATCAGTCAATAATTAACATCACCTTGTAAATTAAATTTAAATGGACAGAGGTCAGAATATGTAAACCAATGTACACATATTTCTGATTAACACTGTATATTTTTCCGTAAATTGGGAAATAAAATCTTTTTTGTTATGTGTGATAGAAAACTATGACTTTGTATGTCATAGTTTGAAATAATGTTCGTTCACATGAGAGCAGTTTGATTGCTTAACTATTTTCAATTGAGAGTTGAGAGGTCACAGGGTGCATACTAAAATTTTAGTGCGGAACTTTTTGTAGGTATGTCACTGACAATGAAAAAAATAATAATTTAGACCCCAGATGGACCTACATATCTACTTACATATTTTTGGATTCTACGTACCTAGCTTAATAATTTGAGATTGTGGTCGATTCCAAATGTATTTCAGTACCCTATACATTAGTTTATTGAAATATTAATTATTGAGGATTATAACCAACGAAAATGATTTAAATTAGCAATATAGAACCAACACTTAACCCACACATTAAAAACGTTACCCAACGAAAGTGTGTTCGTATATTCTTGAGCTAGATTCCTCTTTAGGGCTTTATGAGCCCCTGTACATAAGCCTCAACGGGGCTCTTTGTGCTTGGAAAGTATCCTATTTGCGTAGTCAAGGCAAAATATGTGAGCAAGCTTGATCAGCCTTTTGGCTAGGTATTTTTCGTGCATGTTGAGCCTGGATTGTAGCTGCCCCATGCTCAGTCTTCACCCAAGTAGAGAATTGCATTCAAAAATGACGTGAGAAGCAGTCTCCTCATCCCCCCCCCAAAGTCTGCACATANTCCCCCCCCCCCCTACAGAGTGTTTTCTTAGACAACAACCAGTAATCGGGTCTGTGGCTAATCTGATATTTTTTCGACCGATCGTAAGGTTCCTGGATGGTCCCTGTAGCATGGCCTTACTCTGTCTCAGACCTGAGACAGCCCTCCACGGTTCTAGGTGTCTTTCGAGAACCTGTCGATGAAGTTTCTGACCTCAGTCGCGCACACATCAAAAAGGTTACCCAACGAAAGTGTGTTTAGCAATTTTGTACAAACCACTATTTTCTTTCCTCCACATTAATAAAACATTCATAGGCAATGGATAAAACCAAGCAATATTAGTTTGTTTCAGCAATTTTACACCAATACTTAGCACGTCAACTAATAAAATATTTATATTCACGAGCGTTTGTTTATTTTAGCGCTTTTGTACCAATACTTACCACAATCATTAATAAAGCATTCATAGCTTATGCTTTTAACCAACGAATTTTAGCGAATAATTCGTTATAACCAACAAACTTTTGCTTATATTAAAAAATAACTAGTTATAACGAACAAACTTTTCTTTATATCAGCAAATAATCGATTATAAACGAACTTTTGATTATTTTTGAAATTCAATTTAAGAGCCAACCACTAATTTCTGACCTCACACATTAATAAGATTCAGAGGTTAGTATTATAACCTAATAAGATTCAGAGGTTAGTATTATAACCAACATTACTTTATTTTGTACCAACACATACCCATCCATTAATAAATCACTCATAGGTTATCCTACGAATATTAGTTTATTTTGTACATGTCGTATATTTTGTATCTAACTATGATGAGCTTTTATGCTGTCATAGCAACGGTTATGTTGTTATCTCATTAGATTTCAGCTTACTCATAATTATTCGTTATTCATTCTTGTAAAAAATTACAAGTTGTCTTCTGACATGATTTTCTCTACTTCTGAATTCTACATATTTTTCCTTCACACAATACGCGTGTACATCTAAAAGTTTCACAATAGTACAACACATACCTACCCATTAATAAAACATTCATAGGTTATGGCAAAAACCAACGAATATTAGTTTATTTTGTACCAGCACATACCCCACACTTTAATAAAACATTAAGAGGTTAGGGTTATAACCAAATAACATTAGTTTATTTTGTACCAACACATACCTACCCATTAATAAAACATTCATAGGTTATGGTTATATATAAATTTCAATACAAAAATTGTGTATCAACCACAAATAATTAGGCGAGTCACGAGCGCTTTCGCTTGTTACGACTTTCTCTAAAAAACCCAAAAAACATAAGTTTATCTTGTACCAACACATACCTAAACATTAAAAAAACAATAAGTGGTTATGGTTATAACTTATAACCAACGAATATTAATTTATTTTGTACCAACACATACCCCACACATTAATAAAACATTAAGAGGTTGGTGTTATAACTAACGAATATTAGTTTATTTTGTACCAACACATACCCCACACATTAATAAAACATTAAGAGGTTAGTGTTATAACTAACGAATATTAGTTTATTTTGTACCAACACATACCCCACACATTAATAAAACATTAAGAGGTTAGTGTTATAACTAACGAATATTAGTTTATTTTGTACCAACACATACCCCACACATTAATAAAACATTAAGAGGTTAGTGTTATAACTAACGAATATTAGTTTATTTTGTACCAACACATACCCCACACATTAATAAAACATTAAGAGGTTAGTGTTATAACTAACGAATATTAGTTTATTTTGTACCAACACATACCCCACACATTAATAAAACATTAAGAGGTTAGTGTTATAACTAACGAATATTAGTTTATTTTGTACCAACACATACCCCACACATTAATAAATCATTAAGAGGTTAGTGTTATAACTAACGAATATTAGTTTATTTTGTACCAACACATACCCCACACATTAATAAAACATTAAGAGGTTAGTGTTATAACTAACGAATATTAGTTTATTTTGTACCAACACATACCTACCCATTAATAAAAAATTCATAGGTTATGGTTATCACCAAAAAACAACGAATATTAGTTTATTTTGTACCAACACATACCTACCCATTAATAAAAAATTCATAGGTTATGGTTATCACCAAAAAACAACGAACATTAGTTTATTTTGTACCAACATATACCGCACACATTAATCAGAGGTTAGGGTTATAACTAACGAATATTAGTTTATATTGTACCAACACATACCCCAAACATGAATAAAACATTCAGAGGTTAGGATTATAACTAACGAATATTAGTTTTTTGTACCAACACATACCTCAAACATTAATAAAACATTCAGAGGTTAGGGTTATAACCAACGAACATTAGTTATTTTGTACCAACACATACCCCACACATTAATAAAACATTAAGAGGTTAGGGTTATAACTAACGAATATTAGTTTATTTTGTACCAACACATACCCCTAACATTAATAAAACATTCAGAGGTTAGGGTTATAACCAACGAATATTAGTTTATTTTGTACCAACACAAGAATTTTATTTTTGCAATTTTGTACCAATTACTAATTTGTTACCATAAACTTTACTAATACATTCAGAGATTATATTTATAACCAATGCATATTTGTTTAATTTAGTAATTTTTTATCATCACTTACCACAAAAATTAACAATACATTCTTAGGTTAAAATTATAACTAACTTTTGTTTAATTTAGCAATTTTGCACCAATATTTACCACACAGAATAATAAAGCATTCTCAGGCTATATTTATCTAACCTAATTACTTCCCTATCTGCTCCACATTTTCAAGTTAAAAAATGTTCAGCTTTTGTAGAAAGGAGCTTTAAAAAGGTAGATTAAACACATATTCTTAGGCGATAGATGCCACCAGAACTAATCAATTTTATTTACATAACCATGACAAGATGAGCTTATACAGCCAAATTATATTCATATAACGATTCATTTCAGAAGTACAAACAGGCCCCGGAAGCCCGAAATATTTTTTTTATATTTTCAGTTTGTACCTACCTCAGAAAAACTGCTTCTCAACATATAATACTGATTTTTGGGGTTCCAGACAGATACTATTAATTTTTTTTGGAGCAAGTTACAAAATTAAAATGTGGTTTAATATAATTTAAAAAGTCTTTTTAAACGTTTTAGGGGTGGGAGATTAATTAATTCACTCTAATTTTAATTTATTCTGAAAAAAAAAATGTTTCTTCCGTATTTATTGAACTTTTGAATATATTGAACTGAAGCATAGTTGTACCAACATGAAAAAGTCCAGTGCAAGTTTGTTTATTTTATCAATATAAGCGTTAAGATGAACGTCCCCCCTTTTTTCCTAACCTCTCTGGTTACTGGTTAGGAAACAAAACGTTTCCTAACCAGAGAGGATAGGAAACGTTTTGATCGGCAATGTCTCGATTAAACTTGTTCCTCTCATAAAGTCGCTCCCTAAAAACTCTTGCATCATTCGGAAAAAAACTAAATTAAATTAAATCGTAGTGATTTTTTTCCGAATAAATATTTTATTTCTCCAAGATTTCGTCGATTTTCAAGCAATAAAATTGTGTAAATTAAACATTTAAAAGTGAGTTTTCTCGTATTTCCCACCATTTAATCGTGAAAATTAACCTTCTACTTTCAATTGATCATATTTTTTTTTAGTTATGTTAGTTGCTCAGAAAAAGATTAATAGTATCTGTCTGCTCCTTTTTTTTTGCATATAGACTGGACCATCTGTCTTCAGAATTTTCTTGTAAATCAAGAAATTAGAGTAAACTGAATCTTTACCAATGTAGTTAAAGGATACTTGTTATTTTGTATTGTTGATGGCTAGACGAATCAATGATTTTTGAACATCACTCATAATAAAATTATGGTTAACTATCAATAAATCTGTGTTCGACAGGGCAACTTATTCAGATAAATATCCTACTGATCTTGCCTACCATCGGAAACTGTTGTGATACTAATGATTAATTTCCAATTCTTTTATTATTATAAAACTGGTTGCAAGTTTCCACTGATGCTAACTGCAATTATCAATGCGACCTTTGTTGGGATCTATTGTGACCATTGTTTGATTATTACAACCTACTACTCAGCTTCCCATAACATGATAGCAATGTATACACAACTAATTCAAATTATTTCCGTAACTTTCGTTTTATTTAGAATAATATTTAGCAACTGAAGATTGAATGCAACTTTCATGAACTCTTTTCTGATTCCTGCCAGCAACTTCAGTTTTGAATAACCTCAGTTTTCAGATGGTCTATTAATATAGACTAATGCTAATTGTTTTCATAATTAAATTCGTTAAATTGGGATACTATGTCAAGTAAAACTATATTATATCTTCACTTGACTAAAAATTAAGTAAATGTTAAATTGAGATAACTAGTTTCATGTTCTCCTGAACCTTACAGAAGCTCTGATGATGTGTTCAGACTTCAGGAGAACATGAAACTAGTTAGCTCAATCTAACATCTATTTAATTTTTAGTCAAGTGAAGATATAGGTAGTTTTCATAATTCTCGATGTTTTTAAAATTCTCGAATTATTTTGAGGTTAGGATAAATTCAGCAACTAAAGGTTGAATACAAATTTCATTACCTATTTTCTGAATCCTACCAGTTTCATAATTGATGCATTTCCTATCAGATTCATAACTGATGCGTTTTATAAGCACAGATTGAAAATGGTTAAAATCAAAATGACTAGAAGTAGGTATAAGATAAGTAAGCGCCACGGCCGAACTGTCAAAAACTTGCAATTTGAAAGTAGGTAACTACCAGCAATCGCTAGTAACACTGGGCGTAGAACATACTTATATCATCAGTCAACTACTCAACTTACCGCAAAAGTTAAACTATTTGAAATTTAAAAAATAATTTTGTGCCGAATTTTATTTGTTGCCAATTCACTTCGAATTTTATTTCGTCAATAATTTGGAAGAATATTGTGAGAACACAACTTTTTCTTGATTCACAAATCCGCCATTTTTTTCTTCACTTTTATTCCCATTTTGATTGGCTGTTCGAAGTCATGTTTTTTGTTTTGAAAAATGGCTGTCTAACCTAATTTCTATTGATTTTGAGGGTTCTGGAACAGGGGAGGAATGTTTGGCCAATTTTTGTAAGCAATTTTAATCCAATTAGAGAGGATAGGAAACGTATTTCCGGCCATGCCTCTATTGTGTATGTACAACCGTCCAATATGGACCCATGACGGCCAACAAAAAAGTGAGTAAAAAAATCTTTTGATAATTCGTTGTAGGTTGTAGGACGCGTTCTAAGGGGATCTGGATCCGGGGAGGAGTAAATTTGTTACCTTTTAATTTTTTTAACCAATTTTAACCCGATTAAACAGGTTAAGAACGGTTTTCCCGTCCACACCATTGCGTATGTACAACTGTCCAAAAGACAAGGCCTTGTCTCCAACATGGATCCATGACGGCCAATAAAAAACAAGTTTTTTTAAAAAAAGTAGCCAATTTACACCTCCCCGGATATAGACCCCTCATTCAGGGACGCGATACAAGGCCCGAATGGAGCAATAGTTTTTTTCAAATGGTGCAAGAGTTTTTAGGGATAAACTTCGAGTTCTTGCCAAAAAATCAACTTCATCATCTAGAATTCTAGACATGGCCGATCAAAAAGTTTCCTAACCTCTCTGGGGGACGTAATTAGACCCTAAATTTGACATACCTACCAAATTTGAAGTCTCTGGCTCTTACCATTCTCTTTTTAGACAGGATTAATGAAAACCGTTTTAAAGCGGTAAAAACCGCCAGCGGTATATTTGATTGAACCCAAAAGTTTCGGAGTACAATTAGAGCCCAGGTGGGACCTATATACCAAATTTTCCATCACGGCATACGGCGGACAAACGGATTTTTTTTTATTCGATTTTTGGATTCTACGTACCTGGAAACGTATAATATCAAATTTTGAGGGGGGAGGTTATTTTTTTTCCGTGACGATTCCAAAAAGTTGAAAATAATAAACCAAAATTACGTTTCAAGGCCTTATCCAAAAAATCGGATAAAAAAAGTTTCGTTCGTGGTATCGAACTCGCCGGTGACAAAAGTCATATATTATGATGGCTCCGATCTAAAACGGTAGCTCTATCACATGACCCTTGGTTGCTGCTGATATTGTACGTAAAGATAGCATTATTTATATTGATTTTTATCCAAATATTTTGCTCAATGTTTCAGTATGATGTTCCAGACCCCCAGGAACGGGTGAGGAGTGTCTGGCAACAAAAACTTGCTTTTCATTTTTTTTTTTTTTAAACTTGCTTTTTTATTGGTTATCATGGTTCCATGTTGGACGGTAGTACATACATATTAGAGGCATGGCCGTATAAACGTTTTCTAATCTCTCTAATTAGACTAAAATTGGTTAAAAATATTCAAAGGGTTGCTAGGCACTCCTCCCCGGTTTCAGAACCTAATTGCTGGACACTACGGCTCGAATCGAGCAATAGTTTTTTCCGAATGATGCAAGAGTTTTTAGGGATAAACTTCGAGTTTGTACAAAAAAAACAAAAAAAAAAACAACTTCATTATTTCATCATCGAGGCATCATCAAAACGTTTCCTAACCTCTCTGGTTTGAGGAACGTTCATCTTAACGCTCATATTGATAAAATAAAAAATCTTTGTTCTTCTCATGAAGTGATGAAGTCGCTTATCCCTAAAAACTTTGTGCGGAATCCGATAGTTGCTAGGATCTGACTCCGTGGAGAAACATATCTGTTTAGATTTGTCCTTAAATTCTTATTTTTTCAGGTACAACAGAAGTTTCATATACAATATTCTTGACTGGTCCAGAGATCCCTGGACGGCTACTCTGACATCTTGCCTAACTCTTCTTCTCTGTCTATTCATTCACGTTGTGGTTTGGTCTCTAACATACTCTACAAGACAACTCTCTTACTATTTAAAAAATAAAGAAGGAAAACTCCGCGTAGAAACTGTTATTGATATTATTGATACCGAAGCACCAACTAAATAAAAGAGGAAAGCTCCACGTGGAAATTGTTATTGATACCAAATCACCACCTAAATAAAAGAGGAAAGCTCCACGTGGAAACTGTTATTGATACTAAAGCACAACCTAAATAAAAGAGGAAAGCTCCATGTGGAAACTGTTATTGATAACTAAAGCACCACACCTAAATAAAAGAGGAAAGCTCCACGTGGAAACTGTTATTGATACCAAAGCACCACCTAAATAAAAGAAGAAAGCTCCACGTGGAAATTGTTATTGATGCCGAAGATTCATGAAAAACGTTTGGAAATTTCTCCCTATACCATTTTCCTTAGTACTTCTGAAACAGTTTTTTTTTTTTACCAATTTACAGATCTTTATCTTTATTTTTTACCCTACGACTTCGGATTATTGACAAATGTGCTGTGGAATTTTGAAATTATTAAGTGAGAAAACTCGTTTTCTGATTCTCGGGCACTGTCCTTTTCGTTTTCAGACGCTTTATCACAACTTGAGGTTTCCCTACTAAAGACTAGTTCCTATTTCGAGAGTTGAAACTGCAGGCGGTTGGCAAACATGGTAAAGAATTCAACGATAGTGAAGATTGTACGAATTGGAAAGATTCCCTTTAAATTAATTTATTTAGTATCTCACGCCAGGGTTTCGCAAACACCGTCACCGAAATAACGTTATTTCGGTGACGGTGTTCCGGAAAGTTGAACAACTGGGATTATTTTTCCAGCTGTGTAATTTCAACTATAGAACTAAGAACTATAAGAGGCACACACGCATAAAAAAACAACTCTTTTACAGATTGCAGAAACCTGACCTTCATCAGACCTGTGATAGGATGCCACCGACAAAATTTCTGAAGCTTCAAGTTGAAGGAGAACGACAACACTTGGTGAAGCTGATTTTATAACAAAAATGTTGAAAGTCATCATTCAGTTGACTAATTTTAAAGTGGTCAAATTTATTTGTGGATTCATCTCCGATGAGGTTACCATCTTCCCAACACGAAACTCATAACAAATAATTTGCTAAAATTTGTATCCCTTGAAATCAAATTAAACCTGGAGAAGTTCAAACACAAAAAAAGGTGTGAAAATAGGTAACATTTTTGCTTTTCAATAAAATTAAATAAATTTAATTCAAATGTTTTATTTATCTTTGTCGAAAAATGGTTAAGCTTTAAGTTTAATACTTTTCAGTATTAACACGTTTGAAGCTGACAGATTCAAAATCTGTTTGCATCCACACCTTGAATTAAAATGATTTATGTATTTTTGCACCTCGTACATCAAGAATAAATAAAACTCTCGGCCACTCATAACTCCATTTTACCAAAGTTTAGAATCCAAAATTTTAATTAAAAATGTCTCCCCTCCGCTCTCTCCTTGCTAAAGTTTGATTGAATATTATCTCCCATACACAGAAGAGAGTTACAGGCGAGTGCTTCTGTTTACTTTTTGTTTTGTTGACCTCCCCCTCCCCTCACTTTGACAGCCTCTTCCTTTGACAAAAAATCATATTGTACATTTTTACCTTCCATTGTACAGGGTGGCCTTAGGTTAATAATCATGGGATTTTGTTGTTGATGTTTTAGCGGTGTTCCTCTTGAAATCAACTGTTCTCCCATTTTGAGACTCTTTTGTAAAATTGTAGAAACAGGTTGATATGAGTTTAAGGGTTATGATGACCCTTGATTGGAACTTGGAACTGTGATTATGTGCATTCCAGGTCGTCCCAATCCGTAGGACCGGATCGGGCGATGTCCAATTTCATGTATTTTAACATGCGTACATCGTTCTCATAAATTTCTCGGCCATATTTGAAGCGGCCATCGTGATCCTTATTTCGGGCAATTGTTTTATATTGTTTGATTAATCCTAAAGAAATGAGTAAATGCCGGATCTAAGTAGCTAAGTAGCAGCATTTGGAGTTACCAAGTTGAAATCAGTCAAAACAAACAGGGAAATATTGCCGTCGGAACTAGAGGTAGGCGATCTTTGGTACGGAGACTTGGTTCGGAGGGCGGAACCAAATCGAGTGTAAAGTTCAATGGATTAATGTATTTCTTTGTCCTAATTTATACTGGGCATTAAACCATATCATTTACAATCATTCAAATAGCTTTCTACTCCGTAATAAAATTTACCTCATAAAATTATTACCATGCCTATTCGTGTGTCTTCAGAGGTCTGAACTGCTCCAAAACAGAACCAGGCCAATGGAGGTATGAGAATAATTTTAAAAAAAAACTTTTTCAAAATTTTCCACCAGGATTTGAACCCTTTTATGCAAGGTACCTATAATGAAAATTTGGGAAAAGTAAAAAAAATTCCCAAATCTTCCAGAAAATAGTTCTCTCAACAAAGGAACTTTGATATAACGAAACAAATCGTTGACATAAGTTTCTCATTAAATAATTATGGGACTTTTTTTATTTGTTTTTCCAAATGATTATTGTTACTCCACCCTTGTTGGACAGTATCATCCTGTAGGTAGGTAGTCCTTGTTTTTCAGAGTTGGAGGCTATTTGTGTTGATTTTTTTTTTTTTAATTTCGAAGAATAAATTTTAACTCAATATATCTCTGAGCACCCTTCCCTATCTTCTTCTTGTTTACGTGTATTTCCGGGTTCATAATGTAGTTTGTCGCGTGGCGCTTGGTACATTCATTCTTAGGTATATCTTTATTACTGAATGTTGCAAAAGATCTTTAGAGTCCCTGATTGAATCAGTGAAGATCTCGAGAATATATTGATCATATGGTGTGAACGTGATCGCGGAACCTTCTAGTTGTTAGAGCCACTAGATTCTTGACCTGCAGGCTGTTGGTTCGAGCCTTAGCATATATATTAAATTTTGCAATAAAACAAGGAAGTAGGTGCATGGTACATTCTTACAAGCATATTACGGGTAGGGAGACGATCAACGCTTAATCTCTCAATATCTCCATCGGATGAATTAAACAAGGAATAGGTGCATGGTACATTCTTACAAGCATATTACGGGGAGGGAGGCGATAAAGCCTTAAAAACTCTGAATATCTCCATCGGATGAAGGAAAAGCATATTACGTATATACGGTTTACGACGTCTCTGTGGCAGAGTGCGCATCACACTCGGCTTGCACCAAGGAGGTTCTGGGTTCGTTTCCTGGACGGGTCGAAAATTTGAAAAAGTTTTTTCGAATTTTCTACTTGGTCTGGTTGTTTGTGCGGGTAACTCAGTCTCCTGAGGACAATTGAGCGGCTATGTTAAGAGCGACAAGTGGTAGCAATATAAGGTAAAAATTGTTAAAGTGTAGCTTAGGCTTAGTGATATTGGAGAGAATGTTGAAAATACCTTGTAACGCTATGATGCCCACAAACATTGTGACATAATAAAGAAATATACATTTTTTTAACGACTTTCCAAATGAATTATCTGTGAACACTGGAATTAGGTTGATCGCCCCTATCGTCTGCCCTTGTATGTGGGAGTTGTGTCGTCTCGAATTTCTATATGAGTACAGGAAGATCAGTTTCCAGACTATGAGTTAGGTATTTTCCATTCAAAAGGTGTATTATAAAACATTTAATGTATGGCACCTAACTTAGGTATATTTTCTTCAAAAATTTACTTCACCAGCAATCAGCAATCGTATGACGTCCAGGTGTAGGTTACCAACTGGTTGGAGGTGCTTTTCAATATTTTTCCAGGTTTCCAAGGGGAAGTTGGCTATGTGTAAGATGAACTCCATCTATCCAATGAATACATCAGCATATTGTACGAGTATGTAAAAATTTGTTTACCAGAAGGAAAGAAAAGAACACAACATGGCCTTTAGGAGTTTGTTTATTTATATTCAGACCAAAGTTAATTTAGTTGGTACTCCTTTTTCCTCTGGAAAAAACATTTTTTCTCATGAAATATGAATCAATCTCAGCACAATGCTCTCTCTCAAACTTTGTTTATATTTAGATTTTATGAGATAATATTTTCTTGGGGTCCGTAGTTAGTACAATCTGCTATATCTGTCATCACGTGGGCGTAGGTATATTATACTTCTGGTATAATATATATTTTCACTTAATTTTCTTTTTTAGGCTTAATAGAGTTTTACACGCCATTAGCTGGAAATTTACCTGCTATCCAAATTATCCTAGCCCAGCCTGGGTTACTCCCAGGATGGGTGGATAGCTTGAACCTATGTGGTCACACACCAAGTAAAACCTCGCTGGACGCTGCTCAACTTCAGTGATCTTACGGGTTTATTAAAGATTGCATTAACTCTGAGTTTCATTCCATAATTATGTTACGACTTTAACCACATCATTGTTCTGTCAACTAGTTTTTGTATTTTTACTATTCTGTGTCCTATGCAGGAGACAATGGGCAATAAAGCAAAATTGAATATAATCAGATCAGAATGGTTGTAGCGACAAACCATATATTTTAGTAGGTAGTTGATGACTCAAACTCGAACACCCGAAGTATAAAAACAACTCCGGATAACTTATAACCATCCTTGCACTACCTTAAAATCGGTAGAAAACGTAGGAGGTGGTTTCTTTTGAAATACACCTAATAGCGTAATGTTTATCATTAGGTAGGTGTACCAAATATAAACCATCGCCTTATTACATTAAAGGGAAGGCGTTTTATAATAATACGTTATTTTCGTTTATTATTTTCAAAACTGAACCATTAGAATCGACCGCGAAAAAGTACCCCTTTAACCATCGTAAGATCACTGAAATTAAGCAACATCTAACGAGGTTTTACTTGGTAGATGACCACCTAGGTTGGGACCCTCGTTATGATCAATGTGGGTAGTGGGTAGCTGGTTTGTATGTATCCAGCGATTGTAGTGGAAAATCACCTCCATATTGTCTGCCATCCGAATTCCTACTGACCTCGTTCGATGTATGTATCCAGCGAATGAACTGGAAAATCACCTCCATATTGTCTCCCATCCGAATTCCTACTGACCTCGTTCGATGTATGTATCCAGCGAATGAACTGGAAAATCACCTCCATATTGTCTCCCATCCGAATTCCTACTGACCTCGTTCGATGTATGTATCCAGCGAATGAAGTGGAGAATCACCTCCATATTGTCTCCCATCCGAATTCCTACTGACCTCGTTCGATGTATTTATCCAGCGAATGAAGTGGAGAATCACCTCCATATTGTCTCCTATTCGAATTCCTACTGACCTCGTTCGATTTCGCTCGCCTTCGGTGATCTATGTTCTGACGATTACGGTTGTATATTCAATGAGAGGAGAACGTTGGCATATTATCTCTTACTTGAATTGATTACAGTTCACACAATAAAAGCTGAACATTGGTTTGAGAAAACAAAATGGTGTACTTTGCTTTTTCCAAAGGCAGATATCTTGTTTCTCCCGTGTAACATTTTTTTTTTTTATTTTACAAAAGCTTTTTTTATATAACTTTGGGGCATTTAGTATTTTCACTGATTTGGGAGGGGGCTATATTTTTTACACATTGGCTCGAGAACCTAATGAAACGATTTTTAAGATACTTTAGATGGAACAACCTAATCGTCCATTTTTTTCCCCAGTTAGTTCCCACGTATGGTCTCTGACAACAAAAACCTCTTTAAGTGGGAAAACTCGAACCCACGATTAGGACGAATAACATGGCCACAGGTTGGCCATAGACAGAATGGGAATGACGTTCACTAGTCAGAATAGAAAGGGCACTCGCCCATACAAGGACCGATTAAATATAGCACCTAATGAAAAAGGTTTTATGTGGATACTCTTTTTATAACGAGCAAGACGTTTATCAGTTGAATCACTAAATACAGAAAGATCATAATAGAATGATTATGTGCACTTTACAATTTTCCCCAAATTAGGTATTAATTTTATTTACATAAAATTAATCAGGTAGGTATTGTGTTTTGTTTGTTTTTGGCTTATAACGTTCTTTAACATCTGAGGTCATTCGAGATCTGAGGTCATTCGGTTTGTTAAACACTTACAAATCAATGCCACATTGACCTCACTCGGCCTGGTTTGGTCCAGGAAGGAAAGCCCAGCATCACGAAGGCTCGAATTATATGGTCACCCAATATGTAAAATCCCGTTGGACGTTACTTAAGAGAACTGATTCAACGTACCATTGACGCTGAATCCGATATTGTTATTAATTACCTATGTGTACCCGAACTTCGTCCTAAGAAGGTTAGAATGAAAATAAGAATAAATGTGACTTTTACATTAGTAGAATCGTAAAAAATCACAAAATAAATCTTAAAATTTCCCTTCTCTTGCCAAATGTTTTTAGAACTATATTATAAAAGTACATACCCACCGTTATTGGACTTATAAAACATGTCTGTGATTTTCTACAATGCACATTTTAATGTTTTACCCTGTTTAGATTTTTTTAACATAAAGCCTGGAGGGTCCCTTCCAGCTTCCCTCCAGTCACGGGAAACGTACAAACCGGCTACTCGTATTGACCTCACAAAGCCTGGGTTGGACCGGGACTAGTCAGCGTCACGAGGTCTCGGACCTACGTGATCACTCAACAATTACAACCACGGTAGACGTTGCTCAACTTTTATTGCTCAACTTTTATTTAACTGTAGTCATATTTTTTTATCGGAATTTAAAACTTTGAGAGTAATCTCTTGTTTCGTTCTTGAGCAAAGGGCACGTGTCGGAAAATTGAAAAAAAAGAAGCTATTTTGGTGTTTACTTGAGCTTTGCCCTTTCCATTTTTCAAAAATAATCTATGAATATGAAATGATACGTGAATAAATAATGGGGTGCCGGGCACATCAGGAACAAGAGATGGGGACTCTTCATAAATATGGAATAATAGAACCTTTTCACAGTTATCTTCGAGGACAATTTTTTATTACACCGGATTCTATTCTCCGAGAAAGGTCTGTTCGGGTAGTCACGATTTGAAACTCTTGCAGCACCATTTATACATCATGTGAAATGTGAAGACCCATTGGGTCGCTTTCGAACTTTCAGGCGAACGTTCCTCCTTCCCACTAGCATTCCACATTTTTTTGACATGGCTTCCCATTACGAACGCTTTTTCTGTTTACGATACATTGAATTCTGACAAGGCGTCATGTTGCCAGAAATCGTGACGACATAAACAAATCGTGAGATTATCCAGTGACATGTGTAATAAAATGGAGATTTTCCCATTTCACTTCATTCAAGCGCAACGTCAAAATAATCGCTAGATGATCCAGTGGCATGTATAAGATCATAACTTATATAGATGGTCCCATTGCTCGTTTGTCAATTGTGACGACAAAAAAATCGTTACTTAAGAAAACTAATAATACAACTGTCCGTCATATTTGCTTGTGGATGACAAAAAATCGTAAAGTGGGAACGAGGTGTTATGTACAAAAATATACAGGGTGAGCCAAAAGTCTCACCCCACCACTAGAATCTCGGGAACTACTCAAGATATTAGTTAGTTTTGGGCTGTCGGCCAATGCCGGTGGCCAGCCTGTACAGCCAGACCAAAACTAAAATTATCATAAAAAAGGTTGAGTAGTAATATGCTTGAAAGGTCTGGTTGAGTGGATTTCATATCAAATAGTTTCATATTACTAGCAATTATGGTTCTTGAGATACAGGATGGAAAACATTAACAGTTCTTTAGAACGGCATATCTCGAGAACGGTAAGTCGTAGAGTAATGAATTTTAAAATAAACTTCTCTGTATTACTTTTTAAATTAATTATCGCTTGATAAGTCATCTCATTTAAGATTTTTGAGCTGACCGTCCGCGTCCGANGGATTTCATATGAAATAGTTTCATATTACTAGCAATTATGGTTCTTGAGATACAGGATGGAAAACATTAACAGTTCTTTAGTAATGAATTTTAAAATAAACTTCTCTGTATTATCGCTTGATAAGTCATCTCATTTACGTTTTTTGAGCTGACCGTCCGCGTCCGAAATTTTTCGGACTCAAAATAAATCCCCCAAAAAGGAGGCGACCCGTATTTTACCGTTTTAATTTTTCTCACTCCGTATAGTATTTTACCTAGTCGATCTACATTTACCTATCAAAAAGCAATAATAGTTGAAAACGTGCCTCCCGCTATGTGGCTCGTGGTACTATATAAAATGCGAGTCTTCCTCTTTTATAAACTTGGACCCAATTCTAAAGAGAGATTGGGAGATAGACATCTTTCTAGGCCGTAAATTACATTTTAAAGTTCGAAGACATTATTTGAAAATTAATATAAATTTCAGAACAAAGTAAATGGGGATTTTATTGAACTTAATAGTTCCCTTGGGGGAAGAATTGAGAAGAAAGCAAAAATAGGGGGACAGTGGTCCGCAAAATAATTTTTATTTCTATGCAAGATTGATTTTTATCAGAGTTACTTCTTCAACTGAATATCTTATTAGGTATTATACATTTTGAGCCTAAAGTCTCACCCCACCCCCAGAATCTCGAGAACCACTCAAGATATCGACGAAATTCGGGTCCCATAATTTTTTGGGGGTGATAATTTTGGGCTCAAAAAGTTACTACTCAATCTTTTCTGATAATGCTTGTTTTGGGCTGCCGGTCGGCCGGCCGGCCGACGCCGTCGCGTCGGGTCGGACGGTCAGCCTGTACAGCCAGCCCAAAACTAACATTATTAGAAAATGTTGAGTAATTTGTTTGGAAGGTCTGGTCGAGCGGATTTCATATTAGTATGTTTTATCTTTCTAGCAATTGAGATACGGGGTGGAAAGCATTAACATTTTAAAGAAATCTGGCTCCATATCTCGAGAACGGTTAGTCGTGGAGTGGTGAATTTTGTTTTAATAAACATCTCTTATTATTACCTTTAAAATGAATCATCGCTTGATAGGTTATACCATCTCTGCAGTGGATATTACAAACTTTTTGGGCCCATAAATAATTCCCACAAAAATGAGGTGACCCGTATTTTATCGATTGTCGATATCTTGAGTTCTCAAAATACTGGGGGTAGGGTGAGACTTTAGGCTCAACCTGTATGAAGAAAAAGCGTGCTTTTTTTGTTCACACTAACTGAAAAAACTTATCAATCGGTACCAAACCTTTTTTTTCATGATTACGAAAAAGTTTTAATAGCCATTATATTAATAATTATTATTTTGTTAGGGAGAATCTGAACTTGCTATCGGTATCGATAGTATTTCAAATACTAGATCTTCAGATCAAGAGTTAAACTGTGCATATCACCATCGGAGTCATTACAATAAAAGGGGGTGGTAGCTGTTTCATGACGATTTCAAAGGTTCATTAGTGAAAAGAATAAAGCAAACTTTAACTACCCTTAGTTAAATAATCCCCAGCAGAGGCAGCATTTATTCCTCATTAATTTGAGTATTTAACCACAAAAAAAAAAAAAAAATATATAGAGCTCCAAGGGTTAGGTGGTAGAAAATGGCACAGAAAACCTCGCCCATGGGGTACAACTATTGCTTTTTAAATAGGAACCCCCCATCTTGTGATACATCTTCAGAAAGACAATAAAATTAGAAGTACTTTGCAAAAAAAATCACACGTCTAGCGTGTTTGGTTTCAAAATGGCGACTATTTGAAATTTCCAAGACATGACTTCCAAGGGTGTCTAAAATTGGTCACACCATCAGGTGGTTTAATTTGGGATATAATACCATGCAAAATTTCAAAAGTCCACATAAAGCCGTTCAAAAGATATTCATGTGGTCCCGGACTTTTGGGACTCGCTGTATATTTCCTTACTCTATTATTTCGATATACAACTGATGGTTACCATCGAATACAAGTTAAAAAAAAGACCCAGGAGCACAGGTGATATTAAAATGTGAGTTGCCTCAAGAAGAACGACCATGTTGTGTTTCAATTTTAATTAATTAAAAAATATGTATAACTTTCAGTTTAATCTTTAATTAATGAGCCACCTGTTCGACATAGATAAAAAATAAACAATCAAAGTTATTATAATAAAGTGTATTCAGGCAGGAGCGGCAGGTGACAGAGAGATGGGACTTTCTGACATCTCCTTTTTGGGAAGAAAAAATCGGATAACATTATCGCAATCGAATTTTGATAAGACTAGAATTTTGATAGGACTAGAAATAATAAGACTAGAGTTTTAATAATAAAATAATGTCTGTGAAAAAGGGAATTACTGAAATGTACCTACTTACTAGTAAAAAGTTCTGTGAACTATAGGCCTTACTCAGTCAAAATGGCTACCATGAGGACCTCTGGGGCCCAAGTATCACGATTTTTCATTTGTTTGTCTTTATATAACACGATAACTCTCGAAAATTTTGTTTTATACCACGATAACTCCCGAACATTCTGTTTTTATACCACGATAACTATGGAAAATTTTGTTTTTATACCACCGATAACTCCCGGACATTTTGTTGTTATACCAAGCTAACTCTCGAACATTTGGTTTTTATACCACGATAACCGAACATCTTGTTCGTTTTGATGAAACTAGATATGGGCATAAATTACAATTTACAAAGATACGGACATAAATTACTACCTAAAGGCCAAATGACATTAGTTTAATCGTATAATTTTTTTTGGTATAAAACCTTCCATATTACGCAGTAAAATTTAAGGAATACCTACACATACAGGTACCCTTAAAATTTAAGGAATACCTACACATACAGGTACCCTTAAAATTTAAGGAATACCTACACATACAGGTACCCTTAAAACTTCGTTCAGACAACTACGAATGGGGGAGTATGGGAGGACTTTGTACACCTAAGCGGAAACCGATATACTATACTCACTAGAGGACCTAAAAATAGGAAATTGAAACTCAAATTTGGTCTCCTATAATATGAATATGATTAGTGTCTACACTTCACAAGATGCATGTCTAAAGGTGCGTACACATATGCGCGCCGCGGCACGAACGCTCAATCGCGCGGCAATGTTCGTCATATTAGGACGTGTTTTTCTGTTCTCGCAAGCACAATACGCGGCAAAATGTTATCTGTTCGTTAAAAATTTATTCCGACGAACAGTTCGGCGAATGGTACGTACACATATGCGCGCCGCGGCACGGACGCGGCAATCGCGCGGCATGTTCGTCAGATTAGTACGTGTTTTCACTGTGCGAAATGTTTGTGGCTCTGTTCGTCAGGTTAGTATGTGTATTTTTGCTGTTCGTTGGTTTCTGCGAACATCATTTATTTTCTTGAAACTTGTGAGTGCTCAAAGTAAGTTCTAGCATTAACTTCAGCATTTTTCTTTTCTTTATCTATTGGATTTTTTGCACCACTATGACTCTCGAACGAAGTAAGGTCTAGCATTAACTTCAGCATTTTTTTGCAACACCAACACTAACAACAACAACAACAACAACACCAACAACAACATCATCTGTTGTTGTTGAAAGTGCTAAACTAATTTGGAACACAGATTTGCCGAACATATATTTTCAACGAACAGACAACATTTTGCCGCGTGTTGTGCTCGCGAGCACAGTAAAAACACGCCCTAATCTGAAGAACATTGCCGCGCGATTGCCGCGTTCGTGCCGCGGCCTGCATATATGTACGCACCAATAGAATTTCAAGTTGTTCAGAAATAGTCAAATGTGCAGAATTTCACACCCAAATGGTAGTTTTGTCTCGTTCACTCGTTCAGGCACGGGTTACACGGAACACTCGACAAACATTCCTGGAATCACTGAATTAATGAGGGAGAAAATGTTGTATTCCCTCTGCAGCGGATATTATATTTATTCGTTTTTAAAAAGTCCCCTTTAAGTTTTACGTTGAAAATATTATTTTTCTTAAAAGAATCGTTAACTGTACATAACGTACATTTTGAGGGTATTTATTTTTTCCCAGCTTTCTCTTTCTTCCTTCAAATGTAAACAAAGAATTGGATCAAATATACTTTGAATGGAAGGATTTTTTTTTATGTGTATAACCATATTTTCTAATTCCTATCCCCTTAAAAACAACATTATTTTATCAAATTGTCAAATAAACAGACTCAGCCTCCTGGGTACGGGTTCGTACCCAATCCAAGACAAGATATAACATTTAGTAATAACATGAGGAAGTGTGACAAAACCAGGGACGTAACTAGACCAGTCAGCATCCGGGGCAACGACCCATTTTGGCGCTCCCTTCCACCGGGCTAAGGCCAATAGTCAACCAATAAGTACAAAATAATCAAACACACTAATAATTGCTATGTTCTGGAACCAATTTCTGCTTAATTTTTTGTGATTTAAAAAAAGGGCCCTAGGGGTGGTCGTCCTTTGGAAGCGACTACGCGCGAAATGAATGTATAGTTCTAAAGTTATAGGCAACCTCCACTGCATAACATATAACGTTTTGGGTTGATGAGTTTGCATTAACCTATATACATTTGAATCAGTCGTGCGTAATCGCTTCCAGAAGACGAAAACGGAGTAAATGGTACGTTCTGAGTCCGAAACATGACTAAATCTTTCCCCTATCCGCATCTACAATTCCCTAGAAATACCTACAGGGGCGTAGCGAGGGTGGAAACCATGGGGGGGGGTAAATGCATGAAAATGCCGAATCACCACTGCAATACGCCGAATGCATAAATTCATATAGGAATGAAATTAGTAAAAATTTTGTAGGTATGAATTCTCACTGAATTTTATTGTGAAATTGGGGGGTCACCCCCCCCCTCGGAGATGAAAATGAAATGGAGATTTAAAAGTTCCCATTTTAGTGGTATTTTTTAGATTTTTTATTCTGAATTTTCTCTTCCTATAAAAGTATAGTAATCCTGCAGAAAATTTGGACATATTTTGGACTAAAAAAACGTTTGACGAGAACCCGAAACCCAAAATAGAGATCTAATATGTCATTTCCTATTGCTTTTGGGCCATATTTTCATTTTTGAAGTTTGAATATTTGGAGCCATGGGATCCAAAAAACCGATATGTCCGAAGTTCCACGTAAGACGTATACGTACAGAATCGTGTGCAGAGCTCTGGGAACCAAACCGCTGGTCCGATCAATGGTAAAAATGGTTTCGGTTTTGGGGCACTGGCAGGGGCACTCAAATGTAAAAATACCAAATTCGTCTCATTTTGAATTCACATTCACGCGAGAATTATATTGGATAATTTTTGATATTTTGTAGAAAACAAAATTTGTCTGATTTTGATAAAATTTGGTGTGTACAATCAACGAAGTATTTACATAGTTGACAATTTTTGTAGGAATTTTGGCTTTAGGGCCCTGGTAGGGGCCCACAAATGAAAAATCATAACAGTCACCCAAGTATTTCATTTGACAATTATTGTTTTTTTTTAGAAATTTCGGACCCTGAAATTTGAAATTTGCGCCCCTGAAAAGCCACTCCAGGTTCCAACCTACTCAGCCACTGTCTTGTATAATTATAAGAATAAAAAAACTCTGCTAATGTGACACATGGGTATATTTTTTTAAAATAATAAAAAAAAATAGACTCTTGAGTGAAAGGTAACCAACCATTAGGCGAGGTTAATGCCAGAGACATTTTCTACCACCTAACCCTTAGGAGAGCTCTATTTTTATGTGGTCAAATACTGAAATTAATGAGGAAAAAATCTTGCCTCTGCTGGGGATGCTATTACTAAAAAGCAGTGTCTAAAGCGGAAGACTGTTAAATATTTTTAAAATGATACTATCACTACAGAGCAAAGCCGAATCGACAGATTTTTCAACGGCAGATTCGAATTCTGCGGTGTTTTAAGAGCAAACATTTTTCAACGAGTTCATGGACGTTAATTTCGTTAACCTTATCATTCGAAGAATATAGCATCATCAATGCATTCAAACGATAATTTTCATCTCCCATTGCAGTTCGCAAATGATTTAATTCTAATTTGAATTTCCTATCGTTCACAAGATGCTGACGTTACAGGAACTGATTAACATAGATGATACAATTTTTAATCTTGTAAGAACAATATGCACTCTGTTTGAAATCCGAATTTCAAACAGAGTCGGCAAATCGCGGATACTTCCGATGTAAATGTCGGATTTTTTTTTTAAAAAAAATATCCGATTTTATCTCCATGAACCGAAAAATTCATAATTTTATGGATGATGAAGTATTCGCGATTTGCCGACTGATGGATGTTGGAGAATGTTGGGGGGGGGGGTCACACTCCCCCATACCCCCCAGTCGCTACGCCCCTGAATACCCATAAAAGTGCGTCTATCAAAACAATGGGATAGACGCACCTAGCTCTTAGAATCCTTAAGTGAGGTCTAGTTTTAACACGAATAGTTTTGTTTTGTTTGACTGTAGGTATATCTTTTTTCACGGTAACTCTCATTTTGTATGGACATCCTTCATATTCATAGAATAAACTGATTTTGTTCTGATGGTCATGAGGATTGGTTGAATATTTGATTTAATCAGTAATCAAAATATAAAATTTCGAGTATTTTGATATTACTCGGAACTTTGTGAAATCTACTAGATTGTTACGTTGGGATTTCCCTAGGTGATTAGTGTGATTACTGATAAGAAGAAAAAATCGGAACTCTAGAAGCTCCGAGTTACTTTTATCTAAACTTATAAAACGCAGTTGGTATACTGACTGACAGACATACTGACAGATAATCAACGTAGCTCCACGATGGCTAAACGTAGAGACTTGAAACTTGGCACAAAGGTCCCTTTTAGTATGATGGTGCATAACAAGAAAGGAAAAAAAAAAAGTTCAAGTGGGAGCTAGTTACCGCCAAAAATGACGCTATTTAGCGGGTCTTTTTGCAATATTTTTTTCTGGGCAAACTAAAAGAGACAACGAAATATTACCGAGAATAGACCCCCCAAAATAGTATATAAGAAGTATATATAAAATTTGAAAATTTCCTGTTTCTCCTCGATTTATGGACGGTTTTCACCACCAAAAAATCGGAATTGAGAAGTACCACTTCGGGATGAGCGAGAAAGCTAAAATTTGATATAAAGATGTTCCGAAGTACAAAAAGTCATATCCTTGAATAAAATATTGAATTTTCTAACTAGGAGCGGTGCTCACTCGGGGGTCGGTTCCACCAAAAACGCATAGTTAAGAAGTATCACTTCGGGATGAGCGAGAAAGCTGAAATTTTATACGAAGGTGTTCCGCTGTGCAAAAAGTAATATCTTTGAGTAAAATAATGTATTTTCTAAATAGTTGCTATTTCTATTTACTCTGGGGGTCGGGTCACCAAAAATCTAAAATTCAGAAGATTTAATTTCGTGATCTCAAAATTGTTGTTGAACAAATAAGTAACAAAGGAGTGAAATCTGAACAGAACTTTGAAGAAGAACGATGAACTTATAAGTATGGCACGTATGGCAGAACAGTTCACGCCAGTGAACTTGATCTGTAAGAACAAATCCTCAAAATGAACCGTCCTATTCATCTCTTTAATTCTCTACTTCGCATCACTGATTGTTGACCGTAATGTGACAACGAGGCGGCAGTAATGCGTATGTACTACTGTCTACTGTAGCGAATGGGGCGCAGAAGGAGGGGAACTTCATAGTGACTCCTCCGCCCTCGTCCGTCACTCGCCGAGTTCGTCTTGACTCGTGAACTGTCAGAAAGAATTTATTTTACTATCTTCTTAAACTTGAATAAAAGGGCGCCAAAACGGGTTACGCTTGTTTTGGCGTCCCCAAAAGATCGCAGCTCCCAAAAGAAACGGGGCAGCTGCCCCGTTTGCCCCTCTCCCCCTAGTTACGTGGACAAAGCTTCAACACAAATAAATTCCTTACTTCGTTAAATTATGTACGAAATAGGGATGATCTATCATCTTTGTTTGGAAGCAAGTTTTTTTAAGGCTGGATTTTTTTTAAGGCCCGACCTAGCCTTCCGTATTTACACGGGCTTAGGACCGTCAGCGATTTTTGTATATTTTCAGTATCAAAATTACCTGCCACCTCAAAAAATATATGTATAGGTAGCTGACTGGTTTATCTTATTATTTACAATGAATTAGATCCGGTTACATCAGATCCGGTTTACAATGAATCAGACCTACTCGTATTTAATAGGTCAAACACAAACATACAACTAAGTAATTGATTTATACCTAAATTTTAAGTGATTGAAACATTTATTGACAGCTAATAGATCAATGATAGTTGGTAGTAAATTTACATTGCTTTAGATTGACTATTTCCTAGATAGATACCAAATTACTACTCATTTGCTTTCATACATCATCAGGGGCGCATTAATTGTCCACCAGACTTTTGGCATCTTTTTTAGGTGCAAAACCATCGAATTTTCACAATATTAATTATATTAATACTCGTATATGTTTCCAAATTTCCATTTTTTTATATGGTAATGCACACTATTTGATTTTTCCCAACCCTGGGTTATATATATGAACATCCCAAAGTCCTTGAGACATTAAGCTGTTTATTGGGCAGAAGTCTAATGGGTATCACAGTAGCATTGCGCTTGGAAACCCGGGTTCAATGCCCGACGGTGTCGGAAAAGTTTCGACTTTGTGCTTATAATTTTGGGGTGCACTCAGTCTCGTGAGGATTATTGAGAAGCCACTTTAATGTGAGTAGCAACCTCTGGCGACATTATCAGATTGGAGAGATTATTAGTGCAGGAGGCTCTCAGTAATGCTGTGATACCCACAAAAATTGTGAAAAGGCTGTTAGGTTTTCCCACAAAGGAATTGCACATTTACATTCATTAGATGGAATAACAAGGGAGATTTAGATTTAAAATTCAGCTTGAGAATAATTAATTAATTTATCCGAATTAAATAAATAGACATTCCAAAATAGGTACCTACTTATATAAATACGGGTATATCTACCAAATTAGGTACTTATATAAATACGGGTATATCTAGCAAAAGAGGTACTTATATATATACGTGTATATCTACCAAAATAAATGCGTACTTATATAAATATAAATGCGAGTATATCTATCGAAATAGGTACTTATATAAATACGAGTATATCTACCAAAATAGGTAGATATACTTATATAAATACGATTATATCTACCAAAATAGGTACTTATATAAATACGAGTATATCTACCAAAATAAGTACTTATATAAATACGAGTATCTACCAAAATCTAGTTGCTAAGTAGGTACGATCTCTCTTTCTCGACCTCTACCTTCATATTTTCCCTCCATCAACTTTTCCCCGGAACCTCATTGGGCATGGGCATATTCTAACGAAAATATTAAAAGATCTATATCAATATAAGAATATTTAGGTAGGTACATCATATGTAATAAATTAAGCAATTGACTCACTTATATATCTTGGTCCAGGGAACTCTAAATACAAAACAGATATATTTATTATTCAGTTTAGGGGCTCTATCCATCCATCTTAATAATTCCAACACAAAAGAACATATTATTATAATATAATTAGATCCACAGTGGAATTGTTGTCGTCCGCATAGAGAGCAATACGGGCAACGAGCAGTCAGTTCATTCACTGTGTCTCGGGTCCTCAAGTAGGACGATCGTTTGCTTCAACTTCTTATTCACGATCATTTTTACGAGAACTTTAGAGTGATTTTTAGTTACGTAGATTTTAATGATTTTTTTGTTATTCATAATTAAATGCAGTAAGTGTAATTGATTGTATTTATATTAGTGCGGTCATCCGTCATCCTTCGAAAGCGAATACGTGTGACTATAAGCTCACGCTACTGCTACTACGAGCGATTGACCCAAATGGATGTAAGTAAATGGAACCTCGTCCACTGTAAGCGTGAATGTTATAAGCTTACAATGAGCGAGGTTCATTTATCTACATTCATTGGGATTAGTCGCTTGTAGTAGGGTGAACGCGTAGTCGCTTCGTAAGGACGACCGGAGTTGAGTTAGCAGACCTCACTTGCTTCTCCGGGAAACAATACATGAGAATAATAGTTCTTATTTGTACTGCCCGATTAGGACTATTGCACCTTTACATTGGCAATTTTTTGAGTGCTTTTATTATGTGGTAAATATGTCAAATTAATGAGGATTGTCAAATTAATAATTCCATGGGTTGGCTGGGATTAAACCCACGCCCTACTTTTTACCAGTCAGAGTGTGAGGCTAGATATTATTCGATCCTGGTTTCAAACATGCACTTATCTCTGGTTTGGCTTATCAGAATTCTTCAAACGATAATATTTTAAATTAAAGCTAAATTGCTATTTAAAACTTTCTGTTTTGATTATTATTTGGATTCATTTGAATAGGTGTGACAAATTTTGATATATCGAACTGTAAAAGGGTGTTTATACTGCCTGAACATCCCCGAGCATCGAGCATTCGCGATCGTTGCTCGCAAGTTTTCAACGAGCACGAACACAAACGAGCCCTCTGTTCACACTGCTCGAGCATTTCTGACGATCAGTCAAATACGGGTCTGACTCCGGGGAGAACCGTAGGGTCCCATAGTTGTGGGATTTTTGGGGATTTTTGTCGCGTGCGGCGTGACATATCGCGGGAAAAATCCCACCAACCGTATTTCTATTTTTTCCACTTCTCTTTTGTTTTTAACTTTTTATGTTTACTTGTTAGCTTTATTGACATATTTTAACCCCCCTCGACAGGTTAGGAAACGTTTTTACGGCCATGCCTTTATTGCTTGAGCAAATTTTTTTTCCCCACGAGGGAAAATACTTTGAAAACGAGAAAAATATTTTGAACGTGGGATTTTTTCCTTGTTCGAGGACCCTACGGTTATCCCCTAAGTCGGACCCGTCAAATACTAAAAAGCAACAACACCACACTCAAAATAGGAAACGTGTATCCTTCAACAGCTAGGCGAGAACTAGATTCATAGAAAATCATTCGACGAATCCCGAGGTGTTTACACAGAGCGAGTGGCTAAAGAGCGTCCCTTTGATGATTCGCCGGAAAACCGACATCGCGCGGATCAGGCTCAAGCACGAACGAGCATTCACTTCGACCTTGATCGGCTCGCGGCGACTGTTTACACTGACCGAGCTACGAACGAATGCTCGTTCGTCATCTATGTTCGCGACGAATGCTCGGGCAGTGTAAATGAGGCTTTACTTTTCGAATTAGGAAGTTGTAAATGGAAAATTGGCTGTAACCAAGGCCAGGGGCGGATACAGGGTCGCCACCCTCCGGGCTGGAAAATGTAAATGTTTATTCAAACTGAATCGATTTTAACAAAGAATTGTTTTAAAATTTGATTTCTTTTTCCTCATGATCCTTTTTTCCGTTTAAAAATTAAGCTTCAATAATAAAGGAATTAGGTACGGTACCCGTTATATGCGACAGGGAGTCGCGTAATGCTTATAGGACCCAGTAGCATCCATGTTCATTATAATTATTGGAGCATCAATCGCCCCCTCCCCCCTCAACTGGCGACCTGTGCCCACGGCAGGATTAAGGTTGCGCGGAGCATGTATAGTTATTTTGGACGGGAAGTATATTCTAAATGTAAAAATAATATATTTTGGTTGCAAGTTTTTAAGACCAACTACCAAGTTATATTCCTAGACCAAACTAGTTTATCTTAACGCTCGTAGAATCATCCTGTATATCGTAATTTATTTTCACCTAAATTTTAGTGTAACATTATAAGTTGGACAGTTTTCCTTTTAGAGCGGGTTTAGATTTTGCGTGGAGAATTCCATTCCAAATCAATGTATTCAACAATAATAATCTCAACATTCCCATGAACTTGAACACCATTTTCAATAAATTATGCTAAATGTGGTATAATTAAATATCTGAAGGTATCTGTTGCTCTCCGCCCACGTGGAACCCCGCTTCATTCAAATGAATATGTTTTGTTTTAAATTTCTTTATCTTGTTTTACTTGTAAATTATATGTTTTGATACCATGGTCCATGGTCAAACCTACGCGCCTATGATGGTCTGGTCATCAACTCGTCATTATACTTATTGTATAAAGATTCAACTAAATTGATATGACTTTCGTAGCGTAAGTGTGATTATATTTTTAACATTTTCAAAATTCAGTGGGTTGATTTATTGGCGAGGGGCGTTGGTGGTTTAAGCCCTCAAACTTTTTCTCGCTGTACCTAAATGGACCCAAAGAAAGGTATGTGTATTTAGTCTAATCTATGCCACTAGAGGGTCTATGAAAGTAAGAAAAAAAATATTATCTCGCGCAATTTACAGGAAAAATTAAATGGAGAAATGATAATATGCAGGGTATTTCCTCCATAACCTCCATCATATTAAATTCGATTGAAAATATTCAGGGACCATCTAAAAAATTAACTAAATAAGGTTTCTATCGATTTCCAACGTATTCTCAAGGACGGATTAACAATAGCACTTGTACCACGTGCTACGGGCCTCGCGCTTTAACAACTTACACTAGATATTTCGAGATTTTTGGGTTGACAATTGGAAAAACATATCATTTTGACGGGCCCCCCAACTCTTCAAAGTATGTAGTAAAATCCAATTTTGGAAAGTACAAGTAGGTACCTACTACCTAGGAATTTAATAAAGAAACGAGTAATGCAACATAAGCAAATTGGTTACTGTAGGTACATTAGGTACCCTCTTATAGTATTAAGAGGGTTTAATCTGGGATATAAATTTTATCATGAAAAATATTAGTTTTAGCTTGTTATTCTTTTAGTTTGAAAAGTATGTCTCAGAGGCGCGGCGTGGCGGTAAATCTACAAAGTGAAATGTCGGTAGGTACCAACCTGATGGCTTCATATTATTATTTCGTTAAGTCCAGAGTTAAGACAAGACAAGTATTAGACTTTTGTCTAGAAAGTAGGATAGGAGTGGGGGAAGAGAGTTTAGTTCAGTTCTGCGTAGTGCGTAAAGGCCCATTTACAATGCTTGAACATACACGAGCATCGAACATCGAGCGTTGCTCGCCAGTTTTCGACGAGCACGAACACAAACGAGTATTCTGTTCACACTGCTCGAGCATTTCTGAAGTTACTCGATATCAGGCTCGAGCACGAACGAGCATTCGCTTCGAACATGATCGGCTCGCGGCGATTGTTTAAACTGCCTGAGCCTCGAACGAATGCTCGTTCGTCACCACTGTTCGCGACGAATGCTGGGGCAGTGTAAATGTGCCTCAAGGTGAAAATTTTGGGATTCGGATATTCGGCAGGGGAGAGGGGGTGGAGGGGGCCCGGCACCGTGATAGTGCTACGGGCTCCGCAGAAGGTTAATCCGGGCCTGCTTATTCTTATCTATATCAATGTACTTTTTTCTTGAAAAAAAAAAANTGATTGACAATATCGATTCAGAGTTTAATTAATTAAATTAGAAATTAAAATGAGAAAATTGAAATTAAAAACTAAAAATTAAAATTGGAAAATTAAAATTAAAAGCTAAAATTAAAATATTCAAATTTAATTTGTGAGCTTTCAACAGTACTCAGACTGTCATCATCAGACCAGAGTTATGATAGAACGATGTGAGCACTATCACAACTTGACACGAAGCTTCGTGTCAAGTTGTGATAGTGTTCACATCGTTCAATCATAACTCTGGTCTGATGATGACAGTCTGAGTACTATTGAAAGCTCACTAATTTAATTTGAATATTTTAATTTTAGCTTTTAATTTTAATTTTCCAATTTTAATTTTTAGTTTTTAATTTCAATTTTCTCATTTTAATTTCTAATTTAATTAATTAAACTCTGAATCGATATTGTCAATCATCTATAAACTTATATCTTTCGATTCTTCTAATAATTTAAAAAAAAAATGATGGAATTTTCTGAAATGATTCAGTATTCAGTTCAATTGAATAAGGTCATTTACCATATTAAACGTAATTAAACCCATGTTGTTTTTCTTCATTAATAATTTTTCATTAATTCTACTTAGTGTTTTGGTCTTTAACCCTCCCTCCCCCACCTTTAAAAACCTGTATACGCCCCTGGGCGCGGATACCTTGTATATTATTTGAAATAATCCGCTAACATTATTCAAAGCGGATTACATATTTCTTTGTCCAAAGAATCGTCCGTCAAATTCATAATTCACGAAATGTATTCCTGCAATAAAAAATGCATTAAAATTTAAATAATTTAAAATTTAGACAGACCGAATTGTAGAAATTAGAGATCCTACTTAGGATTGTGATACTGGGTCAATATGGAGACCTAACATTGCGCGAAATAAAAGACAAACCAACAAACACATTCTCTCATTATATTATTAGTATAATATACAGTGTGTAACAGAAAGGACTGTGTTCCTTGAAACACATTAAAAAACACGTTTTCCAAAGAATGTAAGCGCCCTCAATGTAACGATATTTAATTAATTTTTACAACTATGTCTGGAAGCAATGTACTAGATTAATAAAAATTCAAAAAAGACTAGGAGAATTGTAAAAAAACTGGGTAGGTTGTGGAGCTTTTGAAGTCCTGGACGCGGAAATTTTACTTCTAGGTCATGAAAGAGGACAACTTCCAGGCCCGACGAGAGGGAGGAATCCCACCAGTCCTGAGATTTCCTAAGAGGCTCGGTGAGAAAATTATAATAATTAAGTCACTTGGGTAGTTACCTCAACTTAAGGTAGTTACCTTACCTGGACGCGGAAATTTTACTTCTAGGTCATGAAAGAGGACGACTTTCAGGCCCGACGAGAGGGAGGAATCCCACCAGTCCTGAGATTTCCTAATAGGCTCGGTGAGAAAATTATAATAATGAAGTCACTTGGGTAGTTACCTCAACTTAAGGTAGTTACCTTACCTGGACGCGGAAATTTTAATTCTAGGTCATGAAAGGGGACAACTTTCAGGCCCGACGAGAGGGGGGAATTCCCCCAGGCCTGAGATTTCCTAAGGGGCTAGGTGAGAAAATTATAAAAAAATATGAAATTTTTCATGTTTTTTTCTGAATAATAAAGAAATCAACTTAAAAGTTTAAAATTTTCAAACACACACAATCAGAAGTTTAGCGATAGTGGGCTAATATGGGACAATGACTATTGCAGGACACTGATTTTAAAATATAGTGCGACCTTTCAGCTTGTACAGCAATCATAAATATTGGTATATTTTGTAAACATTAACATCTGATAATCGAATCATTTGTTGCCCAGAAGATGATATTTTACGGCAAACATTATAATCAAAAGATTAGTAGTTATTTATGTTCTGTATCAACCTGTATAACGTATCCTGCGATAAATCCAACTGTCACAATTATTATGAGCAACAGGAATACAATGTAGGAATCATAAATGACAAGTAGGCCACATGGAGATTATAAGCGTATATTCATGCGATTCTCACAACCTGGGTATAAAGTATAAGTAGGGTATATCATCAATATGTGGTCACTACTCATTAACAACTGAATTCATGATTCTCTTAATATCGTTAGGAATTCGAGTAGGTTCTTAGAATGTCTTTTGGTCTTCTTTAATTTCATTAAAAGAGATTTGTTGCCTAAGTAGCTTGGTTTAGACGATGGACTTGTAAACCGCAGGCTTTTGGTTTAAATCTAACTACATCCCTGCCTTTTCGATAAACTAGTCACAATAGATCTAAATAAAGGTCGCTGTGATAGTCGCAGTCTTAATGGAGACCTACAAATAGTTTAATAATAATAAATAATGGGTGGGCAGATAGCATTTTCCTAGTTATTTTCATTTCTCTTACGAAATCCGAGCAATGAATTCTTTTAGAAATTCGCTTAACAAATTCTTTAGAATTAGGGCTAACAAATTTTTTTACAAATCTGGACAATGAATTCTTTTAGAAATTAGCTTAACAAATTCTTTAGAAGTAGGGCTAACGAATTCTTTTACAAATCCGAGCAATGAATTCTTTTAGAAATTCGCTTAACAAATTCTTCAGAAGTAGGGCTAACGATTTTTTTTACAAATCTGGGCAATGAATTGTTTTATAAATTCGCTTAACAAATTCTTCAGAAGTAGGCCTAACGAATTCTTTTACAAATCCGAGCAATGAATTCTTTTAGAAATTCGCTTAACAAATTCTTTAGAAGTAGGCATAACGAATTCTTTTACAAATCCGAGCAATGAATTCTTTTAGAAATTCGCTTAACAAATTCTTCAGAAGTAGGCCTAACGAATTCTTTTACAAATCCGGGCAATGAATTCTTTTAGAAATTCAGTTAACAAATCCTTTAGAAGTAGGGCTAACGAATTGTTTTACAAATCCGGGAAATTATTTATAAATAGCACGAACCGAATACACATAGCACACACCGAATACACATAGCACACACCGAATACACATAGCACAAACCGAATACACATACCACAAACCGAATACACATACCACAAACCGAATACACATAGCATGAACCGAATACACATAGCACGAACCGAATACACATAGCACACACCGAATACACATAGCACACCGAATACACATAGCACAAACTGAATACACATAGCACAAACTGAATACACATAGCACGAACCGAATACTCATAGCACAAACTGAATACACATAGCACAAACCGAACACACATAGCACAAACTGAATACACATAGCACGAACCTAATACACATAGCACAAACCGAACACACATAGCACGGACGAATACATATAGCACGAACCGAATACACATTCTTACTAACATAGCACGAGTATCTAATACAGGTAGTCATATTTTATTAGGTTTTGAATGCCCAAGGAGGTTAACCTGCAACTACTAGCCAGGGGTATTAGGGGTTGGACGGATGACTAAGGGATTGGTATTTTTGGGAGTGGACATGTTAATACGTTCAATGAATTTACACATAATTTTAGATAACGTTCTTAAAAAGGGCGAATGATAATGTTGAAATGATTCCACAGGATAGAAAGGTAACTAATAACATATGATAAGCTCCCTAATGAATGCGGGTGGGTAAAAATATCTATCTGACTTACACAAACCTACTCAAAGAGAAGTGTATTGTGTACCTATCTATAGGAATAATAATTTAATCATTGGATTATGAGTACATTCACGTTCTCAGATACTTTAATAATCTCTAAGGTGGTCCAGAGTCCCCATCTTGATCAGTGATGGGTACTACGTTACCGTACCAAATCTATAAATCTATACTAGATGAACCTAATCTTGAAAAATCAAATTCAGAGAACTCATCCATCTATGATTATAAAACGGAAAGCTCATACTGACTGACTCACTAACTCATGATCAACGTATTATAAAACTTAAAGCTCATACTGACTGACTCACTAACTCATGATCAACGTAAAACCTGGTTCCTACTCTTAAGGGTTGGGATATCGAATCAAAAAATATTGATGTTGAAGCATCGAACATTGATTTCGGTACTTCGACTATTCGATGTATCGTAAGAAAAACATCGATGTTCGATATTATCGAAAATTCGATGTTTTCTTTTGTTCAATGTCATCATACCTTGTCGCCTTGTCTGAAAAAACTACTGGTACAAAGGGACAATAATCAGTCCTAGTCTGGTTAAACATTGATACGAAATCGAAATTTTAGGAATTCTTGAATCGATGACTGAAACTGATACTGTCTTCCTAATCCTTGCATTGGCCATAAAACTTGCTTCTAAAAATTAACTAGCTTTTAAGCACAAAAATTTTAAGAACATCGGGAAAAAATATCGAGTAGGTACTCTATTTTTACAAAAAATAAAAAACATCGTTAACAGCGATGTTTTTGGTTTATTATTTTCAACAATGAACCTTTGGAATCGTCACGAGAGAGAGAGAAAAAAAAATACNATCCCCCCCCCCTTAAATTTTTTTTCGAATCAATATTTTTGAAATATCGATGTCGATATCCCAACCCTAATAGTACTAACACTGAACGTTCTTTTTTTCCGTTTTCCCGTGTTTTAGCACAACCATATATTAATAAATTGGAATGTTCCCATTACGTACGTTTTTCAGTCGACGGGAAAAAATGGTACGTTTAATTTTGACGTCAATAGAAAACGTGACGGGGGAAAATATTCGATGATCCACTAAAATTAAATGGATATGTTTCCTTTACACTTTCCCCTTTCGTCTCTCCCTTCAGTGTACAGTGCGCTTTGAGAAAGAAAAGTACCTATTTTTTTCTTCTTCTAATTATGAACTTTGTTTTCAAGAACCCCACCGTCCAGAGGGGAAAAACGTCACGGTCAGAAAACGATATGTAACTTAACGACAGTGGGAACGATATGTAACTTAACGACAGTGGGAACGATATGTAACTTAACGACAGTGGGAACGATATGTAACTTAACGACATTGGGAGCGATATGTAACTTAACGACAGTGGGAACTATATGTAACTTAACGACAGTGGGAACGATATGTAACTTAACGACATTGGGAACGATATGTAACTTAACGACATTGGGAGCGATATGTAACTTAACGACAGTGGGAACGATATGTAACTTAACGATAGTGGGAACGATATGTAACTTAACGACAGTGGGAACGATATGTAACCTAACGACAGTGGGAACGATATGTAACTTATCGACAGTGGGAACGATATGTAACTTAACGACAGTGGGAACGATATGTAACTTAACAACAGTGGGAACGATATGTAACTTAACAACAGTGGGAACGATATGTAACTTAACAACAGTGGGAACGATATGTAATTTATCGACAGTGGGAACGATATGTAACTCAAAGACAGTGGGAATGATATGTAATTTAACAACAGTGGGAACGATATGTAACTTAACGATAGTGGGAACGATATGTAACTTAACGACAGTGGGAACGATATGTAACTTAACGGCAGCTAAACCTAGAAAAATTTGATTACGGATTCCTCTTATAATGTAGGTAGGTAACGAAATTTGGGAGAGATATGGTCAAAAACGACATTTTTTATCGGTTCAATTATAGAGCCAAAACGGTTGGAGATATCAGAACCCACAACATTAATGACAGAATCAGAATCATCAGATAAGGCAAATGTTCATTTTCTAAAAAATTGGAAAATCGACAAAAAAGAGTCGGTTTTCCCAGAGAAAAAAGGCTCAATAAAGCATCATGATTTTTCCTAAATACTCGCATTTTGGACCTGCCAAGAAAATACGAACTTTCATTCGGACCGCACATATACCGAAGTTGGAAAACCATGTTCTAACGTCTGGGTACTGAGACACCCGGCAAACCAAGAGACGTTTGCTAGTTAGTTATAATGAAACTCATTTCAACAATGACTGTTCACTTTTACGAGTTTAAAACTCCAAAGACAAATGACTTTGGGTTTACAATTTTAAGTAAATGTACTTCTGTACAATGATGCAGCAGTCTAGAAGAAACTTGGAGAGCTCTTCTTCTTAAAATGCCCAATGAACAACACATTCCTAAAGATATTTACCTAACCCAAGTCCCCCGAGGAAAGGGCGGCCCGTGAACAAAACATTCCAAAGATATTTACCTAACCCAAGTCCCCCAGGAAAGGGCAGTCCATGAATAAATAACACATTCCCAAACATATTTTCCTAACCTAAGTTTCCCGAGGAAAGAGCGGCCCGTGAACAAGGCATGATACCCAAAATGTGGGGCCCTATCATAATATCACAAAAAAAGACATAAAATTGAGGGGCTCCATATCAGAAAAGGCATTATACCCAAATATGAGCAATGGACAGCCCCTTCTTCAAATTACAGAAAGGCATCGAACTAAAATTGAGGGGCTCCACAAATCAAAAAAGACAAAATTCAAAATCTAAAATGTTATTTTTCGAAATATGTAGGTATGACCTTTTCTTGAATAAATATCCTTAGTTAACATGTGACAGACGTACCACGACATTAGAAATACATCAAAGAGACTGTTGCATATTATAAAACTGGTTGCAGGTCTCCCTTCAGACCGTCGCGACATTGGAAATACATCAAAGAGACTATTGCAATTATAAAACTAGTTGCAGGTCACCTTTAAGACTGAAGCCATTCATCACTGCGACCTTTTTTTAAATCTATTGTGACTGTTATATAAAACATACCATTATACATCAGAGAATATTTCATTGTAGTGTCTATAAAAAAACATTAAGCCGAGCCGCCATTGTCCTAAGGTGCGTCTTTAAATCATAGACAAAGGGTCATCTGAACCCCATATATCACGTTATAGTAAAAGTAAGTACCACTCTAATTTATAATGTTTCATGCGAGATCACGTAACCCCAAAGACCCTCAAGCTTTCAAGATTAAACAGCTCCTCAGATAATGATAAGACGATATATTTATTAGAATAAAACTTGGATTTATTGCCCTCTTAAAGTTTTCTTGAATCTTCTTCACCAATTCATTATATTTATCAAAAATTGTTTATCTATAGTCGATAAGGTTGAAGTACAAATAGTGGCCACTGATACTAGTAGTGGTCTCACCTATTATCTAAACCTTTCGAGACGGTTTTATAACCGCCTCGAATGACCTAATACATGTTAAAGAGACGATAAGCAAAAAAAAAAAAAAAAAAAAAANTCGAGACGGTTTTATAACCGCTAGCTTGTATACTGACTCATAATCAATCAAATCTTGAAATTTTAGGATGCGGTAGGCATGAATTATAGAAGAATAAATTCCAAAGTTCAACTAAAGGCGAATTTTTGATTATCTCTAAAAAATATGCGTACAACATAAACTAGCACAAACAGTAAGATGTAGGACAAAATGATCTGGAATAAAATCCTCCAAAACCGAGCCTAAAATTTTTATGCAAGAAACCCACTGTAGTTGGGTTCGTATGTCTGGTTTGACAGATTTTCAGATGTTTGAAAAGAAAAAACAGACAGAAGTTTAAGCATTATTTTTTTAAAAGCAGAAATTCCTTGAAAATACTTTCATTAAATAGCCATGGGAAATAACGAATACAAAATGAGAATCAGCTAATATACTAATAGACACAAAGCCAGTTGTTATACTGACTGACTCATAATCAACCTAATGCCATCGGGACATTATCTCCCTTCCCCCCCAAACATTATACACAGACCCCAAAAATATAAAACTACTAGCGGGTTTCCTCGTGCTCCGCTACGGCCTCTAGTTTGACGCTCTAGAGGAATGGCCGTTCCCGTACTAATAGTATTTTATTTTTTCACTTAAAAATCGGAAAAACATCCGTAACTCGTAAACGATTGGGTATTTTTTTTGCAAACTGTCTCCTAAATTAAAGTTTAAATGGCGACCTAAAAATTTCTCGCTTTGAGTTGATATGTTGTCGCGACAAAATTTAAGATATCGGACATTGACCGGCTGAATTTGGTCAAAAGTCGAAAAATCGGCCGTCACTCGAAAACGGTTCGACATTTTTGAATTCTGATAAATTTTCAGGGGTTTCAGCCTATGGTGCCGGTAGGGCGGTCCATTTTTATCAATTTTTCGATATTTCTTACCGTTTTGGCTAAATAATTAGTCATACATACATACATGTATCGTTACATTGCGTTTTATTATTATAGATATAAATCCCAAGCGGTCCTCATTATCTTAGTCACATAAAAAGGGTTCCGTACTTGAAAAAACATAAAAATAAGAATTTCAATAGGATGTGTATATTTAATTGTGTCACAATTGATGTATATGCAAATGTACGACATGCACTTGTTTGTTTCATCCAACCCTGATGTTTCAAAACTAATTTAGGTAAGCATATTAAATTTATAGGTAGGTATTAGGTACACCTTCCATTATCAAAATTCATTACCTTTCCATTGATGAGACTGTCCACCTTCACAGGAAGTAAAACCATTGCCCCCCAAAAACCAGAAATAATCCTCTTTAGAAGCTCTTCAAGATAATATTGTTCTTTTAGTTCTTGTTCGGATTGCTTGATAACCAGTTCAATGCTCTAGTTTAACACGAGTTATATTTCGAAATAGTGTTGTAAATTATTTACGATATTCATCTTTTAAATAGTGCTGGGTATCCGTGCCGCATTCCAGAGAGTGCCATTTGATATCTCGAAATTGGCTCCTATTTATCAATATTTTACATCCGAATATTATTATATTATAGAGGAATAACTTTCAGCTTTCAAGTTCATCCTGGTGTTGAAAATTGTCCATAAATTTAGATAAAACTTATTTTGGTGTTATCTATTGTGTGATCATTGCATCTTGCATCATTGCCCATCTTTGATTTTTTTTTTAATTTGTCCTTCATTCTTCAATACATTACTATAGGTATGTTTATTTTTAAGTTTTAATTCATTATCAACACACCGAAAAAAACTGCTTACAGTATCAAGTTGAATTGCCCTTAAATTTGTTCGAAAAGAACGAATTAGTGGAATTAATGTACCTGCACATTTTAGAATACGTACAATTCACATTACTTATCAGGGTATCAATACTTAATATTAATATTTCTTAACTTTTGATTCAAAAGAAATATTATCAACTTTGAATACAAATTAGTTTGTATTTAAATTGATATGCTTTCGGCTTTCGGATTTAAGGACTAGTTTTAATGTAATTAAGGAGGGTTCCTTGGAGCCACATGCGTATCTATGCAACCATTAGATTGATTAAGTATGAACTGAGAGGAAGCCGTGAAAGCTTATACCTATATGATTTTACCGTGCCTGTAGAGTAGAGTTCCTTTTGCCAAAAAAAAAAATCTTTACAAATTTCGAAAAATCTACCATCATAGATGTAATTCAAATCAAGATATATTACCTATATTTGATTTAAGAGCATGCCTTTCTGTTTTTGGTACAGTTCCATTATCGATTAAGTCCATAGACACAGATAAGACGGATACAAAGCGGTTCTCTGAGGGAAGAATGTATTTAATTTCAACTGGAACAAACCTTATGATCCTTGAGTTGAAAGTGAGGTAGGTATGGCTATCCGGTTGAGCTACGATAGAATATTTGGAATAATCCGTAGATAAGTAGATTAATTTGGTAGCAATTATATCAATACAAATATTGGTGACAATTAGGTTTACATGATCGATTCTTCAGGGGTGATTTAAAATTGGGTCTAGGGGAAAGCCGCATTCACTAATTTTAAAACGAATTTTACACACTTTGTATATTGAAACAAAGGCGTCTATTGAACAGTGTGCAAAGTACATCACACTGGGTATACGCCAACGAGCCCCGGTTCGAATACTGGTCAGGTTCAAGTTTCCTAATTGTTTTCCAATTGACTCTAGGTCTGGATGTGCTTAGAAGAAAATCAATAATTCCTAAAATAATAATTTATTTTGTATACCTATAAGGAACGCGAAAAAAATTAGGGGATAACTGTTCATTAACTATTAAATAAATTAAATTTATACAAAACACTTACCAAAAACACTATTTATTTTAATTTATGAAGAAACTAGTTTCGAATCACTCGATTCATCATCAGTCTGGTCGAGTCCAAAGATGGAAGTTGACTACAGAGAGCGAGGGTAGCAATTCTCTTCCAAATACCCCACAATACAATAAGGGTGCGGATTCGTCAAGAGGAAATTGCTCTCCAAATACTCAACAAGATAATATGGTTACCAGGCGATCATTTAGGCCACGTGAAACATGGCGTCCTCTCCCTAGGTTTGGATTTTAGTGTGGGGGTGTGGAATTGAGTCAACTTTCATCTTTAGGCTCGATTAGACTGATGATGAATCGAATGATTCGAAACTAGTTTCTTCATAAATTAAAATAAATAGTGTTTTTGGTGTTCTTAACACTTATAATTAACATGTTATTCAAAGATTTAAAAGATAACTGTTCAGAGGTCAGAGGTATTGTGTTTTGAAGACATTGGAGTAGCTATGATAATTTCATAAGAGTTGTATGAGCGGTATTAAGAATCATGGTCAGGATGCAGCCTCTAATGGTAAGACCACTTATTCGAGTGTCACGGGGGTTTGCTTACCGTATAGATCCGGGATTGAGGCGAAAGCCTTTAGTCGCCCCCTGTCATTTTGCTTTCCAGAAGAGGGTCTACATAAAGAAAAACTGGATTGTCCTTCTTTTTTGCTGTATTACGCATTCTGTCATATATTTCCCGGATGAAATAACAGCTGATAAGTGATAAGCCCTTCTATTAAACGAAATATTTCTAACCAAAAAGAAAAACTCTGCCCAAATTGGCAGATGTGACTAACCGTGACGAATAGATTCGGCACACATTTGTCAACGCTAAATTCCATTCACTCCAATTTACGGTAATGGATTCTACAAAGATATTTCCTTTTCCCTAATATGGGCCCTGGTTTCCCTTCAATCTTTGACAGAATAATTAAGGATTCAGGAGTAGGTTTCTTATTCAGTTTGTCACACATTTTATTTTTACTTTCTCAGTTCTGCAGCCCGTCAGTCAGCGACAATGTGTTAAGGTATTATTTATTTGTGATTTTCAGGCCTTATTAATCATAATGCTCGTACTCAGGTAATTCTTTTTTATATACCCGGCTATTGCTCTCAATGAATACGTCAATCAATTCCCACAATCTATGTACCCATTGCTTGATTTACCAACTTCCATACTTACTTCATACGTGTATTAGCCTCCGTGGAGCTATGTTGATTAAGAGTCAAAGTGAGCACATGGGCCTGTAGCCAGGTTAATGATTAGGAGGAGAATGCATTTTTCACGAAACAAATACTTTTCGTTTTTGTTAAATTACCTAATTAAAAATCGGGTTTTATATAATNAAAAAAAAAAAAAAAAAAAAAAAAAAAATTGGTTTCATATTATTTGCAAGATTAAGACCACATTAATATTTATATATAGCCAGCGTCTATAGCACGTTGAATACACCAGTTACCGTCAGATCGCTGAAGTTAAGCAATGTCCAGCGAGGTTGTACCATGTGGGTGTCCGCGTGGGTTCGCGCCCTCGTGATGCTGGCTATTTTTCCGGCCCAACCCAGAGTGGGTGAGGTCAATGGGTAGCTGGTTTGCATCAAGTTTCCAGCGAATGGAGGGTAAAATCCCCGTCTTGAATGACACTTCGATGTTAAAGAGACGCTAAGCAAAAAAAAAAATAATAATAATTTCCAACAAATTGTACCTGGTGTTGATCAGTTTACAAAAAGTGATCAGTTAACATGAATTCAAGAATATCTTATAATAATATAATAAAAAATGTCCAGATTCAATTCGCACGCAGTTTGCCTTCTCAGATACAAGCCTTTCTCCCAGGAATTGAAGAAATCAACCTCTAGGCCGAAAGACAGTGAGCTCAGGTACCTCTTACCGCCCCAAAGATAGAGCCGTAAAAATAGAATTTACTCTTATCATTTGTGAGGTAGTATTTGAGTGGGCTTTGTGCTAAGAATAGTAGAGTCCTATAGATGAACGGATAAACAAAAGTCGTCTTATGCTTGGTACCCCATAGTTGGGTTTGTCTACCTTTGGGTACAAAACCCTAAAATATGTCTCCTGATTTTTTTTGTAACTTCCCCCAATATTAGGCCTTTTATTTAGCAAAATACCCATCACACACACTCACACAAATGAAATTTTTAAAATAGTGGGCATGTAAACAACTTCTGATTGGTTGGAAATTCGAAACGAACAATATCCTGAGCTTCCCTTTTGTGTTGTTCAGAAAACATTTTATTTTGTAATCTGTTGCATTTCGACATCGACACTGTCGGCGAACGGTTCAAAAAGATTTTTTTTTTTATTTCATATTTACTTAACACGTCATAAAATTTTTTTTACGAATTTTTACGTCTGTTTTTTAAAAAATCGAAAATAGGAATTTCTCACCTAATATATTGAACATTGTTTGTTAATGCTTTATCATTTACAATAATTTTATTATTTATCTATTTTAGTGAATTCTTTTTGTTCCATCAATTTTTTTTTAGATTCCGTCTTTAAAGGGTAAACACGTGACCCAATACCTATCATAGGCTTACAGCGTTCGTCCGTCTAATACTTTCAATTCAATTGTCACACAGGGCTCTATCTCGGTAAGAAATAGGCAGTTGATTTTTTTACAGATTGTGTAGGTATTGCCGTTACCTTAATTTACGGCAACTGTCACAGCATTACAAGTATCTATTTACGAGATATTATTTAGGATTATTATAACAATAAAGTCACCGAATATTCAAAAAAGTTTCGGAATCGTCTGCGAAAAAATAGCCTTCACAAAATTTTATATTTTTTTAAGTTTCAAGGTAGGTAGGTAGATATCACCTTAGAATCCAAAAATCGAATAATAAAACGCTAATTTTATGTGGTACTTTTAATATGAAAATCCCATTTGAGATCTGAATGGTAATCTGACTTTCCGTATTAAAAAAAAATATGTGACCGAACAAAGTGAGTTCTAGTTCTAACGCCACGATTTTTTAAAATGTCTGTTTGTCCACGATAATTCAGGCCTTGTAGAATTTCGATGAAACTTGAATTGGGCATTACTTACGTTCATAGAATTAGCTATTTACTTGATTCTGAACCCAATTTTGGTCTCATGACGGGTCATTATTTGAGTGAAGTCAACGTAGATTTCTTATAAAAAAAATTAATCAAACGAAGCGAGGTTTAGTTTTAAACCCTAGATTTTATTTTAGACGTCTGTGTGTCTGTCTGTTCACTTCACGAAAACTCTTTTATGATTGAAAGGTTTTTATTTAACTCGATATGGACATTGAGTGAGATCTGCAGTTCACAGAACTGTCTCGCCACAGATTCTCAAGGTTCCCAAACATTGCTGCTAATCAAAGTCTGCCTTATGCTTGTACATTGCCAGACCACTGATTGATACAAATCATACATCAAACATAATATAATTGTTTTTTTTAAGAATTCCGAATTTATTTGTTGATCCCCCATAATTACAAGCTTGCCAATTTGTTTTTGTTTTTTTTTTTTTGATTTTTAGAATTCTTTGAAGGAATTATAAGTTTTTGCTGAACATAATTGCAAGTATCACATTACCTCTAAGATTTGCTTTTTTGCGTGCGCGTGTTTGTTATTTTAATCTTTAACTGAATGTGAACTAGGTAATAATAATAAAGTTTGTGTACCTACATATCTGAATTTAATTTTATGGTGTGTGTAAATTTCAATGGCTTAGCATCTCCGACGAAAATCTCTCTAATATTAATATTATGATGCGAACCACAATGTAGGGGATTTTTGCTTAATTTTATTCATAATCATTTTTAGGGTTCTGTACGGAGAGTAAAAAGGGAAACCATATTATTAATACCTAAAATTCAGCTATGATGTTTATACTAAATCTCAAATTCGAAAAAAAAACCCAGAAAAATCTTGGTTTTTTCGTTCGGTCAACAAGGATACCCACGTTGTCCGTCAGTTAGTCTGATCGAATCTCAGGATTCTCAAAAATTACTATTTATGTCTGCTAAATTGAATTAGTTATGGAACTTACTTTGTTCCGTGTATGTCGGGGTACAAAAAGACAAAAACAAAATAATTGGTCGTGTTAAATCTAGATCACACTTCGTTCGGTCAATGTATTTACATGAAGAAAAGTCTAGTTCTAGCTCCACGATTTTCCTTGAAAAATCTGTTCGTTCCACGATAACTCTCGAACGGCTTCTCTGATTTTGATGAATCTTGATATAAGTAGACACATATATTATGTTCAAAGTTATTGTTTATAATAACACTAATTTCCTTTATAATGTTTTTCATGAAAACAAGACTTTGTCTTCTACAATAAAAGAGGGAGAGAGTAAAACGATTTTTGCTCTTCTGACGTTACTGGTTTAGGGTTTTCTTAAATGTATTTTTTATTTATCTTTACATAAAAGGATAACAAAAAGATTACAAAACGGAGTCAAACCCCAATGCAAACAACAATGCAAAATATGAAGCGACATAAAAAAATGATGGGCAATACGAATAAACTGTAAAATTTCAAAAATGAGGAATTTATGTACCATCTCCAGGCATCACATCCAAACTCTTTAAAAACTTTTTTTTCGTTCTCCTCCACTCCTGTTTGGCGCTCAGTCTTGGGCTGGAATGTACCACATTCATGTTCCTTTATCCCATACAGGTTAACAATCTTCATACAGACCAGGACAGATTGATTGCCCTATATACCATGTCTGACCATAAAATTATTATTATAAAACATTATGAGTACTTAACTTTACGACATGTTTATCTCAAAGAAAATCAAATGAAATCTAATATGATTCTCAATTGAAAGAAGCGATATAATCTTGAGAGCATAAATATAAAACTCAAACAGTTTTCTTCTAATTAATAAGTTTGATAAAAGTATTATTCAATTTAGTCGCAACTACACTAATGCTCACCTGTTCAAAATTGGACTTTCTGTCACTTACGATAATCCTATAATAGAGCCCTTTAGTAGATTAATTTTTATTTATTGTGTACGGAATCCTAAAATATGAATATGAGAGAATATCATATGAGGGGGGGGGGGGGGGNGGGGGGGGGGGGGCAAAATTTCATTATTGTAAATTAATAATAAACCGAAAATTGAATAGCCCGCGTCCTGTAGGTAGGTAGGTAGGTACTTGTCTTGAAGGTAGGTAGGTAGGTACTTGTCTTGAAGGTAGGTACTTTTAAACCTCTATTTGTCTATTCGTTTCACGATAACTATTAAACGCCTATGTTCGGGGCCTCATTACAGAGAAGCCTACAAATCACAAAAGATTTTTTTTTTAATTTGGCTTAACGTCTCTTTAACATCTATTGGTCATTAAAGACGGGGGTTTCATCCTCCATTCGATGGAAACTTACAAACCAGCTACCCACATTGACCTCACCCAGCCTGGATTGGGCCGGAAAATTAGCCAGCATCACGAGGGCGCAAACCCACGTGGACATCCACATTGCACAACCTCGCTGGACGTTGCTTAATTTCAGTGATCTATCGGGAACTGGTGTATTTAACGTGCAATAGACTAACAAGGTCTACTGTAGAATTATGTGAATGTGATCTACTGTAGAATAATGTGATAGTCAACTCAATGTTAACTTGACACTGACTTCAAAATACTATTTGGCCCATAGGAAACATATGTTTTATGGTTTTCTTAAGAATTATGGCGATCAGAAAGCTATATAATCACAAGTGGTTGACCTTGATCTATCTTAATCAAAATAATCTATACTTATAAAACACAATAATAAAAACGTATGAGTAATCAATAGTTAAACAGACGTCAAGCCAGAAAAAAATCTGCTAATATGATATGCCCCCCCAAAATAGGTATAAATGTGAAATCTGTTTTGCGTGTGTATTTGTACAGAATTGTTTGGCGAGAGCGGTAGGAGAAACAATTGATGGGATAAGCTCGGGCCCAGAGAAAGTTAAATACATTATATTGTTATTTGTGCGTGTATATTTTTTATGCCCAAAAATGGGCACTGTATTGCCTTCATAGTTGCTTACAAAAACAATACTCTGAGCAATACGGTGTAGAACTTTGGTTAGGTTGCTTATCATAACACCTGTCGTATTGCATATCAAATCGTACCAGTAGCCACTGCACCTTACGTATTTGTTTCTTTATCTTCTAGTGATACATTGCTTTCTGGTCTCTCATTTTCCGCCTTATGCAATACGGTGTAGAACTTTGGTAGGGTTGCTTATCATAACACCTGTCGTATTGCATATCAAATCGCAACAGTAGCCACTGCACCTTATGTATTTGTTTCTTTATCTTATGCTTCCAATGTATTGATTTTTAGGTCTTCCTTCCTCATAGGTCGAACCAAGGAGGTAATAGTATTATCTCCAGGAATTTTCTTAAAACGTCTTTTTGTCTGTTTATTCCATGATGAAACTGAGTATGAACAATTATTATTTTCATAAAATTTTCATTGATTTATGAGGCTTTGTGTCACTCTAAATGGGTCGGACGGTGTCTCCTGGTAGCCGTTTTAACTCATTAAGATCTGCAGTTCACAGAACTACTACATTTCAATTTTTCTCTCTCGGTTTCCATTATTCTCATTCTATCGCTCAACATGTCCAAAAGGAACCTATTGAAAACTTCTGTTCTTTCAATAATTAAATTCTGAATCTCATTTAAATCAGACTAGCACATTACATTTTTTGGAGTAGTTAATGTTCAGTGTTCAGAGGATCAACCAAAAGTAAATATATATATTTTTTTTTTTGCTTAACGTTCCTTTAATATCCAAAGATTATTCGAGACGGGATTTTACCTTCCAAACCCTGTAAACTTAGAAAACAGCTACCCACATTGACCTATGTATTGGGGACGGATATAGACAGCAGGAGGTTTCGAACCTATGTGAGTGGTCATTCAACAAGTAAAACCTCACTGGACGTTGCTAAACTTGAGTGATCTTACGGGAACGGATGTATTCAACGTGTCATTGACGTTGGCTATGTAGTTTCTATTTAACAGTAACATTTATCTGAATAAGAAATGAGTTCATTTTTTATAATACTCGTGAGTTTTAAATTCTCCGAAATCCCCATTTGTCATTTTCTTTTATCAAGTATTTCAGAGCTCAGAAGTGTCACCACTAGGATGATGGTGGTGGTGTGGAGTTAACATTATTCTCTGCAAACACCAATTTAACAATTTTCATATATCATAAAGTGCCAACAAGATCTGCGAGGTCCCCTGAGGCATGACCTTTCTGTATATTTGATTGAACGGAATGAAGACTATAAATAATTGTATCAGAAAGTATTACACTTACGGACATAAAATTTTGAAATTTTCAACTTATAGATCTTTAAACATTTGTTTGTCTGTTAGTTCCACAACAAATATTTATACTTACAGATCTTTAAACATTTGTTTGTCTGTTAGTTCCACAACAAATATTTATATTCATAGATCTTTAAACATTTGTTTGTCTGTTAATTCCACAACAAATATTTATATTCATAGATCTTTAAACATTTGTTTGTCTGTTAGTTCCACATCAAATATTTATACTTATAGATCTTTAAACATTTGTTTGTCTGTTAGTTCCACAACAAATATTTATACTTATAGATCTTTAAACATTTGTTTGTCTGTTAGTTCCACAACAAATATTTATACTTATAGATATTTAAACATTTGTTTGTCTGTTAATTCTACAACAAATATTTATACTTATAGATCTTTAAACATTTGTTTGTCTGTTAGTTCCACAACAAATATTTATACTTATAGATCTTTAAACATTTGTTTGTCTTTTAATTCCACAACAAATATTTATACTTATAGATCTTTAAACATTTGTTTGTCTGTTAGTTCCACAACAAATATTTATACTTATAGATCTTTAAACATTTGTTTGTCTGTTAGTTCCACAACAAATATTTTACCCGATCTCGGTATCAGACTCGGTACGTATGTTTGAAATGTATTGTAAATTTTGAGGGGCGGGGCTTAAAATATCTGTTTGCTATCATTTTAGTTCAACAAACTCGACTTTGACCGAAAATGAGAAATCGGCTATAACTTTAAAACGGCTGGAAACATGACATTGATTTGCTATCTGCGACTATTTCGGTTTACGAATTCTGACAAATCAGTTCCGTAACTTATTTGACAAATATGTTCCGAGACAAATAAGTTGTCCGACATATGGGTCGCAATTTGAAAACGGCTGGGAATATGTCATTGATTTGCTATCTCCTACTATTTTGGTTTACAAATTCTGACAAATCAGTTCCGTAACTTATTTGACAAATATGTTCCGAGACAAATAAGTTGTACGACACAATTTGGTGGTGATTTGAAAACGGTTGGGAATATGACATTGATTTGCTATCTCCTACTATTTTGGTTTACAAATTTTGACAAATGCTCTGACACACTCACACAATATATTATAATATAATAGAGTTTATTCAAATGTATTAATTGAATGAATGATTCATGGAACTCCAGTCGTAAAGAGCTTATTTTTAAGTGAACTATCTAACCCTGTATAAGAAATGATAGCAAGTAGCTCTGACACACTCGCACAATATATTATAATATAATAGAGTTTATTCAAATGTAATTGAATGAATGATTCATGGAACTCTAACCGTAATGAGCTTATTTTCGACTTTCCAGAAGTATTATCATATTACACTTCCGCTCCACCCGTCCTCGTCGCCATGTTTCTTTTGATATGGAATCCAGTTTTTCTATAATACTTTAAGTCTCCAATGAAAGAAATATACATTTTTCTTTCGAAAGTTCCACTTTCAATTTGCAAGATGAAGGATTGTAGGAAATCTAAATTAACACAAAAATCAGGTGGTTTAAATTCAATATCCACCACACATGCACCTGAATTTGAATTTGTACTTCAAGGGAATCTAATTTACCTAATGCTGGTGTTTGAAATTAAATTTCTCCTATCTCCTATACATGGACCAACTATAGTATTTCTGTGAATTGTACAATTCTCTGACTTGAAATGCCCTCTATGAGTCCCCGAATGACATGGACCAACTATAGTATTTCTGGGAATTGTACAATTCACTGGTTTAAAATGCCCTCTATGAGTCCCGGAATATCATGGACCAACTATAGCATTTCTATGAACTGTACAATTCACTGACTTGAAATGCTCTCTATGAGTCCCCGAATGTCATGGACCAAATATAACATTTTTGTGAACTGTACAATTCACTGACTTGAAATACCCTCTATGAGTCCCGGAATGTCATGGACCAACTATAGCATTTCTGTGAACTGTATAATTCATTGACTTGAAATGCCCCCTATGAGTCTCCGAATGTCATGGACCAACTATAGTATTTCTGCGAACTGTAAAAATCACTGACTTGAAATGCCCTCCATGAGTCCCCGAATATCATGGATCAACTATATCATTTCTGTGCTCTGTGCAATTCACTGACTTGAAATACGAATGTCATGGACCAACTATAGCATTTCAGTGAACTGTACAATTCACTGACTTGAAATGCGAATGTCATGGACCATCTACAGCATTTCTGTGAACTGTACAATTCACTGACTTGAAATAATCTCTATGAATCCCCGAACGTCCCAATAGGATTCCAAAAACTTATCAGCAAATTCCATGAACATCGTTGTGTCCCGTTATTTTGGGAATCTAATGTTCCATTGAATACGATGATGCCATCCAATGATGATTCAAAGACAATGGCTCTTCCGAAGAACAATCGCCATTGTTCAACAGTGATCCATTTCCTGACAACGTCACCTACTGGTGATAATCAGTACGTCCATGTCCACAGCTGACCGTGTCCATTGAATATTGATATTTAAATAAGATTATCACAATGAGTAATTGATTTTAGTTGTTATCACACTACACAAGGAGCACTAAGTAAATCAATTTGTGAAATAACAAGTTTGTATGGATTTAGTTTTGTTTAGACCACCACACCGAGCTAACTGGAGATAACTTTAACATCATGTTTAGGATCCACCGAGACAACTAGAGGTGGGTACATGTACAATTGGGCGATATAAAATGATAAAAAAAACCGGAGTAGCTCAGCATGGCCGTATCCAGGATAGGATTTTAAGGGGTCAACCCCCCCCCCGAAATTTTTAAAAAGGTTTCTTTTTAATTTGGCTTAACGTCTCTTTAACATTCAAGACGTCATTTTTTTTATTGGTCATTCAAGACGAGGGTTTTACCTTCCATTCGCTGGAAACTTGCAAACCAGCTACCCACATTGACCTCACCCAGCCTGGGTTAGGCCGGAAAATTGGGAACACCACGTATCGTGGTGTTCCCAAGCGGTCACCCATCTAAGTACTGACCACGCCCGACTTTGCTTAACTTCAGTGATCTGACGGGAACTGGTGTATTCAACTTGGTATGATCGTTGGCTTTTGAAAAGATTTGATTTTTCCTATGATCCCTATACTCAAAACTCCCTTTACATGACCCCCCTCCCGAAGTAAAATCTTTAGATGACCCCCCCCCCCGAAATAAAATCCTGGATATGGGCCTGAGCTCAGTTGATAAGTTTGATGGATTCTTAACCAAAAGGCTGTTGATTCGAATCCAAGCGGGGATATACAATTCATTCATAGCATGCGGAAATGTATTCAGTTTTCCTATGTGCAGGGTAGCTTGCTGCCAAGTTTTCGTGAGAAAAAATTGGCCTTTTTGGTTTATTATTTTTAATAATAAATCAAACATGGCCCTGGTCAATAACCAAATCCGTTGTTTTGCCGTAAGTAGGTGGTACTTTTCTTTTAATAATTCTATTTGGTAATCACTCTTCTTCTTTTACTTTAGCCTTTCCCAATTCTATTTGGGCTTGGCGTTGCTTTCCTTCATTCTACCATGCCACAACCTTTTGTTCGTTGGCTACACACTTTAGCTGTAACACTTTCCTGGCACGGTAACCCTAGCTTGCTTCTCACAGTATCAATTGAAACTTTGTAGAAACTACCTTTTTGCTGATTATCTCTCATCATTGGCTTGAAGTAAAGTTTTTTAAAGGCCGGATGCCCTTTCTAACACTAAACCTTCTGCATTTACACGAGCTTAGGACACTCACCTAATGTTTCTTAGGACCGTCACCTAATGGATAAAAACCACAAATCAAATAAATATAACTAATATAAAAATGTCAGCAATTAGCCTTATTAGCAGGGGCGTAGCGAGTGGGGGGTATGGGGGGGTGACCCTCACCCAATTCGCGGATACGATACTACATCCATAAAATTGTGAATTGTGATTAAAAAAAAATTTTTAGTTTCATGTATATGAAATCGGATAATTTGAAAAATTTACGACATTAATATTGGAGAATAAATTCGGATTTCAAACGGAGTGCAAGATTTTAAATCATTTGTAATTCTTACAAGATTTTAAATTATTTGTAATTTTTGTTTTTTGTGAACAACAATGGGAGATGATCGTTTGAATGCATGGATGATGCTATATTCTTCGAAAGATAAGGTTGACGAAATTAACGTCTATGAAATCGTTGAAAAATGGTCGGTATTAAAACACCGCAGAATTCGAATCTGTCGTTGAAAAATCTGTCGCACATGGATTCATGAAATCAATATTTCGGCGTATCGTTATCTTGTCTTTTCTACACTTATGTCATCAATTTTCTGTAGGTAATGAGTACAATGTATGTTAATTATACCTACTTCAACTACAGCATTTTTTATATAAATCAACAATTTCACAATAAATTTCACTGATAATTCATTCTCACGGAAATATTCTAATAATTTAATTCCTATTATATGGTATTAATGCAGTCGGCAAATTGCAGTAGTGAGTCGGCATTTTCATACACCTCCCCCCCCCGCCGCATAGTTTACGCCCCTGCTCATTAGCGCAGCTTTTGTTTCGAATGCACATAAACAATAACAATTTATGTATGAGCTATGGATGTTTCACAATAGCAAATGAGCTCTTACGACGAAAAGTAAACGAATGGTTTTTTTCGATTTTTAAGTACCTTGAAACGTAAAATATAAAACTTTGATGTGTGTGTATGGGGGNTTTGGAAGCTGCTGGGTAATTTTTTTGTGACCATTTCAAAGGTTCATTATTGAAAATAATAAACCAAAACATTAAATGATATTGTTATAAATTTTGCTGAAAATGTCAGCTTAGAACTGTTTCATCAGCCAGCGTCTATGGCACGTTCAATACACCAGTTACCGTTAGATCACTGAAGTTAAGCAACGTCCAGCGAGGTTGTTCTATGTGGGTGTCCACGTGATGCTGGCTATTTTTCCCGCACAACCCTGGCAGGGTGAGGTCAATGTGGGTAGCTGGTTTGTAAGTTTCCAGCGAATGGAGGGTAAAAACCCCCGTCTTGAATGACCAATAAATGTTAAAGAGACGTTAAGTCAAATTAAAAAAAAAATCTCTTATCAATATTATAAAGTGTTTTTAATAGCCAGATTTAATAATTAATCCATGTGCTAAATAGGACATTTTTTTTATAATTGTTAATTACAAATTTAGATTAGGAAGGTTTAATTTTAATTTATATTGATTGTTTCAAATGAAGTTATTTTTCAAATAAAATTACACTAAAAAAAGTACTTCTTTAAATAGTTCTTTTGGAGCGTTTTTAAATGCGATTCGACTTAGGATACAATGTAATTGCCTAATAATATAAGGAGTTTAGGATACAATGCAACTGCTTAATAATATAAGGATTTTCTTTTCAGTGCAACCTGTGCAACGTGTTTAGGTAGAAGAGTTTATTAAACAGTTTATTTTACTTCTCTTTACGATTTAGCTTCTAAGTTTTCGTCTCTTTACAAGTTTTGCCACAGGTGTAAGTAATATCTACAAAAGAAAGTTTTTTTTTTTTTAATTTATAAAAAAATAAATACTGCTAGATAGGTAAGTATGAACGATTAGTCATAAAGCTGTAATAGATCTTATCTCACCCCCCAACCTAACTTTCCAAGGAGGTATTTTGTGACACTTAAAATAATTGCAAAAATACAAAGTAGGGTAATAACCTTACATGTGCTGTCAGCAACGGCAAGGGATTATTTGTGACTCACTGCAATGTTGCTTACCTTAACGCCTTTCTTAATTTTTAGCATATAAGTATTACGTATGTAGGTACCCCATCTGTAATAACAAAATCAATGTTTTCAAAAACACAGGGTGTTTCACTAAAAGGAGCAGAGTTCAATATCTTTAAAACGTGTTTCTTCATTCCATAGTGATAGAGAAAACAATAACGGTTTTCAAATTTTGGTCAAGGCCCAGGAGGGTCAAATTTGGAATCTTATATGTATAGCACCACTTCCATTTGGAATAACCTTCGTTCCTGTTTTGGATGGAGATCTCAAATCAAATTTATTTATTTGGGTACTTTTCAAAAAAGTATTACAAAAGAAATAGTTCTATAGGTACATACCTAGGTATATAAAAAAAATCAAATTCGACCATCCTGAAAGTGCAAAAAAATTTAAAATCACTAGAAAAAGTATCTCCTTTGATTTTTTTTGTAATTTTTTGAAAAAATCTCATTTTTATTATAATGCAATTCTAAAACAATCATTTGGGCTCCGTTACTTTCTTTTGGACATCCTTTATAATTTTATGCCACACTCATATTTATATTTATGGCTGTACGGTTTTGGTGGTCCATTCCCGGTCATTTTTTGATATCTCTTACTGTTTGGGCTGTATAATTGTAGCGCTAAAAAGGGACGTTTTTTTAAGCAATAACTGAACTTTTCTTTCGTACCATGTGTCTAGATTTAACCATAGTGGTGTTCGGTTAATTATTTTTGAGTTGGTCAATATACCAGCTGGGTTTTGTGTCTTATAAATATAGATACTCAATAATGGTGCTCAGGAGGCTGACTTACTCATTCATGACTTGAATCAAACATAAAATATTTGTGAACAAAATTTTTCAAATTTTTGAATGAATCGTGAATTGTTCTGTTGAAGACGAGACCTCTGTGGGGCGAGTGGGGTTCTGAAGGGAGAAATAATTTTTGTTTTGATTTCTGTTTCAGGGTTCGGTCTGCAAGAGGTCCTCTTCAGGATGAATGTACATAAAATGTTTACTTATTCTCATCGACACTTTCAAAAATGAACGAGAGAAAGTATGGGAAAGTGTGATATTCTGAGGAAGTATCATTTTGTAACTAGCTGTGTAAGTTGAAAGATAACATTCTTACAGGGATACAGGGTTCTTTAAATTGTCTTTATGAATTTTTAGTGTGTGTATAGAATATAAAAAGACACTTTTAGAGGGGTTTTACATAAAATCCCACTTTTGTGGCACTATGTACATCCTACACCTAAGTGGTGTGCCCATGCGGTTTCCTTCTAATACTTTTACAGTATTCCGTCACTAAGGTGACGGAAACTGTGTTTTGATAGATTCAACGTANTTCTTACAGGGATACAGGGTTCTTTAAATTGTCTTTATGAATTTTTAGTGTGTGTATAGAATATAAAAAGACACTTTTAGAGGGGTTTTACATAAAATCCCACTTTTGTGGCACTATGTACATCCTACACCTTAGTGGTGTGCCCATGCGGTTTCCTTCTAATACTGTAAAAAGGTGACGGAAACTGTGTTTTGATAGATTCAACGTGGTAAAGTAATTTCTCTCTCAGGTCTTCCTCTATCTTATGTTTTCAACTCAGCTTTGGTCTACCTTTCTTCCTTTTTCAATCTGTTCATTGCCTTTTTTCCATCCTTTCTCTTCCTGTTCTCCCTATATCTTATCCTTCCATCTCAGCCTTGGTCTACTTTTCGTCCTTTTTTCATTCTGTTCATTGTCTCTTTTCCATCCTTTCTCTTCCAGTTCTTCCTCTATCTTATCTTTCCATCTCAGCCTTGATCTAACTTTTGTCCTTTTTCATTCTGTTCATTGTCCTTTTTCTATCCTTTCTCTCTCAGGTCTTCCTCTATTTTCACTTCTCATCTTAACTTTGGTCTTTTTTTAAAAAAATCTAAGCTCTGTTTCCTATTCTAAACTTTATTTTCTTAACAATCATGTTAATGTCGATCACTATACTAATAGTCGATTATTTATTTTTACAGTGGCAAAAGAGTACAAACATAAACCTTGCATATTTAATATTCCGATGGCTCTTATCAACGTATTGTATTTCTACTTTAACAATAGCCGTAATTAGTTACGACACATGGCTGTACTTTATTTATTTGACACACTGGAGCTACATTGTTATTGTTTTACAATCTGTGCTGGGTACTTATCTCATTACTGCAAGATATTTTCAACAAGATAGTTATGACAGAGGTAAGTCAAATAGAGAGTACCTGGTGACCTCTGTCATATAACCGGTTATATGCCCAAAAAAATGCACTAACGTTGGATATTTCAATTTAGATATTTTTATATTTGAGCTTTTTTTGGAGAGGGAGGGGAGGGGGGTATGTGTGAAAGGATTCCAAATTTTGTCAATCTCAAGGAGATTGATAGTTTTAAAAGATATAACTGCTTTTATGCGGTCAAACTTCTTTTAAGCGGTCAAAGCAGAAGAAAACAATCTTATGTTATGGACCACATTCCAAAAATCATGTAAATTGATACAAGAAAATGGCGGAATTTAGTGTCCTATAATCGGCAATTTGTACCTGAATTGGAATTCAAATTTGGAACACTGGATTGGAACCCACCCCTTGAAAATAGGATCGCTCTTTCTTTACTCCCTATAGGATCGCTCTTTCTTTACTCCCTATAGGATCGCTCTTTCTTTACTCCCTATAGGATCGCTCTTTCTTTACTCTCTATAGGATCGCTATTTCTTTATTCACTTATTTCAAACTATGAACAAACAGTACCACGATTTTCCTCTGAGGATAGAGGTTTTGGATCCGACTTCTTTCCTCTGTTCTGATCACATCTTTAGCCCATCTAATAGAGTATACCATCTTCCCAGGTTAGGTTCTCCTTAGTTGGCAGCCATCATCACCAGCACCTAATCTACTATCTAATTATTATTTTCAGAAAGCATTCAACTGTCACGGATTGAAAGATTGTATGGCGTTTTATTCACATTGGCATTGGCTCAAGCCCCTGGCATTAGTTTACTTTATTGGTTTCTGGAGGACAGACCTGGTAGGTTTTATTCACATTGGCATTGGCCCAAGCCCCTGACATTAGTTTACATTATTGGTTTCTGGAGGACAGACCTGGTAGGTTGTTACTAAACAAATTCAATCTCTTTTCAAAAAATTTATTTTCCAATGTCCCAAATCCACTATTTTCCTTATTTACCTCTCTTTGTATAGTTATCTTTTTCCTAAAACATCTCCAATCTTTAATTTTCTCATTTGGTCCTATGTTTTGGACCATCTCCTTGCGTCACACATCACCGCTGGTGTCACTACTCTCTTTTATTTAAAAAAAAATTGTGCCCAGGAATCGCTTTCGCATTACCACAGGGCTCTACTCTCTTGACATGTCTCTCTTTCATTTTTCACTCCCGACGATTTAATTTATCTGGTTCTAGGTATGTATGGTTTCTAATGCAATTTTTGCTTGTGAGCGCCTGTTTGACTATGCATTCTGCTTGACAGGACAAAAATATTTTAATTAGGTATTCTATATGGGTAAAAATAAGCCTTTAGTACTTGTGCATATTACGTACTAGCGGGCTGCGCTTTTTTCGATTGGTACTTTGGAAGCTGCTCGCATGCCCACAATGATAAATTATTTGGTGTAATAACTGTTTATGAACAGCGTATATGCTCCATGTCTTATGTGCTTTACTTTGAACCTCTGTTTCTTGTTTCAGTTATCATCACTGCCGTGTCCCATATGGAACACACTATCAACTCTGTAGTCATGTTGGTGGACTTTTTATTTCACGGAATGCTCATTGAGAGACTGCTCAATGTCTGGATTCTACTGTTTAATATTGTGTATATACTTTTCAGTGTGGTCTACTTCTGGTTTGATGGCATCAATATGTGAGTATAAACTACCGAAAGAATTTGAAAATTTCTATTCTATCAATATAGATAAGAATCAAATAGTTGAATACTTAAGAATTCTGGAAGATTACTAATATTATATCTATTTGATGTCTGCAACATTCCCGCCGTCTCTTCCGTAACTGTATACTGTGTATAAGAATTCTGGAAGATTACTAATATTATATCTATTTGATGTTTGCAACATTCTCGCCGTCTCTTCCGTAACTGTATAATGTGTATAAGAATTCTGGAAGATTACTGATATTATTTCTATTTGATGTCTGCAACTTTCTCGACGTCTTTCTCCCTAACTGAATAATTCCTTTGGCCTAAAATAATTCACTCTGTTTTTCATTTACAAATATCTGATATACCTAGTTGGGTTCGACCTAACATAAAGGTACAAAGGATTTTATATTCTTCCATCTTCCTGAATAGTTTGGGTATGGTTTTGGAATGGGAGGGGTCCACTTTCAGTTATATTTTGTTATCTTTGAGCTCTGTTTATATAGATTAATTTGTCTTTTTGACAATAAATCGCTTCCAGTTGAACTTTTGATTTTCTTCCCTGTATGATGGCTAAAAGTAGATATACTTGGAACACTTATATACTGCATACAAAAAGTTACCTTTTGATGCAGGCATGTAATATAAGTGTTCCATGTTTCTACGTTTCGCAATCGTAGGTATAAGATCTTAGTCAGTACGTTAAAATCTGGGTCGGTCGGTAAACCAACTGAATTGAGTTTTGTACCTACCTATAATCAGGGTCGGATTAACCTTCCGTGGGCCCGTAGCACTTTCACAGAGCGGCACCCCCCGCCGTCTAAGTAGTTTACTTTTTAGAGCCAGTAAAAAATTGATTCTCTTTTGGCCTTTTCGTCTAGTATCTACAGCTGGTGGAGAAAAGTGAAATTAAATTTTGAGTATACCAACATCGATAAAACATGGTTTACTACATACTTTGAAGAGTTGGGGCCCCCGTCAAAATGATATGTTTTTTCAATTGTCAACCCAGAAATGTCGAAATATCTAGTGTAAGTTGTCCAAGCGCGGGGCCCGTAGCTCATGCTACAAGTGCTACTATTGTTAATCCGGCCCTGCCTATAATGAGATTTAATCTCAAATCTTTTGTTTTGGTTTCAGGAATGGACAGAAGTACGTGTACCGATTATTGGACTGGACCAACATAAACAGAACCCTCGTCATCTGTGCAATGGCGATATCAATGTTCCTTATATTACATTTTACCTTATCTTTATTTTCCAAATTTAAATTTTGGATTTGTGAGAAATTAGTTCCTAAACGTTTGCTAACACTGCCTAACAAAGTGACTCTCGTGTGAAGTAGGTAAACACTCTAGCAAAATAACCATTTGGACTTTGGCGTGATTGGGGGGGGGGAGGGTCATAGCCCTTCGTCCCTTCCATGTTCTATGGAAGAGAAAGTAACCTAAATATTTAAATTACAAAATTTGTGTGTAAGTTTGTTTCTATGTATAGTAGGGGGGTTGTCTATTACAATACCAAAGCCCAATTGATAGCTCAAAATTATCAGGACTAACACATGCCAACCTATTTTCTAGTCACACCCAAGTTTTCGATTCATTGACCAAATTTGGAAAGCCACAGTTCGATACCTTTAATTTTGGGGCGACAACATATCAAATCGAAGCGAGAAAGGTCTAGGTGGTCGTTTTGTCCTCAATTTAGGACATATTTATATAATTTGCAAAATTTTGACTAGCCTGTACTAGCCACTTTAGAGTTACGAGTTCAAAACCGGGATAGGGAGAAATAATTTATAGAAAATACTAATCACCCAGGCGAAACATATAAACTAGAAATCTATTTTTTTAAAAGCCACAATATACAGAGTAGACGCTAAACCATGCCCCCCCCCCTTCCCCAATATCCTTTGTCCTTAAAAAATCAATAATCGTAGCGAAGCACGGGTAAAATAGTAATGAGTTTTGAATTTCAAAACTAAAACATAAAGTCAAAGGTACCTCCTTACAATTAAATTATGGGGACCGTTTCACAATAATTGTTGCACCTTGTAATTTATATGGTGGAAATATACAAAGTACAACACTCGTAATATTAACTATTAGTTTATTGTGAAATGGGCCTCTGAAGATGTCTTCACAGATTCGCGAATCGTAATTTATTTGTTTTCAAGAAAGGAAACGTTTAGGGCACTTTGTAAAAATGATAAAAACACTTAAATTTATGTTCTACAATTTTAATTAAAATCCAAAACACATCTATCGAATAATAATATATTAAAATTGTAGAACATAGAGGCAATTATTTTTATTATTTTCATTATTCTTGAATTTTGTTTTTGTTATTTATGTAGATGTTTTCATTTGTAAATAAAATCATGAAAAATGTCAATAACATATCTACAGGATGTCTCAAAAAACAATCGGAACTAAATGTAGTTAAAATCTGTAGAACCCTCAAATTTAATTCAAGAAATGAACATTGGCTAAAAAAACACTTGAGTACAATTGTAGAACATAAAGCCAACTGTTTCATAAATTGTCCTCTGCAATTATTGTTTATAACATAAAGTCAAATGTTTCATAAATTTTCTTCTGCATTTATTGTTTGGAACATAAAGTCAACTGTTTCATAAATTATCCTATGCAATTATTGTTTAGAACATAAAGTCAACTGTTTCATAAATTGTCCTATGCAATTATTGTTTAGAACATAAAGTCAAATGTTTAATAAATTGTCCTCTGCAATTATTGTTTAGAACATAAAGTCAAATTTTCATGTATGGCAAATTATGCGTCTAGGTCCCCGTGTTTTCTACAATAAATTAGTGTGCCTACCTAAATAACATAAATTCAAATGTTCATGTATGGCAAATTATGCGGCTAGGTCTCCGTGTTTTCTACAATAAATTAGTGTGTCTACCTAAATAACATAAAGTCAAATGTTCATGTATGGTAAATTATGCGGCTAGGTCTCCGTGTTTTCTACAATAAATTAGTGTGCCTACCTAAATAAAATAAAGTCAAATGTTCATGTATGGCAAGTTATGCGGCTGGGTCCCCGTGTTTTCTACAATAAATTAGTGTGCCTACCTAAAAAAAATAAAGTCAAATGTTCATGTATGGCAAATTATGCGGCTCGGTCCCCGTGTTTTCTTGTTTTCTGCAATAAATTAGTGTGCCTAACTAAATAAAATAAAGTGTTTTCAAAATTGTATAAGGTACCTACATGTTTATTTTTTTCAAATTCAAATGGGTAGGATATCTGCTGTTTTATTGAGACATACTGTATATATTTATTTTCACTTACTATCCTCAGTATTATTTCTAGTTTTTAGGCTATCTTTTCATAATTTACGAGTATTTTGTTCTACCTATAATTATTACTTAATTATATTTATTATAATTTCCTTTGTTACAGTCTTTTCTTTAATGTTCCGGCTTTTTCAAAAAGGCATTTCTTTTCTTATTATGAGGTTAAGCATTAAAAGTTGGCCTCAATCTTAGAGGCAATGTTGATTGTTAAGTATAATTGAATTTGAAGGATAGAGTCTATCTGTGGTAATTAGCAGCTAAAATTGGTTTTCAAAAATAAAATCAGTCAATGATACCACGTTGAATACACCAGTTCCCGTCAGATCTGTTAGTACTTGGATGGGTGACCGCACATCACGTATCGTTGGCTCTTTTTTCCGGCCCAACCCAGGCTGGGTGAGGTCAATGTGGGTAGCTGGTTTGCAAGTTTCCAGCGAATGNCTATCTGTGGTAATTAGCAGCTAAAATTGGTTTTCAAAAATAAAATCAGTCAATGATACCACGTTGAATACACCAGTTCCCGTCAGATCACTGAAGTTAAGCAAAGTCGGGCGTGGTTAGTACTTGGATGGGTGACCGCACATCACGTATAGTTGGCTCTTTTTTCCGGCCCAACCCAGGCTGGGTGAGGTCAATGTGGGTAGCTGGTTTGCAAGTTTCCAGCGAATTTCAAGTTTGAGGGTAAAACCCCCGTTTTGAATGACCATTAGATCTTAAAAAGACGTTAAGCCAAATTAAAATATAAAAAAATAATCAGGTTTGAGCAAGCATTGACGATATTTGTGTTATTTACAAACTCATCAGTTTGAATTAGTTCTAGATTAATCCGCAAGCTTAGCACTAGTTCCGTGGTTACTGCCTGCTACATTAACCTTAAATAAACATATGATTTAAAGGGTCACTTGTGACGTGAGGGTTTGCACGCGAATATTCGTTAGGGGTATTTTCTTTAATAAATTTTTCAAGCGAAGCATGATCATTAAAACGTAATCCAACCTAACATACATACGTACATTTCTCACCTATCAGAGAGATTAAGGAATTTTAAATCATTTACAAATGGTATTTAGGCTGTTTGTAGTCATTATAAATTATAAATTTCAATAAAATATTGTGTATCAACTACAAATAATAGGGCGAGAATGTCGTACCTACAAAGAGAATGTCGTAACAGACGAAAGCGCTCGTGACTCGCCTTATTATTTGTAGTTGATACACAATATTTTATTGAAATTTAAAACCATGCCTGATCAAATCTTTGCGTAGTCCTGCCCCTATCCTCGTATTGAATAATGTGTCACGAGAGAAAGCTTGTCTCTTGTGACGTCACATAATTCGATGAAAAAGATCATGTTTTGTGTCTAGTATCGCATGCTCTGCTATTTTACTCTGTATTAAAAAGGTTCCAATAATTAAAGCTATCAATTAAAAAAATGATATTATCACAAGTTTGAAACTAAGTGTTTTTTAATTCGTTCTGAAGTAAAACTTTAGATGGTTTATTGGGGGGGGGGGGGGGNCCCTGCTATTCCACTGATTCATCATTCAAGTTGACAATGGAAAATCATATAAATGTAAGTTAGGTTAGGTGCCTTGAATTTACCCTTAGTTCATTCTTCGTCTAGCGCAGTTAATAGGACGTCGAATTGATACGTCATACTATGTACCTAGTATAATTGCAGGTACACCCCAAAAAAGACAACGATGATCACTGTAATCAACAACATCTACTCAGTACTCAGTTTTGACCTCATGAGTATAGGGTGCATTGAGTAGTATTCCCGAGCAACCTTCCATCCGAGTACACGCCACGCTCAATGTTGCTTAAACTTGAGACAGAAACTATTGCATCCAACGTTGTTAATCATTGGCTGATATTAAATTTAAACACTGACCTTATTGAACGTACCTAGTATCTAACGTATTCTAATTCCATATCCAACGTTAGGGTGCTCTCAGAAGTCTCAGACAACCGCTTAATCGCTTACCCGATACCTTGCTGTTTTTTGGAGCACAAAACTTTGATTAAAGTGCTGAGAATAATCCACGATGATCAACTCATCAACTCTCAGAACTAAACATATTAATAGATAATTACACCGTATGTTTTTTTCTAGTTAGTGTTCTCTGGGGGAAATTACTGTTCATATTTAGGTATCGTATTTTTAAAAATAAAATATTTTTTGTTTCTAATCATTTTTCCTAATTATAAATATTATTTATAATTGAAAAAAATTAAAATAACTGACATCAATTATTGTTTAAATAATTATTTCGGATATCAAAACATTGAGGTGTACTTAAGTGTGCTAAAAAAAAAAATGTTTTTTAAAGTAACATGCCTTATTATACGTCGAGTAACTATTGCTTGATTTGCGGACTGCCATAAGAACCAGTGTATTTATTTTTTCCGTGCATATAAATTATATAATTACCTATAAACTAAGAGGGGTCTGGAACCGGGGAAGAGTAAATGGCGTCCTTTATTTTTTTTTTTAAAAAAACTCTTTTTTGTTGGCCGTCTTGGAGCCATTTTGAACGGTTATATATAAGTAATAGAGGGGTTAGAACCTCTCTAATTGGGTTAAACTTGGTTTAAAAAAAAAACTAAGGACGCCATATACTCCTACCTGGTTCCAGAACCATGAATGAGGAATATCAGCCTAGTATTAACTTTTTAAATAAATTAAAACAAAACACTTACCAAAAACACTATTTATAATTACCTATTTATGAAGAAACTAGTTTCGAATCATTCAATTCATCATCAGTCTAGACGAGTCGAAGGATGGAAGTCGAAATGGATGGACGTTATCACCCTAGGCCTGTTAAACTAACAACGTTTTAACCTGTTGACACCAAAAAAAGAAAAAAAACAAAAAATACACCTGAATTTAATGTAAACGAATCTTTAGAAGTTTATTGAACCCAGTAGGGGAAAAGAGGGGAATGATAACGTAAGGAAAAGCTATTGCTCCGTTCATCGAGTTCAGAAATCTGATAAAAATCTAAACAAAAACAAAACACTCTTCTCCTTTTGTCGTTTGATACCTATTTGATTTGTTTTACGTTTCTATGCTGAATGTGCTGTCTTGTCGTTCTGTTTAAATTTTAAAAACTGCATGTTCATTGTGAAGTGATTAAATTTTATTTTTATATTTTTCTTCTCATTCTGTTTTATTTAAAATCAGTGATAAGCGTTCTAAAGTGTTTGAATTTTGAACTCTTTTTTTCAAAGTTACTTTACAAGAATTTTGTTCATGCTAGATATTTATAAAATTTTAAAATGAAAGTTACCGTTACCACCGAAGGAACAGAGTGTTTCTTATTAGATGTAAGTGAAGATTTGGAATTAGAAAATTTCAAAGCATTTTGTGAAGTTCAATCAGGTTACCCTGCTCATGAAGTGGAAATTGTATTTCATGGAGCTATCCTTCAAGACAATAAGAAGACGTTAAAAAACCATGGAGTTCAAGATGGAGATCTTGTATTGCTTCGACATTCTATAAGGCCTAACGAGCCCAACAATTCTGCTGCAGGTATGTCTGAAATGATCTTTACATGGATAACCAAACTGTTCTTTATGCTAAATTTTACTTAAAGATCTTCTAAAATTTTACCATCAAACAAGCTTTATTTTTCTATGGATGCAAGGTTGCCACGCGGGTTAGATGTAAAAAAATTCAATGAAATTTGTAGGATAATCGAATTTTTAACTAGTTTAATTCACGAGAGATGAGACACGAGAATTACGTTTTGTGTACACTTATGGCCAGAAGGAGTGATAACGTAGTCGTTGTTATAAATCTCGCTACTCGTTGATGGACCTCGATCGATAAAATCTAAGAGACTCAAAGTGATACTCCAATTTAATCAAAGCTATTCGATCCCATCTCTGTCCAAACTTTGTTGATATCCCCGCTCAACGAAAACTGGTTTTAAGAATCTACTTATTTGCTCTCCCTCAACATATTCATTCCATTTGGCATGTAAAAAAGTAGATGTATCGTTTAAAGTGACACCCCTATATTTCAATAAGCTTCAGAAATTCAACGTCGCATTGCCTCCGTGTACCTATTGAAAATCGGTATTGATTAATTACAATACATAGTGATACCATAGTTCCGTATGTTCAGCCACTGCATTTCCTGTCAATAAATTGAAACTATTATACTGACAAGTGTCAGCATATTGTGAATTCCTACTGACTGCACAATGCACAAAGATATATTATGGTTCTGAAATTGAATTTCAATTATAGATTACTACAGGGTGGGTGTTTGAACAAAATAAATGTATCACAGGTTATTTAGAAATTAAATTTGCTCCTTCTGCTCATATAACAGGAATGTTTAAATAGATACCATTTGTTAATATTTTTTGTCTCTGGACAATACCCCGTTCTCTTTACAGAACGAAAATTTTGATGAAGGTCAACTTGTCTACAGCCCAAAACAACTTGGAAAATAAATACTTCACGCCGAATTACTAGAGTTAACAAGAGATATACACTTTGTTTACAAATATGGGCAGGTGGAGAAACATTGTTGCTTTTACTTCTCAATACATGGCGGGATGTATTATTGTTATTATATACAAACCTTTTTTCGGCAACTGCGCGGTTTCAACTATTTTAATTCCAACTATACAAGAACCATTACTATCAGCAACCTACCAAATTTTGGACACTTCCCTTCTCTTGTTTTTGGGGAGGGGGNTTTTTGGGGGGGGGGGGGGGTAAGCTTTGCTCCAGCTGGTTCTTGAAATGATTTGGATTATCAAAATTTATCAGTCGAGCTGTGGGCCTGTAGCTCATTCTACCGATGTGGTAAGTCGTGTGGAGCTTCCAAATGTAAAAAATATGGAATTGACAAAACTTCTTAAACTTCAGTTACTGCTACGATTCTAATCGAATATTTTTAACTTTGTACTATTTCAGCTCTGTTACCCAATTTAGATTTTAGTAGCATCACAGTTCCTTCATCGTCGACTAGCACAGGCACACCTGTAGCAAATCATACAAATTTCAGTTCAAATTCAAATAAAAATGAAAATCCTGATAAAGTGAGACAAATGCTTTTAGCAAATCCGGACAAAGTGGCGATACTTCAACAAAATAATCCACGTCTTGCTGATGCACTGTTAAATGGATCTCTAGGTGTGTGAGTAAAGTCAGAGTTAAGGATGTTATCAAAATGATGTCCACATTATTGGTTGGAAAACCATAGAGGCATTTAGCTAAGTTTTCACTGGGAATTTGTTTAGAATATAACCTTTGTCCCTCATAAATGGCCTCATCCTATTCTGTAGTAGCCAGATTTATGTTTTTTTTAAAAAAAAATATCACACATCTATTCTTAGAGGCTAATGGTAAGGTTAACAATAACACCAATTTTATAAGTCAACAATACAATAATCATTAGAGAACAATGATATTTCATCATTGATTTCACAATGATATTCCAGCATTGTTTTCACAATGATATTCCAGCATTGATTTCATAATGATATTACAGCATTGATTTCACAATGATATTCCAGCATTGATCTCATAATGATATTTCATCATTGATTGATTTCACAATGATATTCCAGCATTAATTTCATAATGATATTTCATCATTGATTTCACAATGGTATTCCAGAAATCAGGATCCAGAGAACAATGCTATTCCAGCATTGTAGAGTGTTCATCACACTCGTCTTATATCAGGGAGATACCTGGTTCAAATCCTGATCGGATCCAAAATTTGTGAAGGGCTTTTTCGATTTTTGTACTTGTCTGTTTCTGATTGGGGGCGTTTAGTGGTAGCATTAAGATGATATGATGTGCACAAAAATTGCGAGATGTTAACACAGAGAAACATCATCCCATATTCTGTGAGTACCTGTGATTCCGAAAATTTACGTGTTCGGTTTGGTTTTGTCTGTTCATAAAATTCGATTTGCTTAAGTTCAATAATTAAGATAAATAACATTTGGCAACAGCGTAATATCAGTAGTAACATTGGGTAGAATGCCATATCTGGATTTAGGTCCTTCATATTATCAATGGTTTTTGCAGATGACTTTGCCCGAATTTTAAAACAGCAATATGAAGAGCGAGAATCTCGCGAACTACTCAGACAGAGAATGCTCAGTGCAGATCCTTTTGACACGGTGGCTCAACAACTTATTGCAGAAGAAATCAAGAAGAACAACATACAGGCTAATATGGAAGCGGCCATGGAGTATAACCCAGAGACATTTGGAAGTGTGGTCATGTTATACATTAATTGTAAAGTCAATGGACACCCGGTGAAAGCATTTATTGATTCAGGTAATCTGTTGCATGATAATCAGCAGTGGTCTACAATAAATTTATTAAAATGGTGTCAGCAAATTCGGTTGGGGATCAATAAAAACAAAAAAAAATGCGCTATCGCTATGTGCGTGCTAGATCATAAATTTCAAATTCAGATCTATTTTTACTTGTTCTATAACGATAAATAAAGGAAGTCGTAAGATTTTCACAGAAAATATTTTAGTAAAGTAAAAAACAAACCATTTCCAGACTTTAAATTTTTTCCATACATGCCTAAGCGAATCCATTATCGCTTTTTATTAACCATCAGTTGAGTGGTAAATAACTCGAATTCATGAGAATAAATTTCCATGGGTTGACTGGGATTTGAACCCACATCCTTCTGTTTATCAGTGAGAGAGTGTTACCACTACACCACCAACCAACAAATCAGATTATTAAAAAGCTTTGTATTAATATTTTTCTAATTCTCTAAAAATGTAATTTGTCTAATAACTATTTTTTTATCTTTCTTCGTAGGAGCTCAGACGACCATCATGTCGGCTGCTTGCGCAGAACGTGTGAATATCATGAGACTAATTGATACACGCTGGTCCGGCATTGCCAAGGGTGTTGGAGTACAAAAGATTATCGGACGCATTCACATGGTAAGAATTTTATGTTAAGTAATTATTCCCAATCATCCTCAGTAGCTCAGTTGATAAGACGGACGGATTTGTAACCAGGAGGTAAACTGCGAAGCGAAGACATAAAATTTAATTATGTCTAGTCTTTTTTTTCAACTTAGTAAAAAATCGGGAATACGCTTAATACAGAAATTTTTGAGAGAAATTTCTCCAAAATTTTACTTTTCATAATTTTTGAAAGTTCTGAATTGAAAGTGGTGTTTCTCTTTGAATTGAGTCATAGAGAAATGAGAAAAATAGTGAATAAAATTTTTACCAAGTTAAAAAAAAAACAGACCTAATTAGGAAATTGTAAAATTTAGTAATAATCTAATGACTTAGTGAAGTGACAAAAATTTATGAGGCTGCAGCGCATCTCCCTATTTCCAAAAGAACACTTCTTGAAACACTGATATTGATCAACCACCTGAATTGGATGCTTTGTGTTCATTCACTCATATCAGCTGAGAGATACAATGCAAGATGTGTATTCTTGTAGCACATGCTAGAGAGCCTATAACAGCTATTGCTCCATAAAAGGGAAAACGGTGCACAGTTTTTGGTTGTTAACTTTTAAAATAAATGAAAACAAAACACCAAAAACACTATTTATTATTATTTATGAAGAAACATCATCAGTCTAGTCGTCGAAAGATGGAAGTTGAAGTTGATTTTTTGGTTGAAAAACGACGATGGTTGGTATGTGGAAGAATTGTGTTTATTTGCGAAATCACATTTGATTTTTTTCCATTTCAGGTGGAAATCGCCATTGAGAATGACTTTCTCACCACATCGTTTTCAGTTCTAGAAGAGCAACGTATAGACATGTTACTGGGCTTAGATATGTTGAAAAGACATCAGGTAAGTTGTTATTGTTCGAAATCACGCTGGTGTACTCCACAATGAGTTGGTTCTAGGTTGATAGGATCCACATTGAAACCTATAGTTTACATTGTGAAGTAAAATATGAAAAACATAATCCGTGTTTGAACGAAAGTGAAGCCGCTAGATATTCCTATGATGGAACATTTCCATTTTTTTGGTTTATTTCCTAACAGAGTGAACCTGAAAAGATGAACCCTCAAAAAATGACTCTTTTAAAGTTTAATATTTTACGTTTCAAGTGTGCAGAATTCAAAAATCGGATAAAAAACCGTTCGTCCAAGTACGCTCAAATTCGAACTGAACTTGAAGTTTAAAATATCAATTTTTTTATTTGGCTCAACGTCTTATATCAATTTTTTTATTTGGCTTAACGTCTCTTTAACAGCTATTGGTCATTGGGCCGGAAAAATATCCAGCATCACGAAGGTGCGAACCTATGTGGACACCCACATGGTACAACATCGCTGGACGTTGCTTAACTTCAGTGATCCAACGAGTACTGGTGTATTTAACGTGCCATAGACGCTGGATAATTAAATTTATAAAATACTTTTTTCATCGGCAGATTTTTTAATTTGTCTCTGTTTTTTTTTTAGTGTTCTATAGACTTACATAAAAATGTTCTAAGAATTGGTACAACGGGTACAGAAACACCATTTTTGAACGAAAGTGATCTGCCTGAAGCCGCTAGATTATCCTATGATGGCACTGAAGATGATGAGTTACTAAAGAAAGCCCTTCAGGAAAGTAAAAACAATGCTAGTCGTGGATCAAGTTGAAGTCATTTTCAGAGGATATGCCGCTCGATGACAATGTTACAAAGAAATATCATTTCCCAAACACTTGGGGGACAAGGGAAATTCTAGTTATGATAGGTATGGGTCTTGTTCAAATTTTTCAGTAAAGGCTATCCGGAAGATCACAGTTGCGTTTTCCTAGAAGTGTTTCTTTCCTCTGTAAAGGTCTCTGCGATAGTATTTTTGGCATCTGACGCGTGTAAGAAAACAACTCAATTTCATTGCATACAAGAAGACCAATGGAGACGCAGTAGCGTAAGACGCTTATAGGAAAAAGTACCTTAATTCTAACTTTAGGGTGTGATTCATGGGTTTAAAAATGATATTTAAAAAAAAATATATAATTAAGTTCAAAGTTGTAAAAAAGTTTTCAGTGGGAAATAAACTGGGATTCTTTTTATTAAAACCATTTAAATGTAAACATTCTGCCCAGGAGCACACAAAAATTGCTCGATTACCGAATTTTATCTCATTTGATGAGTTTTGTTATAATAGTGACCTTTTCATTATTTGGGTCTAATTTGAACCGCTGCTGTAGCTCAAATTGAGTGCATTTTTGACCGCATTAATAATTTCTTGAAGCTACAGCATTTAATTCCTGGGCACCTTTTATATAAAAGAGCTTCCGTGATAGACTGACACATGTAAAAATCAACGTCCAGAAAAACTAGTAGATGGAGCTGATAAACATTGTTTGATACCTTTCTTTTATCATGTAGGTAATTTCTCAAAATTCTATATCTCAGAAATAATTATTGTTTTTAAATTTGGACGGTACCCTCTGTTTTAACCTATAGGCACTATAATATCACAATAAGAAGACTTTTCTCGAAAATTCTCATTCTAAAACCAATTGCATTTATAAAATATTCCCAGGCGGATTTTGTCGAAGAATATAGCGGGTGAAATCTTGAAGATAAACAGAAAGATCTATAAAACAAGGGAGCTCGCAGACATTCGCATGCTTAAAATCTTATGCATAGCATACATCTTTGGATATTTCTAAGTAAAAAAAAATATTTAAAAAATATTAATTTTTTTAGGCGCTCTTTCTAACATTTTATTTTGAATCATGTGTTGACGGGGAGGGGGGTTTGGACCCATAAATTTACTGGTTACCAATTCTCCGCCTCTTATCAACTAACCTACTGAGGCTGTTTTACGTTCTAATGGTAGTCTACAGATAGAAATATCTGCTGACTCCCATAAAAACATGTGTATTTGTTTTTCTTTGCCTACATACAAATTTCTGTCTATGTAATACGGCATAACACAAGTGTGCGGGTGTATGCGAGCGCTCTAACGCTGCAGCAAGCCATCTAAAAACTTATGTACATAAAGCATCTCGAGAAGAAGGTTGCTCAAATTTACGTCTCTGGAATTATTATTTTTAACATTTTATATTATGTAGTTTATTTTTCACTTTATTTTTGTTCTTAAAGTAAGGACGGATTTGGAATTGATGTAAAAGGTAACATCTGGCCTATCATTTGCTGGCCCAGTGTGTTTTACGTTTATGAAAGTTTGTAATGTCAAACAGGTGGCTCGATCTCACTGAGTAGCATCACGATTTAGGCCTTTTGTTTTGACCTGTTCTGGAAAACTTGTTTTCAGACATTCCCATTAAAAGAAATCACATTTGGCCAGATCACATGATCTAGAAGGCGTTCTTGGGTGCCAAGTCAAAGTTTTTTGGTAGGTGTGATAGGTGGCTCCGTAAGAAAAAGTTTACGTTACCAATGACAAGGACTGCACATAATACGAATTATAAAATAACAAATGTCAAACGTTCTCAAGAAAAATAGCGCTCAATTTAAATTTATCCTTATTTTTGAAACACCCTCTCTATATTTGTTTTTCTTTTGTATTATGGATGTGTGAGTTTTTAAAAAAATATAATTAAATATATAAAATACCTCTGATCTTATAAGAAAAAAATCTAAATTTCATTTTACCCGATACCGGTTTTGAAATCAACTTTCATATGACAGATTATAAATAGTATTGTCTTAAATTAATGGTCATTCTGATGTATTCAATTGTCTCACTCTCAGACTCTATTTGGAACCAAAACAAAAAAACAAAAAAAAAAAACACCACGCCTGCACGTTTTTCATTTTGTATCAAATGACAAGGATTTCTCTCCGAACGATAATACTTAATAGTTATCCCTCCTAGTAGTGAAATTCATGATTTTTTCAATCAAAATCTGGCTATGAATTTTCCTTTGGTTAATATTGAACAATTCAGAGTCATATATATTTACAACAGAAATAATGGACACTAAACCTTTTCGTTAAATCCAAAAAAAAATTAATTAGAATTTTTCACTCAAGAATGTAACATAAAATTAAGTCACTATACATTTGAAAAATTAGAATCATTACACATTTTTTAAATCAACGACATCACAGGATTATTACGAGATAATCACAAGCTGTTTTGTAAAAATATTACAAACTAGATCATGGCTAATTTCGGTATTTATACTTCACCTAATCATGTAATTGTAAGCTTAAACATTCCAAATCACAAATATTTCCCTATTTTTCGGATAATCATATACACAAAAATGCACGTCTATATATGTATACATTTTTTTCATATCCCGCTGAAAATAAAATTCCATTTTGATTTTGCCGCCCTAGGCGGTTGCCTAGTTTGCCTATATGGTAGAGCCGGCCCTGGTAGTGGGATCTATCTTGAGCTATGTATCATTCAGTTTGCTCCGATCATGTTGTGTAAAAAAACAATTTCTCTATTATTTATATGCACTTTCTATGAAATTCAAGAGTGAGAGACGGGCATGCCTGTACATATATTTTTTTCTTATGCGAAGGAGTGTGAAGGACGGGCATTTGAATCCGCTTTGGCCGTAAAGAAATGAGAGTCTGTCAGAGGGGCATAACTTAAAAATTTGGTTATTTTGACCAAAACATTGGCATTAAGTCGAAAATGGTTCAACAAAATTCCTGAAGACCCAGCCTTGGTTTTCGAAGGCCTACAGTTCACAGAACTATCGAGTAGTTGTAACCTTAACTTAAGATCACAAGTAATACGGCAAATATGTTGTTCACATCCCTTGTCGCAGTTTTTTTTATTGTGGAGCTACTGGGCAGATGCTTCCTAGCAGTTCTGTGGAGTTGTGAAAATAATCTTCGACTTCAAGTTAGACTTCTCTAATTATTAAATTTCGACTATTCTAACGCTGTGGCAAAATTCCTAAAGATAGGTATCAATTTTAGGGAATAGTGAATCGTTATAACTTGGTATAGTTACCATATCCATCCGTTCTCATGATGGCCGGTTCTACGCATCAAGACAACCTGGAACGCATACCATTAAAATTCCAGCCAAGGGCCATTGAAACCTTTTTGGTAACCTCATATCAACCTGTTTCTACTATTTTTTAAAACTGAATGTCGAAATGGGGAGAATAGTTGATTTTAAGAAGAACACCGCTACAACTTCAACACTCGACTGTTATTCAGGAGCATCATAATACTTATGTTTATCTGCTGCTAATGCCAACTTTCTTATATTGCCAAGACATCCTGCAGCCGCTTCTTGTAAAACAATATCAGATGATCCAATGTTGTCAAGTAGATACTGAAAACACACACAAAGTCAATTTTTTTGGTTTATTATTTTCAATAATGAACCTTAAGCATTGCCACGGAAAAAAATACCCTCCTCAAAATTTGATATCTTATGTTTCAGAGTACATAGATTCCAAAAATCGAATAAAAAAAATGCGTTTTGTACGGAACCCTATACATATATGCGACTGACGGTATCCAAAAGTTTCGGGCATGATTAGACCCCGAATATACCAAATTTCATCAAAATCGGACAACGCTAAGTGACATAAGTGCTCATCACGAGGGCGGCGTACGGTGTACAGGTAAGGTGGCGACTGACGAACAGAATTATTTTATTCTATTTTTGGATTCTGTGTAACTTAAAATAATAAATCTAAGTGTTACATTGGCAGAGTGTTTTGTAAAAGATTACTCAGAAGCGAAAGTTAGTAGCGCACATAAGTGTGTATTTTTTTTTTATTTTTTTTTTTTAAACCAGACCTACTTTACATATTCGATCGGTGACCATCACTATGAGCAACACACTTATTGCTGTTCAATTCCCTTATCGAAGATTTTTTTTGACTCGAATAGGACAGATTACAGGTTCATAGGCCTCTTTAACTACCCCCGTAAACCCCACAAGCCAAGTGAATGACACCACCTGTAGTCCTATGGTTAAATCCGACCAACGCGATGTCGGCTTTATGTTTCAAAAATGTGTTGTGTTAGGGGATCATTTTTAGCCAAGCAACCACTACCTCATAAGCACATTTAGAGCGATTTTATCTTTCAAGCTGGAAACATCTGTCGCCCTTGCCCTCGGGATCCTAAACCTAAAACTCTACCGGGATTCATACTCTGGATTTTATGTTTCAAACTTGAAATATCACTTTACCTATTGTCGCCCTTACCTTCGGGATCCTAAACCTAAAACTCTACCGGGATTCACACTCTGGATTTCGCGGATAAATTTCCAGCGTGATTCCTACCTGATCACGGTAGCTGTTTTCGAAAAAAAAAAAAATACTTTTTACATTTAATTCTTACCGGAACTACGCCACTCTGATGAAGCGTAATGCAGTTGAAAGGATCCGCTGATAGTTTGCACAAAGCGAGCGCTGTTGTGCGATGCACTTTCTTATTTCCAGTTGCCATGTAACTCACGAGAGGCGCCACTGCCCCTAATTTTCCAAAATCTCGACAGTTCGTTCCCCATTCACAACAATTGGCTATGGCAGATGAGAGATGTTCTCTCAGCTCGTCTTCCTCCTGGGAAACAGTGGGGTAGGTCATGAGAAAAATTCAAGATGGACGGGATTGATATTCGCATCATTGTGGTAAATAGTAGCCAGACGTAGTGCAAGTTTTTTATTCTCATCATAGTTATACTCGTATGTACTAAAAGAATTTGCGATGTTGCTACTGGAAAGCGTTTGCAAAAATATTTAACCACAAGAAATTACTCCTATGCAAAAATGTACTACTTCTGCTCTGCAAGAACTTACACCATTATTCATGAATTGGTCTTCACTTCTGACAGAATTCGCACATATACTCTGCAAGAATCTATACATTCTATATTAACAGTATTTGCGCCTTTACTTCTGCAAAAATTAAACCTTCTGCTCTGAAGAACTTACACCGTTATTACAACATGAATTCGGATCTGCAAGAACTTACACACGTACTGGAAGAATTTGCGCCTGACATCACTTCTGACAAAATTTGCGCCTTTACTTCTGCAAGAATTTACACCTTCGGCTCTTCAAAAATATACTTTTCTAGATGTATTGATTTTAAACATCTAGACTTCTTCTGTATATTTTTATTTCCAGCCATCTTCTAAACGAGTTCTAGTCATGTTCCAAACATCGAAACTACTTTAAGATTATCTGTCAGACATCTAGAATATTTTTTTTTATTTCTAGACATGTAGAATTATAGATATTTGCGTGCTTCGGTATATTTTTAGACTACTTCTTGCTATTTTCAAATTAGAGATAGCTATCTTAGTGGCTACTTGTAGAACTAAAGAGTATAGACTGATATCCTCACTATATAGTAGATAATAGGTAATTTTCAAATAAAGCAATAACGCCATTTTTGAAATTCTTGTGTAAGAAAAAAGAAAACAGTGCCCATTGTTGATAGGTGTTAGGCATAATATTGCTATCTATGAAACTCAAACAAAGTTAGAAGTTTTTAATTAAAAGTGAACGCAATTAACCCATTAGTAGACAAAAGCAAAAGGTAGGTGAAACGTTCTACCATAATGGACTACATCCGCTCCCATACAAAGTATGGGAAAGTAAAGAAGAACAACTTTACATACTCGCACCGAATGCTGAAAATTATGGATATCGCGGAATTATGTAATATACAGGGTGTGACAGGCCATCCTAGTAACACACTGAGAGCTGTTAGGTATCTATAAATGTGTAAAAACTAAGACTGCGAGACGGGAATAGGGAAACTGCCTCCCCCCTCCTCCATCATTATTTGAAACACAGAAAACAATTTCGAAAGATACACTAACTTTATTCTGACACATCCTGAATAATTAACAGAATGGATAGAAAAAGGACATAATGAGTTTATGAGACTTGATATTATAATAGACGAAAATTTAAGCTTTAAAAAATCTTTCCTTCATAAAACAAAATTTTCAGTTAGAGACGTAATGTTGTTTTATAGGGGTGTTTGTTTTAAATGTTTTTTTTTTTTTACATTTGGAAATCACGAAAATAAAGGTACCTACAAATTTCTGAGGGCTAATATGAACCCCCGTTCTAAGTTTTTTTTTTGCTTAACGTCTTATTAACATCTATCGCCATTCGAGAGGGGGGGTTACCCGTTTACACTCCAATCTCTGGGAACCCGGTTGTACCGGGAATAGCAATCATCACGAGGGCACGAACCTACGGGGTCACCCACTTAGTAAAACCTTGCTGGACGTTGCTTAATTCAAGTGATTTAACGGGTTGCTTAACGTCTTATTAACATCTATCGCCATTCGAGAGGGGGGGGGGGTTACCCGTTTACACTCCAATCTCTGGGAACCCGGTTGTACCGGGAATAGCAATCATCACGAGGGCACGAACCTACGGGGTGACCCACTTAGTAAAACCTTGCTGGACGTTGCTTAATTCAAGTGATTTAACGGGAACGGTTCAAAGTTAAATTCATTCTCGTCTCATTCTTGGTTTGTCTATTATTCTATCTGCACTGTCTTGATTGTAATATTCTTCACTTTTTGGTTTATATTTTTAACTACTTAGTCATTTTTGTATAAAATTATTGTTTCTGCTGTATACTCGTTCCTATTCAAGATGGAGAGAGGATGATAAAAGCTAAAATCTCTGTTATAAGTATTTTTTTTTTTTTTTTTTTGCGAATATCTGAGTAAAAACAAGAGATACGGCAAAAGGGTAAAAAAAAAAAATTGATTGTAGAAAATTTAATTCTTGTTAATTAAAGTTCAGTAAAATTCTTCGATACTATTATTTGTTTCTCGAGATATTTGCAAAAAACATTTAAAATCAAGATTTTAACATTTATCGTCCACTATCTTGAATTTTCAACGGATAATTCAAGATGGAGAGAGAATGATAAAAGCTAAAATTTTTGTTATAAGGATTTTTTTTTTTTTTTGCGAATATCTCAGACAAAGCAAGAGATTCGCAAAAAGGGTGAAAAATTTAGGTTGTAGGTATACAATTTAATTGTTGTTAATTAAAGTTCAGTAAAATTCTTCGATACTTCTATCCGTTCTCGAGATATTCTCAAAAAATATTTAATCTTGAATGTTGAAAATATCTGGAGAACGGATAATATGATGATTTTTGTTATTGATAATACCACGCTCGTTTTGTTTTTCTTGGCGTTGCAAAACTAGCGTTTTGCTTGATTCGGGAGATGAAAATAAGACTTTGATTCTTTCTCAGCAAGCATATGCTCGCATAGTATCAAAGTATCTTATTTTGCCCTCCCAAATCTATGGTGAGCTTTTGTATTTAAAGTAAACAGACACCCTGTAATTTTTAATAAACAACGAAATTGAAGGTTTTCCGAAAGAGTTTCATAATATGTATGTACATTGTACAAATACAGAGTATATTCTAAAAGATAGGCCTAATATCTAAGAAATTATTTCATTGAATACGTGCAGGTTTAACAAGATACCTAAGAGGGGTGGCCATTCTACTGTGTATTAATTTTATAGATTCAGTGATAGTTTTTTATTTTAGTGAAAACTAGGTTGATGTGATGTTCAGGGCCGGATTAACAATAGTAGCACTTGTAGCACGTGCTACGGGCCCCGCGCTTTGACAACTTACACTAGATATTTTGACATTTCTGGGTTGACAATTGATGTATGTATTTAAATCTAATTTAAGAAAGTACAAGTAGGTACCTACTACCTAGGAATTTAATAAAGAAACGGTAACCATGTTTTATCGATGTTGCTATACTCAAAATTTAATTTCACTTTTCTCTATCAGCTGTAGGTACTAGACCAAAAGGCCAAAAGATAATCAATTTTTGTACTGGCTCCAAAAAGTAGAGTACTTAGACTGCGCCGACAGGGGGTGGATGGGGCCCCGCTCTGTGAAAGTGCTACGGGCCCCGCGGAATGTTAATCCGGCCCTGGTGATGTTACTACTTGCTTGTAAAAAAGGTATAAACAAAATTTATAAAAATTAAAATATGTTTAGGTAAAAGAATTTGAAAGATGAGAAAGAAGAACGAGAAAGAAATAATGATGGGGTACCGCTATGAGGCTAATTCATATAACCCCCAGCCCTTTAAGCAAAAGATGATAAAATATCGTTCAATCAATGAATATGCCCTAATTTGATTATTTATTAGATATATATACTTTTTTTAAAAAAAAAAATAATAATATTTTTCTTCTAAATATTCTATTTCCAATCTTGTGTCGAATAGGGGGGATGGAGTTGGATTCGAACCAGCAGTCACCTGGTTACCAATCCACCGCCTCAACTGCACTTAAAATGGGGGCACCCAATGAAGGCTTATTAGTACCTGTTTTTATTGTAGGTAGTACATATTATAAATAAATAAATAAATCAGTACCTACTGCTGTTTCTAATTTAGTGTAGGTAGTACCTATCCTTCATAGTACTACAGATAATTTTTTTCTGAATATGAACTGGACACAAGCGGTACCTCATTTGTAATAAAGTGGTTTGCCATATAAATAGGATCACCTCATCGTATTCTTCAGGTTGGGGGGGTTCAAGATTATGTACAGTTGGTCCTTTGTCTACAATGAACATCCTCTGACGACAGTTGAAAAGAACGAAATCAGTTATGAAGAGAAGCAAAAACAGAATATTTACAGGGGAAATTCAAATTTAAGGAAAAATGAGAACGATGAGCGGGTCGATGAATGCAGCCTGTGACGCCCATGTTGTCTTGGTGTTATCTGTTGTCATGCCAAATCACCATTATCGCCGCAATGGATATTCCTCATGATCGGTTTGGTGTCGCGAATCACTAAGACGATCTTTTAAATTTAACCCTTCCAGAATTTTGCTTTTGGGCTTTTCTGAAAACTTCAATCGACCGATAGCAGTGGTGTACCTAGAACATTGAGCGCCCGGGGCAAAGAATGATTCATCCATCCATCGTAAAATCATCATATAAACTCGGTAGAGCAAGTTCTGTAACAAATTTCCAGAATTTTTAAATATTTTCATGCTTTATTTCATTGTTAACTTTAATTCACGTCGAATATATAGTACTAGCTGTTTTCCCGTGCTTCGCTACCGTTACAACAATTTCGAGATTGTGAAATTAAAGCTTTTCAATTTTAGATTTTTGGTGGAATCGGCCCCGAGACTGAGCATGGCTCCAATTAGAAAATTCAATATATTACTCAAGGATATTACATTTTGTACTGCGGAACACTTTAAGTATTCAATTTCAGCTTCCTCGCTCATCCCGATGTGGTACTTCTCAATTCCTATTTTTTGGAGGTGAAAACCGGCCATAAATCGGGGAGAAACCGGAAAATTCCAATTTTTATATTTTTTATGGGGTCCTTCTATTCTCTGTAATTTTTCGTTATCTCTTTTAGTTTGCCCCAAAAAAATTGTAAAAAAAAAGCTAAAAAGCGACGTTTTTGGCGGTAACTTGCTTCCACTTGACACATTAAAAGGAATCTGTGTGCCAAATTTCAAGTCTCTAGGTTCAGCTATCGTGGAGCTACGTTGTTTATCAGTCAGCGAATCAGTATAACTAACTGGGATTTGAGTTTTATAAGTATTGATAGATGAAAACGATTGATAGTTTTGAAACTTAAATTGATTAAATCTTACTTGAGATGATTTAAAGTAGATTAACAAATCTTGCAATTCTTTCAATGGAAAATGAAACTGCTGCAATGTTTGATTACGAGGATATAATATATACATTTCAGCGTTAATCGCGAGAAAAGTTAACATTTGAGTTTTTCAATTGTGATGGAGAAAAAATTTTAAGTTTGTAATGTTTCGAGATTATATAAATCAGATTAATTTTTCATAAAAAATTGAGATCCAATGTTGACGTAATATTTTTATAAATGAAAAACTCGATTTTTCAGTGATAAACATTATTTTTAGTGTCATTTCTTTATCTTACGGAACAGCGAAGATCATTTTGCCACCCCCCAAATAATTGCGCCCGGGGCGACCGCCCCCCGGCCCCACCCTAGGTACGCCACTGACCGATAGCCTTTAGGATAATATACCCAATGTCCTTTTTCAAGTTCATTCGGATGGAGAAGAGTGATTAAAAATTAAACCATTTTAATTTGAATTTTGTTGATTTTTTACTTAATCCACAACATTATGAGCATCTGCAATGCACATGTAGTCAATGCAGATTGTTTACAGAAAGGAAATTCATGCTATTTTTATTCAGAACATTAGGATTGGGCAAGACTCCCTGAAACCGGAGAGCACCTATACCTCTTGCGAGCGCACTCATTCATCTCAATGATTTGTCACTGTACAACTGGTTGTGGTGGAAGATATGGTTGTCGCAAACACCGTGGTAGAACGACATTGACATGTGGGAATCAAAACACCCACCTACCACAACGCTATTCGCTCCTTGCCTTACTTTATCGTCAAAGAAAAGAACAATACAAACATGCAGCAATAAACATTTTGTACATAGTTATCAAAATACAAAACAAATTATGTACAAAGTTAAGAAGGACATCACAAATGTAAATCAAAGCTCTTAATATACAAGATTTATACATGGTAGAGATTAAGCCTTTGAAAGACCTTATGGTTCAAATGTAATCGGGAAGTAAATCTGTCAAAAGGCCGTATCTCATTTTTTGTTTTTTAACTGATTACCCGAACGAAGAGGTTTAGTTTTGACTTCACAGCTTTTCTTTTCTTTTTGTCCCACGATAACTTTCGATAGTAGCAAAAAAATATCGACATTCCAAAAAAGGTATCGACATTCCAAAAAAGGTATCGACATTCCAAAAAAGGCATATCTTCCAAAACATGAGGGCGAGAGGGGCTCTATATATTTTTTTGAAAACAAGTCTGATCTGTCTGTTAGAAAGTAGGAAAAAGTATACCTGTGAACAGTACAAACCTTATCGACAAGCTGGGCGAGCAATCCCACAACACCATGGTCAGAAATGACAGCTAAATTTTCTCGATCTGTAGCAACTTTTGATATGGCGGCACACACACAAGCTAACACTTTAGTGTCATCAGATTTCAAAAGCGAAACAATCAGTTCTAATCCTCCCACAAAACTTCGAACCAGCTCACCAGATTCCTGAAAAACAAAATCAGTACAGCAGAATCCTCATAATAATTACCTGCGTGTCCACTGAAATACATATCGAGGATAGAAAGAGAATCAATCCTCATCTTTTGGATACGCTTTCTGCTTTCGATGCACCCCAAATGATTATTATTCTCTGTAATGTGTTGCAAAGGTCAATCATCATGTTGTCCCAAGACACCTTTCCCTTTTGCTTGCCTTAACGTCTCTTTAACATCTATTGGTCATTAGAGACGTGAGTTTTACCCTCCATTCGCTGGAAACTTGCAAATCAGCTACCCACATTGACCTCACCCAGCCAGGGTTGGGCCGAAAAAATAGCAAACTCACGTGATGATCACCCACATGGTACAACCTCTCTGGACGTTGCTTAACTTCAGTGATCTAACGGGAACTGGTGTATTCAACGTGCCATAGACGCTGGCATAAGGGATCTTTTTTTTTGCTATTTGGTTAACTACGGTAGCGCTTCCCCTGCCTTTTCGCTGTAAGTAAACTACTCAGTTGTTCCCCCCGATGCTGAGTTCACCCCAATAAAGCAAACGATACGTGTTGTCCCCTGATGGCATCTTATCCGAGTATGCACCAAGTCAAATGTTGCTTAACATCAGTGATTTGACGGGAGTTAATTTATTTTAATTCGGTAAATTGTCAGCTTTGTGGTTTGTTGAGCGTGGTGTTTCACTAAACTCACATGAGCATTTTGAATACAAGGACTAAGTGCTAGAGCTGCATTTGCTTGAACATTCTGCGAACTATTTTTTAGTAAAGACCAAATCAGTCGGACACCATCCAAACTTTGAATTTCTTCCATGCACGTCAAGTCATTGGCACACTCTCCTAGAGCTTTTGTAACATTTTCTAAAAGTTCAGGATTGGTTAGGTTCAACAGATTTACTAATGGTTCAATTCCGTTGAACCTTTTTATTGCATCTCTGTTGGTTGCTATCTTCGCACATTCTCCGAGCGCACCAACTACATTGGTAAGAACCTAGAAAGAGTGGAAGATAACTTCTGAGACATGGTCACAAAAATCAAATTGGACGTAACTCGAAAACATCTAATCTGAATATTTCAAGTTATATTTCGAAATAAAGACTAAACCCAAAACTTTCCATTATATGACGAAAGTTGACAACTTTAGCAGCAGTTTAGAAGATTTCACAGACGATGTATTCTATCGCCTACATTTCGACAAAAACGCCCCTCTCAATTTTCGACTATTTATGAAGCTACTGATAGATCTCAAATATTTGTCCCTCTTATTACTTATTAGCAGGGCCGTATTAACAATAGTAGCACTTGTAGCACGTGCTACAACTTACACTAGATATTTCCACATTTCTGTGTTGACAATTGAAAAACATACTCTTCAAATTATGTAGTAAAATCTAATTTAGGAAAGTACAAATAGGTACCTACTACCTAGGAACTTAATAAAGAAACGAGTATTGCAATATAAGCAAATTGGTTAGTGTAGGTACACTCGGTACCCTCTTACTATCCCTTTAAAGTTTAATCTGGGATATAATTTTTATCATGAAAAATATTAGTTTTAGCTTGTTATTCTTTTTTTTTTTTTTTGTGATAAGTTTAAGAATTGTGTCCGGGCCTGTAAATCTACAAAGTGAAATGTGGGTAGGTACCGACCTGATGGCTCCATATTATTATTTCGTTAAGTCCAGAGTTAAGACAAGACAAGTAAACTTTTGTCTAGGAACTAGGGATAGGGATGGAGGGGGCCCAGCTCTGTGAAAGTGCTACGTGAAAGGCCCAGCTCTGTGAAAGCCAAGGGGTTCGGCTGATTTTGATGTTGCATGAAACATAGCGAAGGATGTTTTTTGTTTCTTTTTTAAATTGACTCCACTTCGTCCTGTCAACAATGTCAATAATTTATTTGAATGTAGACCCTATCAGTCGAGAACCACATGGGTAAATAACGTCATATTGTTCTAGAGTCTTATTTCGGGGTTTTGGCTTTCTGAAAACATTACGAATGACCTTCAGAATCGCCGATTTCACCTAATGACAATTATAAAAATACGTTAATTGTCATCCACTTATAGACTCCTTTGTTGCAGCCTAATTTGAAAAAAAAAAACCTCTCATCAGTATCACCTCTTCNAACCACATGGGTAAATAACGTCATATTGTTCTAGAGTCTTATTTCGGGGTTTTGGCTTTCTGAAAACATCATGAATGACCTTCAGAATCGCCGATTTCACCTAATGACAATTATAAAAATACGTTAATTGTCATCCTCTTATAGACTCCTTTGTTGCAGCCTAATTTGAAAAAAAAAAACCCTATCATCAGTATCACCTCTTCATCTTCGTCATCTAGAAGATGGATCAGCACATTGACAGTTCTGAGTTCGTCAAGTCGGCGTACATTTTCATGATTCATTGCACATTTCCAGATGGCACCTGTAGCAGCTGCTAACAAAGGTTTGTTTTGACGATTCTTTTCGTTTTTGATTATTGAAACTAAAGGATCGAGTCCACCATGTTCACGCACTAAACTTCGTGTTACCTCATCTGTGGCGGCACACTACAATATATTAAAACAAGCAAAGGTTTTTAGTTAAAACAAGACAAAGTTACCCAGAAATTTACCGTAGGAAGAAATAAGAGTAGTATATTTTTTTAATTTTCAAAGGAAAGTTTTGATTGTCAGTCTGTAAAAACCTACGTACCTCTGGGCCGGACAATGAAATTTCTTTCAATCTTACTAGATTTTTTACATTTCTAGCTACGTAAAAATGTAAAAAAAAAAAATACTCTCCAGCGTCTGTAATCTTGAAGAACATTTTTACATATTACAGCACTAGCGTATAGATTAAGTGAAAAATTGTGGATGCGTAGAATAATTTGCATAGAATACACAATACACAGCTTAAAAGTCAATAAAAGCCGTTTTTTGCAAGATATAAAAAATTATTGGCCCACGGAATATATATTAAACTTAAAAAATCTTTAGGTAGATGATACCTTAAAAATTGCGGAAGCACAATATTTCTTGATTTCTTCATTGGAACTGGACAAAAATTTTACCAAATCACAAATCATCCCCTCAGTTTGAATAGCAAGTTGATAGTTCCTCTGAAAAATAAATTTCAATGTCAGAAGGAGATAAAGTGTGACAGTTGTGATTTGCAATAAAACGCAATTATTTTTTATTTAAACAGGTAGGTCATTCATCAGTCCAGAATGTGAAAAGAACAAAATAAAATGGGGCCAAAATTTAGCCAGATTCATGCTCGTAGATCCAAATTAGAATCCATATAGAATTTCATCAAAATTGGACCACTCGTTCAAGAAAAAATATTTTGGAAAGATGAATCTTCGGGTAGAAAAAAACTCTACGTGCGTCAATTGCCTTCTGAAGGTACCTACGGTCTTAGTAATATGTTGACCTTCATTAAAAAATAAATTTTTGCATAAAGCCACCAACATTGTGTTTCTACTTTGTCAAATGTCAAAAATAGTAGTGCGCGTCCACACTCTGAGCTTTTGCTGTTGGCAAGAAAAAAATGTATTGAACTCTTGAAATTTTCTAGGAGTTTTCTTGTTGTAGCCGAGACAGCGTTGCAGCATTCCCATTTGGAAAGTCAAGGAACTTGGTCATCTGGATCCTGTTGATCCAAAGATCAACAGGATTACAGTTGGTGCAATTCGTAGGATTGTTGGACAGGTGATTTGTATCATAAGGTGTATTATTCGTGAATTGAACCGAACTTGAAGTGGGCNGAACTTGAAATGAGCTGTTTTTAACGTACAANCGAGACAGCGTTGCAGCATTCCCATTTGGAAAGTCAAGGAACTTGGTCATCTGGATCCTGTTGATCCAAAGATCAACAGGATTAAAGTTGGTGCAATTCGTAGGATTGTTGGACAGGTGATTTGTATCATGGGGTGTATTATTCGTGAATTGAACCGAACTTGAAATGGGCTGTTTTTAACGTACAAGGAACCTACTTCAACCTTGTACGATTCTTCAAATATGAATAAAATAAATCACTCGTGTTGTCTGCTGTTTTTTGTGGTATTATCATCGAAACATTTTCCGTCCCAATTCAAAACTCTTGCCACCACTCACCTCTGTGGCACATTGCTGGATGATACCAAGTGTTGGAGAAACAATATCTTCGTGGGCACATCGTAGCAATCTTGCCGCCACTCACCTCTGTGGCACATTGCTGGATGGTACCAAGTGTTGGAGAAACAATATCTTCGTGGACGCATCGTAGCAATCTTGCCGCCACTCACCTCTGTGGCACATTGCTGGATGGTACCAAGTGTTGGAGAAACAATATCTTCGTGGACGCATCGTAGCAATCTTGCCGCCACTCACCTCTGTGGCACATTGCTGGATGGTACCAAGTGTTGGAGAAACAATATCTTCGTGGGCGCATCGTAGCAATCTTGCTAAAATTTTAACAATTCCAGCTTTTCTCATAGCTTCCTTATTTTTTCTGGACTGAGATAAAGACCAGAGAGCTTTTATGCTTCCTCTTACAACATAGACCATTTCTTTTTTGTCTGCGTCCAGATCATCCCAAGGAACGACCAACACTTGTTGGGGAACGTCGAGTAGATCGATCTGAAAAAAAAATGTGTAAAAACTTCTGCTTATACAACATTTTACTGAAAACGCCCGAAAGTTACCTACCATTTTTACTTGATTTTTTATGCAAATTGATTTTTTTAATATTTTTTTTTTNCCTTAATTTTTTTTTTTTTTTTTTTTAATTTGGCTTAATGCTGCTTCAAAGATGGTCAGAATCGATTATAGTGAAACCTGGATAAAGAAAAATCCAAGGGGTAGATGTGTCGACTCCTTTTATTTTTCATACTCGTAGAATGCTTTCTTAAAGCAGTTTCTTCTTTGAAGCGGTTCCACAATCTAGCTTTCTTCTTTATAATCAACACATAGATACCAACTACTTTTATGAAGAAGAATGTTGGATTGCGGAACCTCTATAAAGTTACACTTTCCACTTTCCAGTAAAGGTATTTTTTTAAAGAGGGTCGAAGAAATAGTTTTCTTCTTCAGAGAATTTTTTGTATAACAAAATGAGGGACCATAGCATCCTTTTCCTTTATAAAGGTTTCTCCTTTATCCAGGTTTTACTATATACCTACCGTTTACCTATGCTAATTTATTGCTATGTAGGTACTGTAGGTAGTCAGAAATTATTTATACCTGAAATAAATCATCGTGATCCCAAATAATAACTAGTGCATACCTTGTAAAACGGCTTAATTACTTACAAGTTGGGGTAATCCCTCAGTTTTGCGAACAATTTTCTGTGCTTTTCTCATTTTAGCTACATTTGCTAATGTTTCTGTTACTAATATTTGTAAAGGGCGAGCAGAATCATTCAATAATTTTACTAATAGAGGAACGCCTCCTAAGTCAGTCACTAATTTCCTTGTTTCATAATCTTGAGTTATATCTCTAAGAACTGAAATTGCTCCAAGCTAGAAAATTAGAAATATATGTTTTAACAGATTTATTACTAGTGGATCACGATGAGCAGGTGTTCACGTTAGTGTTGTAGTCATTTATAGAAAAAAATATCTTAATCAAATTTTTTTTTTTTTTTCAAAAACCAAAATATTAGGCTCCCTCCCCTACGGGGGGAAGGACCCCAAAATTTCCAAAATCAAGAACCCTTAACATAGCCATGACATTTTACGTTTCTACAACAAACCGCTAAAAGATAAAAATTATTTTCAAAAACACAATATTGGGCCCCTTCAGGGGGCCCTGGGCCCCCAAAAATTGCACAGCAAATTTCCTTCATGTCCTAAACATGTATACCAAATTTTGTCAATTGTGGTTTGTATCACGTAACAAACAAACATACATACACAATATATACAAGTGCATTTCGGGATGTATACCGTGGTCAAAAGTGGAGTTCACTAACGTTCACAAATATGGTCTTCTAAGTCTAAATAAAATAACTAGACATTATTGATTCGGATTAATTATAACTCTTTCAACAGTCCCAGACTATCGACTATCATCGCCAGGTCGATGTTCATTACTTACCCCAAATTAGAAGAGCTCTAATGACCCACCTTACATTTGAGATTATCAGTTTCTAAAAGGTTCACCAGAACTTCCAAGCCTCCACATTCTCGTATGGCAGATTGATTGATTTCGGTATTGAGATTATGATCTTTTAAGCAGGCTAATGCTACAATGGTGGCCGTCTGATTGCCGGCCTGAAATCAGAAGATAGGGAGGTATTTTCAAACGACCTTTGGACATACGTAAAAGTGGTTGGGACTAAAGACCGGAAATTTGGTGTGCTGACTGATTGACTTACTGACTCATAATCAAGATAACTCAATAATGGCTAAACCTGGCGATTTAAAAAAAAGGTACACATTTTCCTTTTTAGTGGGTACGTAAAAAATAAAAAAATAGGTAATACAAGAGAAAAAAAATTTGGAAAGGTGTAATCTCCAAAAGAGACGATTTTTTGTTGTTCAATCACACAGCCCGAACTGTAAACTATTTTTGGGTTTGCATCCCATATGGCAGATTCTTTTTCAGAATTAGGTATTTCGACGAAAAGTAGAAACACAGGCAAGGACGCACCAGCTGCTGAATCCATGCATATATGAATTTTATCAAATAATTAAGTCTACATTGTAATTTCATCCACAAAGGTGAAATGGTGAGGAATCTATTACCTATCAAAATAATTTGATCTTTTTAGTAGTAATAAAAATTTGGGGGGGGGGGGATCCAAGATGTGTCCCGTAAAAGGAGATACATACATTAGTGAAGCTGTCCACGTAAGGTCGTATTTTTTCTTTCTCAACCATATATGCCATCTGAGGACTGAGGATGAGGATGATTTCAATCAACCTCACACTCCACTCACCTTCATGTATTTGATAAGTTTCTGTATGTGCCAAATTCGGATGATATCTCTGTCATGACAATGAGGATGATTTCAATCAACCTCACAGTCCACTCACCTTCATGTATTTGATAAGTTTCTGTATGTGCCAAAACTCGAATGATATCTCTGTCATGACAATGAGGATGATTTCAATCAACCTCACAGTCCACTCACCTTCATGTATTTGATAAGTTTCTGTATGTGCCAAAACTCGGATGGTATCTCTGTCCTCTTCTTGGAATCTTTCCATCTTTGTGCTTCTTTTTCTTCTTCAGTTTCCTCCTCCAAGGAACTATCATCGCTGTCAGAGAATTCTGTCACATAAACAACTTTAGGCGCAAGAGAGGCAACGTCGTCAAGATCATCACCTTCATATCGACTCGAGTTCATACTTTGAGGAAGACTTTGTTGTTCAAATGCTTGACAAGATACAATTGTTCTGATCCATTGATATCAATGTGGTGCTGATGGGGAGGTGCCTGTGTGACCCAAATCAACACTTCAGAAATGTAAAGAAATTTAATCGGTAAGATCGCTGGATCAGTTCTCATATTATGGGCACTCTGAAAATGGTTTGCTTTCTCAGGGTCAAATCATTCTCTTGAAGATATTTGAGTAGATGAGTAGCACTTGTTGATTAAGTGAAAATTGATGTCTCAATATTTAAGTTATGCTTAGATACCCGCGACTTTTCACTACCTAGTTGTAAATTATCGTAAATGCTTTCCTCCGTTATTCCAAAAAAGAAATGGACAATAAATTAGCTTAGTTATTTTTAGTTCTTAAAATAATATTAATCAATTAGATTAATATATCAAAATTAAATTAAAATGAAAATTAACATAACAAATTGTTTTTGAGCTTTCAGCAGTACCGATAGTGTCATTATCAGGCACTATTAAAAGCACCTATTTAATTTAAATTTTAATATTTTGTTCAATCAAAATGTTAATTTGAATTAATGAATGTTTCCATTTTTATTTTTCGAAATTTGAGTACCTACGAGTATAATTCTTATCTTTGTATAATTTCACTTAATTTTTTCTTCCTTCCTGGGTACTATTTTCGGAATGTAGATTTTTTTTTCTAGGTATTTTACTCGAACTTATTCAAGAATAATATTGTCAAAAACTTTCCGAGCATAACTTTATCAAAATGCATGATGTAAAGGAATGCACTGCATTTCTTAAGTTTAATATCGATCAAACAAAAGTTCCAAAATGTTAGTTTTCTTAATGCTTGTAATAAATGAAGCTATATACATAACTTTACTCTATTTCAAAATTTTAAAGCTTTCGAATACTATTTTTAAAATATTTTTGGAAAAAATCTTGCATGCAAAAAAGCAACTTGTCTCAAATATTCATGAAAGTTGTAGGAAATTTTCATTTTAAAAAATCGTGGAGTTAATCTTTGTGTATTTTGTGATAGAATCCAGTCTATAGGAAAAGAAACTTCGGCGTCACAAAAGTTACAATTTTGATGAAACAAAGGCAGAAGGGATTTTAAGAATCAAAAGCCCACAAATCAAAAGCCCACAAACAAGAATCAAAAGCCATCAATAGATTATGTGTTTATGTCTAATATATCGTCAGTTTTCAACCTATCCGCTGAAGGGAGCCCCAGGTCCCCTCTGAAATGGATCCCATCTTTATATGTAACTGACACAAAAAGACACCAGTATAACAAGTCCAAAGTTGAAAACGACTTCAAACTATTAAACTTTTGAGTTCCTAAAATAAAATAGTTATGAGATTGTACCCATTGGTAGTATGTTGATAGGTACTTCATTGGTTTATTGTTTTCAATAACGAACCTATCTTCGCGAGGGAGAAAATAAATACCTCCCTCAAAATTTTCAATTTACTATCTAAATATACATGATTTTAATAATTTTACTTTTGAAACAAAACCACTTTACCACCTTTTTTAAGTTTGTCCATCGGGGGAATCGAAGCATACATTTCTGGCTTCAAATTTTGCAATCGGGGTATATATACCTTTCCACAAATGGATCCAAAATGGAAGGGAGCCCTAGGTCCCCTCTGTAAAGTTTTGATGTGGGTATCCAAAATGGAATCTTTTGGATGGGGATCCAAAAGATTCCATCCGCCAAATCTGCCACTGAGAATAATTATATATTGCGTTTATTTTTTCTCCGCGTTGCCTAAATCTTCTTGAAATCGAGAATCTAGAGGTATGTAAGTCAATGGGAATTTATCATCTATTGTTTGGAACTCCAATGAATGGGGGGATAACAAACCAATGAACATCATCATCCATTATAACACTGGTTGATGTTGTTCTATTGTTATTGCGATGGTGTGGCAGGCACCATTGTGTTTGTATTTAGTCTATAATGAGTGAACCTTAGATTTTACGTATTGTTGGAAAAGAATCGTAAATCAATTATTATTAAAATAAACAGAAAATAGATACAAGATTGATTTGGAATTCATTATTAAGAAGACGTGATTTTAATTGCATTCAGGCTATCATACTCGGACCAATGGTGACTCTAATTAGTCAATGACTTTTAGAGTATAAGTGAGTTCGGTATTGGTCCGAAGAGGTTGAATGCTAGTCTTATTAATTTCCGCTTTCATGTTAATAACTTTTTCTAAACAATATTTTAATTTTTTTTTTTTTTTTTTTTTTTTTTTTTTTTTTTAGTCTAAAAATCTAAAACGTCATAATACTAGTTTTTTGTATTTTTGTGAGGAAATTAAAAATGATTATTGGCGAGCCAGTGTGCAACCTTCAAAAATGATATACCTACTATTTTTTCACTAATTTTTGGCTTCACGTGTCTTTCACACCTGAGGTCATTCGAGACGTGGGGTTTACCCTTTATTATCAGTCAACTTATAAACCCGTTACCATCATTGACATCACCTACCCTGGGTTGGGTCGGGAATCGTCAGCATCACGCGGGCCCGAATCTATGTGTTCATCCACCAAGTAAAATCTCGTCGGACGTTGGTTAATTTCAGTGATCCTACTGGAATTGGTGTATACAATGTGCAATTGGGGCCTGGCTAGGGTTTATCATATTAGGCCCCATAAAAATAAATGGATATAACGGTTGACCTTTTATTAATTTGCCAAAACTCAATACTTTGAGAATTGAAACTTAGACTAAAATCAGCGCTTCCTTTATAGTATGTAAAATAATAGGATTTGTGGTTCTCAAGTTTTCGGGCGTACCCACTGGATACTATAAAATAATGTGTCAGGCATTTTACAAATCTGTCCTAAGAATACATATTTAAATGTAGGTATTTGTTTTATACCATTACGACAGCTTTGGTTTTTTTGGGGGGCACCCAGACTTGATTGTAAATTATGACAAACGGGCTCGTATAAATCAAATTTGGTTATTTGTAGTTTGATAAATACTGAAGCCACCAGCGTCTATGGTACGTTGAATAAACCAGTTCCGTTGGATCACTGAAGTTAAGCAGCCTCCAGTGAAGTTGTGCCATGTGGTTGTCCACGTGGGTTCTTGCCCTCATGATGCTGGCTATTTTTCGGCCCAACCCAGGTCAATGTGGGTAGCCGGTTTGAAGGTTCCCAGCGAATGGAGGGTAAAACCCCCGCCTCGAATGATCAATAGATGTTAAACATTAAGCCAAAACAAAACTGCTGGAATTTTTTTCTATTCTCATTTAAATCGATTTTTTTTAAACCAGTTCACGTTGTCCATATAATTTTTTAACGGAAAATTGTAGAATTGTGTTTGGTTGATTTGTTTTTGAAAATGAATAACTAGTAAGATAAATCGGAGCACTATGGAGTCATAACAAAGTTCTTCTCTGAAAAGCAATCCATCAGGATAAAATAATTTATCTCGTTTTGAAAAACGTAAGTCTTCTATTTCTAACATTCCAACTGTTTAATATGTTCCACGTTCTCTGAAAAAGTTGCCCAATGCCCAGCATCAGTATAATTAAGTCATCAAGTTTATGAAAATCCTCGAACTTACATAATACATGGAGGGAAAAAAATCAGCGATTCTGCCTAGTTTTGGATTCAGGTTTGGAAAAATGATAAAAATAAGTTGATGTGAGGTTACCGAAATTTTTTTCATGACCCCTGGCTAAAACTTTGATGGTATGAGTCCCAGGTGGTCCTGGTGCGTAAAAACGGCCATCGCGAGGACGGCATTGACGTTGTGATCAATAGTGTCTGGACTAGCAGAACCATGTCAATAACAGCAATAAATATAATTACATCAGTAATACAAACATAATAATATTGTCGAGTTGATCATCAACACAAAAGAGCTTGGGCCGTGAGTACGTCAACCCCAAATAACTTTCCTCCAGCAGGATACTGTAAAGTATAGGGAGCCCCCTTTGACCCATTGCTTCCGGAAGGGCCGTGAGTACGTCAACCCCAGATAACTTCCCTTTGGCTGTATATTGTAAAGAATAGGTAGCCCCCTTTGACCCATTGCCCCCGGAAGGGCAGTGAGTACGTCAATTGCTACTGGAAGTTAATAGACCAGAATGTCGATGAGCAGATACTAGATATCTAATACTTACCAGATTTTAAATAACTACCTACACAGCTAGTACACTGTGTGAGATACCCAGGTACCTAATACAATGCAAATTATTTTTACTATTTTGTGGTTTCACGGAATCGCTCTACAGTAGGAACCTTATAATAAAAATCCAATTAAACACTGATTGCCTTGATTCTAATTATTGACGAAGAATAATGGCCGAACCAGGTCCGTCCTGAGACCCGACATTGCCTTGATTCTAATTATTGACAAATAATAATGGCCGAACCAGGTCTGTCCTGAGACCCGACATTGCCTTGATTCTAATTATTGACGAAGAATAATGGTCGAACCGGGTCCGTCCTGAGACCGACATTTAAATTGAATTATTAATCCCGGGAAAAACCGAAAAAAAACGTAGATTTGTAAACTACAAATCTACGTGAGATTTTAAATCTAAGAGATTTTAAAAAAAAGAATTAGGTATGCAGTCAAAATTTCTAACATTTTTTTGATATTTTACGGTTCCGTACTCGAAGAGTAAAAACGAGAGCCTTATTGCTTAACTATAATTAATGCCAATTAAAATAGCTAAATTTCGTGATCATATTTTCAAGCCTGAGAATATTTAAAGATCTCGACTAATTGATAAATTTCCGCGTATCGTTATCTTGTCTTTTGTACACTTATGTCATCAATTTGCCGTAATCAGTACAATGTATGTTAAATTATACTTCAACTACAGCACTTTTTATATAAATCAACAATTTCACAATAAATTCAGTGATAATTCATGCCCACAAAAAGATTTTAATAATTTAATTATTTTAATTAATATATTAATGCAGTCGGCAAATTGCAGTGGTGAGTCGTCATTTTCATACACATTACCCCCCCCCCACACACACACAGTTTCCAATCTCGCTACGCCCCTTTTTTCCCCCAAATTTCAAAATGATCACCACCTTTGAAGATCGCATAAACTTGTTGCTTGTGGGCGGATGACGAGTAATTTCTGATACACCTTACTGGGCACCATTCATTACGGGGGGATGAAATTAGTCAAATGAATTGATGTTTTTGCCCGCAAATCTTGGCCTATAGGTAATAATGAAAAGTAAATAAAAAATAACGGGTTTCCCCAATAAGGTACTCGGTACTGTATGTGATGTGAGTCATACCTGAATGTTGCCCCCTGCAACAATAAATTTAATTACTTCAAGGTTTTCCACACGATGCCGATCCAATGGAATCAAACTTTGATTTGATTTCGGATTGAATTTTCATTCGCAGAGTTTTTTCCGATTGGAATAGGCTCTCACTTGTAGATAAATAATTTCGAATTTTCGTGTAAAATAATCGGTTTAATTTTTTTATTTTTACTTTTTCAGTAGTTTTATTTCTATTTTTTGTTTTTTGCGTCAATTTAATATTTAATAAAATTGTTGCTCTTTTTTTCAAGTTTTTGTTGAGAATATAGGTAAACACTTTAAATGTTTTTTTTATATTGCCGGTCCTTTGTAAGCGACTACGACTGAGCCACCCATTCATTTTAACAAGATTCGAACCATCGCCACCAATTTTTTAATTCGGCGTTACTCTTATGGTGCCCTATCTAATAAACGAGGCTTTCCAATTCCTGCTCCATGCTATATTGAAGCAGCTAATAGCCCCCTACTTTGGAACCTTAAAAAGATTATTATTATTTCTTAAAAGGGCTAAGGTTCAGTTATGGAACCCAGATTTACCAGCTTCCATGGCTCAGTGGTCACTGTACTAGTTTGCACTCGGGAGTCCCGGGTTGGAATCCTGGCAGGGGAAATAATTTGTCACTGTGGTTGTCACTTAATAACACAAAGAAACAGCATTTATTTTATATTTAATATTTTAAGGATCCCAGATTTACCAGCTCCCATGGGTCAATGGTCACTGTACTAGTTTGCAGTGCAAACTTTGCACTCGGGAGTCCCGGGTTGGAATCCTGGCAGGGGTAATAATTTGTCACTGTGGTTGTCACTTAATAACGCAAAGAAACAGCCTTTATTATATTTATTATTTTATAGAGCCCAGAAGCACTGACGATTGTAGTTTTCGATCAATCAATAGTCGCACGATCATTTCCGATGGCAGCCGGATTTTCGAAACTGCAGCTCTAATTAATCTAAATGTATAAGTTGTTTTTACTGCCAAACATTTTAATCATCATCATACATCTACGAGTATACTTGGAGGCTAATAATTGGACCAGAACCCTGTTAATCACTTCAATATGAGTACTGGCGTACTCATATTGAAGTGTAGATTACTACATATATTAAATATGTAGTAATCTACATATTTAATAATAAAACTCAATGTAACGATAGATGTATGTGTATGTATCACTAATTGTTTAGCCAAAACGGTAAGAGATATCAAAAAGTTGATGAGAATGGACCCCCCCCCTCCCCGGAAAGCGTGGGCTGAAGCTTCAGAATTTAAAAGTGTCGAACCGTTTTCAAATTACAGCCGAATTTTCGATTTTTGACCGAATTCAGCCTGTCACGGTCCAATATCTTAATTTTTTCGATAAGGGCATCAGCACTGACAAGATTAGATGTATGACATCATACATATAATCTTGGAGGCTAAGAATTGGGCCAGAACCCTGTCAATCACTTCAATATGACTAATAATATATAATATTGCACCCTAGCTTTCTGTATTATTTTACACAATGAGCTCAGATGAACTCGGTTTGTAAGAATTTTACCCTTAAGTACTCGTAGCATCTCACAAACTCAAGTATGACCATTTTCTCTTTAGAAGTTAGTATGTCATGATTGGATTGGAAGAAATAACGCTTTCGGCTAGTTTTAGGAGGCAATTAAAATTATGTAGTTTTAGGGTACAATTAAAGCGGTTTTCTGACAATGAACTAAAAATAAGGTACTCTAAAATTTTATCATTGATTCTGACTGCAAATGGAATTGTTGGTGAAATTTGGGTTTGTAGTCTGGCACTCAAAACGACATTAAAAATGTCAAGCCATCTCTTGAACGTATTTTATTAGATCTAGGACACACTAATTAAAAATGAAATTATATAGATTACGTCCTTGACTATAATGATGTGATGGTACCAGCGTACCGACAGGATGTTGGGGAGTTCTATGTTCTAATGGATGGTCCTCGTGAATAGGAAATACTGTAGTTCATTTCCGAGCAATAATCTGACTGACTGCTGACTGCAGTGGGATTTGATTGTTTATGGGGTACAACGAAGGAGTCGTAATGTGCACGCGTAGTATAGATTACAAAAATAAGTACTTGCACAAAATACGGCTAACGACTACAACAAAGAAGTACCTACAGCTTGCAATTATTACATCGTAATTATTATTATTATTATTTTAATGTAGCCACGGAGGGAAACAAACCAGCTTCACTGGAGAGAAAATCCCGGCCCGGGACTGAAAAGTCATGGGGCCCTATAAAAAATCCATGAATCCTCAAAAGCAAATAACCTAAACATTAAATATAAGTATCCATGATGTATAATATAAACTAATAAGAAAATGTTAAATTACTTCTATTAATAACAAATCATGATCAATGAATCAAATCAATCAAGTTTTAAACTGTATAAACTAAGTGATCGAGGTGGTAAAAGCTTAAAAAAAAAATATAATACCTTGAAATTCCGGGCCACTCTAAAAAACCGGGCCCGGGGGATTCCCCCATTCCCATCCCCCTCTCGGTGGGATGTTGACAGTCATAAGTCCGTGTAGTTAGAGAAGGTTTGTTTTTCGGAAGGGTATCTAGCTTTAAAAACTCAGCTTCAAAACAAAGATGAGAGGTCATCAACAAAAAACGAGTTTCTACGCAGTTTCAATAGATACTGTGAGAAGCAAGCTAGAGAAGAGGAGCAATTCTTTTTGGCATTACCGTGCCAGGAAAAGGTTGCAGCTAAAGATAGATGGCACCAAACAAAGGGTTGTCGCATGGTAGAATTAAGGAAAACAGCGCCAATCTCAAATAGATTGGGAAAGGGTGAGGTTATAGAAGAATTATTTATTTTTAAATAAAATACATCCCAAACAGGCATATCCTGTCAAAGAAAATGAATTAGTCGCAAATTTTCCTTGATGAACATAACAATTGTTTCATCAGAGGTTGAACATGATTAGCTGGGCAGCCTAAAAGGAACCAAAAACTAATCAAATAGTTCTATGAACATAACAATTGTTTCATCAGAGGTTGAACATGATTAGCTGGGCGGCCTAAAAGAGACCAAAAACTAATCAAATAGTTCTATGAACATAACAATTGTTTCATCAGAGGTCAGAGATTGCTGTTGTAGAAGCAGCGTTGCTCCTCTTAAAATCAACTGTACCCCATTGCTAGGTTCAGGTTTGAAACAGGTTATGGGCTTACTGAGAATGTTTTAATGTTCTTGGAACTTTGGAGATATGCGTTCCAAGTCCTGTTGAGGACGTTCTACAGAGGTCGTAAAAATCGTAAAATGGCTGCCAATGTTAGTACATATATATAAAAGAAGGTTTTGGCATGGTAGAATTCAGGAACGCAACGCCGACCCCAAATTGAACTAGGAAAAGGTGAAGTAAAAGAAGAAGAATGTCCGTACATATAGCTTCTCCACCAGAATTCTTACCGATTTTGTTGATATTTTTTGGATTTGTGGGTTTGTAAGTACCTAAAGGTCCCCAGATGGTCCTATAATGCGTATATTATTTAGTAGTCACGTATTTTCCCTTAATGCTCATATCCCTTTCAAATGAATCATCAAAATTGCTTTCATTGGATAAATTTAATAATCTTATAAACAACAATGTTTATAAACAAAGTGAAGTCTAGTTTTAACTTCACGATTTTTAATTAATCGTCCATCTGTTCGTTTCATGAGCTCTAAATCCCTTTCGGATTTGAATGAAAGTTAGGCAGGGACATTTATTGTGGTAATAGAATTTACTGGTAATGTTTTTGGCCCTATTAGGCCATCCAGAGCCTCATGATGGTCCTATGGTCGTTTAACTGTGTGAAGGCTACTGTTTAAAGAAACACTAGATTTTGGTTTTGTTTAATTTATATTGTCCCAGCATAGAACGACATATCTGAACTTTCAAGAAGAGCTCCTATACATATATCTACCTACTTAGCTCAGGTGGCATGTTAAAAATACAATTAACGGTTTATGTGTACATATGAACTAATTCGATTTCTATAAATTCAATCATGGCACCACATTTCAATTAGACAACTGTGTGATCCATCCAATACTAATCAAGCGAATGTCCTGCTTGGACACATGTTACACGTATTGTCATGTTTTGCTAATTTATTACATTAGCCATTCATTCATTCATTCGGATATGATCCGGCACGCACAGCCACAGTTACATAAATTATTGATCACTCTCTAACCTAAAAGTGAAAGAGCTAGATCCGATGCCAAATTAATTAAATCTGCTGTCAACATTCAGATTACATAGGAGAAAATTGCAATTGGACATTCTCTGCTGTCAGGCACGGGGTTTTCTGAGGTGCCTGGAATTCCAAGCTTAAACTTTTACCACCTCGATAGGTAGTTTATACAGTTTAAAACTTGATTGTTTTGATTAATTGATCGTGATTTGTTATTAATAGAAGTAATTTAACATAATTAAATGTTTTAAAAAAGAAAATCGTAAAATAATAAATAATTTAAATATTTAGACAATATCGATTCGGATTAAATTTAAAGGTGGCAAGCTTTCGATAGTCAGGCAATCATCGTCAGGCCGATGTTGACTCTACGATGTCCGGGGTAGAAAATATTAATTTTCTAAATAGCTGTGTCAATTTACCTACTTTCTAATGAATGACGTTGTTTCTCCTGTTTTTCAGAGCCGTTCCAATGAGAATGGACCTATCAGATTCTGAGCTATCTTCGGAGTCACTCGATTTAATTTATAATCATGTTTCGCCTTCAGATTTTAAAAAGGGTAAGTCTTTACTTATGTGAGCGCATTAGTATTAGGAACATTTTAAAAACTTTTATGTAGGTACTAAGAAATATTCCCATTTGTCCTATAGGTAAATTAGGAACATATTAAAAACTTTTATGTAGATACTAAGAAATATTCCCATTCCTCCTATTATAGGTAATGAGATCTAGTTTTAACTCCACTATTTTCAATGAACATCTGTTTTTCTGTTAGTTCCACAGTACTTCTCAAACGCATNTAGGTACTAAGAAATATTCCCATTTTTCCTATAGGTAAATTAGGAACATTTTAAAAACTTTTATGTAGGTGCTAAGAAATATTCCCATTTTTCCTATAGGTAAATTAGGAACATTTTAAAAACTTTTATGTAGGTACTAAGAAATATTCCCATTTTTCCTATACGTAAATTAGGAACATTTTAAAAACTTTTATGTAGGTGCTAAGAAATATTCCCATTCCTCCTATTATAGGTAATGAGATCTAGTTTTAACTCCACTATTTTCAATGAACATCTGTTTTTCTGTTAGTTCCACAGTACTTCTCAAACGCATTGACCGATGGTAATAACACCCAGTATCAGGGCTGTATCCAAGATTTTTTCGGGGGGGGGGGGGGTCCGAAGGATTGACAGCCAAGCCAGGAAACATCTGAAAACATCTGAAAATGTTGATCATGGAAGGTGATGTGGAGGTTGTTATTGTTGTTATTGTTGATGGTGTTGATATTATTGTTGATGATGATGTTGTTATTGATGACGTTGTTATTGTTGATGATGTTGTTGTTTTTGTCGTTGGTGGTGGTGATGATGAGTTACACCTTATATTATTACATAATTCATGCACAAAAAAAAATAATGAAATTTCCGGGTCTGGACCCCACGGACCCCCCCCCCTGGGCACGGCCTTGCCCGGTATGGACATATTAGACCCACTATTTTCTGAGACGTATAGTTCAGAGAACTACGAGTTTAGGATTAGAAAAAAAAAAGAAAATTTGAGGTTAGAGCCCCTTTTCATTTGTTGGATGTCATCCATAAAACCCCCGGATTAGTATAAACGGGTTCTTTCAGTTATAAGGGACCGTGCCTTTCGAGTATACCCGTGGTGACATAATGACATTGGGGTTCCCAAGCAAAACCTCTACAAGTACTGACTGATCTGGCGAACCTGACAAATTCATTGGCTATATGGCTATAATAAATTACATACACCTACTTAATTGCTATTTTACCACATATCCTTCTGCGTTATCTTTATCTAGCATGAATTGATAAATATCATTTAGATAGTGAATATAAACCTAATAATAACAATAATAATAAATTACATACGCCTACTTAATTGCTATTTTACCACATATCATTCTGCGTTATCTTTATCTAGCATGAATTGATAAATATCATTTAGATAGTGAATATCAACCTANCATCTATATATATATATATATCTATATATAAAAAAGAGAATACATATATAATTGTATTTCCGCTCTGGGACTTTAATACGTGTTTTGGCATTGAAAACTTAATATCGAAAATTTCAGCTCAGTAAAATACTTTCTTCTTTTTCTAAAGATAAGAAAAGTCGTGTGATGTTCACACCAGATTTTTTTTTATTTTATTTAAATTCCATTTTTTTTTTCTCTCAATTCATATTGAAATTTCACTTTCAGACACAAATACAGATTTCTAACAAAACGAATCTATTCTCATCAATGAAACATGCATATTACAAGCGAAACAAATTGTACAAAAGAATGAATATTTAGTGTTTAGGAAAGCAAGAAGTAAATTATGATAAATGAAAAGCAGAGTAAGTTTGCATGTCACAGAATCTAGAAATTCTCATTAATTTCAATGAGGGTGACTTTTGAATCTAATGTATGTGTCTAAGACCTCGGTCACATTGCAGACGCATACGTAAGAATTTTTTTTAGCCAACGATAATAATAATAAATGTTGGATGGAAGAGAATTCCTTAGGAATTAACCCCGCCCTTTGAATGAANTAATAACAATAATAATAAATTACATACACCTACTTAATTGCTATTTTACCACATATCCTTCTGCGTTATCTTTATCTAGCATGAATTGATAAATATCATTTAGATAGTGAATACCAACCTAATATTTTTTTTTTTTTTAAATAATAATAGTATATTTTACAAATAATAAAACAGTTTTACAAAGGCAAATCAAAGAATATTAATAATAATATTTAACAGCGCAACTTTCTGTTTTTTTTTGCTCCAGTCCGAAGTTGGTGACGAACTTTTTGGACTAGATGACATTATTTGGAAACTCCACCTTAGGGCACGAACCCTTCTTACACTTTTCCTCATCGTACAATCAGGAGTTTTTTTTCCTCATCATACAATCAGGAGCTAGAGCTATCTATAGTAATAACAATAATAGTAGCCATAATCGACCTTCATATTTTAATCCGTGAAAATCCCAGCATTCAACATCTTCAGGTGTATAAACCATAATAATTAATTGTTGTTTTTTGTTTCCATTTATACCGTCTTTCTTTTCTTTTTTGTAAAATCAATGAATCGCGGCATCATCGATGGTAGCCAGATGTATAAGACTACAGCTCTAAGATCTAATATACTTGTTGTTTGCCGCTCAAGGTTTTGTCATTATACGCATATAGATATAGGTATAATGATAAAATTTTAGATTTATTGAAGACTAATAATTGACGAAAGCGACATATCACAGGTAATCCTGGACAAGAAACGAGGGATTTTCAGACACGCGGGGTCTTTCCCTTTGCGGCTTGCAATTTCCAATATTCCTCCGGCCAACTTTTTTCTTTTGTTTTTAACTTTTTACGTTTACTTGTTAGCTTTTTTGACATATTTTAACCCACCTAGACACGTTAGGAAACGTTTTTACGGCCATGCCTTGATGAGCAATATTGCTTGAGCACGATCACTTTTTGAGAGTGATTAAAAAGGGGGAAAATATTAAGGCAATCAGGGGATTAAAAGTGGTGGGACTTTGGAAAAAGGGATTTTTCTTGTCCAGGATTCTCTGAGATATGTCGCACTCATAATTGACATGGGCTCTCAGAAATATTTCTATCACTGCAATAGAATTACCTAAATCAGTATCAAAAGCATAACAATCTTGCAGAATTGCTTCCTGAATTATTTGACATCATCAGCTCAGGACTCTCAGGAGGGCTCAGTCCGTGAGAATGTCACCCTGAAGTAACATTTCACAATCTCAAGTATCGATTTTTTAACCAAAAGGCAATTTATTTTAGAACAAGATATGAAAATAAAATAGGACCCAGCATTAGGAATTCCAAGATTAGAATTTTATCGTCCACGCGAGTTTACATGTGGATTGTTACCTACTAGGATTGTAGAGATTACAATTTTATGATTCATGGTAGGAAAGATATACGCAAGTAATATTCAATGTAAGAAAAATTGGTTTGTTGCTCCCAGCATTTGGGATTTAAAGAGTTCTCGACTCCTTTTATTACTCTCAGTCATATAAAAAGCGATAGGAGTCCAATGGATCTCTCCACATTTTTGGAATAAATGAAACGAAGTGGCTGAGTCAAAAAAGGAACAAAGATTAATTATTATTAACAGGCTCTTGAGAAATATATCATTCCACTTCCTCAAATGATTGAACTAGAACCAAAATAAACAAAAATATAAAGTTTGTAACAAAAACGAGGGAGACGGAAAGACTAGAGGAACCTCCCTTAATACCAGAGTCTACCTGAAAGTGGCAGTAGCCAGTCTGCAATTTTTGTCGAGACATTGTTGCCTCCACAGCTGTCTTCTCTGCCTTGAGAAATTGGTGGAAAAGTATTGGGACGTAAGAAGGAAAATTATTTAAATCTGTCATATCCGAGTATTTTTTTTTTAATTTGGCTTAACGTCTCTTTAACATCTATTTCAAGACGGGTCATTGAAGACGGGGGTTTTACCCTCCATTTGCTGGAAACTTGCAAATCAGCAACCAACATTGACCTCACGCAGCCTGGGTTGGGTCGGGAAAATAGCCAGCATCACGAGGGCGCGAACCCACTTGAACACCCACATGGTACAACCTCGCTGGACGTTACTTAACTTCAGTGATCTAACAGGAACTGCTGTATTCAATGTCCTATAGACGCTGGCTATCCGAGTATTTGAAAACAAGAACAAGTTCAACATCCACCTCGGTAGCATAGTGAATAAGAGTTTGCCTGGAAGGTTTAATCCCAAGCTGAACGCATGATTTTATCCCATATTAATTTGAGTCTTTGGAGCTTTAGGGGTTAGGTGGTAGGCGGGCAGTAACCTCGCCTCAGTGGTAACACTGAATAGTCTATCTTTTTTATTAGAAGTGAAATAATAAACCCATGGCACATGCTATGGCAGATTAGCAGAGTTTTATGGTAAACGAGTGGTAACAGTGTGTTTAATAAACTCTATTTCCGTATGCCAAAGAGTAGGTGGATATATCCTTGACCATCCGCACGATTTTGAGAAGAAAAAGAACACCTGATATTGATGATGAGCTCTGAGAAAATGTATTGTATGTCGAGGAAGGAAATCTATATGTAGACAATGACCAGTGATATTGATGATGAGCTCTGAGAAAATGTATTGTATGTCGAGGAAGGAAATCTATTTGTAGACAATGAACAGTGATATTGATGATGAGCTCTGAGAAAATGTATTGTATGTCGAGGAAGGAAATCTATTTGTAGACAATGAACAGTGATATTGATGATGAGCTCTGAGAAAATGTATTGTATGTCGAGGAAGGAAATCTATTTGTAGACAATGAACAGTGATATTGATGATGAGCTCTGAGAAAATGTATTGTATGTCGAGGAAGGAAATCTATTTGTAGACAATGAACAGTGATATTGATGATGAGCTCTGAGAAAATGTATTGTATGTCGAGGAAGGAAATCTATTTGTAGACAATGAACAGTGATATTGATGATGAGCTCTGAGAAAATGTATTGTATGTCGAGGAAGGAAATCTATTTGTAGACAATGAACAGTGATATTGATGATGAGCTCTGAGAAAATGTATTGTATGTCGAGGAAGGAAATCTATTTGTAGACAATGAACAGTGATATTGATGATGAGCTCTGAGAAAATGTATTGTATGTCGAGGAAGGAAATCTATTTGTAGACAATGAACAGTGATATTGATGATGAGCTCTGAGAAAATGTATTGTATGTCGAGGAAGGAAATCTATTTGTAGACAATGAACAGTGATATTGATGATGAGCTCTGAGAAAATGTATTGTATGTCGAGGAAGGAAATCTATTTGTAGACAATGAACAGTGATATTGATGATGAGCTCTGAGAAAATGTATTGTATGTCGAGGAAGGAAATCTATTTGTAGACAATGAACAGTGATATTGATGATGAGCTCTGAGAAAATGTATTGTATGTCGAGGAAGGAAATCTATTTGTAGACAATGAACAGTGATATTGATGATGAGCTCTGAGAAAATGTATTGTATGTCGAGGAAGGAAATCTATTTGTAGACAATGAACAGTGATATTGATGATGAGCTCTGAGAAAATGTATTGTATGTCGAGGAAGGAAATCTATTTGTAGACAATGAACAGTGATATTGATGATGAGCTCTGAGAAAATGTATTGTATGTCGAGGAAGGAAATCTATTTGTAGACAATGAACAGTGATATTGATGATGAGCTCTGAGAAAATGTATTGTATGTCGAGGAAGGAAATCTATTTGTAGACAATGAACAGTGATATTGATGATGAGCTCTGAGAAAATGTATTGTATGTCGAGGAAGGAAATCTATTTGTAGACAATGAACAGTGATATTGATGATGAGCTCTGAGAAAATGTATTGTATGTCGAGGAAGGAAATCTATTTGTAGACAATGAACAGTGATATTGATGATGAGCTCTGAGAAAATGTATTGTATGTCGAGGAAGGAAATCTATTTGTAGACAATGAACAGTGATATTGATGATGAGCTCTGAGAAAATGTATTGTATGTCGAGGAAGGAAATCTATTTGTAGACAATGAACAGTGATATTGATGATGAGCTCTGAGAAAATGTATTGTATGTCGAGGAAGGAAATCTATTTGTAGACAATGAACAGTGATATTGATGATGAGCTCTGAGAAAATGTATTGTATGTCGAGGAAGGAAATCTATTTGTAGACAATGAACAGTGATATTGATGATGAGCTCTGAGAAAATGTATTGTATGTCGAGGAAGGAAATCTATTTGTAGACAATGAACAGTGATATTGATGATGAGCTCTGAGAAAATGTATTGTATGTCGAGGAAGGAAATCTATTTGTAGACAATGAACAGTGATATTGATGATGAGCTCTGAGAAAATGTATTGTATGTCGAGGAAGGAAATCTATTTGTAGACAATGAACAGTGATATTGATGATGAGCTCTGAGAAAATGTATTGTATGTCGAGGAAGGAAATCTATTTGTAGACAATGAACAGTGATATTGATGATGAGCTCTGAGAAAATGTATTGTATGTCGAGGAAGGAAATCTATTTGTAGACAATGAACAGTGATATTGATGATGAGCTCTGAGAAAATGTATTGTATGTCGAGGAAGGAAATCTATTTGTAGACAATGAACAGTGATATTGATGATGAGCTCTGAGAAAATGTATTGTATGTCGAGGAAGGAAATCTATTTGTAGACAATGAACAGTGATATTGATGATGAGCTCTGAGAAAATGTATTGTATGTCGAGGAAGGAAATCTATTTGTAGACAATGAACAGTGATATTGATGATGAGCTCTGAGAAAATGTATTGTATGTCGAGGAAGGAAATCTATTTGTAGACAATGAACAGTGATATTGATGATGAGCTCTGAGAAAATGTATTGTATGTCGAGGAAGGAAATCTATTTGTAGACAATGAACAGTGATATTGATGATGAGCTCTGAGAAAATGTATTGTATGTCGAGGAAGGAAATCTATTTGTAGACAATGAACAGTGATATTGATGATGAGCTCTGAGAAAATGTATTGTATGTCGAGGAAGGAAATCTATTTGTAGACAATGAACAGTGATATTGATGATGAGCTCTGAGAAAATGTATTGTATGTCGAGGAAGGAAATCTATTTGTAGACAATGAACAGTGATATTGATGATGAGCTCTGAGAAAATGTATTGTATGTCGAGGAAGGAAATCTATTTGTAGACAATGAACAGTGATATTGATGATGAGCTCTGAGAAAATGTATTGTATGTCGAGGAAGGAAATCTATTTGTAGACAATGAACAGTGATATTGATGATGAGCTCTGAGAAAATGTATTGTATGTCGAGGAAGGAAATCTATTTGTAGACAATGAACAGTGATATTGATGATGAGCTCTGAGAAAATGTATTGTATGTCGAGGAAGGAAATCTATTTGTAGACAATGAACAGTGATATTGATGATGAGCTCTGAGAAAATGTATTGTATGTCGAGGAAGGAAATCTATTTGTAGACAATGAACAGTGATATTGATGATGAGCTCTGAGAAAATGTATTGTATGTCGAGGAAGGAAATCTATTTGTAGACAATGAACAGTGATATTGATGATGAGCTCTGAGAAAATGTATTGTATGTCGAGGAAGGAAATCTATTTGTAGACAATGAACAGTGATATTGATGATGAGCTCTGAGAAAATGTATTGTATGTCGAGGAAGGAAATCTATTTGTAGACAATGAACAGTGATATTGATGATGAGCTCTGAGAAAATGTATTGTATGTCGAGGAAGGAAATCTATTTGTAGACAATGAACAGTGATATTGATGATGAGCTCTGAGAAAATGTATTGTATGTCGAGGAAGGAAATCTATTTGTAGACAATGAACAGTGATATTGATGATGAGCTCTGAGAAAATGTATTGTATGTCGAGGAAGGAAATCTATTTGTAGACAATGAACAGTGATATTGATGATGAGCTCTGAGAAAATGTATTGTATGTCGAGGAAGGAAATCTATTTGTAGACAATGAACAGTGATATTGATGATGAGCTCTGAGAAAATGTATTGTATGTCGAGGAAGGAAATCTATTTGTAGACAATGAACAGTGATATTGATGATGAGCTCTGAGAAAATGTATTGTATGTCGAGGAAGGAAATCTATTTGTAGACAATGAACAGTGATATTGATGATGAGCTCTGAGAAAATGTATTGTATGTCGAGGAAGGAAATCTATTTGTAGACAATGAACAGTGATATTGATGATGAGCTCTGAGAAAATGTATTGTATGTCGAGGAAGGAAATCTATTTGTAGACAATGAACAGTGATATTGATGATGAGCTCTGAGAAAATGTATTGTATGTCGAGGAAGGAAATCTATTTGTAGACAATGAACAGTGATATTGATGATGAGCTCTGAGAAAATGTATTGTATGTCGAGGAAGGAAATCTATTTGTAGACAATGAACAGTGATATTGATGATGAGCTCTGAGAAAATGTATTGTATGTCGAGGAAGGAAATCTATTTGTAGACAATGAACAGTGATATTGATGATGAGCTCTGAGAAAATGTATTGTATGTCGAGGAAGGAAATCTATTTGTAGACAATGAACAGTGATATTGATGATGAGCTCTGAGAAAATGTATTGTATGTCGAGGAAGGAAATCTATTTGTAGACAATGAACAGTGATATTGATGATGAGCTCTGAGAAAATGTATTGTATGTCGAGGAAGGAAATCTATTTGTAGACAATGAACAGTGATATTGATGATGAGCTCTGAGAAAATGTATTGTATGTCGAGGAAGGAAATCTATTTGTAGACAATGAACAGTGATATTGATGATGAGCTCTGAGAAAATGTATTGTATGTCGAGGAAGGAAATCTATTTGTAGACAATGAACAGTGATATTGATGATGAGCTCTGAGAAAATGTATTGTATGTCGAGGAAGGAAATCTATTTGTAGACAATGAACAGTGATATTGATGATGAGCTCTGAGAAAATGTATTGTATGTCGAGGAAGGAAATCTATTTGTAGACAATGAACAGTGATATTGATGATGAGCTCTGAGAAAATGTATTGTATGTCGAGGAAGGAAATCTATTTGTAGACAATGAACAGTGATATTGATGATGAGCTCTGAGAAAATGTATTGTATGTCGAGGAAGGAAATCTATTTGTAGACAATGAACAGTGATATTGATGATGAGCTCTGAGAAAATGTATTGTATGTCGAGGAAGGAAATCTATTTGTAGACAATGAACAGTGATATTGATGATGAGCTCTGAGAAAATGTATTGTATGTCGAGGAAGGAAATCTATTTGTAGACAATGAACAGTGATATTGATGATGAGCTCTGAGAAAATGTATTGTATGTCGAGGAAGGAAATCTATTTGTAGACAATGAACAGTGATATTGATGATGAGCTCTGAGAAAATGTATTGTATGTCGAGGAAGGAAATCTATTTGTAGACAATGAACAGTGATATTGATGATGAGCTCTGAGAAAATGTATTGTATGTCGAGGAAGGAAATCTATTTGTAGACAATGAACAGTGATATTGATGATGAGCTCTGAGAAAATGTATTGTATGTCGAGGAAGGAAATCTATTTGTAGACAATGAACAGTGATATTGATGATGAGCTCTGAGAAAATGTATTGTATGTCGAGGAAGGAAATCTATTTGTAGACAATGAACAGTGATATTGATGATGAGCTCTGAGAAAATGTATTGTATGTCGAGGAAGGAAATCTATTTGTAGACAATGAACAGTGATATTGATGATGAGCTCTGAGAAAATGTATTGTATGTCGAGGAAGGAAATCTATTTGTAGACAATGAACAGTGATATTGATGATGAGCTCTGAGAAAATGTATTGTATGTCGAGGAAGGAAATCTATTTGTAGACAATGAACAGTGATATTGATGATGAGCTCTGAGAAAATGTATTGTATGTCGAGGAAGGAAATCTATTTGTAGACAATGAACAGTGATATTGATGATGAGCTCTGAGAAAATGTATTGTATGTCGAGGAAGGAAATCTATTTGTAGACAATGAACAGTGATATTGATGATGAGCTCTGAGAAAATGTATTGTATGTCGAGGAAGGAAATCTATTTGTAGACAATGAACAGTGATATTGATGATGAGCTCTGAGAAAATGTATTGTATGTCGAGGAAGGAAATCTATTTGTAGACAATGAACAGTGATATTGATGATGAGCTCTGAGAAAATGTATTGTATGTCGAGGAAGGAAATCTATTTGTAGACAATGAACAGTGATATTGATGATGAGCTCTGAGAAAATGTATTGTATGTCGAGGAAGGAAATCTATTTGTAGACAATGAACNTATAAACGTTACCCTCATCGAACTAATATAGACGTTACCCTCATCGAACTAGTATAGACGTTACTCTCATCGAACTAGTATAGACTTTACCCTCATTGAATTAGTATAAACGTTACCCTCATCGAACTAATATAGACGCTACCCTCATCGAACTAGTATAGACGTTACTCTCATCGAACTAGTATAAACGTTACTCTCATCGAACTAGTATAGACTTTACGCTCATTGAATTAGTATAAACGTTACCCTCCCATTATAAATAGTGGCATCAATGTGTTCGGCGGTAGTCAAAGCTCCGTTGCCTATTGCTAGTGTTGCTGGCAATAAAAAACTTTTATCCTAATTCTTTCGTGTTTCCCCCTTTGTTGATCCACCTAACTGATGAAGCTTATGATCCCCCATGATCGGATTGCTTTGACTTCTTTAAGTGTTAAAATCATCCTCGAAAAGTGTCTCAGTCTTTTTATGAGAGACGAATCCGCACTCGCAGATTATATGATCTGCTGTGTCCGTTGACTTTTTACAGGGACAGCGCGGCGGGCGGGCGGCAGGTAGGGTCTTCAGTTATAACTGATCTTGTTAAGAATATACCTAGTTGAGGCTGCACTAACCTGTAAGGAGGCCCGTGTGTAGGGTTACCACACGTCTAGCTTTGTCCTGCTTTCTCCATGTCACATAAATTTTTTGAAAGAGTCAATGAAGGCAGTGAGGGTAGAGGTGATTTTCATCAGAGTGCAGAGCTCTAAAACGAATGGGCAGAGGATGTAAGTTTATGAAAACAATTTACATAGCACTGTATTGCGCATATTTAAAACTCTTGAATACTTTAGAAAATTTTCATCTCTTTACCCTACCCGTGTTCCCCTTCATTGAGACAGAGCATTTCCTTTCTTCTTTTGGACAAGTGAGTTATGAACTTCTTCGTCCGTCTGAAAATTTAATATTCCCAGTGTTTGATTTCCATTTGTAGGTGGCTTTTTGATACGCCTGATTGTTTGCCTATGCACCTAGTAGGTATGTAGGTATATAAGAGTATACTGTTAAATAATTCCCAATAGTACCTAATTAGTAAAATGCAGTTCACGTAAAAAGTGCATTGAAGGTACCTATCAATAATTCTTGATCAAAACATCAGATAAAAGAAATAAAATATGCATGTACCTAGGTACATAGTAAATACTGTTACGCAATACAATCAAATAATGGAACTGCAATAAAATGAGCGGGTTTTATACAGAGTAGTCCAGCAATTTATGTCAAGTACAGTTTTATCAGAACCTTTTGGATTTTTCGAGAAAAAAAAAAACACAACATTTTTATTTGATTTTTAATGCGGTAATTTTATATTCGCGGGAATTTTCGCTAAGTCCGCGAATCTGGTATCTATCGACTATCGACATGGGTTTCTCAAAAGAGAACCCCTATTTTACACATTTTTCTTTCCGACTGATTTTCACTAAAATTGACCACACGTTTATTTTTTACAATTCGCGATTTTCACGAAATTCACGAAAAAATAAACTTCACATGTTAATACTATCATTTTGTGATCACATTGCCCCTTGCATCACGTGGTGACATCTGTTTTTCAATTATGCTGGATTATTTAAGTAAAAAAAAGTAAAGTAAAAAAAAAGGAATTTGATACAATAAAATGACAGGGAATAATTGAAACATATGCATGATTTGCACATTGTGAGATTCGCGAAAGCCACGAATACAGCAAATTGAAATAATAATAATCATCACCGCGTGATTCGGGAGATAAAAGCAATATGATTTGATAGGTCACGTGACAAAATTCACTCTTAGATATAAGTTATGGATGGGTTTTTACTTTCCTTATCCTATAAAAGGGAAAGTATTGTAATGGGCTCAAATTTTCGATGTCAAGTTTTCAATGCCAAAACACGTTTTGGGGTCCCCAGAGCCTAAATCTGGAGTTTCAGCCAATGGTCCGTGTGTATGTGTGTGTGTCTGTCTGTGAACAAGATAATTATCTCAAGAACGCCAAGTGCTAGAGAATTAAAATTTGGTATGTACGTCAGTTTTATGCCATGAGCGGCAAAATAAGCTTTTGGTGGAAATCGAATATACCTTTGGCGGTTTTATGCCGCTTTTTAACGGTTTTCGCATATTCTGCTTATTTTCTTGTGATTTGAATTGCAAAAAAATAATGGTCAATTTTATTAGAGAAGAAATCCATAGTGTTCCAATTTTTTGCTCAAAGTCATTCAATTATAAAGAATGGGGATTCTCTTTGAAACCCCAAAGTTGATACTAGTATAACCAAAATTTGCGCATTAAAAATTATAAGAAACATATTATGTTTTGGAATTTGGAGGACACTATGTTTGACATAAAAGCTAGACCACCCTGAATATTTACTTACATTGATATTTTTTCATTCTCACGACAAGCGTGCAGCTACTTTTTGAAAAGATAAAGATTATTAATTGCCCACGCTTTACTGCACCTGATAAGTGCATAATCAGCATAATGCATTTTAATTAAATTATAATGTTGTCATTTTGATCAACACACTTTGTTTGATGTTCATCGATAATAAACGTCTAAAGCTTATAAACTTGATGAATTCAACTGCACTTTAAGACATTCAGTTTATTGATTTTATTTTTATCTAATACCTAGGAGGTCCCTATAACTCACTGCACTCAATCCTTGATTAACTTCCGCAAGTACAGTACACTAATACTTCGAGGGGTCTCAAAATACTACTTCAATGCGGAAGCAGATCAATTAAAATACAAAGCTATTTTTTTTTTTTTTCTTGTTTTTTGCTTCCGTCTTTTTCATATTTATTATTCAGCCAACGAAAATATTCGAGTTTATCCTTCATTCATAACTTCAGTGATCTCACGGTAACAGAAATATTCGACTTTATCCTTCATTCATAACTTTAGTGATCTCACGGTAACAGAAATATTCGAGTTTATCCTTCATTCATAACTTTAGTGATCTCACGGTAACAGAAATATTCGAGTTTTTACTCTTCATTCTTAACTTTAGTGATCTCACGGAAACGAAAATATTCGAGTTTATCCTTCATTCATAACTTTAGTGATCTCACGGAAACTGATGTCATTTGAATTAAAAGTTAAGAAACGTTATTATTAATTTTATTGATACCCTGATAAGTAATAAGTAATGCCAAATTTTCTTAAAATAAAATGATGCATTATAAAGAGCACAACTCTTTTAAATCAACTAATGCGCTATTTTGAAGCAAATTTAAAGGCGATCCGACTTAGAATACACTAGAAGTTTATTTTTCAGTGTAATCTTGTTTGAATCAGTTTTATTTGACACAGAGGACATATAGTTTCAAGGAACGCATTTATTTCTGTTACACCCTGTATACTAAGGTTAAGTTGATTCGTATTATTTTTTAGTTTTAAGTTGACACATAGGACATGTAGTTTCAAGGAACGCATTTATTTCTGTTACACCCTGTATACTAAGGTTAAGTTGATTCGTATTATTTTTTAGTTTTAAGTTGACACATAGGACATGTAGTTTCAAGGAACGCATTTATTTCTGTTACACCCTGTATACTAAGGTTAAGTTGATTCGTATTATTTTTTAGTTTTAAGTTGACACATAGGACATGTAGTTTCAAGGAACGCATTTATTTCTGTTACACCCTGTATACTAAGGTTAAGTTGATTCGTATTATTTTTTAGTTTTAAGTTGACACATAGGACATGTAGTTTCAAGGAACGCATTTATTTCTGTTACACCCTGTATACTAAGGTTAAGTTGATTCGTATTATTTTTTAGTTTTAAGTTGACACATAGGACATGTAGTTTCAAGGAACGCATTTATTTCTGTTACACCCTGTATACTAAGGTTAAGTTGATTCGTATTATTTTTTAGTTTTAAGTTGACACATAGGACATGTAGTTTCAAGGAACGCATTTATTTCTGTTACACCCTGTATACTAAGGTTAAGTTGATTCGTATTATTTTTTAGTTTTAAGTTGACACATAGGACATGTAGTTTCAAGGAACGCATTTATTTCTGTTACACCCTGTATACTAAGGTTAAGTTGATTCGTATTATTTTTTAGTTTTAAGTTGACACATAGGACATGTAGTTTCAAGGAACGCATTTATTTCTGTTACACCCTGTATACTAAGGTTAAGTTGATTCGTATTATTTTTTAGTTTTAAGTTGACACATAGGACATGTAGTTTCAAGGAACGCATTTATTTCTGTTACACCCTGTATACTAAGGTTAAGTTGATTCGTATTATTTTTTAGTTTTAAGTTGACANACTGTCACTAAAGAGCAAAGTCCGCAGCCGAAGGCTGCAAAATCTTTTTAAAAGAATGGTCAACATCAACAGAAAATAGAAATATAACAATAACTAAAATATATAACTAAAGACCTTAAAACTTTAGAAGAACAAAATCTGCATTCGGTGGTAGTCTGATGGAATGATTAAGGAAGAGAAAGTCTAGTACGGTTTTCCGTACCATTTATTAAATAGAATATTGCCACTGGCCTTATCAATTTCAAATTGATTATTTAGTAATGTATATTTTTCACTGTTATTATATTTATAAATTTCATAGGCTTCATTTGTATTGATTTCATTATGATTGTTAGAAATACGGATTATATTTAAATGTTCATATATATTATTTTTCAAATTCTTTATATTTGTATGTTTTATATTGTTTTTTAAATGTAATGCAAATTTGACGGTACTTCGCGTAAATATTTTGACGTAAATATTTGTAAATATTTTGACGGTACTTCGCGTCACTCTACTCAGCACGCGATGAACAATGGTCAGTCAAACTTCCATCCTTCGACTCGACTAGACTGATGATGAATCGAATGATTCGAAACTAGTTTCTTTATAAATAATTAAAAATAGTGTTTTTGGTAAGTGTTTTGTTTTCATTTATTTAAAAGTTAACTGAAAAGAAAAACTAAAATTTTGACTATTAATTACTTTAATCGAATATTGAAAATTGTTGAAGCATCCTTGTGATGGCCGGTCCTACACAATAATTGGAAGAGCTGAAAACCATATCATCATAGTGCTACAATTTTTTCAAACCCAAAACTAAAAATAATGGGAAAAGTGGAGCCTCACTCACAGGCCTCCTTACAGCTACAATTTTATGTATTTGACCTTCATGGAATACAATGATGTCACCTAAATGATGACAAATTTAATTACCTTTAACGTCAATTTGCTACCAGTTGTTGAACCAAGAAATTTTTAAATCCACTATCAAATATTTTATGTCTGTTGAAATCATTTTCCCTAAGGGTCAATCAAACAACCGGTTCCAGAGAAATACAGTAACAGTAATCAATGAGTGGAATTAGTCTGTTAATTATTGCTAGTCAACAGATTAATACTATACAGTGTGTTCAAAAGTTAATTTGCATAATTATAAAGGGCGATTAATAGGATCAATACGAGTCTATTTGTTTACAAAAATCTGTTTTTTGATCTGGAAATTTGAATACCTTTGAGCTACTGCAGAGCGGCTCACAGCCTTTGTATAAAATTGAAGTGAAGTTCTTTTAGTAGATATTGTTAAATTTTATAATCGATAATATTCAAAAAACTGTTTAAAAATAAACTCTCCCGAAGCCACACCTCTCAAATGAGGTAAATATTCATTGAACAAACCTCCAAAAAAAGCACAAACACAAAAAATCTCGAATAGCGACTTTCATAAAATTTTGACGATCATGTCATTTTTATGAGCAAATTTGAACCTCTGCGCACACAGTTATCAACTTTTGTGCACCCTGTATTAGAATTAGACCAAATTGAATATTGAGATGGAAGAGGATCAGTCTGGGGCGGGGGGGGGGCAACATATTTCATTCCAAAATAATTAAAAAATCTCAACATGACATTGAAACAAAAAATATTCGTACCTACTTATTAGAGTGACTGAGGTCTTGGCCATCTGTTATTGATCCTGATTATTGAACTAATATTGAGTTTCAGTTGTCCTCTGTTCTCGGTTCGCCTTGTGTCCTCAGTTAAGATTTGAAGATAACAAATAGATCAACACCATCACGGGAGAGTTGTGTGAATTCATTAAGAATTAATAAAAAAAAAAACACTAAAATATATGCAAACTTTATTGCAATTAAATAATTCATAAAATATTTTTAAAAAATCGTCTGTTTATAAAGACGTTGAGTGATTAATAAAAAAATATCAATAGCATAAATATTTGAAAAGACAATATCGATTCTAAAATTATTAGGTGGCGAGTGGCGGGCTTCAAATAGTACTCAGACTATCATCGTCAATTGTCCGGCCGATGTTGAACACCACAGATTTAACATCGGCCTAACGATGATAATAATCTAATATAAAATATAATAATAATAATCTCGTACTATTGAAAGCTGACCATCTAATAATTTCTAAAATTGTTGAAATTGTTTTTTTTTTCAAATATTTTAAATAATTCAATTTAAATAAACCTATTTTATATAATTATAATTAAAAAATAGAAAAGAACATATTTGTCTAGGTTTGATAAGAACATAGTTGTATGTAGTTTTAGAATTAAGACGGAGACATTTCTTTTTTTAACATATGTGATTTGTGATAAAAATATGAACAACGCAGTTGAAAAAAGTGATATTTGCAAATTAGGTTTGAAGATTATTATTTAGATATAAGTGTTGTATCCGTAGGAAACTCAAAGGCATTGGCTCTAACTGGGCCGCTCAAAAGATATCAACACCAATATATTCCTGTTCCTGATGTGGGACTATCCGGGAACTACCAGCCTGAGAAATTCATTAAAATCAGTTATAGGCATTTTGTCTACCTCTGCATAAGCATCAGAAGTCAGAATTTTTGCGTTTAGCAGAGTTATAGTGAGAGTTATTTATATTGTTTTTATTCAACACAGCTATCACACAAAGTTCCTTATTAATATAAAAACTCTGCCAATGTGACACATGGGTTTATTATTTTTCTGGCAAAAAATAATAAACCTTTTTTGCCCCCCCCCAAAAAAAATTGGGGGGGGGCAAAAAAATTAAAGGGGTCTCGTGACGATTCCAAATCTGGGGCGTAATTC
>CM022875.1:34952323-34991146 GCA_012654025.1 Pachypsylla venusta
TTTTTTTTTTTTTTTTTTTTTTTTTTTTTTTTTTTTTTTTTTTTTTTTTTCGTGACGATTCCAAAGGTTCATTACCTACTGAAAATAATAAACCAATATTAATTATTATTACCTACACAACAATTATTATAAATTATGAAATTATTATTGATTTATTTTTGGTTTCAGTTCGCCGAAAGCATGCAATGGCTGGGTTGTATCTTAGTGGATTTTTAGATGCCAAAGTACCTTCTAAAAATAGACCATTTGGACCTTGGAAGGTGGGTGCTGGTATAATGTGTAATTTCTAATTATTATAAATGTAGTTACGTACATACACAAACACAAATTTATCTGTGTTTTGAACTGAATAATGCCAGTTAAGATCGCATACCTAAACGGCAATAACCCTGTCACTACGACATAGGAGGTTTTAGAGGGGGCTTCGGGGTCTTAAGCATCCCCACTCCTCAGAATTGTTTGGCCTTGCACTAGATAAACTGCCTAGGACTAGGACTGCCTGTGCCCTATGGCTCGAATTAAGAGAATTGAGACTGAAGAAAGATATGAATTGTTTACAAATCTGGGCCGGGGAGATGAACAACAGAGCCCATTTCATGAACGATAAGAACTATTAGCCAAGGTATCGCAATCCAAACAATGCTAGACATTAGAAATTCGGTAAACCATGGTAAACCTTAAACGAAAATTCATACCCATCCCACCATTGTAAGAATAATAAAATATTATCCACTGAGAACTTTTTATCTTCGGCAATAGACCAAGTTAGGTCTATTGCCGGAGATAAAACGATCAATAAATTAATTATCTTTTCTTAACAGACATGGAAAACCCAGTGGTGTATGGTAAGAAGAAGTGGCACTCATTTAGAAATACAAATTGGATCTGCCCGAGGACAAATATCCCACCAAATTAATATACCCCACGACACTGTGATATGTAGGACTGAATCTAGGTGAGTTTTTTTTTAAGAAACCGTAATGGATGTACGATTATCAAGTATGACCAGAAAAGATTCAATATTGAAAATAAAACCAAAAGCAAAATTAGTGAATTAAAAAAAAAAGATTACCCCCCCCCCCCNTTCCCCCCCCCCCCCTCCAAAAAAAGTCATATTTGTTTGTGATTTAAGATATGTAGAATGCAGAAATGGAATAAAAAATACATTCATGAATGAAATGCCATCTCCTCCCATTTTGAGGGGGGGGGGGCTATTTCTTCGCGGTTGATTCCAAAGACTCCTTATTAAAAATAAAAAGATCCGAATAATTTTTTTCTCAATATAGGTAGTAAATGGAAATCCTTAAAATCGAAACTTTGAGTAATGAATGTGCCATAAAATGCCGACACTGATCGCCACTCCCATTAGGGAATTGATTTTTTCTTACAAACAGAACAACCGCGAGTATAATGGTCCAGAGAACGTCTAATTAAACTTTCCGTAAACTCTTATGGAACACTCTGTATATTAAGCTTTGTTCAATTCCTTACAGATCAAAACCACATGCGTTCGGAATATTTCAGTATTCTGATTCAAAGAAGAGTAGTCGAAGAGCTTCCGTCTATTTAGCCGGACACTCGGAGACAGAATCTCAAAAATGGATGAACATTATGCGGGACATTCTGCGACCTCCCATACATCAAGGTAGAGATGTCGATATTTACAAAAATATTGTTTTGCTTAAATTATCACTATTATCAGATTTGGTTTGTTATATAGAGATAAAATGTAGGCCCTCTGGCCAGGGACTGTGATACAGGTCTTCAGTTGAGGGTTGAAGGGGGCGAAGGAGAACAAGGCTTAAACTCTGAATATCATCATCGAAGTCGGTGAAATGAATGGAATTACTTCAATAAAGTAACTGATTTATTTGCGAACACTTGAATTAGCCCACTATTCCAGATAATTAAATCTACCAAATTCATATTGATTTTTTTTTTTTAATTTGGCTTAACGTCTCTTTAACATCTATTGGTCATTCAAGACGGGGGTTTTACCCTCCATTCGCTGGAAACTTGCAAACCAGCTACCCACATTGACCTCACCCAGCCTGGGTTGGGCCGGAAAAAAGAGTCAACGATACGTGGTGTTCCCAAGCGGTCATCCATCCAAGTACTGACTACGCCCGACGTTGCTTAACTTCAGTGATCTGACGGGAACTGGTGTATTCAATGTGGTATGATCGTTGGCTCATATTAAATTAAAAAGATATAATTTAGTTACTCATCTTTTTAAAAATAAATTATGAAGCTCCCCCCTATCTGCTACTCTATGCAACAGACTGCGTCGGTCTGTTTCTGTATGGGAGAAAGACAAACGTTACAAAAAAATTTGCATTCAAATTAAATTGTTTTATTTTACGTACAAACATGTTCATTGACCTAATTTGACTGGACTAATTTTATAGTTTCAGATTACCTATATTTACCTAATTTGACTGGACTATTTTTATAGTTTCAGAAAATGAATTCGCTGTTTCACTTATTGACAATGATTTCTCAAGAAGTTCAGGATTTTCTAGTCTCTATGGAAATCTATCATTCAAAGACCAACACGTACTGGTACGCGATCCCCATTCAAACCAAAGAAAAGTTTCATGGCCTTTGAACCATTTACAAAAAATACAAATATTTCCTTCAGAATGTACAGAAGATTTTCAAAGAATTGTCCTCATCACCACAAACTGGTAAGTCTGAGGGACAACATGTAAATGCAAAGTTTCTTTATGGTGAAGGCCCTAGGGATTCTTCAGAATTTTTTGTGGATAACACTGCATTACTAAGAGCCTCATGTACTTATAATCTCTTCAATCTTCTACCAACAAACTAAATCTTTTTACTCTGGAAATACCGCCACTGGTCGCTACTCACATTAAAGTAGCTCCTTACGAGGCTGAGCGCACACCAAAATCGCAAGTCGAAAATTTTCCGACCCCGCCAGGAATTGATTTCGGGTCTCCCTCTTGCAAAGCCAGTGCAGTGAGATACCCATTATGCCAGAAACATTGCCGCCTGAGTGACAACATTATTAAACACAAACTGTCGATAGACGACAGTTGTTGAGCAGCCGGTAGTTGATGTTCTAGCCGTGTTCCTCTTAAAATTAACTATTATCCCCTTTTGTAGATTCAAATTTTGAAAAATGGTAGAAATAGTTTGACCTCATAGGTTACTGAAAAGGTTTTGTTGTTGTTACCGTTCACAACTACTCTCAACTGTGTCTCCAGGCCAAGAAAGGCGGCCTCTCCAACAGGATCTGCCCATAATGCTGACGGCTCTAGATTAGTTGGGTTTGATGGATAGTTGCTGGCTGCTCATGATTTACATCATGAGCAGCCAGCATACATAGACGACAACGATCAGATACTTCAGGGTTTAGCAAGGATTTATATACCAACTCTTTGAGAAAGTATCTGGAGCAGTACGGCTGGGTCCAACGGAGGAAAAACACAGAACGGTGTTGATGGTCTTTGGCCGTGCCCGAGGGCACGGGTAGCCTTGGTACGAAGAACCAACCATCTTGGGGGCCCAACCATATTGTATTTAAATTCAATTCTACCGCCTCTACTAATACGGCTGGATCCATCGTAGGAAAAGGTTTTGATAACCCTTGGCTGGAACTGAGATGGTATGCGTTTCAGGTCGTCCTGGTGCGTAGAACCAACTTGTCCTTGGAATTAGACCCCACCATTAAAAGAACAAAAGCTTAGTTATCCTCTTTCAAACGCCTCTGTATTTGTATTTCACTGACATGAAAATATTCTCCTTCTTTTTCAGTGAGTTCCCTCATGGAATGGGTGAAATCAAACTATTTTGTCTTCAAGGTTACTTTTTGTATGAAAGACTTATCAAATGGCAAAAATCTCAAAATTCCACCCGTCTTCTATCATCACCCTTACCCCCAATACCAAAAACCAAAGCAGAAAGTCCTCCAGCTACTCCACCACCAAATAATTCTTCGATATTGTCCAGAAGAATGAGCAGAAGTGAAAATGACCTGCAAAGATCAATTCTTCAGAGTTCATTTTTGAAATTGAGATCAAATGGCCATTCTCCAACAAGAAATGGAGAACATCATAAAGACGATTGTCCCAGATTGGTGAATAAGGTAAGATCAAAGGTGGGATCAACAATTATGGGGGATGTTGAGCCCACTTCTTCACTAAACTTGCTAGGAATCAGTATTTTCTAAAATTTGCTTTCAAGGTGTACCTAAGTCACGAGATTTTCGTTTGCAATTTTGTGAACGTTAGTGAAATCCACTTTTGACCTCGGTATACATCCCGAAATGCACTTGTATGTATATGTGTATGTTTGTTTGTTACGCGATACAAGCAACAATTTTCATCGATTATCGATTTTGACAAAATTTGGTGTACATGTTTAGGATATGAAGTAAATTTTCTGTATAGTTTTCAGGGGCCCAATATTGTGTTTTAAAAATGATTTTTATCTTTTTAGCGGTTTTGTTGTAGAAACGTAAAATTTTGATATGTTATGGCTGGTGTTAAGGGCTTTTCGATTTTGAAAAAATTGGGGGCCCTCCTCCCCCCACCCGGGTAGTCCCAATATTTTGTTTTTTGAAAATTTGGTCAAGATATTTTTTTCTATAAATGACTACAAAACTAACGTGAACGCCAGATCATCTTGATCCACGGGTCCTAAAAAGAAAATCCACCCAAATCCAAACAAGCACTGGCGAAAAGAAAATGGTAGGAGACTAATCTAGTAATTCTGTAAACTAAAGACCTTACTCAGTCTAGCTACACCTTAAATATGAAAAACTAGTGGTCGCCTTGTATTTCTAATATGATGCAATGTGTTGTACAGATAAGTATCAAATTTTATATGCGCGTAATATTAGATTAGATATCCACACTGAATTTACATAAAAATCGTTGAGACGTTTGGGAGTTATCGCTGTAAAAATAGACGTTTAAAGAATAGTGGGGTTAATACTAAACCTCGCTTTATTCGTGAAATAACACTTACAGGACCGGACCTTATACAGTGAGTAACAAAAAGTGCGTTCCTTGAAACCACATTGCATTATGAATCAAATTATAGGATACCCTCTTTCAGAAAAAATATTCAAAAACATTTCTAATAGAAGGATACACCCCCAAAGGCGTGTCCACCTTATATTTATACTCTATCCGATTTAGATGCAGATTGGCAAAGAAAATGGAAAAGACAGGGTATCTCATCGCTAACCCTCTTAACAAATATTCGTTCACTAAACCTCTTGGACACGCTTTTGATAACCGCAGCCGCGGCTTTTCTGCATTTATGAGGTTAAACTGAAATACTATTTGTTTTCATTTTCAGAGTGTATCAAATTTACTTCTATCATCAGCGGGTCTGTTTATATCTACTCCGGGCTGCAGTGAACCAGAATCTCTGAACGATTATGACACCATTGACAAACGGATCCTCGCAGATAAACTCAACTCACTCATTATTGAGGAAAAGGTAGGATGGACAGACAAGATCAGTGGGGGCGCAGAATGCATGGGGCTGATCCTCACGGTTGTTAAGTTTACAATCTACATCCCAGGACAACTTGGAGTAGTACATTACTACCCGTAACACACCAAATGTCATTCACTTCTCTTGCAGAAGTTTAAAACCGGAAAAATGCCTGTCTCTTACAGACTGATACCTCATATGGTTGATATTGAACAAAATCCAGGGTTCTGAGCCAATGACACAATACTGATCATTGTGGGTCAAGCTCATTGAATGGCAAGGTTCTTAAAGCTGCCAATTGCAGGAGATAGTTGGTCAATATAACTGGGCGAAGCTGCCATCACTAGAGACTATAAGATCTGAAGCCCCCCGAAAATTTAATTTGTCAATTTCTTGTAATACCCTCTTTCCATATAGTATACTATACTCCCTTTTTTTTCTTTTTTGTGCAGGAAGACAGTAGCGACGAAAGAATTTCAACCGCTTCAGAATCTGAGGATATCTATGAAGAAATTGGACACCACTTGCTGCCCCCCGATGATGAAACTCCGCCACCTCTTCCACCTAGACCTCCAAAACAGAAGCAGTTCCTAGCAACGCCGGATACATTTAGGTATGCACTCGTTTTTAGGATAGATCCCTTAACAGATTAATGTACATGTGGACAGTCATCAAGGGTATAGTTGTTGTAGTTGTGAACGTTTTTGACGCAATTCACGCTGTTTTCAGACCAAAGAGGGACAGAGTCCCAAAAGGATCACACCAGAATAGTATATTATGCTCTACATTGGTAGGGTCTACATTCAAATAAATTGTTTATTGTGATCTGCAGGGGCAATTGATTTACATTGTTTGATTGGCCCCAGCCCTAAGCAGGGGGTTGATGTCGTAGGGATAAAAATTAGGTGATCCCTGTTCGGAAAGAAATCCCGAGTGAACTTAATACGCAGAATAAATCGTCAATGAATTCCGTGAATGGACGAACATGCATCGGAAGTTTAGTAACAGGGCTTGGGTGTTGCCCTCCAGGTTTACCTAAAAAAAAGTTAAACCAAACAAACTATATACTTTTTGTACTTCTATTTACCCTCCAACGTCGCGTTGGTAGAGCAGGAGCAGCTTTGGTGAGTTTATCGATGATGTCACCTATCGTATTTAATGATGTTTTCTTTTCTTTTGTTTAGTCTTGGTGAGATGAGGAAGAGAAGTGTGAGCCAACCAGTTTCTCCCGTCACTATCAAACGATCAAATCGTTCTATGGACAAATCTGATACAATTTCATTGGCAGGTTATCTGCCCATGAATCCAAGCTTAGGAAAGAACAAGATGACGCCACTTCAGCAAAGTTATATTTACATGGCCAACCTTACCAATACTACTAAGATCATAGTAACGGAACCAGTACCAATTTAGTGGCCAATCGAGCCACGCCAACCTTACCAATACTACTAAGATCATATTAACGGAACCAGTACCAATTTAGTGGCCAATAAGACCACGCCAACCTTACCAATACTACTAAGATCATAGTAATGGAACCAATACAAATTTAGTGACCAGTCGAGCCACTCAGTGGACCTAGTTGGGCTAAAAAGAGTGATTTCTTACAATCCATACATTTCTTGATTGCGCAAAAGTTTTCCACAGGTTCCATTACCCAAACAATGCTAAAGAATCTCAAGCGCAAATATAGGACCATGTTCGCGGTTGTTTCAAAGAAATTACTTGAGGACATAGGAACTCAGGACCGAGTCAACCTGTACTGATGCCATATAAGTCTCATTTCGGTACACATATTTAAGAGTGGATGATTATTTTCAAAGGGGTTTTTTTTTTTCGTTTTCTCATGATTTTCAAAGATAAGATTTTTATCGGCCGTTTTCCATTGGAATCATTGCACCAGTATTAAAGGGAACATTTTTTTTTTTTTTTTTTTTTAATAGCGTCATTTTAAATTTACGCTAAAATGAAGTGAATGGAGATAGTGAAACTAAACAAAATCTCAATTATAATGATTCCTTTTTTTGTGGGTGTATTACCAGAAACCAATGGACAATTAAAAAAAAATCGGCGGTAGTTCAGCGATATCACGCGAGAAATCCGCAAAAACTAGAACGCATACCATGTGTGAAAGGAGTTATTAGCATATTGCATTCGCGCTAAAATAATGCAAATTGAATCTAATAAACATTGTGATCAGAGTATGGCTTCAATAAATAAATAATTTAATATCAAATAAATAATATACAAAAAATATAAAATCTAACAAAGGAAATAAAGCAGGTAATGGGCATATCCTTCGATGAATTATCAAATAAAGTTCCACGAACACATCGAACACATCATGCAATTACATATGGAATTGATTATTTAAACAGGAGCTAACGGAAGTTTGTTTTAATAATGCGAGTATATTGAAAGATGTGGCCACTTCTGGTACTTTTACCTTTAGTTTCGCTTAAAGCATTCAAAAAAATTTTCTTCTTCTTTTTTTATTTAAGAGCCATATTCTAAAACACCACTCAAGTGTGAGTTGTCACTCCGACTACAAATTAGCGAAGTGGACACTCGCACTTTTAAAATTTCTGTTTTTATTTTATAATAAAATTACATGTAAATTTTTTGGTCAGAACTTTTTTTAAAATACAAATGAGACACTCAAGTGGAGTTTTAGAATATGGCCCTGAGTCGCTTTAACAACGAGTGCCGAATCTAATGAGTTTGCACATACGCAGATTCCAGAAAATTTCATCAAAAATCAATTGAATTTTGTATGTTATCGAGAGAAAACTATACTGAACTACTTGGCTAACATTTTTTAATTGAAAATTATCAGTAGGTTCGCTTCGAGTTGTCCCACCAAAAAACGGCCCTGTGCCATAATAATTTGTTATCAATCATAATAATTCGATTCAGCTGACTGTTCAGTACCAAAGAACCACATTTGATAAGGTGTTTGGACAATCATTATGATCAGCAATGTGGAAGTACACAGAGAGAAAAAATTCTCTAGGAACGCAAGATGTCTCAAGCCACAAACTATGTCTATGGAAACAGAGACAACAACAATATTAATTATATATACCCACTTCCTTACTTTCCGTGCCCAGTTCGACAAAATATCCCTATTGGTCTATTCAGAAAAAGGCGCTTTGCATGTTCAAACAAATAAGAAATAATCTCTCCACCCAATTATTTTTTGAAAGAGACAATAAAATGTAAAGAGATTGAACAATTATTCCTATTTTCTATAGGCATTGTTCGAATTATTGGAGTTTATCTAAGGATGTACATTTCAGTCTAAAAAAACACCCAACCTGTGCTTAATTAACCTCCGCCAAACCTCATTTACAAAATCGCAAAGGAAAAAACATTCTTTCCAAGGCAAACTCATACGACTCCGGCTATGTTCTGGTTACTAAAAAATACAAACTCTTATTCCTAAATAACACGATTGATACCAAATGTCTAAGATTTTATATAGGTCCGCACGTTGTAAAGCACATATTTTCTTGTGCTGCTAACCAAATCTAACTCCCTTACATATTTAAAAAAAAAAGAAGAAAAAAAAAATATGTCCTGGAACCGATTTCGCATTAATTCAGAGCACACCCTGAAGTAATGCGAACTTAAACCTTAGACATCTTAGGGAGGTAGCTGAATTTCTGTGTAAACTGGACAAATGAAAGAAGGATCTGAATTTTAGATATTTGACAACAAGCAATGCCACTACAACAAAATGTAAAATTGCAATCTACTTGAAAGCTCCCTCTTTCATAGTTGCATGATATACGACAATCTAAACACACCAGAAATTTTGATTTTATTAAGAACTCAATAATATAGAAATAAACTATTCGGTGGGTACTTAAGAAGCAAAAATTGAGACAAAACAATAACAAACAAATGAAACTTCTATTCCAAAACATGTCAATACTACACATCTTGTGTGTCTTGTTTATAATAAATAACTTCAGCAATGCACACAGATCTTTTGTAGATAAAATAGCGGGCAGCGACAATATCCCACAATCTTACGAAGAATATGAAAAAGAAAGTCGATCTACGTTTGATAGTAGACGAAGAAGAACAAGATATTATAGTAAACAAGACAGTGGAATCATTGTAAGGGATCCTTATCAAAGATTTAGAGAAGAAAATAGAGGAAGATACGGAAATGATTATAGAGAATATGATCGAAAATACAAGAAAGATAGACACCGAGGAGGATCGTATGAATCTAGAAATCGAAACACTTATCGATATAATAAAAATAATCGAGATCGAGACACTCGTGAATTTACAAAAGAAAATAGTAAAAATTATAGATCCCTTGATATGAATTTTAATCGAAGGGTTGAAGAGAAATTTTCAAAAGAAGATGCTAGTAATAATGCAAAAGAAGACTTTCTGATGAGTGATGAAAAAATGAGCCAACAAAGTTTAGAACATATTGGACATAGGACGCAAGAAAAATTGGATTTAGAATGGCAGGAAACTATCAAGAGAGAAAGAGAAGAAATTAAAAGACATAAAGAACAACAAAATAGAGAACAGATAGAAATGAAATATGTGGAAGACAGTAGAGTGATTGAACATAAATCAAAATATGTGAACGAGTATGAAAGAATAAGAAAGGAACCATTTGGACGCAAATATGGAAAGTCTTTTAGACATAAGCGACTGCAGAAAATTGATCATCAGACAATGAAAGATTTGGTGTTTGACCTATACAGTAAGTATTCAAAGGACGATAGAGTAACCAAATTAGGACCATAGAACTCATTTGCTTGTGTTACGGATATAATTAAACTGTAGTAATTGACATTGTTCTGGTGTTGTCACGATGATTCGGTATACGTCTCAGGACAGGAGGTTTCCAACTAAAGACCATCACTGTCAGCAACACACCAAATTACATTTATTCCCTTCTTTATATTTTTTCGACTGAAGATTATATATCAGATCAGATATTTCTAACCATTTTGGCCGAACTATCACACATCTATCGTTACATTGGACTCTGTTATTATAGTATGTTACTTACTTACTTCCCGTGTCCATCACGGAGAGTGATGATGGTAGAAGGGTTTGGTATTATATTATGCTACTCTGAGGACACCGAACTATATATTGATAATTCGGGCCTCTTCCATGTCCTCCAACAGTGGCAAATATCTCAAATTGATCAGGATGGAATTCCAAGGGTTGGCTGGGTTTGAACTCACTCCCTACTGTTTACCAGTCAGAGCGTGTTATCACTACACAACCAACCCATATTGTAGTAATGGATTGTTTGAATTTGAAATCCACACATGATGAGTATTCAGGCTGTTTAGAGAAATACGAACATATCCCAGCCGCACAAAGTGGGCAAACCCCATTTGTGCAAAATATTTTCAGACGTATTTTATAATTCGAAATTCACAATTTACGGAGGGAATAAAAGGACTCCGGCTTCTACCATTAACAGCTGTAAATAATACAATCATCTATACTCTCTACTATTTTCTACAGGCAAAGGTCACATTACAAGCAATAAAGTGTACGACACAATGATCAATGTTGACCGAAAATATTATTTGATTAAAACAAACGATAGTTTTTCTCCTTACAAAGATCAGATTCAATACATTCCTTTTGGGGTAGTAATCAATGCTCCGTACGAGGTAGGTTTTTTAAAATTATTTGGTTAAATCATCTAAAAATATACAACCCTTCACAAAACGCCCCGAAAACAAATTAATAAACCCAAGAAAGGAGACACACTGCAAATGTGCAAGCGTACTTGTAGAGTACGCCTAGATTAGTTGAAAAGTTTTTCAGGCGACTTAGGGAAAACTCTAACCCTACCAACTTAGCACGTGGGATTATTATTTTATGTAATGTTGACTTCGGTTATAATAATATTTCAATATAGGAAACATAAATATATTTTTCACTTTTCCCAGATTGGAACACTTTGTATCTGACAGACAGTTACACCACGCTTCCAGGACCCACCTACATAACAAAATTCATTAAAATCGCTGGCTAAACGTTCAGATGGAAAGAATTCACTTTTACTACAGTTCGTAGAACTACAAATTGTTTTTATTATTTATATTCCACAGCATGCTCGAACTTTAGAAATACTCAAAAATTATTTAAAACCAGGTGCAAAAGTTCTTGACATCGGATCGGGCTCCGGATACTTGACAGCATGTTTTGCTAGTTTGGTTGGTCCCACTGGTGAGGTGACAGCCGTAGAACTGATACCAGAGGTTTTACAATTTACTCAGTACAACATTCAACAAGGCAATCCTGACTTAATTAAGAATATTAAGTTTGAACGTAAGTAGTACACATTGCGATGACTTTTCTATGCACCACAATGCCAACAGGGGGCAGGGGCAATAGTCCTCCCCAGATATAATAAAGGACAGTTTATTTTATCTCACTGTATGTAAACAACATCACTGTTGAAGTAAGAGTTGTTTAGTGGGAAATTCTGAAGGCTAACAAGTTGAGCGTCTCTCATATACAGGGTGTCCCAGTTAACGAGGACAATAATTAATGGGCTGACTCTAGATGCCAATACCTACCAAAAATGCTCCCTTCAACTTTTTAATAAAAGATTTGTTTTTGAGTTATTCGCATTTTTCTTCTTTTTTTACACGTATACTTCTGACGTCACAAATATGTCCATAACTTCCTTGGAAATACATTTTTTGAAAATTTGAAGATATTTTTGGAACACATGGAAAATTTCTGTTCAGATGAAATTACTTTCATGACCAGAAACTTTGACTTAGTACCTCGTTTTTGAGCTAACTTGATTTTTACTTCCTCTTCCAACATTCCAGATTGATTTGCTATAAAGTATTGTATTTTTGATATTTTTGTAAACTTCGAAAAAAGCAATGAGACTCCCCACAGTTGCTCAACATTATTTTTTTGGGACAAAAACGGAAAAAAATATCATGATGCTAATAAGGTTTGAACCGTATATTACATTTTCCGATATCTTCTGTATTCATAGAGAAATTTNAAAAAAAAAAAAAAAAAAAAAAAAAAAAAAAAAAAAAAAAAAAAAAAAAAAATGTTGAGCAACCGTGGGAGAGTCTCGTTGTTTTTATCGTACTTTACAAAAATATCAAAAAAAAATCAAGTTAGCTCAAAAACGAGGCACCAACTCACAGTTTCTGGTCATGAAAGTAATTTCATCTGAACAGAAATTTTCCATGTGTTCCAAAAATATCTTCAAATTTTCAAAAAAAGTATGTCCAAGAAAGTTATGGACATATTTGTGACGTCAGATGTACACGTGTAAAAAAAGATGAAAAATGAGAATAACTCAAAAACAAAGCTTTTACTAAAAAGTTGAAGAAAGCATTTTTGGTAGGTATTGGCATCTAGAATCAGCCCAATAATTATTGTCCTCGTTAACTGGGATACCCTGTATAATCATTCATAAACTTTACTGACTCCGCTGATGACATTCTGAGATTAAGTCTTAATCGCCTCCCCTCTGAGCTGAAGACCTATATCTGCCCCTAAATGCTAAAACCTTTTCATTAACCTCATATTACCTTTTTTCAAGTGTTTTTAAACTGAATACATACAAATACCTCAATTTTTGCACAATAAAATTATTCTAAAAATCATGAAAAAGTGGTACATTTGGGAGGTGTCCTTTTATGGAAAGCGTTTTTTCTCTTAATTTATTGCAGAGTATATTTGACCTCCTTTTGATCCATAGTGTGTTTGCAAGAAACTTACTTTTAAGAAAAATTATCCCCAGAACCGGTTTTGCAAAACTTAAGAAAGAATGTAGACCTAGATACCAAAAGTGAATATGATAAGGAACTTATACTGACCTTTTTCAGACATTTTTTTTTTTTTTAGTTTCAGACGGAAGAGCAAGTTATGGTCAAAACGGTCCTTACGATGTGATCCACGTTGGGGCAGCCTACAATCGATATCCGGAAATATTCCTTATTCATTTAAAATATGGTGGTAGACTACTGATACCAATTGGAGAGACCCGATATCAAATGTTAAACATTTATGATAAGTATCCAAATGAAACAATCATTAAACGCACTTGGGGCCTCGTTCAGATTCAAAGCTTGAAAAGTATATCGGAACAATTACGTTTGACCGAAATAACAAAAGGACCTCCAATGTCTGTAGCATTAAGACATTATATTCAGAAAATGATTGAAGACAGAATGGAGGATGAGTCTCTTGGAGAACAAACGACGCAGCCAATCAAAAGATTGAGAGGAGGTAAGAAGGCTCTTAAGGCGGCTAACAAGTTTAGAAAGAGAAAGAAATTTTTTAACTTGAAATTTGAACAGAAGAAACATAAAATGGACCAGGCAGACGGGTAAACTGAAGGCTATCAGATGAGATGGAGACTATCAGATGAGATGGAGGCTATCAAATGAGCTGGAGGCTAAAAAATTAAATGGAGGCTATCGAGTGAGATGAGGGCAATCAAATGAGACGGCGGCTATCAAATAAGATGGAGGCTATTAAATGAGCTGGAGGCTAAAAAATGAAGTGGAGGCTACCGAGTGATGTGGGGCAATCAAATGAGACGGCGGCTATCAAATGGGATGGAGGCTATCAGATGAGCTGGAGGCTATCGAGTGAGAGGAGGGCAATCAAATGAGACGGCGGCTATCAAATGAGATGGATGCTATCAGATGAGACGGCGGTTATCAAATGAGATGGAGACTATCAGATGAGATGGAGGCTATCAAATGAGTTGGAGGCTAATAAATGAGATGGAGATAATCGAATGTGATGGAGGCTATCAAATGAGACACCGCGGCCACTCTCAGATAAGAGATAACAAAATGAGAAGTAGACGTTACCAGATGATAGCCCCTACCGTTGACGTTGGTGGTGTAGTGCTAAGACACTTTGACTGGTAAACAGTAGGGCGTGGGTTTAAACCCAGTCAACCCATGGAATTTCATCCTCATGAATTTGAGATATTTACTACATAATAATAGCACCCAAAAAAACTGCCAGTGTCAAGGACTCTTGAGGACCAATATTATAACCGTTGGCGTTGTTGTTGGGTGACCAAAGTACATAATATTCTAAGTTTATGTTTTTTTTTTAATTTGCATTAAAATAAATGTTTTATTTTGGGAACTTCATTCCTGCCAAAAGTTTTATTTATTTTGATTGATCATAGCAAGGTGATTGGTGAGATGGAGATTGATTGGCTCTCCGGGAGTTGATTCAATGAAAGATCGAAGTAGCAGGATTTAGAGTAATCCAGATGAAATCAGCCGCAATAATTATTCGAAATACCGGGGATAGTAATTAAAACTAATATTAGAGCAATATTCGGTTTCGAGAATTGACCTATTGGAGATTGGTAAGCAGTCAATCTCTTAAAAAGTTGACCATTATCCAGATGATAATATGATCTACCTCTTTGATCACAACTGAGTTAGTATTCTACTGCCCCCCTCAATGTGTCGCGCTGACTTCCCGCTGTTGACAATGAAATGGAGGCTGCCAAATCCAGCTACCTCTTTGATACCAACTGAGTTAATACCTCAACGTGTCGCGTTGACTTACTCTAACGTTGACAATAAAGTAGAGGTTGCGAAATCCAGTTACCTCTTTGATCCCATCTGGGTTAGTATTCTAAAGGCCTCTTCAATATGTCGCGCTGAATTACTCTCATTGGCAATGTACTCCAATCCATCAATATCTTTTGACTGCACGGCCAACTGTAAAGCCTGGTCGAGTAAGCCCATTTTAACGTAATATTTAACCTTTTCTTCATCTCTCACTTTGGGTAAATATTTCGAAGCTTCGGTTTTATTATCACGTTCCAAACATATATCAACGAACGGTTCGTAACCAATCGGAGATTTTTTTGATTTCGAAAATTTGTCCAAACTTGTCCAGTCTTTTAAGTGGCCGAGAGCTTTTATACGTAGCCACCAATATCTGAAACAACAAGAAACCCGTAAACGAGTACATTCAATTACCAAGCCTTGTCGCAGCAGCCATTGATATCCGATGAGACCACTGTTACATTACTCGGCAAAATAATGCCTTCTGCAACTAATGTATAACGTCTGGGTGGCAGAGTGCGCATCACACTCAGCTTGCACCAAGGAGGTTCCGGGTTCGATTTCTGGGCGGGTCGAAAATTTGATAAAGGTATTTTCAAATTCTCTACTTGGTCTTGTTGTGTTTGGGGATAACACAGCCTCCTGAGGACAATTGAGTAGTGATAGATAATAGCAACAAGTGGTAACATTATAAGGGAATTGTTAAAGTGTAGCTTAGGCTTAGTGGCATTGGAGTGATTGTTGAGAATACCTTGTAATGCTATGATGATCACAAAAAATTGTTGCATAATAGTTAATACAAAGAAATATACATTAACATTACATATTACCTCGCATAGTGGTGACATTCCACTCAAGAGTCTATTTATTATTTTTTTTTTTTTTTTTTTTTTTTTTATGTATAGACATCACAAAATTTAACTCATGAATTAATAATTTTACTTTAACTCATGGTGGCTTTGCCTATTCTAATGGAAAAAAACGATGTGAGGTTTATAATTATTATTAGTCTTTCCTTTCCAGATTTCAAGTACTGCCTCCTATAATTGGGACTATTGCACACCTAGTCTAGTTTTAACTCCACGATTGTTCTTTAAATATCCTTTTTCTGTCCGTTCGTTACACAAAAACTCTCGAAAGCCTTGTCCGATTTAGATCAAACAAGGTATGTACATTCATTACGTTCATAGAATTAGTGGCCCGATTGGAAAACCCAGCGCGTCATGATCACCAATTTTTTCAAGTGGGGTCTACAGTTCAGAGAACTACAAGTATTTCTGTATAAGAAAGCTACACGGAGAAAATTTTTGTTTCTTTCTAGTAGGAAATACCATGTATGTAAGTGAGAGTAGCGACCAGCTTCTAGGACAACAGCAAGGACGTCCTATCATATTAACTTAATTCTCAACAATCTTTTAAATCTGAATCTCGAAATTAATAGGTTTACTTCTCAAAACCGCGACTACAAGAAGCTCTTCTTTATTTTAGAGTATCTACGTCGTTCGATTTTGGGATCTCTGGCTAAATATTTTCACTACCTTAAAGCGGCACCGTTGCGAAAAAATACGCAAAAGCTTCAAAGAGGCAAAGGCCGGTATCCATACACTTACCTCCTGTCCGGTACTTTAAACTCCGTTCTCAAACTATCGGCTTCTTTAACTTTCTTCGAGTACAATAATTTCTCTAAAGTTTCATGTAAGGTAAGTCCAACGAGGTTCAGCACTAAATGATCTTTTTGATATTTCATAAGTTTAAGTTCTTCCTCACAAATTGTTGCGGCGAAATCATTTCTATCTTTCTTATAGTTTTCTAAAGCTCCTCGTAGCGAAGCTTCTTTAGTTGTATCTTGAAAACAGAATAACAAGGTTAAGGTCCCCCCCCCAAAAAAAACGAGTTGGTCGATATAGCTTCCTCATCATAACTCTTATACAGTTCATATGATTCTGCTGAAATTGTCTGGGATAGTCAAAGAAAATTACCAGACGGTCATTATGTCAATTTCATTTTATTTTAATTAGGACTTTAGTTAAAAATTCCTTCTATTAATAAAAGTGATTCCATCTACAAAGGTGAAATGGTGAAGAAGCTATACTGTTTACTCATTAACTTCAGATTAGTACATACTAAATTAACACGTATGAGATGACTTCAAAATATCAGGGTTTCTCAAATGAGACTGGCATAAAAAATGATTTTTATGACCACGGGCACAATTTCTTACGTACCGGTTATAGAAATAAATTATAGCAGAAAGATTTATGAGGCCTTTCACTGTAAAATACTATAATAAAGTAAATACTATGCATCAATGGCATTTAACCATACACTAGTTCTCGTAAGATATCTGATGTTGGCAACGTCCAGCGAGGATTTACTTGGTGGTTGACGACGCAGATTAGTCTTTTTGTAAGAGACCTATAAATTCTCATTTTAAATGTTAATGAGCAGTATTTTTTTAAAAATAGTATATTTTATTTTTCTGCTTCACCTAAAGCACGCAGAACGTTATTAAAGTATGAAAATGGATATACGATGGTATATTCATTCTGTTATGTACAATGTTTATTTGAAATATATGTATGTACTGTACTAGGGCCCGGTTTTCCTGTGTACGGACCCGTAGCTTACTCATAAACTCACCTTCATTTGGACTAAACGCTTCTTTGATCTGAATGGCCGCCATCATATTCCAGTTGTCTTCTTCTTTGTAAAATTTGCTCAGAGCTTGTTCGTTGTGAGACTTGCAGTATTTCAAATACAAAGATCGGGCCATAGGATATTTACGAATTTCCATCTAAAATAGAACAGAATGGGATTTTAGAAAACTTCTATTTGGATATAAAGGGTTCCATACTAATTTATGAGTAAATTGGGTTCCGTGTGTGTGTCAAAGAAGAAAAAGATGGGATATTGGTATAGGTAACTGATCCCTAAAATTAAGCCTTCCAGCAAGATTATACGATCTACCCAATTGTGGCTATTTTAAGGTTTGAAATAGCTTGCAGACGCACATTTCTTTATTCACCGTGTATACAGAGAGCGTCAGGCGTCATGGTGTATATTTCTTTTTAATCTTGTTATTTCTTACGGTATTTAGGCCGTATCAAACGTGAGCGTTAAAAAATCAAGATTTTTTGACGCTTGGGCGCAAGTTGTGTTTGAATTTTTTGGGAGAACTGAGCGTCAACCAATGAAAATGATTGGAAGAGTAAACATCGAAGGAATTAATCCTGGAGTGCAATCACGACGCCGCTTATCAGTATGGTTTCTTTTGTCGCCTACCGCTCAATGTTTGACGCTCTCTGTATGTCCATAATCTTAGTGGGTGACATTCTATTACGGAGGGTGGAAAGTCGATAATTTAGACCCTCATCGTTACCAACAGTGCATCAAATGTATTACCTGGAAATCTTTTAACATGGTATTTTGAGCCATGTTTGTCTTCATGCTGAAAATGACCATGTACACTAAGTCCGCATTACCACTCTCAATGGCTTTTACAAGCGCTTCCTTTTCTTTTTGTAAATTTAAGAGACATGGCACTTGATTAGTAGCACATGGTTCATAATCTAAAATTTTGATAGCCAGTTCTTTATTTCCATTACTGGCAGCCTCTTTAGCAATTTTCGTGTAAGATACTCCGGACGTACGTCCAACTTTATCATAAATTTCTTGGGCAACTTTATTCTTGTCGATAACGGGTTGTTTTACCTGGAATTAAACAAATAATACTTGCATCAACAAATAGTTTCAATGCCATATCTTCTGCATAAGGAACGGATCTCTGCTGGAAAGGAAACCAAGTAGAGTTGGACAAAATTTAAAAAAAAAATGTTAGTGGAAGTCACACACACACTTTCGGAGAATAAAATTCAACACATACAAAGCATGCCCGATTCATGAGGTTTTTTTGAGGAGGGGTCGTAGGGATTCAATATAAAAAGGTCTTTACGGAGAATACATTTAGGTGCAATACTTGTAGACGTCTCTGTACAAAATGAAAAAATCACATCAGCTATTATACACCTCGCTATAGATCAGCATGATTTCTGTAAAAAAAAAAATCGCCGAGAACGACTTATTTCATGTTCCTGTTACATGACTTCTCCATATAAGAATGAAATTAATTGCCCCTTAAAAAAATGAAAGAGAAAACAAAATTCTAAAGGTTTTCACACAAACTTTAAAAAGGATATGAAGATGTAAAATACATTTTTTTACATTTTCAACCAATACATAATACTAACGAAGTGAGATCTGGTTTTAACGCGACATTTTTTTAAACTTCTGTTCTACGATAAATCTTTTCAATTCAATTCTTTATTTATTTTGAACATAATGAAATTTTATACAAAGGTATTTTTCGCAAGCCTTTTTAGACTTATAAGAAAACGCCTTGTCCCAATTTGATGAAACTTTGTATGGACATTCATTTATTCCTGAAATGTGGGCCCTATTGGGCCACCTGAGGGCCATCAGCAGTTCACATAAACACTAGTCACTTACTTTATAATACGCCCAGTGAGAAAGAATTCTTGTAGCACCTTTTTCGTCTGCCAGACGTAAATATTTGGACACTTCTAATGCCAGATAGTAACACCTTCTCAAAATAATCATATCAATAAGTTTCTCAACGCCAATATTTTGAAATTGTTCATACGTAATGGCAATACCAATGTGGCCATCTCGGATGGCATTCAATATTCTCAAGATACGACACATCTTAACGAAACTGTTTGAGTCAAATTTTTGGACGAAACTTTTTCCGAAACGCGCCGCAGTCAATAACATTTTCTGAGTGTCCGAACAAAACTCGTGGCCCGCAGCTTCTATGCATTGTGTGACTGCTTGTATTAGATTGGGCTTGACAATGTGAATGTATTCGTTGGCTCGGTGACTTTTTTTCTGTAAAAAGTTAAGATACATATATGGAATAAGTACCTGTGTTTGAAGACGGGTGGCGTTGTTAAGTAAAGTTGCAAATATGGCACATATGATTATTTCTTTGTCATTATTTTGTGGGTATTATAGCATTACAAGGTGTTTCTACAATCATTACAATATCACTAAGCCTAAGCTACACTTTCACAATTTCCTTATAATGCTACCACTTGGCGCTATTGTTACCACCCAATGTATAATTACCATACTCTATAATTACCACCCACTGCTAACGATTGTCCATATTAACACTGCTACTCAATTGTCCTCAGGAAGTTAAGTTACAACCAGAACCAGACCAAGTAGAAATTAGGAAAGAAAACCTTTTCGCAAACTGAGTATGAGCACACTCTGCGATTAGCTTTCAAACAATATCATCCAAAATATCAAACTGATCCATTAATTAATTTTGAATTCATCGTGATTTGATCAATGATTTGAAATCTTGCAGAAAATTTTATAAACTTGAAAACGAATTTCTGCCATACCCACATACCTTAATTGAATTTGTTCCCTAATACCATTTCAGTACTCCTGTGAAGAAGGCATACATTGAAAGGATTGAAGTATGATTTACTAACGGGGAGAATAAATCATACTTGGGACTGTGAGAAGTTACTGGGGAGTGTAAAAGAAGGCAGATAGCAATATTAAAATCTTGAATATTAAAATGATGTTATCAAATTCAGACATATGGTCTGGTATTACTGACGTAATTATACAGGGTGTCCCTGAAATGAGTGAAAATATTGAAAATATAGGTTCCCTGGGTCAAATAAGCATGGGTTAGATCCGTAATATAGGGGTCAGGAATGGACCCTAACGGATAACGGAGCTAGAACCATAGAAAGTTGGTACCTAAAAATCGAAAAACAATTATCAAATATCGAATTCTCATCCAATTGACTTCATTTTTAGCATAGCGTCTCCAATTGTTATTATGCTTATTTGGCACTTTTCTCCTAATCAGGGGCGGAGTATGGGGGAGGGGGGCATATAAATTAAAATTAAACTCATTTCAGGGACACCCTGTATAGTTCATTTAGTATTTGACATGGGGTTTCTGAGAGCTCATGTCAATTATTAGGAGTTCACCATTTGTTGAGGACATTGTTTGAACCGTTTCCGTCACCTCACCTGGAATTGTTTTGAAGCTTCTAACAGATAAGACCCTGGGGACACACTGTTAATTTTAAACATCTCCTGTACAACTTGAGGAACACATTGAATAATATCGTGCGTTTCAGCTGACAGAACACGCATGCAGTCTAGTTCGGATACAAGAAAAACTGGATGTTCGTAAAAATAGCTCAGATCGTCCTCCTGGCATCCTATCACAGTGAGAGTACTTCCCCAGTAGCACACTACAGCTTCCGAGGCACACCTGAAATGAGAATTTCTTTGTGTTACTAGGTCACCTAAATTTCAGAGGAAAAGTTTTTAAGTGAACACATCCTTGGTCACAGTAGAGAAATTAAATATTAAAGCATCACACAAAGAAAAACGAACGGATCCGTGTAAAAACACCACAGTATTAAATGGTTTTAAGTGGAACATTTTTCGTCACAGTAGAGCATTTCTTCAGATATGAAATCGTCACACAATAAGAAACGAACAGATCTGTACAGCGACTCCAGAATACTTCACTTTTGATACGTGCAAAAGTAGTCTTATTACTAGTTTCACTTCCTGTACACGTGGCGAGAATTCTTACCAAACAATCTGCTTGGGTTCGCTCAGCTGCTGAGTATCAAACAATCTATAATTCGTTCTAAGGTCTGAACTTTTGATCCACAGTTTCCCATTGCTAATAAACAAAGCAATTTTTTGATAATCTGGAGAAACAGCTATGTTAACTATGCTGTACTTCTCACTGCCCGCACCTGAAAATCAATATAAATTTAGAACTTAGGACTCACCTCTATGGAAAAATTTCCTGACTAAAAATAACCTTCGTTTGCAACATCTCATTTTTATCTAAAATTTCCCCGTTTAAGAAGAAAATTAAGTAGTAATGATATAATTGTTATGGACCACATTGCAAAAGTTAGGTAATTTAAATTGATACAATAATATTGAATGTTGGCGTGTGGGTTCAAATTTGACATAGTGTCATTTATTGAGATTTGAGTAATAACAAAAGTTCTTTGTTTCTTATTGTGGTATATTTAACTGTCTTTAATATAAAATGGAATTCAATTTAGAAATGGTATTGAGGATGTTTGTAGTCATTATGAAATATAACTTTCAATAAAATATTGTGTATCAACTAGAAATAATAAAGTTTTGAAGTTCCCTCTATAATTTCAGTCAAATATCTTAAACATTTGGGCCGTCTTATCACCGTAGATTCCATACTGAACTGGAACTTATTTGTAAAATACAACATTGATAAATTGGTTTACGTTCCAAATAAGGTACAACCTTGATAATAGTAATGCTATAGAAGACCTCTTTCCTTATTCTCTTATTTGCCTCGGTAGCTCAGTGGTTAAGCGCTCGCCTGGTAAACAGGAGGGCGTGTTTCCTCATTAATTTGAGTATTTGACCACATAAAAATAGAGCTCTAAGGGTTAGGTGGTAGAAAATGCCTCAGGCATTAACCTCGCCCAGTGGTNAGTTCTTTTTTTTTTTTTTTTTTTTTTTTTTTTTATTTGGTTGAAAATAGCCCTCACAATCAAAAGTGGGTTTAGATGGATGTTTGCATATGTATCTCGAGTTGATTATAGGAATAAACAAGAAAGTCTGCTATTACTATTACGTACCTAAATCTATTTTCTGTAAAGTTGGACTTTGCGAAGACTGATCCAGCATGTATAAACTTTGTTGTTTGGACATAATAAGTCGGGTTTGACGGTCTTCGCAAATGACTGACCAAGATGTTGGAGCGCCAGGAGCTTTGGGTAGTTGACGCACACGACGATGTTGTTCACTGACATTGTTCACTACAAACACTTCATTGGCGGATGTTAGGACGGCAATACCTGAAATAAAAGAGAATAGCTCTTTTATTTCAAATAAAATTCGAAGTACACCCTTGTTGTGGCCCAAAAGAACCCGTATCAGCTGATTTCATGAATATAATTATTAATGTTTCATCGAATTCCGACAAGGCGTTCGCGAATTATCGTGGAACGGACATACGGACAAACAAAAAAAGAAACCGTTAAAGAAAAAATGATAAAGGATTGAAACAATCCTTCAGTCAAACAGCTGTAATTCCATATGAGATTTCAAAGTTGATCCGCCTGGAGAGTTTCCAAATTTTGAAACAATTCTGTATGTGATTGTAATGATAAACTATTTACCTTACCTCGACTAACACTCTCTGTGGGCTGGTGGCCAGCACACTGGAAGTGCACCCATGTTTGACACCCAGCGAGGACGGAATATTCAAGTTTACATAAATCTTCGAATATTTCGATTTTTTGTTTGAATATGCTACGAGGAACACTCAGTCTCGTTAAAACTATTATTAAGTAGTCAAGGTCAATATGACAATATATGATATCTTTATATGTTAAAATTAGTACATGATATACTTGAAGTTTAGATTATGAAATCCCTGTTTTAAGACTTAAAATTGTGAAACGTTTACAAAAAAGAAATTATACCTAGGCAGGGTAACTATCTTATCTTGAGTATAATATTTCGGAGATCGTAATGAGAGCAAAGTAATTTCATCCTCTCCTGAGGTCATCAGACTTTACATCAGGCATCAACTACTTACCAGTACCTCCTGGGGAAGGAAATATACTAGCAGAAACTATTTTACTATCATTGAATTTTGTCGTTGATGCCATGAGAAATATGTCCCAAGCGTGCTGATAGATACCAAATATGTTGTAAATGAGCACTTTTCCATCTTCTTGAATACATAGCAAATCTTCAGAGGAAGACCAACCTAAAATCATTGTGAATCAAAAATAGATTTACAACGGGTTGGACCAAAGATATTTTCTTTTTACAAATATGCGCAGAAGGAGAAGGAACAATGTCGCTTTTACTTTTGAGTACGTAGCTGGACATATTGCTGCAGTAATCTCCAAACGTTTTTTGCAACTACGATTACTTCAATCGTATTTGTTTGTTGAAGATTCCTGAATGCATGACAATTCAGTTCTAAATAATCTCCGCTACTAAAGTTTTTAAACTGCCATGTATCTCATGTAGGAGCCTGATAGTTAAGAATTACCTAATCTTCAAGTCACAAACACACAAAAATAAGTCACATGTGAAATTCATATTTCAACATTAGTTCACAGCCCATTCTGTGAACTGTTTGCTTAAAACCAAAACATGGCAAATTTGTGTTGTTACGACCATGCCTAGATAAAAAAATCACCCTCATCCTCATTTATAAAGATTTTCTAATCTTTAACACTCACCGGGGTCGCGCCAAAGGATAGGATACAATATCGATATTTGCGATTTGTTGTAGCTAGAAATTCTATAGCTTGGTTTGAGGTGTGGCAACTGCTGAAAAGTTATCCACAAACAACCGAAAAAAAACTGAAATCTCACCTAGTTGCACTAATTGTCCTTTGTCCCATATGAAAGAAGACAACAATTTTCCTGACGAAGTATATATGGCCACTATTGGTTTATTGGAGCCGACACTTTGTAGTTTCAACGACTTGGCTCTATCTCTTAACACTACAATTGGGCCTCCATTTTGAGCTGCATTTAAAGTACATGACTCAAGATTAACTTCTCTGCGCCATAACATAGAAGAAACCTCTATTCTCCTAAAATGTAAAAACAAGCAAAGGTATTAGTGTCAGTATTTAGAGATACCTACATTAGTTCAAGGCCAAAGAAGAATTTGAAAAATTAACATTAGTTGGCGGAAAGAAGTGAAGTCTAGTTTTAACACCACAATTTTTATTTAAACATCTATTTTTCTGTTTTTTCCAAGATAACTCTCGAAGGCTTGTCCAATTTTGATGAAAAGATATTACTTCGTATGAATATTTTGGCCATATTGGACCACCTGTATTTTAACCGAGTGAAGAATAGAGGTCACAGAATTATAACTGTGGTATAAATCCAAAACGCTGAACGTAAGGAGATATTTGGACAGAGCATTTCTATAATGACATAGATAACAGGATAAGTTGGAACACCAGAAGACTGAGAGACAGATTACGTACAGTCCAAACCGCTGAACCTAGAGGGCTGAAAGTTTCCAGCGCATTCCTGTAATAAAATGATACACAAAAAAAGGGAGCAGCAAGTATGATCTAATAATTTGCATAAAAAATGAACTCAACTAAAAGTAACTAATGGAAGGCCAAAAATTTCAAAAAGATTTTCTTGGTGTTACAATGCTCGTTTGGAGTCAATAGATCTGTTATTTAAAATAAGGTCTAATAAATCCGTAAGTTATCAATATCAAATCTCTCTCACTCACACAAAATTGTGAGTGAGAGAAGTTCGCTACGCCCCTATTTATAAAATATCAAAGATAGCCAAATAAATACCTAAAATATCGATCCCTAGCATACGGACTCCAATCTGCAGTGATCAAAGCTGTCATGATGATAATTTTCCGTTTTTTCCAAGCAAAAATCAAATCCTAAAAACTTGTCCTTAGTCCAGCTTGTATGTATCTTTTCCTAGAAAATACCGACTTCTAAACAATGATAACAGATAAAATAGTGTAATCATCAATTTTATCGTCGATATTTAAATTATTTTTTAACCATGGTCACCAGTAATTTAAGAAATATATACTGATAGAAGTATTCCATCACTACAGTTAGCAAAACCAAAAATAATTAATTATTAATATTTTAGAAAGAAAATTATTATCTCTTATCAATAAAATTAAATTACATATTTAAAATTTTACCGCGCTCTTAGTTTTAATTTTCACAAAGCGTATTTTATTGTCATATTTTTTGAGACAATGTGAGCGTATTTTACTCACTTTTACATTATGAAACAAAAAATCAAACACATAGGTATGTACTCATACTCACGACTGCCGATGTACCAACTTGCCGATATACTAACTTGCATCAACTTTATGTGGTGACGTTAAGTTAAAAAAAGGTGTTGGCTTAATACCTGAATCATATTATTGAATCTATCGTCTTTGCGACGCGACGGCCGGTTCTGCGCACCGCACCGGGAGAATCTGGAACTCATATCATCACACTTCATTCCAGCCAAGTGTCTTCAAAAATTTAAAGTACCTAAACTCATATCAACTTATTGCTCCAATTTTTTCAAATCAGAATGTGGGAATGAAAAGAATACCTACCTAGTAGATTTTAAGGGGAGTCCGCCACAACAAAAATAACCACTACTGAATCTCTTGTACTGATTGGGTTAAGCAATACGTGTACTGAATCCTAATCCGTGAACTGAATGATAATAAAAACACATCGTTTATACCTGCATCATCGAAAGAAGGCACTAAATTGAATTAACCTAGATGGGAACACCTGGACACCTATCCTTAAAATCCCCCCAAAAAAATTCATCAAAACCGAATGAACGGCAAGACAATGATGCCTACAAAATTCTTCCTACTGATCATTAAAAACTTGACAAATCAAAGAATACCTACTGATATCATTAAAAACTTGACAAAGCAAAGAATACCTACTGATAACATTGAAAACTTGACAGCTTCTTACTTCTTACAATTGCGTCCTCATACATTTGATGATTATCATCGGACACGATGATGATGTAACCATCATAATTATGATGTTATACTAAAAAAAAACTGTGGACAGATTGACGAATGGTTAAAGAAAATTTAGAAAATCATTGATATTAACGAATGGCTAAACCGAGAGGCAATATAAGTACCTATTCATGCTACAATATTTTATCTTTCATTCTCCTGCTTCAGGGGCGAACATAAAAAATGTCTAATACCTACTCGTACCATGCAGTTCTCGGTTGTATGATAACTCGGAAACCAATTTTATTTTAAAGGCAATGCTAATTTTTCAACTTACCATTCTCAATTATGAACCTTCAAAATCTATAATTATTTTAATAATAAATGGGATAAGATCTATAATTCGACTCAAAAATATATCAGCTAATTTATTGAACATTATGAATGGCGATACTGAGTTTCAGACGAATCAACCAAGAGTTGGAGAATTATCGTGGTACAAAAAAATGACAGATACACAGATTAAAGCAAAATGGTGGCGTTAAAACTAGATCTCTAGTACTTCGTTTGGTCAATTATTTATTGATCCTATAAGAATACCAGCCCCGATAGCTCAACGATCACAGCATCCTCCTGGTAATCCAGGGGTCGCGGGTTCGAAACTCAGTCGGGGCATAATATGTTATCCTCCATATGAGATTTTGACCACATAATAATACGACTTTCCTCAAGGGCAAGACCCTTGAGGGACTTCGTAAATAAAACCAATAGATGTTATAGAGATAATAATAAATCTATTATTATCTCGCTATCTAGAATAAGGGGTTCTGAGATCTGTAGACCTCACTCAAATAATGGGCTGCCATTTGCTCCCGGGTGGTCCAATAGAATTCAAAAATTAATCAGCCAATTCTTTGAACGGAAAAAATATTTGTCCATACCAAATTCGCCAAAATCGGGAAAGGCGTTCGAGAGTTATCGTGGAACGGACAGATGCACGAGCGTTTAATGAAAAATCCTGGAATTAAAACTGGACCTCCCTTTTTATTAAATCAATTAATTTAGATGCTATAAAATAAATCCTACGTTAAAGCTCCAATTTGTTAGCCAGCGTCTATGGCACGTTGAATACACCATTTCCCGATAGATCATTGAAGTTAAGCAACATCTAGCGAGGCTGTACCATGTGGGTGCCCGCGTGGGTTCGCGTCCTCGTGATGCTGGCTATTTTTCCGGCCCAACTCAGGTTTCCAGCGAATTAAGGGTGAAACCCCCGTCTTGAATGACCAATAGATGTTAAAGAGACGTTAAGCCAATTTTTTTTTAAAAAAAAAAAAGTTCCAATTTTAAAGCATGTTCACATTTGCTACAAGGACAGAAGGTACCCAACTTTTGTATTAGGCACTGTTTAGCACTGAGTACCTACTTGTTGGTAGAAACACGCCTGTTCCTGTGATACCTACATACTGTGTGTCCATGACTAATGAATGTACTTGTGTGTTATGAATACACTGCTTTCATAGAATTAAAACACACTAAACATCATTATAACGCAGAGTTTAATAATATTGTAAATCTCTGTATGGTCAGGCTGGTACTCCGCATACCGTACCAGACCAGGTAATTCACCAACTCGGGTAAAACAAATATTACAATGTGATAGTTATGTTGTTTTAATTTTTGACGAATAATGACAAATATAAGTTTATCAGATTTTAGACAATGTTTGGCAGCTTTCATTGGTAAGTTACAAATGTGCTCTGTGACACTATCGGAATAGGTACAATCAGCCTTATGAGGACAGAAAATACTAGTAGTTCTCTGAACTGTAGATCCCACCACGAGGCCAAAAACTAATCAGTTCAGTCTATGACAATTAGTTCAGAGAACTGTAGACCTCACACAATTTTGACGACTATGAACAGGGAGGGACAGATGGAGAATAATAGGATCTCTCATAGATTGCAAAATTCGAAAAATAATTATTAAAATTATTTGACGTAAAGGGCCGTTAAATAGCTGCCTCAGGTATTCCAATATGGTCCAAAAGAAACTCACTCAGTTCGGTCAAGTATAAGGAACTAGTTGTTTTCCCGTGCTTCTCTACGATTACGAAATTCAACAACACATTTGAGATTGCGACATTGAGCTTCTCAAGTTTTGATTTTGGTAGAAATGTCTTATGTGTACTGCGGGATATCTTTGTATTAAATTTCAGTTTTCTCGCTCATCCCGGTGTGGTACTTCTCAATAATGGATTTTTGATGGAACCGATCCCCAGAGTGAGAACGGCTCCTATTTAGAAAACTCAATATTTTACTCAAAGATATTACTTTTTGTACTGCGGAACATCTTCCTATTAAATTTCAGCTTTCACCCTTCTCTCAATTCCTATTTTTCCGTTGTGAAAACCGGCCATAAATAGATAAGGAACTAGAAATTTTTTAATTTTCATATTTTTTATTAGCTCCTCAAACACTGTCTTTGGGGGGGGGGGTCTATATCCGGTCAATTTTTTCGTTTGCACAGAAAAAATTGACAAAAACCCTCTAAAAAGCGTCATTTTTGGCTAAAATAAGATTTTGGATATTGATTTGTGGGCCCGCTCTGGGGAGCACCCGACTATACTAAAAACTAAGGTATAGTCTCCAACAGCTACTCAGTTGTCCTGACGAGGGTGAGTGCACCCCGAGATAGCCAAATTCACATGGTGTTCCGAGCGAACTCCCGCCCGAGTACTAAATGCGGCCGGCAATGCTTATCTTCCGTGTTCTAACGGGAACTGATGTACTCAAATTGGTAAAGTCATTTATGTTATCTCAGAGCAACTAGTCTTCTTATTTTGTTTTTAGTTAACCTGAGCACCTTCAACTATGGTACACTGGTGGGATGGCCATCACCCATGCAACCCTTACTGCAATCCCAAACAAATCCAGCCATAGGAAAGAAACCATTGACTGATAATATGCTCGCATGGGCTGGCTCACTAACCTATATTGGAGCCGCAGTTGGTTGTTGTTTTTGGGCCCCCTTAGCAAATAAAGTCGGAAGAAAGAAAACATCCATTCTCATTGTGATTCCATTTGTTGTGTCATGGTGTTTAATGTGTTTCACAAATTCATTTCTAAGTTTATGTTTGGCACGAATCATTGGTGGCATTGGTAATGCAGGCTCCGTTATCAATTCACCAATGTATGTAACAGAAATATGTCGAAAAGAATTGAAAAGTGGTTTAGGTACATTGATAATGCTCATCTCCTGTGCAGGAGTTCTTAACTCATACATCTTTGGTAGTATTCTACCTTTCAATGATTTCAACAATCTCAACTTGACGATTGCAGTCGTCTCAGTTTTGGTAACGTTTTATCTTCCTGAATCACCCGTATTTCATATGAAATGTCACCAAATGGATCGTGCCAAGAAATCTCTTATATGGTTACGTAACTACAATGTAACCAAAGAAAAACACAAGCGTCTTCTGTGTCACGATATAGAAAATCTAGAATCCTCATTTTTAAATCGAACAAAAGAAACAAAATTTAAAGACATATGGATTCCATCGACAAGAAACGCTGTTTTTATTGGTTTAGGTCTCATTTCATCGATGCAGATGTGTGGTATTTCAGTGATCACAATCAACTCTGTTCATATCTTTCAAAGTGCTGAAATTAAATTGCACCCATTCAACAACTCTATAACAGCCTTCCCACTCACACCTGCAATAAATTCAGTTTCTCTCCCAAATATTACAACTTTTGTTTCACCTTCAAATGAGTCTTCAATTTCTCGACAATATTTTTCAAGCACACAGCCTGCCAACATGTTCGCTATTATCATCGCATCCTTGCAACTTATCGCAGCATTTTTTTCAATCTATCTAGTAAACATCGCCGGTAGAAAAGTTTTACTAATAACTTCCTATTCATTCATCGCACTCTCCCTGTACATACTCGGCATGTTTTATTATTTGAAACAAAATGAATTTGTCTATTTGCATCGCATGCGTTTAGTGCCCGTAGTATCTTTGTCAATATATATTATAGCTTACATATCGTCCGCAGGGCCTGTCACTTACATTATTTTATCAGAAATATTTCCCGCTGAAACACGTAACGTGTGTATGGGAATTGTAATGTTTTACCAACAGCTTATTATGTTCTTTCTAATTAAATCGTTCCCAAACCTGAAAGGTTTGGTAGGAATGTACGGTTGTATGTGGGTTTATGCATCTTCTACATTGTTCTGTATAATAGCAATATATTTATATGTTCCTGAAACTAGGGAGAAATCCTTTCAAGAAATTTTAAAACAATTGACATCAAAACCGATTGAAAGCAATGTCATCAAATATTCTATTTCCGCTGATGACATTCGTAAGTAATATTTCCGTTTAGAACATTTGTGTCCTTTTTCGGATTTTTTTGATATTCTGTCCTTTTTGGGAATAAATGGGAATTTGGGAACTCACAATTAGATTCAGGGACTTCCTCATCAAATTCTCATTTGTATATACAATTATTTACGTTTCATTTTTTTTCCTTTGTAATGTGTCGCAAAAATAATTAGCTCACAATAAATACATACATCAATCGAAATGAAATCTATTTTTAACTCCACGATTTATCTTTATTTTGCTTGTCTTTTTGTACCACGAGTACTCTCGAACGCCTTGCCCGATTTCGATGAAACTTGGTTACTAGATATGGAAGTTAACAAGTCGGCTAAGGCTTGGCCATACAAATTTGACTCACCTCAAGGCAAGTTCTACTCTACCTACATGTGATGTCTGCCAAGTCCAACTATCAGTTGGTCATAGGTATATTATAATTTAGAGTTTTAGACGAAAAGTTATAAAGAACATGAGGCCACCAATCTTCGTACACTTTTACTATCCAATGATGAACAAAAGACTCATTTCCTAACTCCCTATGACCGAACTGCTAGCAAGTCCAGTTGAAACGCACTGATTAGTTTATGAGCTTTATTGGGCGCCCGGTCCCTTATGGTATTATTTTAACTTTTAACTAAGTTAAGTATGCAGTTCACTGAACTCTTAGTTTTTTGCGTAAACTCAATTTAGATAACTACTTACTTAATTTGACAATAATAATACCAGAATGTACATACTTAATATTTAAATATCAATGTCATTAAACTCATTGTGAAAGAATGTGAAAATAAGTTAAACATAAACAACAGATATGCATAGGGATTAGGGATTGCATATCTGTTTTACGAACATAAAGAACGGATATACAAAGTAGACTTTACATTGCGCTGTCTGCATTGTAAAGTATAAACAATGTAAATAATTGAATCGTTATTAGGCAGAAATTTAGAACAGACACGGTGATTTTTACTCAGATAGTTGCCCTCTCCGGCGACACTACGTATCAGGGAACTATAGCGCATTTATCGTTGATGGAGGTTTGTTTGCAACATTTAGTTTACTATTTTCATAAAAATGTACCATTCTACCATTGTAAAATTGTACTTATCCGTCGCAATGAGGACTCTCTTATTTATATATATAAAAAAATAAGATTCACAAACTTTAAAAAAACACCGTTATTTAAGACCAGGATTAATTTTCTTTTCGATTCCGACTGGAGTTTGTTTGGTGTGGTAGTGATAGTTGAGTGACCGTTGGTAACTAAAAAAATCCTACTGTATACATAAATCTACATCCAATCGTGAATGAGAAAAGGTCAATGCCTCAACGAGATCGTCGACAATGCTCCAAACTTTTCGTATGAGAGAAATCAGTTTACGGATCATGTGATTCCACAATTTACAGCAACACCAACCAAAAATTTTTCCTTGAATATGTCTTAAATAACGGTTAATTCTAAATATCGGATAATTCCTCAGGAATTAACCCCGCCCTTAACTTCTCTCTCTCTCTTTTCTTTCTTTCCTTTTCTTTTCTCACTCTTTCTATCCTCTTCTTTCTATGTCTCTTTCTTGTTTGAAGTTAATTCAATAGAGTATTAAAAAAAAAAAAAAAAAAATAGGATATCTAATAGGTATAAAGTTAAATAATAAAATTCACAAATATACGTAATAAACTTTGTTACAAAAAGAATCAAACTTGTTTTAATATTGACAATAATTAATTAAACAATCAATTGTCAGTGCCGGATTCGGTAAATCAGACATAAATAGCAAATTCTAGAAGGGCCAAAATCTTTGATACTTTTTGCAGGATATTTTGATTTAAAATAGAAAAAAAAATGTTGCAGGAAAGACACTAAAATTACGTCTATAATTAAATATATTAGGTACCCCACAACTGGAAACATATCAGGACCGGGAGAGGGCTTAATATTGCATAGACATTGTTTGTCTTTTAGAGGCCCCTCGACTGGAAACATGCCAAGGGTCCAAGAAGAGCTCAATACGGCACTGTCAATTTGATAACAAAACATACGATTATAATAATAATAATAATAGAACAGTTTAAGAGTCCAAGAAGAGCTTCAACACTGTCAATTTTATAACAAAACGAATATTATAATAATAATAAATGATAGAACAGTCTTAAAAGAAAAAGAGAAGAAGAAGGAAAATAAAAAAATACAAAAATTAGAAAATTTAACAATCAAGGAGGAAGTCGCGATGAAACAAAATCGAAAAATGAAATTATGACGTAACACCTCGTTATCACTTCATCGGCGTGGACGAAAAAAAAAAGCGTGATGGACGGTTGTGTTCCCAGTTTAAAAAACGTTCCTAATTCATTAATCTTCTCACAAAATCTCAAAGCTTACTGTAGGGAGAGACAAACGTACAATGGGTACATCTCCATTTAATTACAGATGGCACTGGATCATCTAACTGTTTTTGACGTGACGATTTCCAAGATAAGACGTCAAAATTCAACGTGACGTTTTTTTTTTACGTAGACAGAAAAACGCTCATAATGGGAACACTAATTTAAATATATATACCACACGTAAAAAAAACGTGACGATAAGAAAATATGAAGTGCTATTGGGAACGATGTGTTACATGGGGACGCGCCACGTGAAAAACATTTTTTTCCCCAGAAGACCACTCTGCTACGATCTGATTATAGGTCAGCACATAGATTCATTTCAGAGACCTTAGAGACCTAGTGGACCACAATTTCCATTCTTATTCAATAATTAAATGGAGTAGATAGATGCCAAAGTTATTTTTTTTTGCTTTACGTCTCTTTAACATCTATTGGTTATTCGAGACATGGGTTTTACCCTCCATTCGCTGGAAACTTGCAAACCAACTACCCACATTGATCTCACCCAGCCTGGGTTGGGCCGGAAAAATAGCCAGCATCACGAGGGCGCGAACCCACGAGGACACCCACAAGATACAACCTCGCTGGTCGTTACGTACCATTAACGCTGGCTGAACCCAAGTTAATTAAAGACTATCTAAATTATCCTAGTGGGTATCTAGGTAATGAAAACAAATCGATAATTTTTAATGTACTAAGTATGTGTATGTTACTATGGAAGTATAATATTGCCATCTCTTATTTAAAAGCAATTACGGCAGCGCCTGACCAGGAGAATTTTTCAGTGGTTTGATTTCCCAGCAGAATGATTGGAGCTGGTCGGGCGCTGTTAATAACATCTTGTGAGGGAGCACTCTCAAGCCATGGGTTTGTTGTAGTTTGGAAATGTAATGGGGAGTAATATTTCACGTTTGGTTCCACAAATTGGTTCAACAAAGAATTCCATAAGGGATTAAATCTAAAGTTAAAATTGCCATTGTACCATTGGACATTGTAAAGGTTGCCATTGGATCGCACATACTGCGGTAATGAGAAAGTTCCTTGAATGTTATATTCGCCAATATCTGTGGCTGACCAGATGATTCCATGACTGAACACAGTGTTGTTGTTTGCCGGCGCCACATCACTTGTAGGGGTCCAGAATGGATTTGAGGGTAGATCAACAGGAAGAAATTCGTACCACCAACTTTCTGTGGGTCTATCTTCCAAGGATGCGGATACAAAGCCTCCTAAAACTTTTACTACTAATTTTCCTTTAAACCAATCAGGAGTGACATCGATGGAATCTTTTTTTTCCTTTTTAGATTTACCCAGAATTGGACTTCCCAGATTAAGTTCAAGGCTATTTATATCATCACTGGGTTGTTCAGATGATGAAGGACTAACTGGGCTAGATGACGTTACAATTGGCTTTGGTGTTGTGCTGGTCGTAGGTGAAGGAGTTGTGGGTGTAGGAATTTCGTCTGGTATTGGACCAGAAGGTACAGCGGGAGGCGTTAAGATAAACCGGAGTGATCCCGGCCAGTAGAATGACGTTCCATCTGGGGAAAATGTTCCTACAATAATAACAGATGAGTCGATAGCTCCTAGAGTTAGTTGTTGAGCACTACTGAACAGTTTTAACAAGCTCGTGTCTACAGCCTCTGTGGGAGCAATTGAATTGATCCCTGAACTTTTTCCCCACTGGGTGAAGAGAAGGCTGGTAGAATAGAACGTACCTGACTTCAGAATGCCAAGATCTAAAGTAGCCACCCACATTGGCGCCAGATCTGCAGAGAATGAGCCGGCATACAATTGGCCTTGCACAACAGTTGAATAGTTTCCCTCAATATGGTTTCCTTTTATCTTGGCGATCCATAGCACATTGATAGCACGCTGCCATGGAGGCATTCCTTTAAACATTTCTCCTATATAGGACATCCGTGGAGGTGAACCATTGAATACGGCTTTAGGTGCAGAACCATTAATCCCAGATGTTATGACAGCTCTTTTCACCATAGCCCCAACAGTTTGACCTTTGTCTGGTTTTTTCTTATCTTTGTCTGCCTTTTTCTTATCCTTATCTGCACTACCATCTTTCTTAGCTCCTAAAGTGGCGCCCAAAGTAATTTGTTCTTCTGGTTTCGGTGAACCCCCAATGGTAAACGTAAGATCCCCAGGGAAGTAAAATGAAGTACCGTCAGGGGAGAACGTACCCACAAGCATGAGGCTTGTGGAGGCAGCTTTTGTTGGTACGGTCAATGAATTTGATGATGAGAGGGAGTTATACTGTTTAAAGGACATACTAGAGGTGTAGACGGTGTTGGGATTGATGAGATCAACAGGTAATGGATTGTAAAATGAGGAAGCAATATTTGCAGTAAATGCTCCTTCTAAAGTCCGACCTTTGAACTGGGTCGAATAATTTCCAGTTATGACACCGTTTTCGAATTGTCCTTTCCATGTAACGGGAACAGTTCTTTCCCATGCTGCCACATCTGTGAAAACATCGCCTATGTACATCATTCCGGGAAAAGGTCCATTAATTAATTCTTCTGCAGGGGCGCCATCAAAACCACCAGTTACTTGAGCATGCGATACATGAACTCCATACACAAGACCTTTGTTTGCTTTGTCATCTGCCTTTGCTTTATCTTTGTCATCGTCTGCATTTTTTTCATCTTTTGTGGACCCAAGGGATCCAAGACCGAGAAAAGAACCTTCATGAGAGTATATAACAAAATTACCACTCCAAGAAAATGTGGATACATCGGGAGACAATACGCCTTGCAGTACAATAAAAACGTGTTTTGCAGGTTCATATGTAGACCTTTCACGGACCCAGTCCCAAGAGTTGGTATCGTTGTCATATATGTATGCATCGACCTCAGTTTCTTTGGCCCACTCTACAATACTACTTCCATCTGATTGTTTGAATAATATCTTAGCATCGTAGTCAACATTTGAACTGAACGCTGTCGAAGCTTCACCATTCAATGGAATTAATTCGAGGGCAAACTCACCGGCTGACACCGTTTTCAATCCATCTTTATAGTAAGGAATAGAGAAATTTCCGGAAAATTTATTTCCACTCAAAATACCTCTGAATCTGGTGTAGTAAGCAAACACACCGTTCTTGCCAGATTTGCCGTTTGAGGTAAATGGAATGATTACGGGTGTGACTCCAGACCACACCATGGAATTGTCAAGCGACAGATGACCATTAGAAACACCAAATGCGGGGGTTTTATTAACTAAACTTTGGGACGATAAAGATTTAAAATTTTGAGTTTCAAAACGTGTTGCTTCAAAATCAGACTTTTTGGGAACTAAGATAACAGTAGCGTTTCCACCCCAAACGAAAGACGTGTCGTTCTTAATATAATGACCAAACAAAATCACTTTGGAGGTTTCTGCAGAAGCTGCCAACAGTTGGGAAGACAAAAGATATGACAAAGTTTCTCTTTCAGCGAAAATAATTTGAGTATCATAAGTACCAGTTGTACTAAAAGCGGTGGATTTGGTACTATTCCAAGACAAATTCAGACTAAAGGTAAATGATCCATTTATGGCAGACGGAAGAGAGAAATCTCCTTTTAATTGGGCACTATTCTCACTGGTGGCTTCCAGAGTTCCTGCCCATACAACATAGTAACGGCCTCTCTTACCAACCTCACCAAGATTACTCAAAGGTATTTCGACAGGTAATATTCCGTTCCACAATGTTTTGCTACCTGATACGATATCTCCAGAAACAAGTGTGGCGCCAAATTTAGTAACATTCGATAGTACAACTGGAGTGGACATCTTCAGTGTTTGTTTTTCATTCAGCATCCACCGCGTTAGGTCTGGTTGAGAGATCTCCAAACAAGACACTCGCGGATTCTTGTCATTCACTAATTCCATAACTCGTTTCTGGGAATGTTCGACGTGGTCTGAATTTTGACAAATGATTCCAGCCAGAGAAGTCTCTTTGATTTGATCAAGTTGGGCTACAAAAAAAGAAATAAAAACGAAATCAGCAAAGAAAGGCCTCCTAGGATCGTTCGAGACATTAAATTAATCTGTCTTGAAAGACGTGGAATATCAAATTTAGAGAGGGTGTTTTTTTTTCTTTTGTGGTCGATTCAAAAAATTCATTATATCATATAATAATAATTGTCTTTAAAATTCACCATATTACCTAGAACAGTTATTTGAGAGATAGAGAGCGAGCGGTGTATAATCATAAAGAGAATGGTAAAAAAAAAAAAAAAAAAAAAAAAAAAAAAAAAAAAAAAAAAAAAAAAAAAAAGAAGCAAACTTATCCTATTGGGATATACTGATACTGTAAATTAACAAGGACGGTCTAGAAATGCTCTGAAATTTCTCCACGGCACATTCGTATATTCGTGAGCCAAATTCCTCTTTGGGGCTAGTATTAGCTGGCATTCCCAAGTTATCTTGGAGTTCGTGCTATAGCTGACTATAGCCTTCAACGCTGCCTGGCTATCAGAGAAAATGTGAATCTCCTTTTTGGAGAGTCCCATTTTTATAATCTCCTCTGCGCAGGTGCGTATTGCGAAGATATGTCTACCCAGATATGTCCCAAGGGCAGAGATATGTCTACCCTGGGTCACACGCAGTGGATACCAGCCCCAGATCCCACCCCTGTCTTAGAGCCATCAGTGTACCACACCATAGCTCCCTTGGTCAGAAGCCTAGTTTCTTTTAACTTCCAGTCCTCAGTCGTCTCAATGACGACCTTGACAGCGCTGTCGAAGATATCCTCTGCAGCCATTCTGTCGGTGCCCATTTCGAAAACGGGACCTTTGATGACACAAGAGATTTTGGAGTGCCCATATTGCTGGACGGTCCAGGTATTGTCTAACTTTAACCTGAAGGCCATCATCCTGGCGACCCCCCTGATATGAATATCAAGGGGTGCAAGTCCAAGGATTGTCTCCATAGCTAAGGTTGGAGTGCTATTCATAGCACTGGTAATACAAAGACAGCCCAGTCTCTGGATCTTGTCCAGTAACACTTTGGCCTGTCTTTGGTCAGTTTTTGGCCACCACACAACACAGCTGTAGGTGACCATGGGTCTGATAACCGCGCGGTACAGATAGTACATGACGGCTTCAGTCCCCAACTTTTTCCAAATGTTCTTCTGTTCATCATTAATGCCCTAGTACATTTATCCTTTAGTCTTTCCAGATGAGGGTTCCATGTTAACTTGGTGTCTAGAAGGACTCCGAGGTACTTCACTTCTCCCACAAGTGATAAGCGTTCACCAAAGAGGTATGGGGGAACTAATTCCTCCAGTTTCCACTTCCTGGTGAATGGAATGATTGTGGTTTTTGTCGGATTCACCCTGAGGTTGACCGCGCCACACCAGTTTTCAACCTCCTTTAATGCAGACTGCATCAGATCAGAGACTGTGTTCA
>CM022875.1:34992681-35078821 GCA_012654025.1 Pachypsylla venusta
TACCAAATTTCATCAAAATCGGTTCAGTAGTTTAAGCGTGAAAGCGTAACATACATACAGACTGACAGACAGAGTTACTTTCGCATTTATAATATTAGTATGGATAGTATGGATTAGAACTTTTGGGAAATAGAATCAAAAATAGAACCATCGCATCGGTTGGGTATACCTACTTTACTTTCAGTGCGGGATGAATTGCAAATGTGGTGTAGGAAACAACACGAGAAATTATCAAATTTGACCACCATAGAGTTAACAACTGTGGTAATGTCCCTAAGGAAACAGACATAGCAAATATAGACTGCTTATTCAGATGTACTCATATCCCCCTCACACAAGAGGACATTTTATTCTTCAAAGTATGTAGAATATAAAAAAACCTTCGTCCATAAGTGGTATACTTTTGCCAATTAGCGTTCACCGAGTTTGATGACATTGGCTATTTAGGCTCCACTTGGAGTACATTTTTTTAAAATTTCTACGTACTTTGTGGTCGATGTAAATGATTCTTTATTGAAATTAATGAATCTTTGACAAATAATAATAAACCAAAACATGATGAATGCACGCGGGATGTTACTTACTTGTGTTGTGAAGTAGTTGTCAGCTCTCTCAACATTTGTTGACATGGCACCATTTAAAGTTTTGTCCAAACCTTCTTCAGAGTAAATTTCATAAGGATTGAATAGCATCTTATGAAGTTCAACATATTCCACACTGCTGGTGTCGTTGGCAAGAACTTTCATGAGACCCTACAAAAGACAATTCAATCAATAGTGGCACCATAATTGATAATTTACGATGATAGCCACATTTGGACTGTATAGCTCTAAATGAGATGTTATTTGGTGTTAAAATTTTTAATTGTCATCAGGCATATAATTTTGGGGGCTGATTGACACGGGCACCCATCATCACGAAAATCATTGCAAAAAGTACTCCATCTTTACTCAGAGGAAGATATAGTACGTTTAACCTTCAACACAAACATAATAATATTGCTATATTATTATGTTATTTTATACACTCGGCCCCTGAGGATTTCACTCTCAAGTAATATCTCTCAATCTCATGTATAATTTTATTTTCCCAATGGAAGTTAATAATTCGTAATTGGATTGGAAGAAATTAGGCATTCGGAAATCTGATTCTAGGAGCATAAAGATAGTTTTCATTCACTGGAAGAGAGATATGGCAGTAAAACATAGTAGACAAATTAAACCGCGAGGGAAATAATAAAGATAATTACAGGTATCAAAGTGTGAGCGAATCTAAATGCAGAAGTGGCAAAGTTGTTGCTGATAGTTGGATCCACTTCAGGGTTGTAATCTTTCCAGTAACCAAATGGTTGGGGGTTCAATTTCAGCTTAGCCATTAATGCTGGACCTGAAAAACCAAAATGTTATCCAATATTTTTCTAAAAGTTTAGAAAGAAAAGGGCACAGGAAAAACATTACTAAATCTCTTAATTTTGTTTGTTAAAAATATATCTATATTTTTTTTTTTTTTTGCTTTGAATGTTGTTCTTGTAGCGGTGTTCCTCTTAAGATCAGCGGTTCTTCTTCTTTTTTTGGATTCAGTATTAGAAAAGTGGTACAATTAAGCTGATATGAGGTTACCGAAAAGGTACTGATGGCCCTTGACTGGCATTATGTTGGTAGGTATGCGTTCCAGATCGTCCAGGTTAGTGAACTGGCCATCGTGAGACGTTTGCTTTCAGTAGTCTGTGGCGACTTTCTTTAAAATAATTAGATGACATTATTTTAGATATTATTTTTAGGACCGTATTAGGTGATATTTTTTATCAAACAAAGAAAAAATGATTCCACCCAAAAAGAGATTTTTTTCTATGGTTCACAGAAATTTCCGCAGCCCAGTCGCCAAATTATTTCAGGGGCCATACAAGGCATTCTTACAATCATTCCAATATCTCTCTGCCTTTAGCTAATTAAAATTTAGCTCATATACTATAACTTGTCATCTTCACCATACCTACTTAAGTATCCTCAGGAGACCGAATTACCTCCAAACACAACCAACCAAGTAGAAGATTTGAAAAAAAAAAAACCTTTCTCAAATTTTTTACCTGACTACGATTTGAGAAGCCGTTTTAAACTGATTGTGAAGTGCACTCTGTCATAGAGGCGTTAGTTCCCAGAAAAAGATGAAGAAGAGAAAGTAGCAATCAATCATGAAGGTTGCTTGGGTTATTATATACTTACTTACTGCCAGGGCCATTTATACCTCAGTGGGTATTTAGTCTCCCCCACGTAGTGCCTCCATAAAGCTCGGTCTTCAGCTGCCGCTTCATCAGCCCCAAGCTCTGTGATGTCTTTTTGTACCTGGGTCCACCACCTCGTCCTCGGCCTTCCTCGCAGTCGTCGTCCATCTGGGATATTTTCTAGGGCGTTCCTTACTGTAGAGTTTTCATCGTTCCTCATTAAATGACCAGCCCATCTCAATCTCCAGCTTTTAATCTCCACTACAACATCAACCTCGGTATACAGGGTTCTAATTTCTCTGTTGTATTTAATCCGCCACTCTCCGTATTCGCAGGTGGGGCCGAATATCTTCCTGAGTACTCTGTTTTCAAACACGATTAACTTTCTCTCTTTATCCAGTGCCCAATTTTCAGCGTCATATGTTAATACTAGGCGAATAATGGTTTTATACATCCGTATATTTCTTGTTCTTGAAAGGAGCTTTGAGCCCAGCGGATATTTAAATAACTATTAGATATATAACTGTCATATAATATAACTGTCATATAATATAGCTATGTTATTATATAACTGTTTTAAAATCAAAGAACGTTTTGAATAAATTCATTCCAGTTGATGTTTTGAAATTCTAAATTGGAACTCGAATGTAAAAAATTTAACACTACAAGAAATTGGCTGACTTTCCTAGCATGACATAATATAGGATCGCTCTTTTTCTAATGAAATGACTAACCTAGAAGTGCAGGCAGAAATTCACTGTAGGTAATATGTTGCATCTGAGCAGACAGGATTCTTCTGGATTCCTGGTATACTGTCTCGTCATCCCAGTCAGGATTAAGGGCAGATAATTGTCTTGCAAGGGTGTTGTGTTGTCTGGCAAAGAGGAGATGCATGCTGGTCAGATGAGTATTCTCGTTGGCACGGGCGTCACCTGTAATAGAAAAACAATAACTACCTATTATTTAAAATACTTAATAGGTCTCTTGTTGCAATCACTTTGGTTTACTAGTAGTTCTGTGAACTGTAGACCTCACTCAATTAAAGGGACACCATTTAAGAACGCGTAGCGCTATGGGGCCTAATGAAAGCCAAAAATCAGCTAATTCTATGAATATAATAATTGTCCATGCCGAATCATTAAAAGCAAACAAGGCGTTAGAGAGTTATCAAGGAACAAATACAGACACTGAGAGAAAAATTGTGGTGATAAAACTAGAACTTACTATTAATAAACCTTTGGAATCCAAATAAAAACAAAATTCCCCCCTCAAGTAGTGCCCCTTAGGGTGCCCGGCGGACACATGTTTTTTTTAATTTGATTTTTGGATTCTGTGTACCTTCAAATGTAAATCATCAACTATTTTTTCTGTTAAGAAAAACATAATTTCCAAGTATGTTCAACCAGTGGAAAAACATGTGGCATGTTTTTTTTTAGTTAAAGACAAACTACCTTAACTTACCAGTCATGAAACAGTAACGTCCTTTAGCATTTTGTTCTTTTTCGTTACATCCATCTTCAGGATCAGTTGATACGGGGAGGAGTTCTCTGTTGTCAGGAGTGGTAAACATTTTCAATTCACCCTTCTCGAATGTTCTCAATTTATTGGCAAGTTGTTCTGTGTTGCCGTAGACTACTGAACCATCCAAATAACTGCTCACTTGATTAAGTTGTTCACGGGGACCTAAGCAAAAATGTAAAATTAAATATTTAAATCAAACTCGAACTGGTTTGAATTAAGTTGGGTACCTGTGTAATAAAAAGAGCCTGGTTCTGTTTTAAAAAATAAAGCTGACCTTGAAAAAAAATCTCTAGCATTTTTTTAGTTGACCTTGACGATGCCTCAGTATAATGGGAGATATGATTCCATACGTTACACATATACCTATTTATATTTGAAGAAGGTAAAATGTGATATCTTCGGACTCATGATGACTACCACCGTCATTCCTCAGGCGCTTATAACGATGCTTCTACTTGTATATAAAAAAAAAATCTGGTGTGAACAAGAATGTAAAATTATAAAAAATATTTTCAAGGAATCGTAAATAAATAATAAATTATTAATAATAAAGACAATATCGATTCTAAAATTTTTAATTTGTGGCGAGCTTTCAATAGTTCTCAGACTATCATCGTCAGGCCGATGTTGACTCTACGATGTTCAGAGTAGAAGTGAGGGTATCAGAGTATGAGATGTTAATACTTCTGTAGATCGAGCAAGTTTTGATAAATTCTTATATTGTTTCCCACATCACTTTTGTAATTAATGGAGCATGGATTTTGATTTATGTGGAAAGCCTCTAAGATTTTTCTTTTTTTATACTGTTTCTCATTAGCAATTATTTTAGCCTCATCAAAATTAAATTTATGTTTGTTTTCAAAGGCATGGTTGGTCAGGGCTGTATTGTTTTTCTCCTTTTTTACATCATATTGGTGTTGGTATAACCTCTTTTTCAAATATTGTCCGGACTCTCCTATATAATTAGACCCACAGTCATCACAGTTTATCTGGTACACTACCCCTGATTTAATTTCTTTTTTGATTGGATCTTTTAAACAAGTAAAAAAGTTTGACCTTAAGCTATTGCTGCTTTTGTGCCCAAATTTAGCGTTAGGTATCAGTTCCTTTAAGGTTTTTTCAATTTTGTACGAAGTTTGATTTAAGTAAGGAAATGAGAAGTAAACGGATGTAGTTCGTTCATTTTGCACATTTTGACTGTCGGTATCGTTATTCCGTAATTTCTTCTTTTTTTCTTCTATTAGTTTTCGAATCAATTTTTTAGGATATGAGTTGTCAATGAGTGTTTCATATATTCCCGAGATAATTTGATTATGATATATTGGATCTGATAAGGATAGAGTTCGGTTTATTAAGTTTTTCGCACAGTTTAATTTATAGGAAAATGGCTGGTTACTGTGGAAATTTAAGACTCTTCCTGAGCTTGTGGGTTTCCTATAATGACAGGTGTTTATCGACCCATTTGAGTTTTTTATTATTTTTAAATCGAGGAAAGGTATTTCATTATTTTCTTCTTTTTCTAAAGTAAATTGTATGTCGGTGTGATAAGAGTTGAAAAGTTGAAGAATAAAATTAATTTGATCGGATTTAACTGAAAGCAGCGTATCATCGACATATTTGACTGCAAACTGTATACCACTGCTTATTTTCGGAAGTACGTCGTCGAAAAGGGCGTCAAGGACTAGGTCAGCGACAATGGGGGATAGTGGAGAGCCCATAGCAAGTGAATTTTGTGAATATATTTCACTCTTAAAGGAAAAATAAGCTGTGGTTAAACAGTATTGTAGATGCTATCTGCTAGCTGCTAGCATCTAAAAATGTTTTTGATTTGGATCCTGGAGACCTCAAAACGTGTTTTGTACATTACAATATTTTCCATTTTTAGGATAAATAAAGTTAAAAAATATCTTACCAAGAGTGCAACTGGGTGCGGGGGAAGACCTAACAAATTCCATGCAGGTCATGTTGAACTTGTGGTAATAATCATCTCCGGACTTTAACTGAACCGGATAGCAAGCAGGATGCTGAACTTCCTTGGCAACCCCACAACAAGTGATGGTACCTCCATCGTTACCTGAAACCAAAAACAAATTAAATCTAATAGAGAAACACAATATACTCCTGGCTATGGGTTAATGATCATCACGCGGGAGTTGCACAAAAGAGACCCGAGTTCGATTCCCGGCGATATAGGAATTTTCAAAGTTTACAACAAAAATTTCGAATATTTTGATTTTGTTTTCGTAGAACTAAATATTCAATTGATTAAAATGTAAATATTCGTATCTCTGTACAATAAAGACTAACATCTGTAATAATTTCTTCCAAAAACCCCATTTTTTCATCTTTGAAGTTCATAACTGTATCTCATTATACAGTTTTGAATCATTTCATCATTTCACTGACTGCAGTTACATATAATAACTGCAGTACGAAAGTTATAAGTGTTCACCTTTGGTCAAAGCGGTCGCTGTTACATCATGATCCATAAATTGTCCCCATACAGCCAACATAACAGTAAACTTTGGATCATCTCTGTATTCTGGTCTGTGAATGGTGACACTGACTTCTCTCGCTGAAGGCAATTCACTTCCATCAGAACTGGCGCGAGGTTGACTGATTCCTGTAGACGAAAAGAAAATGTTAATATGTTACTAATAGCTCTAAGTTCTACTAAGAGAATTGGGCAATTATAAAATAAACCTTGCCACTTACAACATAGATTTATTAAGTTCTGATTTCCTGTAGCTCAATTGATAAGAATGACTGATTCGTAACTAAGAAATAAGGAACTTACTAGGGCAACCGGAGACTCATGGTGGAACTTCAGTGGGCGGGCCTACATTTCACAGAATTATTAGTACTAAAAGGAATAGCCTCGGTAGCACAGTTTGTAAGAGAGACGGATTTGTACCCAGGAGGCTGTTGCTTCGATTCCAAGGGAAGACATATAAATAGTAATAACATGGGAAAGTGCATTGTGACAAAACTATAGCTTTAACACAAATAACTTCCTTATATTAGAAGAAGTCTTTGTATATGACTGATCGTGTAGCCAAACTTCGTGGACCAACAAGACTCTAAATGAAATCTACATGCTAAATTTAATTGAAATCGGTCCAGATTAAGTGACAAAAGTACCGCTTACGCAATATTTTCATACTAATTTTGTTGTCGGGCGTACGTAATATTTCCAAATCCTATTCTAATGAGATTTTCATACGTTTGGCCCGGTTACAATCATCACAAGTTTCCTCAGTAGACAGTTCCAATGGACGCGAGGACTTCAGGGCTTAATTATTTATTAGTTGACATTAAAAGTTAAAACGCTACAACAATGTTTGCTCTGAGGGTATTACGCATTGACTCCATGTAAATATCAGAAATAAAATTGTACACTAAAGACAGTTGATAAGTGTAACTCCTGGACATTTTTTTTTTTTTTTTTTTTTTTTTTTTTTTTTATGTAGACCCATTTTAATTCAAGTAATCAAATATCAACAAACTATGAAGATCATCACTTACCGTCAGCGTAGTCCGGTTGAAGGTCTCGCTTGAAAGCTCTCATCCCAGCTCCCCATGTTTTGTGTTTTAAATTGTTACAAAGGCCATCGTACGTGCGATAAGTAGAAGATACACAGTTCAAGTTTTCGGACTCATCATTACAAGAGGTAAAAGCTGGACCTTTTCCTATTGAACCTTTGAGAGGATTGTTTCTGAAAGACAAAATACGATTAAGATTGCAGCTAGCCTTTAAGATCGAATTATTAAGCATTGATCCTTCACCCATAGGTCTAATTTCATCCGGAATGGAAAAGGGATTTCCTTAAAGTACCAGTAATTTGAAAGTGGATTGGAGGTATGACCTTTTCTTTTTGAAAAAAGGCTAAAAACTAGGTAGGTGAGTTGTTATGCATTGACCCTTTACCGATAAGTTGCGTTATTGAATTCCATCTGGAGTCTGGGGGCTTTCTCATCGATTTTTTTCCGATTCCGTAATGAAAAAGGGTTTGTCCTAAAGTACGAGTAATACGAAAGTAAATTCCAGGTAGGTAAGTGACATATATTTTTGTTCCCCCGGCTTGATTTGAGGTTTCACTAGAAATCCCTTCAGGTCAGAACCAAACAAAATGTATGAAAACTCCACGTATATTATTTTGGCCCTTTTTGGTTTTTTTTAAAAAAATTCAGGGTAGATATGCAAAATCTAGAACCAGTGATAAGGCAGATAAGGAATGAATTTTGTTTCCCCATGCGTAGGGACAAAAAATTAAATATTTTAAAGCTAGTTAGTAAATAAGCTTACTTGCTGACATGTTTAGTGGCAGTTTCGCTCAGAAATCCTTGACCTGCTAACTTAACAGCTACCTCAGAAGTTCTTATTGACTGCTGATGTCTGTAAGATGGACTATCCACAGGTAAACTCGGACCATTTGACGATTTTTGGTTCACCTTATTTATTTCTTGTAAACTTTGAACTACGGCCTCTTGAATTAATTGATTATTAAGGTTTGGTCCTTTCCAGGCGCCTTCACCTTGATCTACAAAGAGTAGAAAAAGAATTTTAGTAGCAATTAGACCAAAATTGACAGTAGGCCGATGTTGATTCTGCGCTTAAATTTAAAAATTAAAAAATAATACAAGATTGCCAACTTCTCTCCTCATTTAATTATTTCCACATCCCATTAAATTTCGAAGCTCTATGTTGTCTATGTACTTACTAGCTCTAAAATGACATTAATAGGCTTCAGATCAACCGCCCTAAATTATTACGAGTATTATTAAAATATAGGACTTTAGGATTTCCAGGGTAATCACTTAACTGAACTCACCAAAAGTTACATTTGAAGTGGAACAGTATTACTTTAGGTTGTTGTTTTATCGATGTTGTTCTATAAAATCAACTTTTTATTTCAATATCCAGGTTTGGAAAAATATTGGAAATAAGTCAATATGGGGTTACCGAAAAGGTTTTAATGGCCCTGGGCTAGACTGTAATGCGTTCTTGATCGTCCTGAGGCGTAATATACGCAATGGCGAGGACTTATATTATTGGTGGTAAATTTCAGAAAAAATATTCACGGAATATATTACCTTTTAATGGCCAGGATAATCCTAGCAGAGACTGCAAAGTCACATTGGGTGCGATCACCACCGAACTGTTGGTGGTGTTGGTTGGCACATCCGAATTATCATTATCCACTGAATATGTAATACTGGCAATCAGAGCCGTCAACACGATCAACCTAAACAAAGAAGGAAAGACAACATATAAACAAATCTAGCTCTGGCCATAAAAAAATGTAACGTAAAATATCAAAATCTGAGAGGGTATTTTGAGAGGTTTCCAAAACCCCCTGATATTTCCTAAACAGGAGCCAATTTTACCAACGTTTGTAGGGGTACCCCCAAACTTCATTATAATCTATCAACGTTAAATGTCCAATGTGGCACATGGCGGAGAAACGGATTCTTTCACGGTACCGTAAAAATTCGATTTTTTTAGAAGGTGGATTTTTTTTATATTTTATTTCCAAAATTCAATACCAAAAATTATAAATCTACATTATTAAATGAGTTAGTACAGGTTCCATAGGTCTGAAGGGTATATTATGCAATACTGTACCAAAGAAGGTGAGAGGGCTGATTGCCAATAAACATTGAAGGATAAAAAAATCTTATCATCTCCAAGGCATAAAATGTTTTCCCTTTGTTGTCTCCAAGACCTAACGTCCTCGGAGAAGGACATTGCTTTTCTAGTTATAGACGACCAGTGTTTTCTGATGTTATGTAATCTCTAACACCTAACATCCTTGTGGGGGAACAAATATGGAGGGATCAACTTTGGCCATTAACTCGCCGAAAAAGGAATGCTAGATAATTATGAGCCTACCTATTATCTTTGAGGCTTGGTAAGAAGATGGAAGATTGTCAGAAGATTGATCTGACAATATTAACGATACTTACAAAATGGTGGCACACACACAACATTGAAATTCTCGAATTTGTTTTCTGTATATTCGATTAGGATTTGTAACAAATACATATGGAGGCCCAGGGTCCCTGGAACCTGTGAGAGGAGTCCTCTCAGTGGGCATAATTTAGCTGAAAAAGAGAAATCTAATTTTAAATTATATAAGGATAAGAAAAGTATACAACAAAAAGTAAATGTCAATCTGCTTGGACTTTAACTTAAACTGGGGGGAGGCATTTTCCTTATGCCGAAGCTTTAGTGAAGTTACAAAAAAGTATAAATTTTATGCACGATTAGAAAACTTCCTCAGAGAAAGTAAAAAAAAATATCTGTCAATGTGACACGTGCATTTATTTTACTGGCTAAAAAATTCTAAAATTTTAAAATGTCTAGAATATTTGTAGTGCTGTTCATGTTTAACCCACTTTTTTATTCGATTTTTGGATTCCACACCCATAGCTCGCATGATTTTCAGTAGAAAAAAATCTGCACACACCCAAAAGTTTTCCCAGAGATGACCAGCGTATTTGGAGGCGCCTTCGTGTAGTGCAATAATGTATAATTGTGGGATGTGGATTTGGTCTTCTATTAGTATGTTATAACACTATATAAATGTTGTTTTTCTGTTGTGCAAAAATCATGTTACGTAATCCAATCTGATTCCAGATGCATTGGCATGTCATTAGCATAACTGGACCAACCACCACAATAATAAGGATAGGATTACAAACTGTTCAACAAACTAGACATCGAAAATATTTTTTCTAGACTACGTCTATAAAATATTCTAGACATTTTAAAATTGTAAGCCATCCACAAAATTCTTCCATATGTAGTACCTATCAATAAATATTCTGGTCATTTAATATTTGTCATCCATATACAAAGTGAGTCATTTTAAAGGACATAGTCAAACATCTCGGAAAGTAAAATATATCAAACACATGAAATTATCGGCACGCCCATTCTGAAGTATTTGGGGATAAATTAATGTGAAACATCAAGCAAGGGTTTATGCACAATTATTTGCGTTATGTTACATACACATGTTAGATGTTAGATATCTCTAAGAGCACATCAAGGACAAAATTATCTCAAAAACTGTTAAGTAAAATCGAAAAAAAAAAATTAAGCAAAATATATTTCTTTTTTTAATAATAAAAAAAAATACAGGGTTTCATTTAAAAAAAAAAAAAAAACAAGTTGTCCTTATAAAATAGCCTTGAACGCAACCTTGGAGAGAAAATTCAAGGTCACCATGAAATTTCCCCTCATAACGTAAAGGGAGTTGCATCGAACGTTTTCTTCCTATCTCTAACGGTTTCCGAGATATTTGGCTATGTCCTTTAAAATGACTCACATTGTATATTATGTCTTATAAACTACATCTATAAATCGTCTTGACACCTTAAAAATTTAATACGTCAAAAACATTTCTACCAGACTACATCTGCAAATCTGCTACACACCATAACATTTTATCAAAAATACAAAATATCTTTTGAATATTAAAATCTCACAAAAAAATATCATTGAAAAAGGCCAAGTTACACCCACTCTTCCAAAAAAATTCCGCCTGTGAAAGTAGTGATATCTATTATTGGGGCCAAGAAAAATATGCCTGTAGGTATATCCCGCACTTAAAATTATTATTGCACATTCTTCTGTCTCAATTATCTTAAACTAATACCGACTTTACAATTGGTCAGTTTTTTCTAAGGGGATTCGTAAAATACTACCTTTTTACAAACTGGCCTACATTAATAAAGAAAAAAGACAAGATTTTGATAAAAAAATTCTAACATTTCGACAGGTCCTTCTCTAAAAAAAGATGATAATAATTATTTTCCAGACCTTTAAATGTAAATTTGGAAAAAAATGCATCAACTACAAATACAATTCTGAAATTAACAAACAAATTTTCGGCGTCCATTAAAAAACAATTATATAAATTACTATCCACACCTTTAAATATAAATTTGGAAAAGAATATGTAGGATCGATTGGTATCAACTACAAATTATTGTAAAAGCCACGAGCCCTTAGGTTCCAGACCTTTGATAAGAAATAGACATATTTTTCTTTTTTACATACTGAACACCTGAACAGTGCCATATTCTTGATTTAAGTCCTGGGTTGCTTTCGATGCCAACCCTAAGAACCAAAATCTGCAGCAGTCCGGCAGGCATTGACATCTCCATCGCCAAAAAGACAGGTGATTGTAGTCGTCGGTACGATTTTGGACAATCCTTGATCGGGAAACTTGAAGTCTTTCGAGTGGGTTTGGTGCGAAGAACCGATTGTCCACATATTTTTCTGCTTGACATATAAGAAAACCCCAAAGACCTCAATTTATGTTGGATAATTGACTAGAACCTGGGTGAGGTACCTTTCTTGACACTTATTTAACAAAAGATCCAGCCCCTTACAAATTCAATCCTTTGATACCTACGTAAATTTCCCAAAATCGGGTGGTACACCCGATGTAGAGGTAGATTTCCCAAAAATGAAAGATCTTTTAAGTCCAAAAAGAAATTAATTGTCGTAAGATAAAGGTACTTCAAAATTGACGTCTTTTTTAAAAAAACATAAAATTAAGTTAAAATCTTGAGAAAACTGATTATGTAATCATGTGTACTTATCTACACAAATTAAAAAATCAATATCAAACGTAATCCGAGGATAAAACCTCGTTGCAATCAAACACATTTTAAATTAATTTTTAACTAATTAATTAAATTGAATAAAATATATAATTACCTATTCAAATAATGTTGATTAATTTTCCTCAAATTTTGTGTCTTTCACAAATAACTTTTAAATAATAAATTCAAACACGCAGTTCAACTATGTTGAAAGCGGACAAGTGAATCTAACTTGCTAGAAGAAGAACGCAACTGAATTAAATAAAAATCTAACACACTCACAAGTCACCATTCAAGTAAAAATGTTATATAATCATAAGGAGTCAGGCACGATTACAGTCGTAGGTACCCTACTCATCATCATTGGGGTTTTATCATAATGTTTAGGCAAATGCCGGTTCTACGGGTACCTCGCGCAAGCCAAGGCATTTTCCCCCTCTTCTCATGAAATTTAAGGATTCAGAAGTTAAGTAACTCAAATCTTAAAGGGACAACTAGAATCCTAAATGAAACTTACATACCAAAATTAACTAAATCCCTTTGTTTGTCACATTGTCAGTTCTTATTGACTGTTGGTGCCTGTAGGATAGACTATCCACAAGTAAACTTGGACCATTTGATTATTCTTGGTTCACCTTATTTATTTTTTGTAAACTTTGAACTACGGCCTCTTGAATTAATTGATAATTTAGGTTTGGTCCTTCCCAGGCGCCTTCACCTTGATCTGAGAAAGTTTTGTAAATTAAGAATTTTAGTAGGGAAGAGTCGACTTGCACCAAATGGCAGGCGAACGATTTTTTTTTTATTTCGATTTTACGCGACTACTTAAAAACGTAAATTATCAAAATTTAAAAGGAAGGGGGCCTTAAAATAAGATAGGGAATTTGGGTAACGAAAAGAGTCGGTTTCAAAGGGGTTTTTGCCATTATTGAAAATAATAAACCAAAATGTATACCCATTGTTTAATATTTTTTAAGTATATATTGTAGTTCTTTTAAGAGATCCTTTACCTGCTTTTTGAGTGACTAATTTTTATTTATTGACAAAAATATAATAATAGGTCAATAACTTTTCCTAAATAACATACACCATTCGTTTGTATTCAGAACAAGCAGGCTCCGCCGCTTAGTTTAGCGCTTTATAATCATGACCGTCCCCGTAAAACTATCCTTTGTCCAAGTTCGTTAAGTTTGGATACTACTTCAAGAAAAACCATAAATACGATTTATAAAATACTATTTCTTCCCTTGACTGAGTCACTTTTAGAGTCAAGTGAAGGCACGATCATGTAAAAAAAAAAATAGTACTGATTGATCAGGTAATTTTCAATTTAGCGTGTAAAAGAAAAACCATCTTTGTATTTATATAAAAGTAACATTTTCACACACACTCGGTGCTTTTTTTTACATTTGTACTTTTCTCCCAAACAGAAAGGTTGTTACGTTTTAATATCTACTCATATCAGATGTATCCTCAGACCCAACTTATATAAGTCGTCACAACATTTCATTTTTTTTTTTTAATTTATTTATTTGAGTCACAATTAACACAAATGGAATTTTCTCAATCTTTAACAAATTGGACCTGGTGGAGTCAATTTAAATCGAACCACGTGTCTAAAAGTTCGAATGGTAAAATCAAACAAACAAAAAAACATCCACTCATAAAAACTCATTTTATAACATAAATTAGTGCCTGATTTATCTTTGAGGATGCACAAAACTGCATCCACAAAATTCATTCTAATTTTTAACCCAAAATATTACACGCAAATACAAAAAAAAAATCTAATACACCCCGAATTATTATTATCATTTATCAGTAATTTCATGAGCGACGAAATACGAGCCATTAACACCAATTCGGAATGGAAAAAAAACCTTCCAGCTCACACAAACTATCTTGGTCTAGGCAGTCTTCGTATCGTTTGGATTGACAATTTTGAACCAACCCAAAGTAATCCGAACAAACGAATTGGGATCTAGTTTTAATTCCACGATTTTTCTTTAAATGGTTGTTTGTTTAACGATAAATCTCGAAAGCCTTGTCCGAATTTGATGAAATTTGATAATGTATTGCCTTCTTAGACTTTGAATAGATTTTGGGCCAACTGGGCTTCATGGTGGGCCATTTTAACTGAGTAAGGTCTGCAGCTCACACAACGACCAAGATTTGTAATCCACAGTTTTTACAAATATTACAATTTTCTTAGCGACAAATTAATTCTTGATTGATATCTTTATCATACATGAACCGAACTATCAGTGAAGATTTTTTCTTAAAAATGTGAACGGACTTGAGAAAATAATTTCCTTTGAATTAAATATTTTAACAAAAAAGAACAAAGAAATGCTTGTTGGTATCTTTCCCTCATTCTATTTGGGGTCGTTGCGTCTCTCTATGACCCTATCATGTCATCTGTTTACTGTCTACTAGTAATGTTCTCACAATCTTCTTTTTTTAACTGCACGTTTTTTTCCAATTTAATGTGGGGTCGACGTCTTCGTCCTTGATCCTACCATGGCCTAACCTACAATTCACTGCCACGGGGTAATTTTCTCAATCTTCTTCTTTAATTGAACTCAATTTGAAGTAATGAAAACCCACTAAATTATGAAATTATTTCACAAAGAAATTTATTTCATTTACAATCTGATGATAAAAGGGGAAGGCAAGCCTACAGGATTTTCGAAGGAACACTTGCTTTGTCAGGATAGGTACTGCTGAGGACACTATCTATGGGTACCCTAATAACCGTATCAAAATCCGGAAATTAAATAAGCGACAAGATGGGAAAGCGAAGAACTCGAAACGGATATGTTTTGATGTCCTCTGTGAATTATTTATTTGATGACGACAGCTGCACGCTAGAACCCACTGAGACTAAAGAGTGTTTATTCTAAGATAATTATTTTGATTGATTGTCATAATTTAATTTGATAATAGTTAGACAGGTATTATTATTTTACGAAAATTTTGTTCAGCAGTACTATCTGTTGCAGAGTATGCGTTGAAATGACACCCTACTGTAAATAATACTTCGCGGGCGGGCGTACAACATGTCTCACCGCAATCGGAAGAATCATATAGGAACTCATACGTCCCATACCAAAGATGTTTTATATAGATATTATAGATAGAGATAGGGAAAATTACATTGTCAAATTTAGACCTCACTCAGTTACGCAAAATTGACTAATTTAAAGCATTTAGTAATTTTGTAGGAATAAAATATGTTTGTTTTCACTCAATTTAAAATGGTTTTCAATATTAAGCTCTAGTTGGTCTAATATTTGTGAACATAATAAATGTGCAAGAAAAGTTTCAACATACAAACGTGAAAAAAGATAAGTTAGTGCGATATCGGTGGAATAATTCGTTCATTCAAATTAAATTACGTTCCGTAAGGGTATACAAGAGTAGCCATTAGAAGACGTTCAGTACAGCTTACGAAAAGATCTTAGTAACCAAGTATTGTAATTTTGAAAATAAAAATTCTCTTCTAATTATGAATAACCTCAGTAGCTCAGTTGATTGAGGTAATGCATTGGTAGCCGGGAGGTTCTTGGTTCGAATCAAACTCCATCCCTGCCGTTTTGAAATACTGGTCACAATATATCCAAATAAAAGTAGCAGTGATAATTGAAAAAGAATAATATAATAACAACCGTATTATACTGAAAGAGTTTCGGCTTCATTGACATTACAAAATTATTATATTTTGTAAAAGGGACTTGATATGTCTCTTATGCTAGGGGACATAACATACTCTCTTTAATCTTTCATGAACAATATTACGGCTAGGATCGAGTACCAGAGAGGTTTAATATAGAAATGAGCATCTCGAGTACCAGAGAGGGTTAATCTAGAAATGTGTATCTCAAGCACCAAAGAAGGTTAATCTAGAAGTGTGTATCTCGAGTACCAGAGAGGGTTAATCTAGAAATGTGTATCTCGAGCACCAGAGAGGTTTAATCTAGAAATGTGTATCTCGAGTACCGGAGAGGGTTAATCTAGAAATGTGTATCTCGAATACCAGAGAGGGTTAATCTAGAAATGTGTATCTCGAGTACCAGAGAGGGTTAATCTAGAAATGTGTTTCTTGTTTGTTGACAACCGGTTTTATGATACCTGAGATATTAGTGGAAACATTACAGGGTATTTAAAAAATCTTTATAACTGAAAACTGCGTTAACATATAAAGGGTGTTACTAAAGTTTTTTATGATTGAAAACAAAATCAGTTATTTTGATTTCAACTGCCACGTTTCTGGACTTAACCCTACAGATTCAACACACAGAAAAAAATCGACAGAACACAGATTGTATCTATGTACCGATAAACCGCACAGTTTGTAAAATAACGAGGGAGAGAAAACAAATTACCCAAAATACATAAAAAAACAAGCCAATATTCTTACTTGTTTTTTCCTAATTGTTCAACCGCTTGGTTCATGGACCAACCCAACTGACTAACTATTTGGTCGTCACAAAAAGGAGAAAGAGAAAACGAAAAACCCAAAATACATAAAAGACGAACCGATTTTCTTACTTATTTTTCAAACGCTTGGTTCATGGACCGACCGAACTGATCAACTGTTTGGTCTTCACGATGGCTTGTTGACAAGGAATGCACAACACCATAGTTCCAGCCAAAGGCCAACAAAAAAAATCGACAAACTCATATTAACCAATTCCTATTATGTTCCCAAACATGGATCTAGCAATGATGAAAACAGTTCATTTTAAGAGGAACACCGCTACAACTACAACTGACGTGTTATAAACAGCTGCTGAGGTGTTTTCCCTTCTATAGATGTCTGCTCGCAGAGGATACAAACACTTTCAAATCTAACGCAGGGATTGCTAACTGTTTTTGTTTCTGTAACTGGTTTGTTTTATGATCTCAATAACTTTTGGGAATGTGTTTTACAGTCTCTATGAGTTCTCAACAATTTGTAAAATTAAAATCAAATGAAATTCTTAGATTGAAATATTTAATTTTATATTATTACGAATAAAATAATTAAATTAATAGGATATGATATTTATTGAGTTTTCCAAAAGTCCGACCAAACCTTTGCCATTTCATTGGTACAATTAACGATGACCGATGGGTGTACAACGTTAGTTCGTCTCCACAAAGTTCTCCGGCTCGTGAACACCTCGCCCTCATGTAATTTCCTACAAGCTCAAATCTGACCTTGAGAGACAGTATATCAGAGATGTATTACAAAAAATCACGGACCAACAGAAGATTCCGTCAAAACCACCATCCTTAGTCATGAGAGCCTATGTCCTTGGAGTATTGGTTTAAAATTATAAAATTGATGAGCAAACGTATCTTTCTAAATTTGGCTGAAATTTTGTTTGAGGGGTACCTGTGAGCAGACGTCCTCAGTTCGTCCGATAATTTCTAATCAAAATGCTGAAAGCTATGGCTATACCAATACTCCAAGGACATAGGGCTCTCATGACGAAGGATGGCGGTTTTGACGGAATCTTCTGTTGGTCCGTGATTTTTTGTAATACATCTCTGATACTCTCAAGGTCAGATTTGAACTTGTAGGAAATTACATGAAGGCAAGATTTGAACTTGTAGGAAATTACATGAAGGCGAGATGTTCACGAGCCGGAGAACTTTGTGGAGACGAACTAACGTTGTACAAAGTTTCAATAATGAAACTTTGGAATCGACAGGAAAAAAACTCTCCTCGAAATTTGATATTTTATTTTCCAAGGTACGTAGATTTTTATGTTCGTAGCATAATTTTGTGTGGTCCTCTAACTAGCCGAAAAATTTGTGGGAAAATAATTCCTTTTAATATTGTTAGCGTTTGGGCTTTTTTTGCTAAACAAACAGACACACATAACGTACAACATTTTTCTTTTTGAGTATTTTTACCCGTTATTCTTGTTTCGGACATTGAAACGAGCGATAGGCGGTCTTTGGTAAGAAAAAAAATTAAAGGTGGAATTGGTACATAGACCGCATCTGAAGTTTATGACAGAAGGTAGGTACCAACGCTTGGAAAATCCTATAAAATAAAATTTTATAATAAATAATATATTGTAACGTAGGTAAAATTATCTAGGTAAGGTATAACATTAATAGTAATAATTCAAAGGTTCTTCTGGAATTGTGCTAACAAAATAAAATGGAATCCAGTGTGGCACTGAGACATGGTTGAGTGCTCTCAACTATTCCAGACGGGGGTTTCACCCTCCTTTCGCTGGAAACTTACAAACCAGCTAACCACATTGATCTCACCCAGCCTGAGTTTGGGCCGTTAATACTCAGAATCACGAGGGCTCGAACCTACGTGGTCATAAATTGAGTAAAACCTTTCCGGAGGAAACAAATACACAGATTTTGATTCAATGTCAAAATTTGGAGTAAAATATTTAAAATCAGGCACGCCACAGTCAAAAAATACCGAGAAATGTTTAAAACGTAACGGAGGCGATCTTTCCTCTATTTGAGTCAGTACGAAACAGTTGAGTTGCCAGCAATGTTAATTGAACAACATGTGTTTACAGTCCACGCTAGATATAGTAGTAAAAATATAAATATAAACTGAAATTAAATGAAAATGAGAAAAATAAAATTGACCAGAAAATAATGGACGGGTTAGAGAAAAGAAAAGTAGAAAAATAAATTTAGGTAAGTAATAAGTATACAAACATATAAATAATATGTTGCCGTACAGATTTCAAGGTTTCAATCGCCGTACTTTTTTTTACAAAATTTGGTTTTTATCGGCCATACTTTTCCTGAAGATCAGGATTCAATCGGCTTTTACACCCATTCAAAAATACAGATTATGAAAAAGTACTAAGACATATATTTATATGCATTATATTATCACTGAACATCACATCATTGCAAGATATCGTACTAAATGTATCTCATTAGGTAATTTACAGAAGATGTAGAAGTATTAAAAAATATTCTATTTTGACCACATCGAAAATCGAATTTTTTCCATTACCTCATTTAGAAGGAAAAGCTACTACATTATTTGCCCACTAAAACAATTATAGAGTAATCAGATTCCAATATTCTTGTAACGCTGCGATGAACACTGAACATAGAAGAAGAAAAAACGTTTTGGTTAACATACCACAAAGAGTTGTAAAATAAGTAAAGAATGATAGTTCAAAATACATAATAATGATTCAAAATTAATTTTTGTGTCAACTACTGAGAATTCTGTCCGGGGCCTTTGTGCTGATCTCTCGAATTATATCAACAATTCAACATATTTCCGTCGTCTTTTTGACTTCATTTTGGAAATGGGGAACGGTTAGGACACCGCTACAACAACTACAGACATGGTCTAAAAATATGTTATTGTGTCACAATTTTGGTGGGCTTCATAACATCACAAAGTATTTTTAACAACCACTAATCAATCAATAAACTATACTTACCTATTAGCTTATAATGCTACCACTTGTCCGTTTATCATTTTAGTAGTTGAAACAAAAGTTATTTTTACTTAAATTTTGAAAATAAATTAAATCAAATTGTGCGTCTAGCTGCTACATGTCATTTATCACAATCTTAGTAGAACAGGTACAATAGAAAATTCATGATGGGAGATGTTGCCATCAGACCATATGTAAACTTCACGCAAGTGAGTGAGTAGAATAAAATTTTAGAACTTAAAATAAAATAGAATTGAACGAATTACAATTAAAAACAAGAATTAATGGTTAGGGTGTCTATAAACTGCCTAGCCATATCTGAAGAGGTGAGATTCAATAGAACATTTCCAATCAAATATTTCACATAACAAAAAAAATCACACTGATGAATTTCTTTATTATTATTATTTTTTTTGTTAAATGGGGATACTATGTTAAGTAAAACCATAATAAGGCAGATAAAATATTATATCATCGATTCGCGATAAAAAATAAAAGGGTGTTAATTACAGCTGACTAGGTTTTCTTTCAAAACAGATGTCCTATACACGGTATTCTGTTATAAGTGATATTCTTGAATATGGTGGGTGCTGAAATTAAATTGAACATATTTCACGGAATAAAATCATGGACCAGACGTGTGAAACAAATTCAAGATAAGATTAGTTCTGAAATTTTATCGTAATTTTTTTTCGTGTTTTGCTATTAACATAGTAAAAAGTTGTGCTGTAATTTTGAAAATACAAAAATGCACAGAAAGTCTTAACCAAATAAGCACTTTCCATATGAATCATTTTTGAAAACAGACTAATGTTCACCGGATTTTGGGTTTCCATACTTCTTTTCGCTTTAAAAGGAATTAGATTTCGCAAAAAAATAAATGGATTCAATATTGGCCCATTAATTGTCCATTCAGATATGGCTGGATAGTTCTTAAACATCCTATATGTATGTGTAATATATTTTCCATACTTTTAAATTATTTTAAAAATCATATCAAAAATTTCATTGCCTAAATTGTTAATAAAAATATTAACAATTTAGTCAATAAAATAAAACCATCAGAGCACTAAAGGAAAACATGCCATAATAATTCAGTAATTTTATAACTCTTTAAATTATACGAGCCTTGTTTGAAAAAAATATTAACTTTTGACATTTTTATTAGATAATAAGTTTTGTTTTAATGTCATTGATGATTTTATAAAGTTTTTTATTTGAAGGATTATTTTAAATATTTTAATTTTCAAAATAGATATGAAATGAATGAAATTTCATTTCATATGTATTTTGAAATCATTTCATTTCATATCTATTTTGAAATCATTTCATTTCATATCTATTTTGAAAAAGTCAGAAGACGAAAATTAAAATATTTAACATAATCCTTCAAACCAAAAACATTAACCTTTGAAAGTACGTCTAAATTTTATATAAATTATTGCACAAACCCATTTCAATTCGTATTTTACTTTTTTGAATAATTATTCACTTCATAACAATTTTTTTTTTCATAACAAAAAGCAGACTATGAAAATACATATATACATAATAAATAGACCATAGTCAGCATTTAGTTTTGAATTTCTTTTTAAAAAAATATTTTACAATTCAGAGGTATGTAAATAAAAACTGCCATCTCTCGGGCAGTTTCTCAGAGAGAGAAAAAATGAATAAATAAATATCTGGTGGCTTTATAAATATGATAATTGTTTGACTTAGATTCTTGAGGAGTTACAAATTATTTCTGTTAACCATCATTAAATTGTTTTAGAATATAATATTGGTCGCGAACCCAGGATCTGGAATGTTATTGAGACCATCACCAAGTCCCCAATAATAATTCGGAGGACCATCAGAGAAACAAAATTTAGTTTCTAAAGGAGAAGTATTTTCCACCCAATACATGAGATAAAAGTTACACATTTCATCATTGCCAGTACTGCCAACACGAATTTCTCGACTTTTATAGTTTTTCATGACGCAACGAGCCGCCTGTAAAATAATAATAAAAAAGTTGAATAGATTAATTTGGACGATCAATTCTGGGCAACAAAACCATTCGGAGTGGATTGCAAATAAAAATACCGCAAATTCGTATGCGTCTTTTCTGTAGAGTTACTTTTGGTAAAAATAATTCTGTTTTAATCTTCACAAATATCAGAAAATCTGACAAGCAGCAATACGAACCAAGATGCATTTGATTCTATATTTTTACTTGAGTTTTAGGTAATGTTTAGGGGAAGCCCGGTCATTTTTTGTTATCTGCTACCGTTAGGCTGTATAATTGTACCGCTAAAAAGCGTCGTTTTTTGCGATAACTCGCTTCCAGTTTAACTTTCGATTTTTACATTAGATATTTCGAACATACACACGAAAATTCAAATAGAGGCTTTTGTGCAAGATCTTTTATAGCCCTTAAGAGGAAATAAGCCCACGAAAATATTACCCGTCCTTGACATACGTTGATTATAAGTGACTTAGTCAGTCAGTATACCAATTGGGCTTTGCGTTTTTTTTTATAAATGTATAGAGTTTTATATGTATAGAGCAGTTAGCATGATATTACCAGAATGTCTCCTTTTGTGATAGTGGTGTTTACTTCAATTGGATAAAACATTTGTGGCTCTATAGGATCTCGTTTTCCAAGTAATGTCCACTCGTCTTTTCTATTTCTAGAATTGGACTTCCTCACAACATAACCTTGTACTTCTTTACCTATAACAAAAATCATTCGTTTCAGTAGAAAAGTCTGCCCACCAATAATTTTAATCGTTCATCCGATTTCGATAAAATAAATTTCGGATTGTTATGGTATCCACATGATTTCATATGTTGGAATGCTGGGCGTCTATAGTAACCGAATTTATCCAACTTTATGTCGTGTACTTTTATTTTGCATATTTGAATTTTGTTTTCATTTCAATGTTGATTGCAATGAAAAGTGAGGTGTAAGAAAGATAATAGAGTTGATAGGAATGTAAAGGGTGATTATGTTGATAAGTGAGGTGGGAGGGTGATGATGAGGTGTGATTTAGAGGTTGCAATGAAAAGTGAAGTGTGAGAAAGATAATGGAATTGATGGGAACGTAAAGGGTGATTATGTTGAGAAGTGAGGTGTGAAGGTGATGATGGGGCGTGATTGTAAGGAAGTTAGTGATGTGATAGTCTTAATTTAATCACACTTTACTTGAAAACTCCGAAAATATTCGAAATTATAACTATTAGAATATGGCTATTTTATGGTCTTGACGATGCGCGGTGTCGCCTTTAAGAAACCAGGTCGATCTGGAACGCATAACACAAATGTTTAGCAAAGAGCCATAGGTGGGTAACCACGTAGTTTCGAGTTTTAATGCCGGTTATTCCCGATCCAATCCAGGCTGGGTGATGTCAATATGGGTATCCGGTTTGTAAGTTTCCAGCGGATGGAGGGTGTAGAACCCCCGTATGAAACGCCCATAGATGTTAAAGAGAAAAAGTTCATTTTGAAGGCATGAACGGACAAGGGACTTAAATCGTTCCTCGATATCTTGAACGTATTTGTCACATAAACATTTTAAATTTCGATGGGTTTTTTTTTCAACCTCTCCATGAATATAAGGTTTCCCTACCTTCAGAAATCTGGAAGCAAAACAAAATGCCTGAAGTCTTACCTAGGGCATGTGTATGCGTTCTGAATGCAAATGGATGAATGACCTTATCCTCATTCATGACACATGACGTTTCCATGTTTTCATAAGAAAGGGCGGGAATTCTTCCAGCAGTCCCTAAAAGTAAAACGCCAGCTTCTTTGGCTAACCTAAAATATTACACAAACATAAATGAATACAACATTAGGGAGTTATTTGGGAGTGGCGTGCTCGCAGGTTGAAGCTACCTAAGCGCATATACTAAAAAAACATAAAAGACGGCGCGGTTTTGGGTAAAGGAATTTTTCAGTCTAGTCCTTAGAGTAACAACAAGGGATATTATTATTTAGAAAGCAACGTTAAAATATCAATTTTTATGTTTTCGTCAATATTGGCATCATCGTTCTCGGTAGTATAAGCCATCAATTTTTATGTTTTTATCAATATTGGCATCATCGTTCTCGGTAGTATATGCCATAAATTTTTATGTTTTCATTAATATTGGCATCATCGTTCTCGGTAGTATATGTCATCAATTTTTATGTTTTCATTAATATTGGCATCATCGTTCTCGGTAGTATATGCCATCAATTTTTATGTTTCATTAATATTGGCATCATCGTTTTCCGTAGTGTAAGCCATCAATTTTTATGTTTTCATCAATATTGGCATCATCGTTCTCGGTAGTATAAGCCATCAATTTTTATGTTTTCATTAATATTGGCATCATCGTTCTCGGTAGTATATATCATCAATTTTTATGTTTTCATTAATATTGGCATCATCGTTCTCGGTAGTATATGCCATCAATTTTTATGTTTTCATTTATATTGGTGCCATCGTTCTCGGTAGTATATGCCATCAATTTTTATGTTTTCATTTATATTGGTGCCATCGTTCTCGGTAGTATAAGCCATCAAATTTTAATTTTTCATTTATATTGGCGCCATCGTTCTCGGTAGTATGAGCCATCAATTTTTATGTTTTCATCAATATTGGCATCATCGTTTTCGGTAGTATAAGCCATCAATTTTTATGTTTTTATCAATATTGGCATAATCGTTCTCGGTAGTATATGCCATCAATTTTTATGTTTTCATCAATATTGGCATCATCGTTCTCGGTAGTATATGCCATAAATTTTTATGTTTTCATTAATATTGGCATCATCGTTCTCGGTAGTATATGCCATCAATTTTTATGTTTTCATTTATATTGGCGTCATCGTTCTCGGTAGTATAAGCCATCAATTTTTATATTTTCATCAATATTGGCATCATCGTTCTCGGTAGTATAAGCCATCAATTTTTATGTTTTCATTTATATTGGCGTCATCGTTCTCGCTAGTATAAGCCATCAATTTTTATGTTTTCATCAATATTGGCATCATTTTTCTCGCTAGTTTAAGCCAGATGAAACTGCAGGTCTAAATTAAAATAATTTCTTTTCTTCTACTAAATTAAAGTTTTATATTTACTCTTACCGACAGTTGATAAAGCATGTGGGTTTCGTGCAGGGGTTCGACTGTTCTTGTACTGATCGACGTAATAACGAATTTTATTACTTAAATTAGTAAAAAAAGTTTTCTCTTAAATAAAAATGAAAAATGTGGTACTCATAACGTCAAAAACTTTCTGGTCAAAAACATACTTGGCTCTATTAGTATGGCAGCGTTTGCAGTTTTACGCACGGAATAAGTGTACGCGTAAAGTTACCCATTGACTGGTGTTAGAAAATGATTATTATTCTGGCCACTGAATTTAGTATTATGTTCAAATCTCTGTTAGCCAGTTCAATCTCATTGAGATATTAATAAATGACCGGCCATCTTAATATATAAAAGTGAAATATTTTTATTGAAAGGGAGGATATTGGTGATAGTTTTGTAAATAAATAGATTTTTATTGTGGAACTGGGCCCAAAAGTAACTCGGTAAGTAATAATTATGTTGTGAAGATAAATGTAGCGGTGACATATGTGGGATGCAATGGAGACGATGGACGAAATTGTATTAAATTCTTCGTCGTTTCTAATGGCCAATTGCAAACGACGAGGGAAAAGATGATACGGGATTTCTTGTTGTCACAGACCAGCTAACTCGAGGATTTCAGCGGCTGACTAAAAAACAATCACTGCCGACAAGCAAAAGGGTGCTTTGGATCCTGTTCGTTCTGCGTGGTTGCCTTTTCCTACTTTAACACAAAACCATAACTAATAGTGTTTGACCCATAAAACAAACGACAACGTGTGTCTTTTGGGCCCTATTGGGGTTATTTTGTGACGTCTTCTTGATTGACTGAACGAAGTAAGGTCTAGTTTTAAAACCACGAGTTTTCTTTACGTGTGTCTGTCAATTCTTTCCAAGATAAATCTCGAAAGCCTTGTCCAATTTTCATGAAACTCGGTATATGGACATTCATAGAATTCGTTGATTAATTTTGGGCCCTATTGGGGCACCAGGGCCCCATCAGTTTGAGTGAGGTCTATAGTTTATAGAACTACTAGTAAAAATAGTTTAAATAATTAGAAAAAAAAACCTTTGGAACCTAGGAGGAAACTTAAACACAGAATACGCGGGAATGTTCTATTCTTATTACCGTTTTACCAAGTAGAACTGAAAGTTGAAATAATAACAGCTTTTGGATTATTCATTCAATGAATAGTGACATCATCTTGTCCGATGGTAGTCAGATGTATAGGACTGCAAATCTAAAGTGTTTTTTTACTGGAATAATTGTCATCATACATCTATTGTTGGAGGCTGATAACTGAACCATGTTACAAATCACTGAAATGTAATTACTCCAGTAACACATTAAAATGTCAAAAAACATAATGATATTGCAGTGTTGCTATCTATGTTATCTTAAACCATCAGAGTTCGGGTGGACTTGAAAGTGAGTAAGCCATAAATGGATTGCAACAAAAACTCCTTCACATTTTTGGTTTATATATAAAAAAATACTTACGGTCGTTTTGTATATTGTAAGAAAAGTCCACTGGAGTCTGTATTTCCATCTGAAATAAAATAAATATGTGATTCGAATCAGCACAATGATTATTCTGTTGAAATTCCTCAGCAGTCGTGAAATAAAATAAAACACTCACTTAGAAATTTTAAAATTAGAAGAGAGAAAAATAATTGAAAAATTTGGAAGTCCTTATACCTAATTTATATGGATCCGTTTTGGTTCTTAACTTACTTTGAAACATTTCCACGTGTGCGTAATGTACTTGAAGAACTAAATATTGGATAGGCGTATCTCCACCAACTTTGAATCCAACACCTTCTGGTAGCATCAATGAAGGCGCATCCCTAGCCCACGCATAGATAGTCTGTAAAAGATAAAATCAAATTTAAGTAAAACAAAGTTTACTCCAACAAAGTATATGAGGGATAGCCTGACGCTGCTCCCAACTGAACCATTCAATTTTATATATATAAAAAAAATAGAATTGAAATTTTCAAGACAACAAAAAATTGAGCACCAAACAGTTCATTTATGGATGATGTCTCATATAATCGAAAACAATGATTCCACTATTGATTGATTGACCCTCAGTCCTTAAATGGACTTCTTTGTTTCGGTTTTGAGTTTTTAATGGAAGCTATCCCACGTATTAGAATGTTCTAATAAAGTTTGTTTTTTTTTACCTGAAATCCTGATGCGCACGGGCTGTATGATTTGAATTCTGGATTGTCCATGCCAGACGATGACATCTCTCCACAATTCCTGAAATTTATATTATTAATATTACAATGGCTTTCTGACAGGTCATAATGATAGCGATGGTACGTCCCAGAACAAGTAGTTTGTTTCTATTTTCCACAATAATCTAAATCAGATATCATAATGTTGTTGTTGTTAACGTTCTCAACGACTCTCGCTATGTCTCCAGGCCAAGAAAGGCGGCCTCTCCAACAGGATCTGTCCATAATGCTGACGGCTCTATAGTTGGGTTTAATGGACAGTTGCTGGCTGCTCATGATTTACATCATGAGCAGCCAGCATACATAGAGGACACCTGGACAACGATCAGATACTTCAGGGTTTATCAAGGATTTATACCTATACCAACTCTTTGAAGAAGTATCTGGAGCTGCGCGGATGGGATGAACAGCTCCAACGGAGGAAAAACACATTGAGTTGTCGTCGCGTCGGAACGGTGTTGTTGGTCTTTGGCCGTGCCCGAGGGCACGGGTAGCCCCGGTGCGAAGAACCAACCATCTTGATCACAATCGTATTGTTTGGTAAACAGATTTACTACCATAAGAACAAAGAACAATTTTGTTTTTCCTTGGATTTATGCAATAATGTGTGCTGTGCCATAAGATAAGCATTATCACTTATCTTATGGCATAATCATTTTTGTGTGTTAGTGATTACCCTCAAGTAACATAACTTAAGTATGATTTTATTTCGTTATGGAAGTCAATACATGAATCTTCCGTGGTCTAATGTACATCATGGAAACTTGATAACGTTTACTTTCTCTATAAAGTAACGCACTAGATACATACCATGCAGGTAGGGCTGCGCCCGGTTCTGTACACCCATACAGAATGAGGTGATGTACGACATGCATTGTAGCATTTGGTTCGAACCCAACTGAAATCAAAGTTTAATCATTAGTACAGAGGCGTTCTTGATGTTCTATAGGTCAAATCAGAGGGGTGCAAAATATCTGTAAAAAATGGAATACCGCTTTCTAACAGAAGACGTACTCAGGTTGAGCACCAGGGGGGAGGGAGGTCAATCTTGAATTAAAACATATCCATACTAAAAGCTGAGCTGGGATCCATCAAACAATATAACACAATGGTTCGCAATGCATATCACAATAAAACCATTTATTTGAATTTACAATCTACAACATTATGTAATATTCTGGATTGATCCTTTTGAATCTGTGACGCTCATTGGTCTAATAATACTATGTCGTCGAAAATGTAACATATTACTTACTGATATAGTACGGGTCCGATGGATCGATTTTAACCGGAGTACAAATGTATAGTTCAGGCTGAAACACAATATAAAAATGAAAATATATTTAAAGAAATGTAAATTATTCATATATCACATCATAAAGTAAACGATGTCCTGTGTTTTCTATCCACCTAGACTATCTCCGAATCTACAGAAACCAATTGAGTTTATGAGAAGGTTGATATTATGTTTTTTGAAGAGGCCCCGTAAAAGCAGTTCCGATGATTTTTTAAGATTAGAAAAAAAAAGAGAAAGGGAAGAACATCCCTATTGATATTGTTGAGCTTAGTACGGATCCCGAACGTCGCCATTTTATATAATCCACGTATTCTATATGAGAGTCAATTGATTTTGCTTCTCGAAATACGTACCATAACCATTTTAAAAGCCGACCTTTTGTTTTTTAATTAACTGACCGAACTTTTTTATTATTATTATTATTTGGTCTCTTTAATCTCTATTAGTCATTTGAGACGGAACTGACGGAACTAAAAAAAAGTCTAGTTCTAGTTTAACACCACAGCTTTTGTTTGCCTGCCTTATCCGATTTTGAGATGAAATTTTGTTTGGACACTCATTAAATTCATTCATTCAATAGTGGCATCATCGTATCCGATGGTAGCCAGATATATGAGACAGCATCTCTAGATAAGTTATAGTCTACTGCTAAAGTTTTTAATTGTCATCATACATCCGTTCTTGGAGGCTGATAATTGACATGGGCCCCAAAGCTATGGCAATCAATACAATATAATTACGTCAGTAACACAAGAGTTATAAACATAATGATATTACAGAGTTGCTTTCTGCGTTATTTTACATTACACCATCGGTTCAGGTGAACTCGGCCCGTGAGGATGTCACCCTCAAGTAACTTACAATCTCAAGTATAATTTACTTTTTCCTCATGGAATGTTAGTAATTCACATATGGATTGGAAGAAATTACGCCTTCGGTAGAAAAATATATGCATATATTTTTTTTTAATAGGCGCCCCCTCTTCTAAAGATTCTATTTCCAATCTTGTGTCGAAGAGGGGGGATGGAGTTGGATTCGAACCAACAGTCTCTTGGTAACGAATCCACTACCTCAGCCAACTGAGCTACTGAGGCTGTAGGACATTCGACATTCATTACATTCATAAAATTCAGTTGTCGGCGCCAAATGATTGTCATTTTATGAGAGTGATGTCTACAGTTCACAGAAGTCTCATCCAACTCAAATTAATGATATCTTTGATAATTGTTCCGAAGGTGACGGTCCTAAGCCCGTGTAAATACAGACGATTAGGTGTTAGGAAGGACATCCAGCCTTTAAAAATAACTCTGCTTCAAACCAGAGATGAAATGTCATCAGTAAAATGCGAGTTTTCATGGACACCGTGAGAAGCAAGCTAGGGTTACCGTGCCAGGAAAGGGTTATAGCTATAGAGAGTAGGCACAGAACAAAAGGTTGTGGCATGTTAGAATTAAGGAAAGCGACACCGACCACAAATCGAATTGGGAAAGGGTGAAGTTAAAGAAGAAAAAGACAGGCTGATTTTAAAGTACTTCTCCCGTATTCCGCTCCACCTAAAATATCTCAGGATCTATTGGATATCACGGGGTAAGATCCAGAAACCTTAGAGTTTGAGGAGAAATAGAACCCATTTAAAGAAGATTTTAAAATGTACATATTATGGTATTGATAGTCGTATCTTTGGTAATAGCTATTTCCGTTAATTTTTAAGTAGACCCTCCATCCATCCCTTATGAAAGGGACACCAGTTGACTTGCGCCTAAATCCCCCGTACAACACAATATTGGTGGAAAAGAAAAAATTGTGTCGTCGAAAAAATGAATTTTAGGCGATATTTAATTAAAAAATAATTCAAGAATGATCTTGCGAACTTAGTAAAAGGCGTTTGCAAAGGCTGTAGATTCAAAAACCATTAACATATTGCCAATAGAAGCGCACATTTTCGTGATAAAATTAAATTTAGAATACTCTTTAGAACCAATGTGAAGTCCACAAGTAGTTCTTTGTTACTAAATCTTTCCCATGCAAACACCCATCATCATTAAATTTGTCTGATTAACTAATCATGTATCACCCGATGATTAGCTTATCACAAGACCAAATGTTTTTGATATTTGGTCTTCTCAAATTTTCCTTCACAATTGATTAATCTTAAAAGACAATAATAAATTAAAGAGTTTTTTTTTTTTTTTTTTACTGCAGGCATATATTTTTCCATATTAAATAGAATGCAAGTTTCACCCACTTCGACAGATGCCTTACGCGACACCGGTTTTGAACTCGGAACTCTCTGAAATAAATAATCATACTTTTTCAAGCATCATATTGTTTGAAAGTAAGGCTAGAAGTGGCTAAATGTATTTTTTTCACAATAAAATCCTTCTTCTGTCCTCTGGTGTACCTAAAGTCCTAAAATATCTAAAGATATAGGTATTCAACCTAAAAACTTGGGTTTTCAAGGTGAAATAGAATTCATTTAGTTAAGGGGTAGGATTGTAATATGTATTTTACTATTGATATCTTTTCGGAAATGGCCGTAAAACCAATTTCAATGATTTTCTAACTTCTGTCTGATGTTTCTGAAACAAAGAACTGGTGGCTAGATCTATTTTTTTAGTTATTCTCCTGTCCTCTGTTAAATCAAATATATCTCGAGATCTATTGAACCTAGAGTTTTGAGAGGGTTCAAATGTATTTTGGTATTGAGTATTGATATATTTTGGGAGCATCAGCAGTTTCACCAAACATTATCACCTGTAATTGGAACATTCTAGCATTTCGCCAAATCGATAGAATTGAGCTACAGTTTTGCATAAGCTGTCAGTATTGAGATGTTCACTGGGGGGGGGGGGGGGGNGGGGGGGGGGTTGGTATATAAAAAAAACTACTAGAGAGGTGAACGCCATTTGGTGTGTTATCGGATGCAATGGTCTTTGGTTGTAATTATATATTTCAATTTGTCCAAGGACGTAGACTCAACCAACGTCGGGGGCTGTAACAGCTATTACAATCAACGGGTGTCATCTAGTTTTACCACACAACCATATGTTGTTATAGCGGTGTTCCTCTTAAAATACCCCCCCATTTCTAGATTCAGGTTTGGAAAAATTATAGACACAGGTTGATATATGGTTACCGAAAAGTATTTGGTGGCCCTTGGCTGGAACTGTGATTGTATGTGCTCCAGCACATCCCGGTATGTACAACCATATGGACACAATTTCTAGATTCAGGTTTGGAAAAATGATAGACGCAGGTTGAAATATGGTTACCGAAAAGGTTTTGGTGGCCTTGGCTGGAACTGTGATTGTATGTGCTCCAGCATATCCCGGTATGTACAACCATATGGAGACATCAAACAGAAGAATAAAAAATTGGAATGACGTAGAAGCGCAAATCAACAGTTTTAAAAACATGAAAGTGTAATGTAGGACAGAAAGTAGAAAGAAAAACAAGAAGGAACGAGAAAAAGCATTGATGGGGGGTGTTGAAAAGGGATATCGATCCTCGCAACAGACAGAGAGAAATGTTTTTTCGCATTTCTCTTACGTCATAAATATTATTTACTTTTTGAATGAGAATCAGAAATGTGGCATATGCTGCCAACATGTAAATTTAGAAAAGTAAACATATTGATGTTACCTTACTATCTACTGGAAAAAATATTTTAACATAAAAATGTACTACTGTAAATGTATATTTCTTTGTGTTATTATGTCACAATTTTTGTGGGCATTTGTAATGTTATGATTACAAGTTTTTTTAAACAATCTCTCCAATATCAACAGGCCTTTATAAGATCATCATAGGTTAACAGCCATGGGGCTGGTTCACAAAACTTCGCCATGAGTTGTTACTTGTTAATACTTGAGAATCCTCACGGATAATGCAGTAGCTTCACCTTGCTTTCTGCATGGGTAATGGAAAAGATATCGCTTCCTTTAGTTGCCTTTTACGACTGGCATGTACTTAGGTACCTTGGAAGTATTCTTTTTAAGTCCCCCTATTCACAGGGGACATAGGAAGGATATAAAGCAATAGCTTTTCCTGCTTTCTGAATGGTTAATGGAAAGGAAATCGTTTCCTACTCTTCCTTTAGTCATCTATTACGACTGGCATGGACAAGAGCGTCTTGGAAGTTTTCTTTTGCTACCCAAAAATGCTACCACTTGTGGTAGCATTTTTGGGGTAGTTATAGCCGTTGTAAAATTAACAGAAATAACTATTAGGGAACCCTCTTAAGAGATAAGAATATTAAAATAAGAGAATCTTTTTAGTTCTGACTATCTTTCTTCCAGATGGTTTATTTAATATAGGAATGTCTATTGAGACTGGATATTTTGTTTTATGAAGGAAACATTTGTTTAAGTTTAATCTTTCTTCCAGATGGTTTATTTAATATAGGAATGTCTATTGAGACTGGATATTTTGTTTTATGAAGGAAACATTTGTTTAAGTTTAATCTTTCTTCCAGATGGTTTATTTAATATAGGAATGTCTATTGAGACTGGATATTTTGTTTTATGAAGGAAACATTTGTTTAAGTTTAATCTTTCTTCCAGATGGTTTATTTAATATAGGAATGTCTATTGAGACTGGATATTTTGTTTTATGAAGGAAACATTTGTTTAAGTTTAATCTTTCTTCCAGATGGTTTATTTAATATAGGAATGTCTATTGAGACTGGATATTTTGTTTTATGAAGGAAACATTTGTTTAAGTTTAATCTTTCTTCCAGATGGTTTATTTAATATAGGAATGTCTATTGAGACTGGATATTTTGTTTTATGAAGGAAACATTTGTTTAAGTTTAATCTTTCTTCCAGATGGTTTATTTAATATAGGAATGTCTATTGAGACTGGATATTTTGTTTTATGAAGGAAACATTTGTTTAAGTTTAATCTTTCTTCCAGATGGTTTATTTAATATAGGAATGTCTATTGAGACTGGATATTTTGTTTTATGAAGGAAACATTTGTTTAAGTTTAATCTTTCTTCCAGATGGTTTATTTAATATAGGAATGTCTATTGAGACTGGATATTTTGTTTTATGAAGGAAACATTTGTTTAAGTTTAATCTTTCTTCCAGATGGTTTATTTAATATAGGAATGTCTATTGAGACTGGATATTTTGTTTTATGAAGGAAACATTTGTTTAAGTTTAATCTTTCTTCCAGATGGTTTATTTAATATAGGAATGTCTATTGAGACTGGATATTTTGTTTTATGAAGGAAACATTTGTTTAAGTTTAATCTTTCTTCCAGATGGTTTATTTAATATAGGAATGTCTATTGAGACTGGATATTTTGTTTTATGAAGGAAACATTTGTTTAAGTTTAATCTTTCTTCCAGATGGTTTATTTAATATAGGAATGTCTATTGAGACTGGATATTTTGTTTTATGAAGGAAACATTTGTTTAAGTTTAATCTTTCTTCCAGATGGTTTATTTAATATAGGAATGTCTATTGAGACTGGATATTTTGTTTTATGAAGGAAACATTTGTTTAAGTTTAATCTTTCTTCCAGATGGTTTATTTAATATAGGAATGTCTATTGAGACTGGATATTTTGTTTTATGAAGGAAACATTTGTTTAAGTTTAATCTTTCTTCCAGATGGTTTATTTAATATAGGAATGTCTATTGAGACTGGATATTTTGTTTTATGAAGGAAACATTTGTTTAAGTTTAATCTTTCTTCCAGATGGTTTATTTAATATAGGAATGTCTATTGAGACTGGATATTTTGTTTTATGAAGGAAACATTTGTTTAAGTTTAATCTTTCTTCCAGATGGTTTATTTAATATAGGAATGTCTATTGAGACTGGATATTTTGTTTTATGAAGGAAACATTTGTTTAAGTTTAATCTTTCTTCCAGATGGTTTATTTAATATAGGAATGTCTATTGAGACTGGATATTTTGTTTTATGAAGGAAACATTTGTTTAAGTTTAATCTTTCTTCCAGATGGTTTATTTAATATAGGAATGTCTATTGAGACTGGATATTTTGTTTTATGAAGGAAACATTTGTTTAAGTTTAATCTTTCTTCCAGATGGTTTATTTAATATAGGAATGTCTATTGAGACTGGATATTTTGTTTTATGAAGGAAACATTTGTTTAAGTTTAATCTTTCTTCCAGATGGTTTATTTAATATAGGAATGTCTATTGAGACTGGATATTTTGTTTTATGAAGGAAACATTTGTTTAAGTTTAATCTTTCTTCCAGATGGTTTATTTAATATAGGAATGTCTATTGAGACTGGATATTTTGTTTTATGAAGGAAACATTTGTTTAAGTTTAATCTTTCTTCCAGATGGTTTATTTAATATAGGAATGTCTATTGAGACTGGATATTTTGTTTTATGAAGGAAACATTTGTTTAAGTTTAATCTTTCTTCCAGATGGTTTATTTAATATAGGAATGTCTATTGAGACTGGATATTTTGTTTTATGAAGGAAACATTTGTTTAAGTTTAATCTTTCTTCCAGATGGTTTATTTAATATAGGAATGTCTATTGAGACTGGATATTTTGTTTTATGAAGGAAACATTTGTTTAAGTTTAATCTTTCTTCCAGATGGTTTATTTAATATAGGAATGTCTATTGAGACTGGATATTTTGTTTTATGAAGGAAACATTTGTTTAAGTTTAATCTTTCTTCCAGATGGTTTATTTAATATAGGAATGTCTATTGAGACTGGATATTTTGTTTTATGAAGGAAACATTTGTTTAAGTTTAATCTTTCTTCCAGATGGTTTATTTAATATAGGAATGTCTATTGAGACTGGATATTTTGTTTTATGAAGGAAACATTTGTTTAAGTTTAATCTTTCTTCCAGATGGTTTATTTAATATAGGAATGTCTATTGAGACTGGATATTTTGTTTTATGAAGGAAACATTTGTTTAAGTTTAATCTTTCTTCCAGATGGTTTATTTAATATAGGAATGTCTATTGAGACTGGATATTTTGTTTTATGAAGGAAACATTTGTTTAAGTTTAATCTTTCTTCCAGATGGTTTATTTAATATAGGAATGTCTATTGAGACTGGATATTTTGTTTTATGAAGGAAACATTTGTTTAAGTTTAATCTTTCTTCCAGATGGTTTATTTAATATAGGAATGTCTATTGAGACTGGATATTTTGTTTTATGAAGGAAACATTTGTTTAAGTTTAATCTTTCTTCCAGATGGTTTATTTAATATAGGAATGTCTATTGAGACTGGATATTTTGTTTTATGAAGGAAACATTTGTTTAAGTTTAATCTTTCTTCCAGATGGTTTATTTAATATAGGAATGTCTATTGAGACTGGATATTTTGTTTTATGAAGGAAACATTTGTTTAAGTTTAATCTTTCTTCCAGATGGTTTATTTAATATAGGAATGTCTATTGAGACTGGATATTTTGTTTTATGAAGGAAACATTTGTTTAAGTTTAATCTTTCTTCCAGATGGTTTATTTAATATAGGAATGTCTATTGAGACTGGATATTTTGTTTTATGAAGGAAACATTTGTTTAAGTTTAATCTTTCTTCCAGATGGTTTATTTAATATAGGAATGTCTATTGAGACTGGATATTTTGTTTTATGAAGGAAACATTTGTTTAAGTTTAATCTTTCTTCCAGATGGTTTATTTAATATAGGAATGTCTATTGAGACTGGATATTTTGTTTTATGAAGGAAACATTTGTTTAAGTTTAATCTTTCTTCCAGATGGTTTATTTAATATAGGAATGTCTATTGAGACTGGATATTTTGTTTTATGAAGGAAACATTTGTTTAAGTTTAATCTTTCTTCCAGATGGTTTATTTAATATAGGAATGTCTATTGAGACTGGATATTTTGTTTTATGAAGGAAACATTTGTTTAAGTTTAATCTTTCTTCCAGATGGTTTATTTAATATAGGAATGTCTATTGAGACTGGATATTTTGTTTTATGAAGGAAACATTTGTTTAAGTTTAATCTTTCTTCCAGATGGTTTATTTAATATAGGAATGTCTATTGAGACTGGATATTTTGTTTTATGAAGGAAACATTTGTTTAAGTTTAATCTTTCTTCCAGATGGTTTATTTAATATAGGAATGTCTATTGAGACTGGATATTTTGTTTTATGAAGGAAACATTTGTTTAAGTTTAATCTTTCTTCCAGATGGTTTATTTAATATAGGAATGTCTATTGAGACTGGATATTTTGTTTTATGAAGGAAACATTTGTTTAAGTTTAATCTTTCTTCCAGATGGTTTATTTAATATAGGAATGTCTATTGAGACTGGATATTTTGTTTTATGAAGGAAACATTTGTTTAAGTTTAATCTTTCTTCCAGATGGTTTATTTAATATAGGAATGTCTATTGAGACTGGATATTTTGTTTTATGAAGGAAACATTTGTTTAAGTTTAATCTTTCTTCCAGATGGTTTATTTAATATAGGAATGTCTATTGAGACTGGATATTTTGTTTTATGAAGGAAACATTTGTTTAAGTTTAATCTTTCTTCCAGATGGTTTATTTAATATAGGAATGTCTATTGAGACTGGATATTTTGTTTTATGAAGGAAACATTTGTTTAAGTTTAATCTTTCTTCCAGATGGTTTATTTAATATAGGAATGTCTATTGAGACTGGATATTTTGTTTTATGAAGGAAACATTTGTTTAAGTTTAATCTTTCTTCCAGATGGTTTATTTAATATAGGAATGTCTATTGAGACTGGATATTTTGTTTTATGAAGGAAACATTTGTTTAAGTTTAATCTTTCTTCCAGATGGTTTATTTAATATAGGAATGTCTATTGAGACTGGATATTTTGTTTTATGAAGGAAACATTTGTTTAAGTTTAATCTTTCTTCCAGATGGTTTATTTAATATAGGAATGTCTATTGAGACTGGATATTTTGTTTTATGAAGGAAACATTTGTTTAAGTTTAATCTTTCTTCCAGATGGTTTATTTAATATAGGAATGTCTATTGAGACTGGATATTTTGTTTTATGAAGGAAACATTTGTTTAAGTTTAATCTTTCTTCCAGATGGTTTATTTAATATAGGAATGTCTATTGAGACTGGATATTTTGTTTTATGAAGGAAACATTTGTTTAAGTTTAATCTTTCTTCCAGATGGTTTATTTAATATAGGAATGTCTATTGAGACTGGATNTAACTATCCAGGGATTATCAACCACTTGCTCTCCCTACCGACATGAAGATCTCAACTGCCCCCCCCCCAGGCCGGATGCTGGCTACGCCCTTGTCAAGAAGTGTAATATATAATTATATTTCAGCTCTGGGGACTTCAAAACGTGTTTTGGCATTGAAACATCGATAATTTCAGCCCATTACAATACTTTCTTATTTATTTATAGACAAGGAAAGTCGTGTGATGTTCACACCAGATTTTTTTTAATCGAAGTTTTCTATTTTAGAGGGATCCTAGATCCTACTTGTTTCTTTGAAATTGGCCATTGGTGGAAACTGTTAGGAAAGTACAGAGAGGGGACGACATTTTCACCAATTCACCACGTAAAATTCTAATTTCTAATAAAACGATATATATCGTTGATATATCGATATATTTCTCATATATCGATATATTTGTATAACAAAACATTTGAAATTCGATATATCGATATATTTTTGAACGATATGCCATCACTAGTGATAAAATTGATAATAATAGGAATTAAACAGTGTTGCCAAACGGAAAAAAGAAATCCCACTGTTTTTGAAGTTATACTTCTTTAGGCGCGTTATGAAAAAATGATGAGAGTGAAATTTTATTTTTCTGTGACGCGAGAGCGTCATGTAAATTCCGTAATGCGAGAGCGTCATGCAAATTCCGTGACGCGAGAGCGTAGCGCAAAAATTGTTTCATCCACAAAACTGTATGTATTCTGAAACTACTTATCCGATTGCAATGAAATTTGATACAGTTGATGGGTGCATTCCTGGGAAGATTTTTGTCTAGGTCCCATCCCTATAATTTTAAGCTACACCGAGTAGGGACAAACAATGGATGGGTGAGAGCAAAAAACTTCACGTTTTTTTACTTAAATGACATTCTTTCTCGAAATTTGTCGCGAAGACATATCAACTCAAAGCGAACTTTTTAGGTGACATCTTACTCCTTTATTTAGGAAATATTTTGCAATTCCAATGATAAGCTACACCTAGTAGGGACAAACAATGGATGGGTGACAGCAAAAAAGTTCACGTTTTTCGACTTAAATGACATTTTTTCTCTATCAACTCGAAGCGAGAAAGTTTTAGGTGACATCTTACTCCTTCATTTAGGACATATTCTGCTACTCTAATGTTAAGCTACACCGATTAGGGACAAACAATGGATGGGTGACAGCAAAAAAAGTTCACGATTTTCGACTTAAATGACATTCTTTCTCGAAATTTGTCGCGACACGACATATCAACTCAAAGCGAGAAAGTTAGGAAGATTTTTGTGTAGGTCCCATTCCTCTAATGTTAAGCTACACCGAGTAGGAACAAACAATGGATGTGTGACAGCAAAAAAGTTCACGTTTTTCGACCTAAATGACATTTTTCTCTATCAACTCAAAGCGAGAAAGTTTTAGGTGACATCTTACAACTTCATTTAGGATATATTTTGCAACTCTAATGTCAAGCGACACCGAGACAAACAATGGATGGGTGACAGCAAAAAGTTCAGGTTTTTCGACTTAAATGAAATTTTTTGTATGGGAAATCATAGAATACTATTGGAAACAGTAAGAGATACAGAAAAAAATATGGTAATAGACCCCCCCCCTCCAAATAAAACCTAGACCTATTATTAGAACTCTACAACCGGCCGAGGTACGGCCGATTTAATATGCTCCACTGAAATAATAGTATTGAAGTGGCTGTTTCTGACTCAAAATCATAGAACTGACCTAAAAACCACCAAGTTTGTTGGATGGAGTTGTCTCTCTCATCTTATCGAAACGAAGTTCGGGTACTCAGCTAGTTATGAATATGAAAAAAATATCAAGATGGAGTTAGTTATGAAAAAATGATGAGAGTTAAATTCAAATATTATATTTTCTCATTTTATATCCATAGAACATTGTGGCTCGGTGGCAAGGCCTCTGTTTCGTAGTTGGTAAGTTCTGAGCTCACTTCCAGGTGGGCTGGTATGTTTTTTTAAAAAAAATATTTTTAAAAAGAAGTATAACTTTTAACGCGCGTACATAAGTACACACACCCATTTTTTTTTTTTTNTTTTTTTTTTTTTTTTTTTTTTTTTTTTTTTTTTTTTAATTCTGGTGTGAACATCACACGATTTTACTTATCCCCTTACTTATACAAAGTCCCCCAGCGCTTCTGTCTGCTCGCAGTGTTCGCGATAAGCTCTATTTTATATTACTAAATGGACTAGATAATATTACTAAATGGACTTTCATGTTTCATGCGGTTCCCATGAAAATCCGATGTCTTAAATTTGGTCGCAACAACACATCAACTGAAAGCGAAAAAGGTTTAAGTGGCCCGTTAATCCTTAATTTAGAACATAGTTTGCAAAATTATGACTAGCCATTCCAGAGTTACCTACAAGTTCGAACCCCAAAAATACCACTGCGTGCTATAAAAATTCCCCGCCAAGCCATCACCCCAAAAAAGATATGAAATCTATTTTGGGCCACGCTATCCACTCTTCCTTACTTCGAAATACCTACTGACATTAAGTTCCGACCCCACCCCAAACAATGTCAGAATTTTAATCTGATTTCCTCACTCTCTTCACCAACACGCAGTCTTGGTGAGGTACCTCTGATCATTATTAAACGTAACATTATTAAACGTAACAGCTAAAGTAGAACAGAGGAACAGAGTGGTCCCTATCTCCTAATGGTTAAACGATCTAACGGGAACTGGTGTATTCAACGTGCCATAGACGCTGGCTAGCAACAGAAATATAATCAGAATTCAAAACCGTATTAACTATCACTGTTTTTAACCGTATTATCAGCATTCAAAACCGTCCAACGTTTTCGAGTTACGGCTTATTTTTCTATTTTTGTATGGGTGTCACTAATTGTTTAGCCAAAACGGTAAGAGATAACGAAATATTAATGGGCATATACCACTAACTATAGACTGAGGTACCAGAAATATTAACAAAATAAAAAAATGTCGATCGGTTTACAGCCGATTTTTGCATGGAAATTGGGAAATTCTATTTTTTTTTTTTTTTAGCTGGAACGGTAAGTGATATCAAAAAATTAATTGGCATAGATGCTTCCATAAAAAAACAAATGCTTCGTATATGGGAAGATAGAGATTTTTGATGTCCAGTTTTCATGGTCTCCATAGGATAAAGATTTTTGATGTCGAGTTTTCAAGGTCTCCATAGACTGATTTGGTTGTGTGTGTCTGTTTGTGAACAATAACAATATGACTGATGAACGGTAGGAATTGTCGTGTTCTGTACACGTATTAACTGACATACTATTGTTCTCTTTCCAGGAAGGATTTCAATATGACTGATGAACGTTAGGAATTGTCGTGTTCTGTAGACGTATTAACTGACATCCTGTTGTTCCCTTTCTAGACAGGATTTCAATATGACTGATGAACGGTAGGAATTGTGTGTTCTGTAGACGTATTAACTGACATCCTATTGTTCCCTTTCTAGACAGGATTTCAATATGACTGATGAATGGTAGGAATTGTCGTGTTCTGTACACGTATTAACTGACATACTATTGTTCCCTTTCTAGACAGGATTTCAATATAACTGATGAATGGTAGGAATTGTCGTGTTCTGTAGACGTATTAACTGACATCCTATTGTTCCCTTTCTAGACAGGATTTCAATATGACTGATGAACGGTAGGAAATGTCGTGTTCTGTAGACGTATTAACTGACATCCTATTGTTCCCTTTCTAGACAGGATTTCAATATGACTGATGAACGGTAGGAATTGTCGTGTTCTGTAGACGTATTAACTGACATCCTATTGTTCCCTTTCTAGACAGGATTTCAATATGACTGATGAAAGGTAGGAATTGTCGTGTTCTGTACACGTATTAACTGACATCCTATTGTTCTCTTTCTAGGCAGGATTTCAATATGACTGATGAACGGTAGGAATTTTCGTGTTCTGTAGACGTATTAACTGACATCCTATTGTTCTCTTTCCAGGCAGGATTTCTGAAAACCGCCAAAAACCAAAAGTGTTGTTGTGTATTCCAAGTAGAAAATTATTTTAAGTAAATGAACACAAAATTCAAGGCCTAGCTCTTATCGTTCTCTGTTTAGACAGGAATCGTTAAAGCCAAAGAGATCAACAGGAGTAGATTTGATTTCAACCAAAAGGTACGTGGTTCTTCCTTTGCCATATATTTTCCATAAATATGTATATGCCAAATTTTAAGTCTCTGGCACTTACCGAGATATGTTGTTCAGACAAAGTTATCGTAGAAAAAACAGACAGACGAACGTTTAAAAAATTCGTTGGTGTTATAACTAGACCTCACTTTAATGAGTCAACTAATAGTAGTTCTGTTAGTGTGTGTAAAAAAAAAAATTGAAAAATCGAACAATGCTTCGGCTGGCTATGCTTCGCCTGGCTCATTAGCGCATTTTCGTAAAAAATGTTCCATTTGCTCTCAGCTACCCACGATATTCAGGGGTCCCATTTATAGCCAAACACCCTGTATAGAGAGAACGTTGCTTAATTTAGTTTGTTTTACTCAAAGCCCAACGAATGTAAATATATTTTGTCAAAGTTGAAACCACGCTACAACACAGTTTACCATTAAATTTGTATGAATTTAAATCACGTGATTAACGGAATCAGGTCCATAACCATCATATGATTGCTACTCTCTCCTCTTCATCGAGGACAGAGTTGTCCAACCCGCGGCCCGCGAAGCTAATATTAATAAAAAGTAAAACAAAAACGAAAAACAGGGGTAAAGTGTCAGCGTCAGAATGTCCGACGAAATCGTACTAATAAGGCTATATAAGTTTACGCTTATATAGCCTAATAGCGTTGCCTTAGGGTTGCCTAATAGCGACCACCATTTATACTAGGAGAAGACCCTTTGATAGCCCTAATTGGAGAATTAAAGGAATCGACTAGTGATGGAAGCTAAATGTCCAAGTCACACCTTCTCGCGGTGCAACCTGTTAATGCTATCCTTGATGGATAGCCAACAGACGTGACTGGGCTATCTCCAACATGCTTTCCTGATCAGGCATGGAGGTTAATGATCAGACCCTCTAAAAGAAGAAGAAAAAAGAGAATATGATGAACAAAAATAAAACTTCGGCCCTTAGTTACGGCGGCCTGATTGTTTCTGTCTACGGCAGCGGACAGGGTGATATACAGGCAAAGGGTGCTAAGAATCTCCGCGGAAGACCAGGCTGCTATTTCCAGATGAACAATTGCACCTACAATGGACGATCTCTTTACACGGATGACAGATTGGAAGAGCTGGAGCTCGAGCTCTCAAAAATAAAATGGGATATTGTGGGTCTTTGCGAAGTCAGAAGAAAGGGAGAAGAGAAAATAGAATTAAAAAGCGGACACATATTCTATTATAGAGGAACCACCAAAGGGGGTCAAAGCGGCGTGGGATTTATTATTCACAAGAAATGGAAAGACAGGATAATAGAATTTGACAGCACATCTGATAGAGTAGCCAGGGTCCTGGTCCGAATTAACAAAAGATGCAGATTATCCAAGTCTATGCACCCACCAGTAGCTATTCAGACAATTTTGAAGAGGATTTTTACGAAGAGTTAAGTGGGATGAACAACAAAAGCAATAGCTACCTCCAAATTATAATAAGAGATTTTCACGCAAGAGTTGGTGTGAAAAAGCGCGGAGAATGGGCATCTTCGGACATGGCAAGCGAGATGAGAGAGGGTGTATACTAATCAAGTTTGCTGAAAAAGAAAATATGTCTATAATGAACTCATGTTTTAAGAAGAAGAAGAACAGAAAATGGACTTGGAACAGCCCTTCAGGAAGAAAAAGTGAATCGGATTACATCCTGACGATAGAAAACACATCTTTCAAGACTGTAATGTTGTTAACCAATTCCACACTGGAAGTGATCATAGGTTAGTGAGGGGTAAAATTCAATTTAATTGCAAACTAGAAAGACAAAAACTCCTAAAACAAAACAAGCGATTGAATATAAATACTGAAAAACTTGAAAAGAATAAAATGGAATCCGAGAAAGAACTCAACAATTCTCTAGAAATATTTATTAATAACACTGAGAATAATGTATGCATTGATGCTTGGAATGGAACAATAATAGAAAAATTGAAGACAATAGCGGAAAAAATAGCAGGGGAAAATATGACTACTAAAAATACATCGAATGGGAAAATAACTAAAGAAACAAAAACACTGCTGAAAATAGAGAATCTGTCATAATGGAAAACATTTCAAATGAAAATTAGGTACCACCAATATTGAAAGAGGAAGTTAGAATGACCATTGCTGGGATGAAAAAAAGAAAAAGCCCAGGAGAAGATGCGATCTCAGTTGAAGTAATAAAGGCGGCTGGTGACACTTCAACAATATACTGGCGCGCTTGTTCAATAAATGCCTATCTATGATATACCAAAGGATTGGAATAACGCTCTCATGGTACTGATATTCAAAAAGTGACAAGACGGATATTAAAAATTACAGGCCCATGAGTCTCTTATCCAACTTTTATAAAATATTTACAGGAATTTTGACAAGGAGAATAGAAAACAGACTAGAAGAATCGCAATCAAGAGAACAAGCTGGATTTAGAAAAGGCTTCAGTACACTTGACCATATCCAAGCTTTAAGGCAAGTAATCGAAAGACACAGTGAGTATGAAATACCTCTGTGTCTAGCGTTTATTGATTATGAAAAGGCTTTCGATTCAGTAATATCACAAACTGTCTTAACATCATTAATAAATATTGGAGTGGAAATACCATACATCAAAATTTTAGACACGATTTATAAAAAAGCGACAGCCACTATTAATATTAACCAACGAGAAGCAAATATCATCTTAAAGAAGAGGGTAAGACAAGGAGATTCCATCTCTCTCAAACTTTTTATAGCGGTAATGGAAGAACTATTTAAAAAATTAGAATGGAATGAAAGGGGAATCAGTATCAACGGGGAAAGATTACATCACCTCAGATTTGCAGATGATATTGTAATAATTAGTTGCCATCCGAAAGAGATGAATGAAATGATAAAGGAACTGGAAAATATGAGTATTCAAGCTGGAATGAAAATGAACTTGTCAAAAACCAAAGTAATGTTCAACGAATTTGTACAAAAAGAAGAAATAAAAGTAAACGAAAACATCATAGAAAAAGTTAAAAGCTACATATACTTAGGACAAGAAATTACTATGCACGGAAGAATGCAAAACGAGATTTATAGAAGAATTAAAATAGGATGGAGTGCATTTGGGAGGAATAATATCATATTTAAAAGTAGGATGCCTCTAAGTATGAAGAGAAAAGTATTTGATCAATGTGTATTGCCTGCCATAACTTAGGGATGTGGAACATGGAATCTATCGAAAAAAACTATACAAAAACTGCAGACAACTCAAAGAAGTATGTTGGGTATAACGAAGAGAGACAGAAAAAGAATAGGATGGATAAGAAGCAAAACCAAGGTGATGGACATTGTAGAAAGAATTAAAAGAATGAAGTGGAGATGGGCGGGACATATTGCAAGAATGAGAGATGGACCAACCAAATATTACAATGGTACCCGAGAAATATTAAAAGACCAAGAGGAAGACCTAAGGGAAGATGGGGAGATGAAATCAGGGAAGTTGCGGGAACAAGATGGCAGGCAGTTGCTCAGAATAGATCATGTTGAAGAATTTAGAGGAGACCTTTGTTCAAAAGTGGACTACCAATGGTTGATAATGATGAAGTTTACGCTAAACTTACTTAAATCCCTACTCATCTACCTACATGTAATATATCTACTCGTACATAGCATTTTTACCTTTCTGCGGCCCGCGAGCTCTCTAAGTTGTTCCCTTGCGTCATACCGTTGAACAACTCTGATCTGGGAGTTCTGTGAACTGTGAACATCACTCATTTAAAATGAGGCCCCGGATTGAAAAAAATAGATGCAACAAATATCCATATCAATTTTTATCGAAATCGGACGGAACGTGCGAGAGTTATCGTGCAAAATACAGACGTATTCCTGGTGTCAAAACTAGATCTCACTTCGGTCGATTAATAAATTTCATATACCTCAATTTTAGACAGAGATATAGAAAAGCAGTAACACTGTCTTTCCGTAGTAGGGATAACTAAAACTAAATTTATTTCTCACTAGATTTAGGAATGTCTCGAAATCTGAAACAAAAAACCTGTAATTAGGTACCCAATAAACACTTAAATTTTTTGTTACCCTGAAGTCGAATCAGATTGGGAGGAGTGTAATACCCTTGGAGGTTGCCAAGAGTTCTCAATTCTGAATTGATGACGATATGATTATTTTTATCCGTACACCAACTTTTAACATTCAATTATTTATACCGGGTGTAACTCATTGATTAATATAATTGATGATAGATTGATTTTCATCAATTTTGACCAAAAAATGTCTTTCGTGAATGTGAAAGTTCAGACCAGAAAATGCATAGCGCCCTCAAGGAAATCATTGGATGGAACTTGGTTCAAACGGTACCTATAGGTACCAGGGGCACATTTTGAAATTTACTGATAACTTGTTGTGTATTACTAAAAAATGTGTATTTATGTATCATTTGTGGTATCAAAACTGTTCTTTGGGATACTTAGATTTTTTTCTCCAAATTTTGACCAAAAATTTTCTTTTGCAAATCTGAAAGTACAGGCCGAAAAACGTTCAGCGCCCTCACGCATGGGCGTAGGAAGGGGGGGCAGCTGCCCCCCCTAGAAATTTTCGAGAGTATGCAGCACGGAAGGGGCAACTTAAATTTACACTCGATAAAATGATTTTTGGAAGCAAAAAAGTCATCAAGTACCGAAATACGATAAATGCCACATTTTGTCCCTAATCCAACAGCCCCACTGTGAACAATCAAATGTAACTGTGGCAAACTTGTCGCATCGTTGAATCGCATTTGGTAAATTTGGTGGGAAAATTCAAAAAAATTAACAAACGTTACAAACGTATAGGTTCCATCTGTTTTTTTTTGGGCTTTCCGTATATTTTTCCATTGTAAAACTCCTCCTGCTAGTTGAATTTCGCCGGTTTGGCACTTTCCTTTATCGATATTTATCACAGGCCCTGGGGTCGCCCCTCCCCAATAACTGAATCATCAGTTACCCCTGGGGGTTTATTATTAAATAAGTACCGATTTACTTTATCGACCCCCCTCCCGACATGAAAATCTCAGCCCCCCCCCCCCTAGGCCAGATGCTGGCTACGCCCTTGCCCTCACGAAAATGACAGTTTCTTCACCTGACGTTGTCTGGGGTATAGTTTTAAACGATAGATGATAATAATTCAGATATGATACTTATGTAAGATCTCTGTCCTTTTAGCATTATATTAATATGTATTTTCTAGCTACAAAAAGTTATGAGATCCTCCCAAAAATACTTCTGCCCCGCCAAGTCATCACCCCAAAAAAGATATGAAATCTATTTTGGGCCCTGCTATCCACTCTAACCTTGCTTTGAAGTACCTAATGAGTTGAAATTCTGACCCCACCCCAAACGATCTCAGAATTTTAGTCTAATTTCCTCACTCTCTTCACCAACACGCAGTCCTGGTCCACCTCTGATCATTATTAGACGTAATAAATTTATGAACTGCTAAAGTAGAACAGAGTGGTCCCCATCTCCTAAAGGTTAAACTAACCAAGGTACCCCCACCAAGACTGGTGGGGTACCTTGTAATTCATATGATATTCAGATTTTTTCACCAGAGAGCTGTGACAACAGCCGACGGCGGCCAAATCTAATTGAAATAATATATTCCCTGGAGACTCGCGACAATAGACAAAGGCTGTCAAATCTATTTTTAATAATATTTTCACTGGAGAGCTGTGATAACAGCCGGAGCCTGGCAAATTATTAATTTCTAGAATAAAAGAAGATAATTTTTGGCATGGTTTTCCGTACCCTTTATTTTTTTCAACTTGGCAATATTGTAAAAGTAGTAGAAGGAAGTAACAATCTGTGCATCAATGCCATGTGATAGGTTTGGGTGACATGAATCGGGATAGAAATTAAGGGTTTACTGTATCAATGAAATCCAGTGAAAATTGTAATTTGTAGTAACCTGGCCGTTAAAACATAACCTAACCTAACTTGCTAACCACTATTATTAAGAAATGATAGCTTAGATTACATTTTTACGGTTATATTTAGCCAAAAATTGTAATTTTCAAGGATTATTTTTGATGACCCTACTTTTCTGCTCGGAATAAAAATTTAATCGCAATTATCACTGAACCAATTATATTCAAGGTCATTACTCCCACTCCTAGTAAGTAATGATTTTGCATAGCTTTTGGTGTTTGCCATGCTCTGCTCAGCTTCAACGAGCTCCCAATTTTTGTAGGATTTCTTTATCTTTATTCTACTTTCTAATTTCCTCCTTCTATTTTTAGTATTTTCCCACTTCCACTTTTCACGTGCATTGAGTAATAATTGAGTAGTGTTCTAATTGCTAATTCTAGAAGTAGTGTGATTGTGTTCTACTTTTTCTGATCATGATCAAGGAATTGTTGAGTCTTCTTATATACCTATATTGTGTTTTATAAGTGAAAGTATAGAAGATTACTTGCTGACGCCGACATTTTTCATGTTCTAGTTTTAGAGGCAAACTGAACAAAAGAAAAAATATGTAAATTATTTTTAGTTTTGTAATCTGTAAATGATCTTACAGAAGAGAATGTCCCCCTGTTTACAGAAGAGAATGTCCCCCTGTGTTACTTATACTTATTGACACAATTTACTTTTACCTTAAAGAAGTTGTTTTTATTTTATCATACGGATTATAAACAATTTTTTATGTAAATTTACATATTGAATTCTGATAAGACCTATAGTTGGTTAAGAGTTGAGAAAACGTGCAGTTAAAGAAGAAATTATTTGGTAAGTATTATTCCTTAGTTTTCTGTTCTAAATCCATCAATATCTATTGCATAAGGCTAGGGGAGGTATAATACATTTCAATTTTTAATGCTGAGGGATGGTTAAGTTATGCAAAATAATCATTTCGTGGGTTTGCGTCTATGAGCTGACCTCACTACCAGCAACATACCTTATATCAACCTATTTGTACACTTATTTCAAACCGGCTTATTAAAATGGGGTAAATAGTTGAACCCCGCTACAACTACCAACATCACCGGAAACATACCATATATTAATAATACTGCTTATTTATACTGCTCGAATGAGACTAACGAGTCCCTTTACCCCAGCAGTAAGCTTGTACTATTATTGTGGTCAAATTCTCAATTAATTGAGAGGATAAAATCCTATCTTGGCTGGGATTCGAACCCGCGACCTCCTGATTACCAGGCGAGCGCTTGACCACTGAGCTACCAAGTTCTCTTTCCTGAGCTACCAAGTTCTCTATATTGTGTTCTCTTTCCTTGCTGTAGAATATTGAAACCTGATTAGACCTGTAATACAGTCCTATCGAGTTGTTAAACTTACAGATGTTTCTCTTTATTTGAAACCTAACCTCTCGTCATATAGTAGGTGTAAGTAGAACTCTTTCCACAATAGTGTTCAAGCCAACGTGGTTTGGCCATCTAATTATACGGGAGCAGACAGGTCTATTAATTTTTTCTGAGCAACTAACCTAACTTAAAGGATTAATTGAAAGTAGAAGGTTCATTTTCACCATTAAATGGTGGGAAATACGGGAAAACTCACTTTTAAACGTTTAATTCACAATTGTATTGCTTGAAAATCGACGAAACTTTGGAGAAATCAAATGTTTATTCGGAATATTTTTTTTAATATGCAGATGATTTTTTTTTTTATTTTATTTAAAATTTAGGTTAGGTATCATGAAAAAAGAAAAATAAAAAAATAATTACGATTTATTTTAGTTTTTTTTTTAAGTTCGTTCATCCTAATTTTATATTATTTAATATGGGGGGGGGGTTAGGGTAATTTAGTTCCCAAATTGTAATGTCTCAGAGGTTTATAACATCTGAAGCACAATAAATAATTAAAATTAAAAATTATACCGTACCACTCCCATTTCACGTAACCGTACCACACAAGGCCAGTTAAATTAAGTACCTAGGACACATACTCAATAAGCAAGGTGATATGGTCATTTGACTATTCCACTCATGGATTAAAGAGTGGGACATGGCACAAGACACGGATGACCAGTCAATTTGGTCAAATTGAGATAAAGAAGATATATTTCGTAGCTTTGACATGTCTCCGAGCTAGCTGGTTTTGTATTATTTTTTTGGGTGTGGGGGGCCCATATCTGGGTGTGTCCTCGTTGTGGACCAGAGTATAATATTGTAATGGGGTCCTTAATATTTTATCAAAGTTTATAATATTTGTAGGATAACATTAAATCTTTTTTCTTACAGTCTAACAAATTATTTGAAATATGTCGGACCCTAACAAAGCTCGTGCCCGTGGTCGGGGTCAAAAACCAACTCCAGCTCCTGCTGCTCCGGGTGGTGCATTAGCTAAACCTGCTCAACAAACACCAGCAGGTGGTACTACAGTTGCCAGAGCGCGTGCTCGGGCTGCACCTTCAACACAGGTAAGAAATATGTTGTTGTTCGCAAATGTCAGGATATGGTCATTTCATCGCTTGCGTCCCAATAATTCCCGACAATATCATTTCTGACCGTGGCAGGAGGTAAGACTAAGTGCAATCCAGAGGAGAAGAATTGGGTAAAAAGAGAAAACAATTGGAGGATTTGAGTCATTTTAAACTAAATGACTAGTCAATTACTAACAAACGTCATATCCTTTGAGCGTTGCTTTTTGTGGAGTTTTACAACTCTGGTGTGCTTTCAGCCTTTGAGAACGTCACCTTTACTTTTCACAATTTCAAGTATGGAAGGGTTATTTTCATTGTGTAAGTTAGTCAGCCCATACATGAATCGCAAGATTGTACGTTAGTGGTTTACTATAATTTACATTTTTATTTCAGGCACCGAAAGCAGATCCTAGTCGCCCAGGAATTGCATCGGTCACACAGCAATTTTCATCAGTTTCCCTTGGTGACGGTGGTGAGTATATTTTAACTCAGGAAGGATATTTTTGGTCCAAACAGTGTTGAAAAATCAACCCAAGAGTGTGATTCAACTGAAGATAAATATTCTTAACCTTGTTCTCTAAGGCCCGATCCTAACAAGAAGTGTTTTCAGGGAGTTTCATCTAACACTGTGTCAAGCTTTGTTAATGCAATACCCAAACCCGAGTGTTTCAAAACTCGGCTTTGGTAGGACCGGACCTAACAATCTGACCTGCCTAATTTATATGAAGTTTAATAGAGAACAGTGGGCGTAGTCACACTGTTCTCGGAGATCGGTGTTTGATCTCCGTAGAGGTCAGAATATTCAGAATACATTTATTCTTTTGACAGGGTGTCTACCGGTCCTCCAAATCCTCCAAAAGTCCTCCTTNTTTTACATAATTTCAAAAATTTCGCCTGCGGCGCTGATGGCATTTATTATGACAATCAACATTGTAATAATTTTGGTTAATCTTCCGATTTTCCAAAGGTTTTTTTTTACATAATTTCAAAAATTTCGTCTGCGGCGATGATGGGATTTATTATGACATTCAACATTGTAATAATTTTTATTAGTGAAGTTTTTTCACTTCCCAATGGAGCTTATCTGAGGGAAATCATGTATGCTCCTTTCTGCTGTAACACAAAAAGTAGTAACATTTTTTCAGACGTTTGAAATATGACCAATATTTTTCTATTAGTAGAAGAATGATTTTAGTATTTCAAACGACTTTTCTGTGACTTTCACACACAGATAACACCATCTTGTTCATGTGTGTTTAGATACACACACACACACACACAGGGCTGCGGAGCCGTCGATAAAATCTCTGGCCCCAGCTCCTCTTTCCAAAAATTACTGGCTCCGGCTCCCGGAGTTTGGAAACAAAAACATGGCTCTGGCTCCAGCTCCGGCAACTTACATATAATATTTATTATTGAATACAGAATTTTTTTTATTATAATTATATATATACAGGGTTCCCAAAAGTCCGAGACCACCTGAATATCTTTTGAACATCTTTATGGGGAGTTTTAAAATTTTGAATGGCATTATATCCCAAATTAAACCACCTGGTGTGGCCAATTTTTCAGGGGCGGGTCCCATGTGGCCTCCAGGGGGTCCAACTTTTGTTTTTTAAATACGAACCCCCATCTTCCGATACATTTTAAAAAAGACAATAGAATTAGAAGTACTTTGAAAAAAAAAATTACACGTCTAGCGTGTTTGCCTTCAAAATGGCGGCCATTTGAAATTTCCAAGATATGACTTCCAAGAGTGTCTAAAACTGGGCGAATTTTTTGCAATGTGATATTGAATGATTGCATAGGATACCAACGTTGAGGAACCTGCTTTTTAGACATAATTCGCCTACTTTTAGACACTCTTAGAAGACTTTGAAAAATTTACACATCTAGCGTGTTTGGTTTCCAAATTGCGGCTATTCAATATTCCCATGCGGCCCTGGGGGGCTACATGGGACCCGCCCCTGAAAAATTGGTCACACCATCAGGTGCTTTAATTTGGAATATAGTACCATGCAAAATTTTAAAACTCCACATAAAGCCGTCCAAAAGATATTCAGGTGGTCTCGGACATTTGGGACACACAGTATATGAAAATGAATGTTTGTATATTATGTATGTCCTTTATGCATTCCTAAACCACACATCCGATTATTATGAAACTTTCGCGAGGTGTTGGGCCCATGCCCGGGATGGTTTCTATGCCCCCCGCCCCCAATATTTTGTAGGCGTGGCCATGTGAGACCGCCATCTTGGAATATCGCTTTTCCTATATATTATGAGAACTGTTTAAGTTATTGCAACTAAACTTTTATGAAATGCTATACGCCTGACTCATAGAGCCCTTTGATCAATTTGGGTCATATTTTTTTTTTTGTGGGCGGGGATATGTGCGGCCGTCATCTTGAATTTCTGTTTTTTTCTCAATATTTTGAGATCCGCTTGAGTTATGGCGATCTAAATTTTGTGAGATGTTACACGGTTGGTCCTTAGAAGCTTTTGATCACTTTGAGTCCTATATTTTGTGGGTGGTGCCATTTGCGTCCGCCATCTTGAATTTCTGTTTTTTTTCTCAATATTTTGAGATCTGCTTGAGTTATGGCGATCTAAATTTTGTGAGATGTTACACGGTTGTTCCTCAGAAGCTTTTGATCACATTGATTTATGTATTTTGTAGGCGGCGCCATCTTGTAATTTCACTTTTTCTCAATATTTTTGAGAACTACTTAGGTTATAGCGAAAGAACTTTTGTCACATTCTACACGTATGCCCTAAAGAGTATCTGATCACTTCCAGTCATAGATTTTGTTGACAGGGTCATGTGAGGTCACCATCTTGGAAAATCTTTTTCCTCATAGCTTGAGAACCGCTTAAAGGCTTATTTTTTTTTTTAAAAAAAAATGCGTTTGAGGTCAACACAGGTTGATAAAATTTGAATATTCTATTCGCAATTCAATATTCCATCCAACAGTACTCCATATACAGGGTGTCCCAAAAGTCCGAGACCACCTGAATATCTTTTGAATATCTTTTTATGTGGAGTTTTGAAATTTTGCATGGTATTATATCCCAAATTAAACCACCTGATGCTGTGACCAATTTTTCAGGGGCGGGTTCCATGTGGCCTCCCAGGGCCGCATGGGAATATTGAATAGCCGCAATTTGGAAACCAAACACGCCAGATGTGTAAATTTTTCCAAGTCTAGAAGTCTAAAACTAGGCGAATTATTTCCAAAAGTAGGCGAAGTGTCTAAAACTAGGCGAATTATGTCTAAAAAGCAGGTTCCTCAACATTGGTGTCCTATGCAATCATTCAATATCTCATTGCAAAAAATTCGCCCAGTTTTATACACTCTTGGAAGTCATATCTTGGAAATTTCAAATGGCCGCCATTTTGAAAGCAAACACGCTAGACGTGTAAATTTTTTTGCAAAGTACTTCTAATTCTATTGTCTTTCTGAAAATGTATCGGAAGATGGGGTTTCGTATTTAAAAAACAAAATTTGGACCTCCCGGGGCCATATGGTACCCGCCCCTGAAAAAGGTCACACCATCAGGTGGTTTAATTTGGGGGATAATACCATGCAAAATTTCAAAACTCCACATAAAGCTGTTCAAAAGATATTCAGGCGGTCTTGGACTTTTGGGACACCCTGTATAGGTGTAAGTTGGGCTTTGCTTCGCTGTTCCGACTCAAAATCACAGAATTGACCTAAACACCACCAAGTTTGTTGGGTAGAACGTGTACCTACGTTGGGAGTTGTATTGGGTTAGGTTCCAAAAAAAATAAAATACGCAGCCTTCAGCTGCGCAAGGTTAGGCTGGATCGTAGACCCTAGACCCAGCCTAAACTCCGCGGAACCGCGCGGATCAACTGAACAAATCGATACAAGTTTGTAGAACTAGAACCGCGCGATCATGAAGACAATAAATATGTACTATTGAGATAGATCTTGAGTCGCGCGGTTCGTCGTCCCGCGCGGTCATGTGAACCTAGCCTTAGATTAGTTGTAGTCTACTGGTACAGTTTTTAATTGTCATCATACATTCGTCTGAACTTAGCCTAATGCACAAAAAAGATCCATATTTTTATTATTTGTATTATAATTTACAATTAGGGTGTTCTTTATGTAACTAGAATACAATAATATTCAAGTTCAGTTAAAAAAAAATTAATCCCCTCCCCTTGCACAAAAATCAAATGATTCATTTCACACATACACATACCCAGGTAACTTTTTTTTTTAATTGACCGAGATATTTTCATTTTTTATAGGTAGGTCGGAGCCGGAAAGGAGCCGAAATTTTGGTAAATTTAGCTCCGCTCCGGCTCCTCTTTATAAAAAAAACGGCTCCGGCTCCAGCTCCTTTATAAAAAATATCACGGCTCCTTGGCTCCGNCTGAGGGGAGCTCACAACTACTCCCCAGCCACGGGATTTTTTGTGAGAATAAAAAACTACTTTCGGAGGAAATACCAAAAATATCGATTAAATTTCTATCTTCACATTTACAACTTCTTCACTCGTTTAGTTAAAAACACGTTAACTGCCAACAATAATATAATGTGGTCAAAAAAATTAAAATCCATAAAAAACACAGAGGGATTATGGAAAATGAAAAAAATAGTAGCAAACCGGACTAGAAGTCAAATTCCACCACTTATAAAAACCACCTCGTCAAGTACATATCATTACTCAGACGAGGACAAATCAGAAGCCATTGCGACTCATTTCGAATCGGTACACACACTAACCCAAAAATTTGGCTCCCCTAGGTTTACGAAAAAAGTTGAATCCTACGTTAATTTGTACATTTCCAATAATACTGCCCACGGCCTTAGTGAACAGGAATTAACGAACTCTCTCGAGCTTCAAAATATAACTTGTAAACTAAAGCTTAGAAAAGCCCCGGGCGTCGACACGGTTCCCACCATAGCACTCAAGCACTTGAGCCCCCTTGGTCTCGATTTCTTAGTTACAATCATTAACGGTATTTTACGGTTGTCTTATTTTCCAAAGTCATGGAAGTGTGCTAAGGTAATACCTATTCATAAAGTGGGGAAACCTTCCTATTTGGTATCCAGTTATCGCCCTATAAGTCTACTGAGCACCATTAGTAAAATTGTAGAAAAAGTTGTGGCCATAAGACTAGATAGGTATGTTACAGATAAAGGTATACTTCCCGCACAACAGTTTGGATTTCGGGCCAAACACTCCACTGTGGGACAATTGGCTCGTGTCGTCGACGATATAGTTGATGGCTTTAACACTCGAAAGCATACCGGAATGCTTCTTTTGGACATAGAGAAGGCCTTTGATACGATGTGGATCAAGGGCCTAATCTATAAATTAATTTCCCATCATATACCTACGTACCTCGTACTTATTATAAACGCATATTTGAGTGAAAGAGCATTCAAAGTACATATAAATAACGCATCTAGTCGGGCCAAAAAAATAAAAGCTGGAGCTGCTCAGGGCAGTTTGTTGGGACCAAAACTATATATCCTTTACATTTCGGACCTCCCAAAGATAGAAAACGTCCACTGTGGGCTATTTGCCGATGACACTGCAATCTACACCTCGTCCTGGAGAGTAGATACTATTATTAACAGATTAAAACAGACTGCTAAAAAACAACAGAAATTTTTTGAAAAATGGAAAATTAAAATTAACGCGGACAAAACTGAGGCCATATTTTTCACAAGAAGACGACCTACAGTTCCCCCTTCCATAGAAGTTTTTAATAAGAGACTAGAATGGACAAATAATGTTAGGTATCTAGGTGTACACCTAGATAAGAGATTGACTTTCACCTGCCACATCAATAAAATAAAAGAAAAATTTTATACATCTTTAAAAATATTATATCCCATTTTTAACAGAAAATCAAAACTGAGTGTTAAAAATAAGAAACTTCTTTATAAAGTATGTCTAAGACCCGTAATTTCTTACGCAGCCCCAGTTTGGAGTAACACATGTGAAACCAATATGAAAAAAGTCCAAGTTATGCAAAACAACTGCCTTAGAATTATTGGTAATTACCCCATGTATACGACAATAGATTATATGCATTCCGATTTAAAAATTGAAACGATGAGAGATTTTCTTGATAAACTTGGTGAACGATTTTTTGAGAACTTGGAAAATAATTTGCCAAACGAATTGCTCGATAAAGTAAATCGTTCCGATACCTCACGATATAAAAAGTATATGTATAAGAGAGTGAAGTATAGATACCGAATTGTAGGTGAAAGTCAACAATAGTTAAGCACAACAAGACGCCGTAATAAATTGGAATAATTATTATTGTTAAGAGGTTTTTATAAAATCTTTTCCCTCTTCCCCAACTTTTGACAGATAGAACCCACATTCAACAGAAACCTTTCGTTACTTGGTAAAATATTTTAATATTGGTACAAGTATTGTTTGTAAAATTTGATGTATTTAATTTTGAAATAAAATATATATTATTATTATTAGGTTTTTGTTTCCAAACTCCGGGAGCTGGAGCCGGAGCCAGTAATTTTTGGAAAGAGGAGCTGGAGCCTGAGATTTTATCGACGGCTCCACAGCCCTGCTTGCACCAGTGAGATACTGAGTCCTAATCCTGGTCGGTTGAAAATTTTAGAGAGATTTTGAATATTCTACTTGGTCTTATTGTGTTGGGTCTAAGTACCTATTTTTTGTAAATTTTATATCTACTTTTACAGCTAGTGTATCTTCGTCTGGCAGTGGCGATGGAAATGGCACTCTTGGTCGCGGACAACTCCGAGGTCGTAGACCAATTGGTGAAGCTGGCTCAGATGTTAGTTTCATTAGAACGAGACCTCCTAATTTAAATAGTAAACGAGGTAAGTCCAAGACAAACATTGGGGGAACGGAATGTTTTCTCGTGCTTAGGAAAATAAATTTTTACATTTCGGATATCTTAGATTTCCGTTGCAGCCTTGAACTTACTGCAGATGTTAGAAGTTTTGAGTGACTGCCAGCATTCAAGGGACCGGTGTAATCACACTTAGAGTGGGCCTCTTAGTGTGGTTACACCCGTATCTCGGTCCTGAATCTAATTGAACATGTCTAGGACATGCTTAAAAGTGATTGATCAGAAATATGAAAAGACCAAACACCGAGAGAATAAAAAACGCACCTTGAAACTTAACATTCTGAACGATATTATGTATCTAAAAATCTTCATTTTCCCAAATTCCCCTGTTTTATTGTTTTCAATACATTTAGATAAATTTCAACCGATTTAAATTGAGGCTATACATCAATACGGCCTTCTATCAAATGTAGGTCAGTTAGCAAGAATTTTCCCGTGTATTAATTTTGAACAGTAGTAGGTCTGGGTTATGGTAAAAAAAAATCAGGGAAGTCTTGTCAAGATCATTTTGTTACTTCTTACAGATACTAAGAAAATAATCCTAAGAAATTATTCATATTAATCCTTCAGCTAACGATTTTGCTCGTTTAATCATCGGTTCCCACTGATGTCAAGCAACATCCGTCGTGTTGAGTACTCGCATTGAAGTCTCGTTTCAGCTCTCAGCCCCGTGAGGTCATCTGAATACCTGTTTATTGCAGCAAATAGGTTAACTATACCTTCGTTAGTTGCAATAATAAAGTGCTAATCAAGGCGGCTCGAGAAATATCATGGTTTATTTTTTTGCATTTTTGATGAAATTGAACATACTTTTGACTAGGGGTGGTCACATTTTTTCGATAGACTTCATCATTAAAAATAACACTTTTTATTGGCACCTTTCAAAATGGACTTATTGGTTCGTCTCGAATACTATGGGTATTCCAAATGTTTTCTTTTGGTTTGTGAGATAGAGGTTTTTGTAGAACTGGACATGAAAAAAACAAAAAAACATTTTCCTTAGAAATATTTTGCTTATTTTTTCCAGCAATTGATTGCAATAATAAGAACATAAAACCGACGCAATTTATCGTGAACTATTTTAAAGTCAATAAACGTCCCACCTGGACGTTGAATTTATACCGCGTTGACTTCAACCCTCCCGAAGATATATTGATTATAAAAAAAGCGTTGGTCAAAGTTCACCAAGATAAATTAGGAGCTTACGTTTTTGATGGGACGGTTCTTTTTTCGGCAAACACAATTGTGAATAAGGTAGGTCCAAACTCTGTTCGTATTATGAATAGTCAACTCAAGTTACCTTTTTTTTTAATACATTTTGTTGCCGCATTGTCGGCCTTAAAATCAGTTGTTCTCCTCCTCATTTCTTGGTTATTCATTTTCAACAATGAAATTTTGGAATCGACTAAGAAAAAAATAATACAGTCTACGTTACTCAACAACACGAGATTGAGTTTCCTTTGTTTGTTAGCCTGCACAATAACTCTCGAAAGCCTTGTCTTATTTTGATAGACCTCTCTCACTTAAAATGGCCATCATGACATATGTAAAACTAGTCTGCATCTATTGCATGTTTAATATAACGGATCCCGTTAGATCATTGTGATTAAGCAACTCTTATCGAGGTTTTACTAAGTGGGTGACCACATTTTGCTTCTTCGTGATGCTGGCTATTCCCGGTCCAATCAGTCTGAATGAGGTCAATGTGGGTAGATGGTTTGTAAGTTTCCATCGAATGGAGGGAAGGTAAAACCTCCGTCTCGATTAACCAATACATGTCAATAGAGACGGATAAGCAAAAAAAAAAAAAAAAAAAAAAAAAAAAAAAAAAAACGAAAGCAGATAGTTGCAACCAATTTTATTATGTAATCACTTTCAGGAAATCAAATTAATGTCAAAGAAACGTGATGAAACTCCTGTCGAAATAACAATCAAACATACCCGCGTTCTTGAATTTGGGGACTTCCAGTATTTGCAACTGTTCAATATTCTAATGAGAAACACATTGGCAAAACTTAATCTACAATTAGTTGGCAGAAATTTTTATGATCCAATTGCCAAGGTAAGCTGTAATTTGTATGAAGGAATTAGTTTCACTTTTCATCAAGTGGATTTTACAGGCGTTTAGTTCTACGTATTGAGTCTACTCGGAATATTTTTCTGACCAAAGATCTCCAACCTTTTGTCCCCCTGTTTGTATCGATTCAACTCCAAATGCTGCCACTTAGATCTGGAATTGAATAATATTTTTAGTACCAGTAAACCCAAGGAAAATAAAACTGTATAAAACAATTACGAGAAATGCAAATCACAATAAAACCATTTACTTGAATACAAACCTTACCAGCCTGGAAAATAATATAGTATTCTGTAGTGATCATGTTGCCATTTCCGTCTTTGGTCTGAAAGCAGAATGTCGTCGAAAACGTTAATGCCCGGTCCTACCAAAAGCCGAGTTTTGAAACACTGGTCTGGGTATTGTATTAACACAGGTTGACACAGTGTTAGAATGAAACTCCTTGAAAACTCGTGGTAGGATCGGGCCTAAACAAGTCCCACTTGAAAAAAAAATCCCTACCAAAGATCACTTATCATAATTAAATTGAAAAAATCATTTTTGGCTTATTTTCAACATAGATCAAAATTTATTATATGTCCCGAGAGGATTTTTGTCCGTCCTAAGCGGTACTTTTACAACTTGGGTTACTTTTTATTAAGTTTGATGTTTTTTTTTTTTTTTTCAGTCTACGCTACCCGAGTACAAACTTGAAGTCTGGCCGGGTTATCAAACAGTCATGAGACAGCATGAAAAAGATATTTTACTTTGTGTTGAAATCGATCACAAAGTGTTGCGTCTACAGACGGTTCTAGAAATTTGGGAGCAGTGTAATCATAATAGGGTAAGTTTTTGTGATTGGCGGAGTTTTTTTTAATGGAAGATATTCATGTGTTCTTTTTTTTTTTTTTTTTTTTTTTTTTTTNTTTTTTTTTTTTTTTTTTTTTTTTTTTTTTTTTTTTTTTTTTTTTTTTTTTTTGTCATTTTAATCTTTTTCTAATGTCATCCTTGACTAAATTTTTCTGAAGGTGAAAAGTTCCTGAATATTCCAATAAATAGTGAATCAAACCTAGGATTTCTTGTCCATCCACTGTCTTGACGGTCACACAGAACCTACCAAGCGACGTAGAAAATTGTGTAAAAATGAATTTCTCCACCCGGTAATTCGGCTTTGACTCAATAACGAATTTCGTTTAAAAATGTCCCATTTGATTTCAGCTACCCATCAAATTTGGGTTCCCATTTATGTTGTTGTTATAGTAGTGGTCTTCCCTTTAAAATAACTATTCTCTCCTTTTCTAGATTCATGTTTGGGAGAATGGGAGAAAGAGGTTGATATGAAATTACCGAAAAGATTTAGATGGCCCTTGGCTGGAATAGTGATGGTATGCGTTCCAGGTCGTCCTGGTGCGATATGGGGTTACCGAAAATGTTTCGATGGCTCTTGCCTAGAACAGTGATGGTATGCGTTCCTGATCGTCCTGGTGCGTAGAACCGACCATCATAATAAGGACAGGTTCCCAATTATGACCAAACACACTAATCGATTATTTGATTTGATTTTTAGGACCAATTCCTCAAAAGTGTTGTGGCCAAAGTCGTTATGACGCGTTTCAATAACTGCACTTACCGTATTGACGATGTCGAATTTGACGCTACACCTTCTTCAACGTTCGACATGAAGGGTACCCAAACCAGTTATATTCAATATTATAAGATGAAGCACAATATTACCCTTCGAGATACTCGTCAGCCCATGTTGATTTCCAAAAGCAAAGCAAGAGATATACGTGCCGGAAAAACTGAACTTATTTATCTTCCCCCGGAGCTTTGCTATACAACCGGTTTAGATGATAAAATGAGATCCGATTTTAAAGTCATGAAAGCATTTGGTGACATTACACGGGTTGATCCCAAGGACAGGATCGCAAAGATAATCAACTTCCGTCGAAGAATTGACCAGAGTGAAGCGAAGGACATTTTCAAACCTTGGGATTTGGCGCTTGAAAATAAACCTATTGAAGTACAAGGTCATTGTTTGGGCGCAGAAACAATCTGTTTTGGAGGAAATAAAATACCGGGTACTGTTAACGCTGACTGGACGTCTGCGTTTCGATCAAATTCCCTACTTTCAAGTAAACCTTTGAAGAAATGGGTTTTGTTTACAACACAACAGGAACGACAGAACGCTGAAACCTTCGTGCAAATGATACAGAAAGCAGGCAATGGAATGCAATTCACAATTGAAAGACCGATAGTGTGAGTATACCATCTTTTAAGAAAACGGATGACGTTTAAAATCAAGTCAAACCTTTACAATATTAAATTTATAGGATAACTCTTTCCTAGCTCTCTATTCAAATTCAAAAATGATTTCACGGTTATCTTTGAACAACTTGAACCACTCGAAAACTTGCATTATAAAGCTATCAGGTTTGTTTCTTATCGACACTATTTGTCGAGTTTTTGGTCATACTTACTAGGCACTTGTTCCCATATTACTCTTAACGCTGTTTCTTATCAACACTAGTTGTCGAGTTTTTGGTCATACTTACTAGCACTTGTTCCCATTACTCTTATTGTTGTTTCTTATCAACACTATTTGTCGAGTTTTTGGTCATACTTACTAGGCATTCTTATCAACACTATTTGTCGAGTTTTTGGTCATACTTACTAGGCACTTGTTCCCATATTACTCTTAATGTTGTTTCTTATCAACACTAGTTGTCGAGTTTTTGGTCATACCTACTAGCACTTGTTCCCATTACTCTTAATGTTGTTTCTTATCAACACTATTTGTCGAGTTTTTGGTCATACCTACTAGCACTTGTTCCCATTACTCTTAATGTTGTTTTTTATCGACAATATTTGTCGAGTTTTTGGTCATACTTACTAGCACTTGTTCCCATTACTCTTAATGTTGTTTCTTATCGACAATATTTGTCGAATTTTTGGTCATACCTACTAGCACTTGTTCCCATTACTCTTAATGTTGTTTCTTATCAACACTATTTGTCGAGTTTTTGGTCATACTTACTAACACTTGTTCCCATTACTCTTAATGTTGTTTCTTATCAACACTATTTGTCGAGTTTTTGGTCATACTTACTAGCACTTGCTCCCATTACTCTTAATGTTGTTTCTTATCAACACAACACTATTTGTCGAGTTTTTGGTCATACTTACTAGCACTTGTTCCCATTACTCTTAATGTTGTTTCTTATCGACAATATTTGTCGAATTTTTGGTCATACCTACTAGCACTTGTTCCCATTACTCTTAATGTTGTTTCTTATCAACACAACACTATTTGTCGAGTTTTTGGTCATACTTACTAGCACTTGTTCCCATTACTCCTAATGTTTATCGACACTATTTAGCATTTTTCTAATCTTTTAAGACAATTTTGTTGCCACAAAGATAATCTTGCTGATAATTATTTCTCTCTTTTTGTTCACAGAATCACTCTCGCAAATGACCGAGCTCAAGGTTACTCTTCCGAACTTGAAAGAACTTTAAGTTCGGACTCCTATTCTTTTGCTATGTGTATTGTTCCCAACAATGCTGCCGATCGTTATGCTTCAATCAAAAAAAAATGTTCTATTGATCGAGCAATCCCTTCCCAGGTTATTGTGAAAAGGAATCTCACCTCCAAAGGAGCTATGTCAGTTGCTACCAAAGTTGCCATACAGATTAATTGTAAATTAGGTGGAGTGCCTTGGGCGGTTGAAATACCCTTGAAGGTAATACAACTTCCTCCCTTCTTACTTCTACTTTAAGTATAATTTTTGTAATAAAGCAGCTTTCGTGTTTTTTTTAATAGACCTACTCGGAACCTCAAGTCATTACTTTCGTAGTCTAATGGAGGGCTGCGGCGGAGTCGTAAAAATAATCTTCGACTCCAACTTCTGTAAAAATTTCCTGACTCCAAATATGACTCTGATCCTGCAGTTTTATTCGATCCGACTGCTCAATACTGACTCCAACCTATTTAGTGTAGTGTTTATGAGACTCTCTAAGAGAGCAGAAAGAAATTATGTTGAGGTACGTTAATTACTTTTATTTGAGCAAAGGTTGGAGCCGGTATCGGAAAACTCTCATTTCTTAAAATTTCGACTCCCAAGTCCGGACTCCTATAAAAAAAAAATTAGCTGTTGTTAGTGGAAAAAAGTGTAATACTCTACAAATTTAAATGATTTAGGGTGTACAGGAAATATATATTTTCTCGTGTCCGTTTTCTTCTGACCAAAATCAAATATTTTTTTTGTGCTTTTGAATCCGAAATTTCTTATTTGCTGGTCTAAGAAACTTAAAAATTACACCAATAAATGTTTTGTGAAAATATACGTTAGTTTCAATATTTGGTTATAAAAACCTTAATAAATTACAACAGCATCATTTATAAATACTGAGTTAAAAATACATAGGAATACATATTCCGTTTCACTAAAATATGGCGATCTTTGAGCCAATAAAAACGTGTTTTACATATATTTTCACTGCGTTGGTATCGTCAGACGCAGTCTCTTTCAGAATAAAACACACCTTTAAGAGTTGAAATTTTCCACCCTACATTTTGCGTTTTAGGCAACAAAAAAATAATAATTCCGTGTCTGTCTTTTATCCAATTTCTTCTTCTAGGGCATGATGACAATCGGTTTTGATGTGACTCATGACAGCGAATCAAAAGGAAGTTCTTATGGCGCTTTAGTGGCATCGCTTGATAATAATTTCGGACGTTATTTTTCGGCTGTCAGTCCACACGCCACAGGCAATGAACTGTCGAGTGATATTGGTGCGAGTGTCACAAAAGCATTGTATAAATACAAGCTCATCAATGAAGCTTTCCCCAGATGTCTTGTGGTGTATCGTGATGGTGTTGGAGAAGGACAAATCGGTTTTGTTGTAGAACACGAATTGGCCACTATTCAAGTAAGTAGTGATTATTTTCTCACTCCTAACACCAGGGACTCGTCGACATTGTTTGTTCATGTGTGTGGAATGATAAATATATCTTCGTTTAAATCAAAATGAAATCATCAGAACAATCTTTCTATTTTAGACATGTTCATATTTTTACATGTTTCGGTCTCAACAATTGAAGTGGCCCAAAGAGAAAGGAAGTCGGTCCTAAAATCAAAAAAATTGGGAAATCAAGAAGAACTCATTTACTCTGTAAGTTGACATACTGAAAAAAAAAAAAAAAAATATCGATTCTGATTAAAACTATTAAGGCGAGCTTTCAATAGCACTCAGGCTATCATCCTCAGGCCAGTGTAATTAAAATATTTGGGTAAAGTAGTATGTAGCTAATAATTTTGAACAGAAAACAGAAGTTTATTATACTTCAGCGTAATTGCTGCATTCGGGTAACATTCTTCAAATGGAGAATTTGATTTTAATAATTTTGTAATTTATAACGCTAATGTTTTATTCCAAATAAAGGTTTATTTATCTTGTTTGATGGTAGGTATCAAACAAACTTTATAAGCAAGACTGTTGCAGCTGAGAATAAGTTTCTGGCTGCTGATAAAAGTTTTTAATTGTGATCTTTCTTACAGGGTCTTTATTTTATTGGCTTAACGTCTCTAACATCTATTGGTTATTCAAAATGTTGGTTTCACCCTCTATTCGCTGGAAACTTGTAAAACAGCTTCCCACATTGACCTCACCCAGCCTGTTTTGGGCCGGAAAAATAGCCAACATCACAAGGGCGCGAACCCACGTGGACACTCACATGGTACAACCTCGCAGGGCGTTGCTTCACTTCAGTGATCTAACGGAAACTGGCTAAACTTACAGGGTCTAATAATTGACTTGGGCTCCTCCATAACCATGTCAATTTCTATAACATTATTTGTATGACGTCTCGGTTGCAGAGTGCGCATCACACTCGGCTTGCACCACGGAGGTTCGAAAATTTGGAAAAGTTTTTTTCGAATTTTCTATACTTGGTCTGGTTGTGTTTGGGGGTAACTCAGCGTCCTGAGGACAATTGAGTAGCTATGGTAATAGCGCCAAGTGGTAGCATTATAAGGAAATTGTTAAAGTGTAGCTTAGGCTTAGTGATATTGGAGTGAATGTTGAAAATATCTTGTAATGCTATGATGCCCACAAACATTGTGACATAATAACACAAGGAAATATACATTTACCTAACATTATTTGTAAAATACATTAGACTTCTGTATTGACTTTGAAGGTAAAGGGACTCTTTAGTCTCATCCTCGCAGAAGAAAGAGGGTATAAATAATATTAAAAAACATTTAAGTACGTCAGTGACACAAGAAAACGGGTTACAAAACAGAATTATTATATTTCATCATAAATCTAATCTATAACATTCTCGTGTCACAGTGTTTGTCACCATACTCCTCCAAAACGGCTTAAACGATTTTAATGAAATTTTGTATGTACATTCGGTAGGTCTGCGATTTTTTTTTTTTTTTAACCTAACCCAATACTACTCCCAACACGTTCTACACAGCTTAACAACCCGTCACTACTCCCCATGTTCTCTCATTTTCTCGAAACGAAGTTCGGGTACTCAACTAGTACGTGATATATATGTTATCAGCCTTCTAAATAGCTCGGCCGGTGAATTTAATTATTCGTTTACTTGGGATTGGTATTTGCACCAACTATAATAGATCAATAGAATTTAACAATAACTTTGCAGTGCATAAACATTACGATTTAAACAACAAATAAAAATTAAACGCACGGATTTTTTCTTTCTAAATTAACAGTCAGCGTGCAACAGTCCTTACTTGTAGCCTCAGCACTTGAACTTCCGAAAGAAAGACCGCCACAATGCATAATGATTATAGATAAAAAAATAAATAAAAAAAACAGTCTCCAATAACATCATACAGTTTCAACATCCCCCACTTATGGCAGCTTTTAATTAATTGTACTCTTGATATTTCAGAAAGTGCTCAGCGATATTAAAGTGAATACTAATCAAGAGATATCACTTACCTTTGTAATCGTAACTAAAAAAATACAAACACGTATTATGTTACCAAACGCAAATCCGATTCCCGGATCAGTTATAGACGACGTGATCACGTCTCCCGAGAGATACGATTTCTTTCTTGTATCACAATCAGTGCGACAAGGCACCGTGTCACCAACCTATTATAATGTCATCCATGATACCAACAGCTTTCTAAATCCGGACCGTTTGCAAAGACTCACGTTCAAGCTGTGTCATCTCTACTTCAATTGGAGTGTAAGTTATTTTTGTTGTTTGTTACCATTACTAATTTTTAGGTTTGTATGTTGAATTAAAAGAAACAGTACGTAACAATTTCTCAACCTTATTTTCAAATCAGCTGATATTGAATTGATTTGAAAAATGGGTAACTCAGGGCGTTATGTGCTTTTATTTATATTGAGAAATAAGTAAAAAGAACAATATTTTGGGTTCCTTTTTTCTTTTTTGCTCAACTTCTCTTTAACATCTATTGATCATTTGGGACTGGGATTTTGACTTACAAACCAGCTACCCACATTGACCTCACACCACCAGGGTTGGGCCGGGAAAAGCCAGTATCACGAGGGCCTACGTGGTCACCCATTTAGTAAAACCTCGCTGTACTTTGCTTAACTTCAGTGATCGGAGAACTGGTGGTGTATTTAACGTGCCATATACGCTGGCTATTGTGGGCTTCACATCTCGGTATATTTTAATATAACTGTCCTTATTTTATTAAACGTTCTGAAACAATATTAACATTTAGGTCGTTTTCAATTCAGTGTTTATTCGACCCTGGTGTGACCAATAAATATAAACAAACAATAAATTGTAAAAGAATAATATTTTTTATTCAAATGGTTCACATCATCATCAATTTAACAATTAACAGTCATTTAAATAACTGGTTTGTCACAGTCTTCCATATTGGTAAAATTTAAGTTGTATAAGGAAATCGTTATTTCCTGTTACCTTCCCTATTTTCTCCATTACTAAAACACCTTGCATAATCTCTTGTTCAGTGACATACCGTAGCTTTGCTTGTCAGGTTATGTATTGAAAACAAAACATTATTATCCTCGGAATTGACAATTTTTACTCGAAAAATACGGGTTAGACATCTAGTAAAACGTATTTGTCGCAGACTGTGTCCGCCAGAATTCAAATATTGTGAGAATGAGTCTTTAGTTCGTTCCATTTAAGTAGATTCGTCAACTCACGTGCAAACTTAATGTCTTGAAGCATTCATTTCATGATATTAAGAAGACAATGTGAAATACTCCCCCGTCCGAAACGTGTTTCTAGCTTCTGTTTAACATTTTAAGTCTTCCTTAAGTAAACATAATAAAAGTGCTACTCATGACGTTCGCATTTTCTGCGTAAGTACATGCCTAGTCCCCCGATTCTGGTTCTTATAAGGTCTAACTTGGTTCAAATTGGGAGGGTTTGTTGAGACCAGACTTTTGATGAATCTCATTAAATTCTTTCTTTGCTTTCCAGGGTACTGTACGTGTTCCAGCTCCATGTCAATATGCACACAAACTTGCATTCCTCTGTGGTCAGGCGCTTCACAGAGCACCTGCCAATCAGTTGGAAACCTTTTTACATTTCTTGTAAATGTTTGGTGCATTCCTTATTAAACAATATCTCCTTATCTCCTGTGCTACAACTTATAAGGATACTGTTTATGGTTGAGTAACTCGGGTAGCAAGATCAATACCATTTTTTATTTGTAGGGATACTGTTTTTATTGAGTGGCTCTGGAAATACAATGTTGCCAGATCAACGACATTTTTTTTTAACTTTTGCCTAAAGGACATTTCCCTCTACTTGTTCTTTTCTCTCTTATTATATTGTCCAACTCTTGATGAAGTTTTTTTTTTTTCAAAATTTGAAAGTTTTCTAACACTTTTTATTTACGTTAAATCTATGTAGAGAAGGAATTTCTGAGATTTTTTTTTCTTCTAACATTCAGTCAATTAGACTTTCATTCAATTCATTGGTGTTAATAAATATTCAGATTTTTTTTTTATTACAAAGTGTTCAAAACATTCAGTTGACTTTCAATTTAATCATATTACTCTCTGTTGTCTTACATTTAGTCAATATGACATTCTTATTCATGTCTATAAAAGTTTTCTATCATTCAGTCTACTTTCAATTTGATAAAAAAAATGTCGTTACATTCAGTAAACATGACATTGAATTTATTCATGTTTATCTTTCTTTCTTTTCAGACGTTTTCAGTCGACTTTCAAACTATTCATATTTACTGTTTGTTAGGAAATTTGTCTCAACATTCAGTCAATATGGCATTCATTCTATTCATGTTAAAAAGATAAGTTGACTTTCAATTTATTTATAACATTCAGTCATACATTCAATTTTTTTTGTTATTCTAAGTTAAGAATTATTCTTGTTATTTTTTTTCCATTTTATTTTTAATATTATTAATAGTCCGGCTCCTGGTAACATACTACTATTCCTGTCACCTATAGATCCAATTTTTTCAGTTTCAAGTATTTGGGGGGTCATCTTTTTATTACTTTTTGTATTCTCGGGCTCTTTTGGGTTGTAATTGATTTTTTGGGATAAGAAATACGTCGATTACAATATTTGATTATACAAAATTTAAATTCAAATACTACTACTCAAAGCCTCAGTAGCTCAGTTAGTAGGGGTAATAGATTCGTAACCAGGAGGCTCTTGGTTCGAATCCAAGCATGAACATGAGATTTAATAATCACAGGGAAATTATTTTGTGACAAGCATATTATCTCAACACAATCAAATTCCTTTTTATTATTATTATTATTATTGTGAGACACGAACACACAAATTCTTACTTGCCTGTGCGTCCAGGGAGTCTAAAACTAGTATCTTCAAATTTCCGAGATAAAAATATATAGGATCACAAAATATTCTCCCTATGGCTCATATTAAAACCCTGTAAACGCCCATACCTTCTACTCCATATGCCATACATGGATTAGTGTTCAATGTTTATTTTAATGAGTTATGGCCGTAAAAACATTTTGTTCAGCAGTATCAGGAAGAACATAGTGTATTTGACTTATACGGTCATGACATCAAATCCATGTGCCGCAGATGTTGGTGGTTATTACAATGAGACATGGTCGCAAGAAGAAGTATTTCGTTCGGCAGTATCAGGAAGACCATATTCCGTATACGGTCATGCCTCCCGATTGATGTTCCGCAGGAGGTAGTGTTCATTTCAATGAGACATGACCGTAGGAAAAAGTATTTTGTTCGGCAGTATCAGGAAGAACATAGTATATTTGACCGTATACGGTCATGCCTCCCGATTCATGTTCCGCAGGAGGTAGTGTTCATTTCAATGAGGCATGACCGTAGGAAAAAGTATTTTGTTCGGCAGTATCAGGAAGAACATAGTATATTTCACCGTATACGGTCATGTCTCCCGATTCATGTTCCGCAGGAGGTAGTGTTCATTTCAATGAGACATGACGGTAGGAAAAAGTATTTTGTTCGGCAGTATCAGGAAGACCATAGTATATTTGACCTATACGGTCATGCCTCCCGATTCATGTTCCGCAGGAGGTAGTGTTCATTTCAATGAGACTTGACCGTAGGAAAAAGTATTTCGTTCAGCAGTATCAGGAAGACCATAGTATATTTGACCGTATACGGTCATTCCTCCGGATTCATGTTCCACAGGAGGTAGTGCTCATTTCATTGAGACATGACCGTAGGAAAAAGTATTTCGTTCGGCAATATCAGGAAGACCATAGTATATTTGACCGTATACACGGTCATTCCTCCCGATTCATTTTCCACAGGAGGTAGTGCTCATTTCATTGAGACATGATCCTAGGAAAAAGTATTTCGTTCGGCAGTATCAGGAAGACCATAGTATATTTGACCGTATACGGTCATGCTTCCCGATTCATGTTCCGCAGGAAGTAGTGTTCATTTCAATGAGACATGACCGTAGGAAAAAGTATATCGTTCGGCAGTATCAGGAAGATCATAGTGTATTTGACTGTATAGCGGCCATGCCTTCCTATCTCCCATAGTGTAGAGATGATAGCATAGTGTTAGTGACTTATAGATGAGTGTTCTGTCTCTTTATTATAGTATTGTTATTACAGTATACAAAATTTCATTATAGTATTGTATAGTGTAGTATCCAACACCTAATTATAAAAACCAGGTTGTCTACCAGACTGTAAAACCTGGAATTCTCGGGGAATTTTAAGAGACTGGAAATGTCAAGGAATTTAGGGAAAAACGTTAAAAGTCAGGGAATTTTTCAAATTTAGTTTTTTTTCTTTATCTCAATGGCCAATTTTATGCGTGAACATGGTTTTCCTGAAAAATTTCGCCTGCGGCGCTTATTATCGTTTTTCTCTAAAAATTTTGTCTGTGACGTTTATGTATTGAGTCTTGTCCTTAGAATTAGACTCGAACAACCGACCTTCTGATTAGAAGTCCAATGTGCTAACTTCTTAGCCACCGAGGTTAGTTTAAAACAAATATAATGTAATAAATAGTTATTGCCCTTTCTTCTGAACTTCTTAGAAAATTGCCAATATTGATACTCTTCAGATAATCTCTCATCCGGCACTATTGGTAGGGGTTTAATGTAATTAAAAATAAATTTATTTGTCCATATATATAATAGCTTCTGTTTTAAACTGCTTTGTGCAGCATTTGGTAACTCTCTTATAACGTGATACACGTGGGTGTGGGTCAGTGTTATAACTTGATAAATTACACTCGAAAATCTGGAAATTTAGACTAGAAAACCTGGAAATGTCAGGGAATTTCACTTGACGATTTGGTAGACACCCTGAAAAACAAAAGGAAGAGAACTAGAACTAAAAAGAGGTATAGATATATCGTTTATTCGAATTTTTTCACGTTGACATTCAGAGCACTGAGTAGAAATGACGTCAGGCACTTTTGGGGCCATTGCGATGCTGAGATGACTAAACTAATTCATCCTTACTATTGTAAAAATACAGGGTGGGGCAGTGGAAACCCCTGAATATCTTTGGAAGGGCTTTATGTGTGAATTTGAAATTTTGAATGGTAATCTAAGGTTACAAAATCTTCTTTTAGAGTGGGGCAAATTTTCAGGGCCGGTCCCCATGTCGGGGCCAGGGGGGCCAAGTTATTTTTTTGAAATACGAACCCCCCCTCTTGCGATACATTTTTGAAAAGGTCTTTTACAAGTGCTTTGGTACAAATATCAGTTTTCTATTGTTTGGCGTTACAGAATGGCGGCCAATTTTGTACAAAGAATTGCCTAAATTTTCAATTCCTTGAATTATTGCAAAAGTTCACAAAGGGTCTCAACTAGGTAAAAATAATGGCTAGAGTTCTTTTCTTTCGTTTGGAAAAGTGAATTTTCTCTTGTTTGGCGTTAGAGATGGCCAATTTTGTTCAATGAACGGCAAAAGTATCTTTAAAATTTATACCTTGGAATTGAAGTTTCGTTTGTTCGTTCTTCTTATTTGATCGCGGATGATAAAGAGATTGTTCAAAGACTTACCTGTTCCTGCATGCTTTACAGTAGATGTTCGAACCGATGGCTTTGCACGATTTCACAATGACCGATCCTAGTGTCAGGAGTTATGAGGACATGTTGATCAACGTATTGAATGCGATCTACACTAGGATCGGTCATTGTGAAATCGTGCAAGGCCATCGGTTTGAACATCTACGGTAAGCTTTAAAGGAAGGAATGCAGGAACAGGTAAGTCTTTGAACAATCTCTTTATCATCTGCGATCAAATAAAAGGAACGAACAAACGAAACTACAATTCCAATGTATTCATTTTAAAGATGCTTTTGCCTTTCATTAAATACTCGTAAAATTGGCCATCTCTAACTCCAAACAAGAGAAAATTCACTTTTCCAAACGAAAGAAAAGAATACTGGCCATTATTTTTACCTAGTTGAGACCCTTTGTGAAGTTTTACAATAACTCAAGGAATTGAAAATTTAGGCAATTCTTTGTACAAAATTGGCCGCCATTATGTAACCAATAGAAAGCTGAAAATTGTACCAAAGTACTTGTAATTAAAAGATCTTTTCAATAATGTATCGGAAGAGGAGGGTTCATATTTGAAAAAAATACCTTAGCCCCCCTGGCCCTGAAAATTGGCCCCACTCTAAAAGGTTTTGTAAGCATAGATTATCATGCAAAATTTCAAATTCACACATAAAGCCCTTCTAAAGATATTCAGGGGTTTCCACACTTTTGCCCCACCCTGTATTATTAACAATGTTTGTGGTCATAGTCATTGTGTAATATAAATTTCTAAAATAATTTTGTATCGATTCAATAGAAGATGTCTTAACAGACGAAAACGGTCGTGACTCAGTAATATAACTAGAAGTCGACACAAAATTATTTTAGAAATGTATATTATAGAGATGATAACCGACCGAGGGGCTAGGTCTGGAACATAAGAAGTACGGTTTTATAAATGGAATATTGTTCAGATTTTTTTTTCGTATCTCTAACAGGATCAGGAATATTTGATATTTTGTTATTATTACTATTTTTTTTTATTATCATTATTTTTTTCTTATGTATCCAATGCAAGGTTTTGCATTGGGAACAATTATGAAACTAAGGGTTGAGTTGGGAATCAGTAAATCCCAATAAATTTTTATTTCTTTGTTTATTTTTNTTCTTTTTTTTTTTTTTTTTTTTTTGTGTGTGTTCAGGATGTCAAACCAGATGGTCATTTACTATGGGACTACAATCAAATTGTGCCGGCTTGGTATTCAAATGAGAGAGTTCACATTGCAAAAAATGTAATGTTAACTCCCATCATTCTGAAGTACACACTAGACGGGAAACCCCCCCGATTCGGTTCAATGTTAACGTATTGAATTAGTTTTTCCCATAAGTATTTAAAATCATTTTTATTTCTTTCTAATATTTTCACTGTTAAATGATTTTCTGTGGGTATTTTATAGAAAATAATCAGTCGATCAAAATCTAACCTTAATTATCAAATAGAACCCAGAATTTCTGATTTTGGCCCTAACAGAAAGTACATTGTGTGGAAATATTACCAGAAGTCCTGTAATGTACTGTTGAGGCCAAAATTTGTTATTTTTCACTGACAACGTCTATCTGGGTTGGTCATCTTAACATCCTTAACATTGCAACTGTATGGTACAACATTTTAGTGATGGGTGAAATGCGATACTATTTTATGTCTCAAGTTTATATAGAACCCTCTCCGAATCAACATAAAAAATATTTAAATTTTCATGCCTCAAACAGTGACTCGAGCCGGTACCTTGCGCATGGTTAGCGCACATCTTAAAAAGCTTTGTCACAATACATTTTTTGTTATTACTAAATTTTATGTCTTCGCTTGGTTTCGAACCAACAACCTCCCGGTTACGAATCCGGCACACCAAATGAACTACTGAGTTTTTTTTTTTTTTTTTTTTTTTCGTCAAATAAATATCTTTACATTATATTATTTTATGAATATTTAAATTGGGGACACCAAGTGAACTCGAGTCAACATTCGAATATAAAAGTTAGTTAATCTCTCACGTTTGAGTCTTCTGTGCTTATTATTCGAATACGCCCATCACTAACATTATTATTATTATTTCTTTATTTGTTAGTAATAGTTTATAGTTTCATTCTCTCTCATATGTTTGTTAATATGGGTAGCAATAACAGATTTTTGAAATAGATAACGAGATGTCAGACATCCTCCTATCTATCACTCCCTTCGATTGAAAATCCATTTTTCTTTTCTTTGCATTTTTTCAAGTGTTGCCATTACTCAAGGTGACATTAGAAATCACATTTTTCATTGCATTATCATACATATCATAAAAGGCATGATTACCTTCAAAACTTTTGGTTGACTTTGAAGTTTCCTTTTTCTTTTTTTCGATTGTTACCCTTGGGCTCGCCCATTGCTCAAGGTGTCAAAATATACCTCACTTTTTTCATTCAATTATAATGCCTTAGAGGCATGTTCTTATGTGGGGTAAATTAAAGTCGATGTTACTCAAGGATAGTGTAGCTTTTTCATATATAAATCGGTTTATCCCCTACAGAGAAGTACAAAACAATTAATGATCTCCTTAGATTAGTATTTCAAGATTAGGGTAGCTTCTAATAAAAGAAGAAGAAAATACATAAAAAAAATAGTTAATTATTATTATATAAATTTGAAAAGTCTAATAAATTTCACATGGGTGTCACACAGTCGCAGTGTGTGCACCCTAATGATATTGTGAAATTTCACCTCGAAAGACTTTTTAATGAAAATATATGTTTTTTTTTTCTTCTCTATTACCTTTTCTAATAGGACACGGAAACTTGAAATTTAACACAGATATCAGTTCGTGGAGCCCATTGATTATTGTGAAAGTGTACGTCCCAAAATTAAGTATTTCACAATGTTCCTCCCCAAATATTTTTTTTCATTCCATTGAAGCTACGGACTCACATTTGGCTACGATATAATACGATGATGCTACCTAATGCTGTTGCCGTAGCGGTGTTTCTTTCCAAATCCAGTTCCCTCCATTTCAGATTTGAAAGAATTGTGGATACTGAATGTTGTGGTTACCTGTTTGAACTAGTTTTTATAAGCCCGTGTGAATATCTTTGCTCAACTTTCGACATCCAATGAAAATAAAAACTTCTCATCGATGGCGGGTTCTTCGCATCAGGGCGACCTTGAACGCATCAAAGCTGTGATGGGTTTGACGGCCACCTACAAAAAAGCTTGGCTATTTCTTTACACTGCCTCTTTACTAAAGACTTAACGGTGGGCCGCGGAACTTTGAATCACAGCCAAATTGAATCAAAAGTAAGAATGTTTTAGGAAACCACCGTGCTACCACATATTGTATTTTTAGACTTTCTACAGTTGTTTAAACTTAATTTTTTCTACAATTAAAATTTTATTATTTTTCTAAATGGTATTTATATATATTATGTTCTTATTTCTTATTATTTAAATTCACACCCTTTCCCAAATTTATTTGAGGTTGGCGTTGCTTTCCTTATTCCCCCATGCCACAACCTTTTGTTCGGTGCCCGTTCTCTTTAGCTGTAACCCTTTCCTGACGCGGGATCACTAGCTTGCTTCTCACAGTGTCAATTGAAACTTCGTAGAAACTAAGCTGCTGATGACATCTCATCATTGGTTTGAAGTAGAGTTTTTCAAAGGCTGGAGATGCCCTTCCTAACATCAAACCTGCATTTTTGCGGGCTTAGGGTCGTCACCTAATGAAGCTGGTTTGCTCCCCTCGGTGTCTACATTATATATGTTCTTACTTCTAATAAGGTCTATTTCTTTTCTTACAGCCTGTAGCCAGTTTCACCTTGGTCCTACTGCAAAAAGTTTGGGAGACCCTTTGTTAATTTTGATGAAACTTGGTGGTACAGACTTGCTGTTGTTCATATTGTTTTTTTTTTTGTCAAAATTTTCAGATTTGGACCAAAGAATGTACTGATTTATTACAGGACATAACTAGAAAGTTACCTCGTTGGATACACTAGTTGCCTTAGTTAAGCTACGTCGTGCGCACTCGGATGGAAGCTTGTCACCACGTATCGTTGGTTTTATCAGGGTGTATTCAGGCTCGGTGAAGACAATTCAGCAGATAGAGAAATAGTAGGGGAGGCTACCTCTTTGTCACCTTAGTTGTAAAAAGAGATATATAACCACAGTTGCTTTTAAATCAAAAGTTACCGGTTATTTCTCCTCGCGCGACCACCCATATTGATGGTCAAACTGTTTCATTCAAATCTTTAAAACTACTCTTTAGGTTAAAACCGTTTAATTGTAGACTATGTTCTTATACTCAGCACTTAGTAGTCATAAGGCATAAGACTAAGACTTGCTTAAAAAGGAATCTAAGGTAATGTACCTTGTATTTCCATTCCTCGCGATGGTTGGTTCTACGAAGCGTGGCGACCATCATTCCAGCCAAGGGCTATCCAAACCTTTTCGATAACCTCATTTCTATCATTCTTCCAACCTGAATCTAGAACAGTTCGTTTTAAATGGAACATCGCCATTACATCAACCTTGTATTCCTAATTCCTAGTATCATAGATAGTAGTTATTTGACGACTTATCGGTGACCAATGATCATGTTTTGGTTGTCTGTAGGATTACCAGACGTTCAGCTTTGGCAGGACATTTCCTGTTTTTTTTTTTTTTTTTTTTTNTTTTTTTTTTTTTTTTTTTTTTTTTTTTTTTTTTTTTTTTTTTTGCATGTTTGTACTGCTTGCTTTAGAAAATAATGGAATACAAAATTAACGTGCGCAGAGAAGAAGTTTGTAGGTTGAGGTAATGTGAGAAGAGATGAAATTCCGCTCAATTGACAGATGAACGCAGTCAACTGAGCATTGAATAATGTATGAGAGATGATACTAGTTAAGTATAACTTGAAGTGAAGAGATAAGATTCTGAAGTAAAAACCATCCTGACAAAAGTCCAGAGTTTGAAGAGTATGACCAATAAGTTTATAACAACTATTTACAACACAATGTATTGGATGTTGCATGTATGTAAATTTCTGATTATCTAGACATTTTTTCATCATAAATAGAAAAGAGACATGTCCTGCTTTTGAAAATTTTCCTCTGATAATTTGGTTACGTACCTAGTTATCTGATAATTTTTTAGTGAGTCCCGTGCCCACGTCCAGACGGTCCAGTGTGAATAGCAGAATAGTGAGATAAATTAGAAATAGGTTCTGGAACCGGGGAGGACACCCCTTTGAATTTTTTTAACCAATTTTAACGTAATTAGAGAGGCTAGAAAACGTTTATACGGCCATGCCTCTGATGCGTATGTACAACCGTCCAACATGGACCCATGACGGCCAATAAAAGAATTTTTAAAAATATATATATATATATTTGTTGACAGACACTCCTCCCCGGTTGCAGATCCTTGAAATAATGTTAAAGTGTTTCATTCCTACTTTTGAAATTCCAATCTTTCATTGCCGACGTTTCTGTCATGCGCAAATTCTGTAAATTGATTGGTTGACACGATTGCATTTGCGCATTCTACTAATTTCTAATCAGCATTTGTTAGTTATTTGAGGGGAAATTTAATAGAGTTCTCTCTGATCTCTGATGTTTTTCTGTACATTTTATTTTACCGTACTCTTGTGTTCGATATGGTATGACCATGGTTGCCAGCTTTGCGCGAGGCGGTAATATTTTAAATAGGATTTAAAAAAAATAAAAATGTTGAAAATTGTGTTTTGAAATGAATTTTTTGATATAATTCCTCATGTAAAATGTAATAATTTGTGTTATAATTTAAAGTGTGCAGTATAGCTCAAGGGAAGCTTATAATATTGTGCTTCCTTGTTCGGTCCGTGATTGAATGTGATAAGTTGGTTATTTTTCGTTTTCGACTGCTTCCTTCTTTACCGTTCAAATTGCATATACTTATCCACCTTAATAATCACCTACATGTTCACATAATCAAAAAAAGGAACCTGCCATGTAAGTTACACAACTTGGTTTTTCAGACTTCTTATTAAATATCAATTATAGCATTATCTTGTTCAAAATTAGCCAGATGTACGAGGCACAAAACTTTCAACTTAACACACAGAAGACCGATTGTAGGTAGGTACGCATCATCCTTGACTCAAAATGATCTGCCTACTTTCAGAACACACATAATTCCCAATCCTGAGACTAAATAGAAATACGTAATATGTAAGAATCGTCAAAAATTCTTTCATCTGTTATGGAACTTTTTTTCGGGTCCTACACTAGGGAAATGTGTTGACGCAACTTTTTTTTTTTTTTTTTAAAAAAAAATAAAATAATAATAAATAAATAAATTGGCCGTCATGGCTCCATGTTGGACGGTTGTACACACACAATAGAGACATGGCCGGTAAAAAGTTTCCTAACCTTTCTGGATTAAAATTGGTTTGGATTGCCTCAACACATCTCCCCGTTATCAGACCTGTTATTGAGAGAGAGAGATTTTGTAGCCATGAAAGGTATTTGTGGTTCTACACCTATTAAGGTAACAGGGATTATGAAACTATTATCAAGGAGCGCCACGCCACAAACAATGACTGATCCGTGGTGCTAGTCTCCTTTGCTGGCTGGAGAGATAGTCCGATTACTCTGATTGCTATTGTCTTTGGAATTGCGGTTGTACATAATTCCTGAGCATGCCAGTATCTCATCTCTGGGTCACACATATCCCCGAAAGCAACATATTTGATTCGTATTTCAACCATGTGTGCGTAATGCATGAGCATCAGATGTTTCAAGAGGGCGTTAGGATCACAATTATGATGGTTATGAAACTCAATCCGTGTTTTAAATTCATACGAGAAAATGGCAGAATTTATTGTCGGAGCGTGGTTTTAGCTTTGGCTTGACTGAAACAAAAATGTGCATGGCTTCTTCTCATTTACATTTGAAAATAACTGTATTTAAATTAAGTAACGTTTTGAAATTCTCTCTATGGTTTTTGCCGCACACTCATACATTTTAGGCCGTCTAATTACTGCCGGTTCCAATCTGAATTAGAAATCAAAATGTAAACAAAACATTGATAGAAGAAAATCGCTGAAGTTCCAAATCAGACCCAACCTTGATAATAGAATGTTATAGGATAGGTCTTTCCTTACTCTCTTATTTCGTAGGTTACGTCACTAACATTAAAGCTGTTTTTCACTGCCATCATCTCTCTCTGTCTAATTCAACACTCACACATAAGCACTCTAATTGAGTTTTATCCTCATTTCAACTCATGAACACGAAATGTTCTCGGTAGTTTGCAACGTTATTGTTTACATTTCTGTTTTCAATACTTACATACGAACGTACGTTCGTGATTCCATGGCTAAAAAGTAGTGAGATAATAAATTCACAAGTGTATCAGCCGTGGAAATAAATCAACGAAAATAATGTTACCCCCCCCCCCCCCAANCCCCCCCCCCCAAATGATACTAAGACCAAAATACATTATTTCCCTTTAGGTTCAACCCCTTTGGATTCTAGGTTCTCTAGATCCTCAGATAATTTATTATATGTGGAACAGAGGTCATCGTTCGCTTATCATATTAGATGAAAATGGCCCTAAACATGGTTGGTTCTTCGCACCGGGGGTACCCGTGCCAAAGGCAAAGACCATCAACACCGTTTCGACGACAACTCACTGTGTTTTTCTTCCGTTGGAGCTGTTCATCTCACCGGTGCTGCCTCAGAGACTTCTTCAAAGAGCTGGTATATAAATGCTCGCTGAACCCTGAAGTATCTGATCGTTGTCCTCTATGTATGCTGGCTTTTTCATTGATTCAACTAGACGGATAGTTAAATCAGAGCCTTCCTTGACTTGGAGACAGAGTGAGAGTCGTCGAGAACGTTAACAACAACAACAACATTAGATTAAAATAGAATAAGCATTTTGAAGAACTACTCTGGAACTACCTGGCTAATTGCTGAGGAAAATGGGAATGTACAATTTTATGCACACGATTGTTTACAGAATGTGCTCACGATGTCTACGCTACGGAGTAACATGGAGTTAACCAAATTCAATAGGAACAATTCGAATTTAAAGGGCAAGGTTTATACTTATAATGAATAAAAACCCGTTGTTCACATCACTCAAACTAAATTTGGGGCGCACCCAGTAAAACGTAAGGAGAAAGATAGGAAGTGGATACATTGGCATTTTCTATTCTCTTTACCCCCCCCCCNCCCCCCCCCAAGGAAGCAAAATGTCATTGAAATAAATTAATATTCTATGATTAAAAAGACATTGATATAGCAACTTACGGATAAAATAAGAAGATATGGTCGGAGAGGATCACCCCTCCCCCCCAAGATAAGAAAGCTTGAAATCAAGTGTACATGAAATCAAGAGTTCTCGTCATTTAATCCCTCGCCTGGTAAACAGGAAGGTTATTAATTTGGGTATTTGATCACATAAAAATAGAGCTCTAAGGATTAGGTGGTAGAAATTGTCGCAGGCATTAACATCCGTCAGTAATTCACTTCGACTCAAAGACTCTATTTTTTTCTTGTAGTATATGTATTTAGGATTCTGCCGAAAAAAGTCTTACAAGTAACACTTCTGTGTTGATAAATGATAACATGGGGCAGAGTAGTCGGTAGTAACAGGAGCTTGGAACTTTACCCAGTCGATTATTTATCGCCTTGAGTTGGAAGATTTAGGATTTCTGTGATAATTGAACCGCAACTAAACAGGTGGCTGTATTTTAAGATTGACTGAAGGACCCGGATTTTGTTCGAGCCCTAACATCATGATCAAATCATTTTTCTCGTTTCCATACTTTGAAAACACACTTTACCTATCTGTGTACACGTTTAATGGATTGTTCCATTCCACATACAGGGTGATACTGATAGCCTTTATTTATGGCTTCCAAATTATGTGGTTTAAAAATGCCAGCAGAATCTCATACTGGTTTTAGGACAACTGTCGGTATATGCCTTCACAGTCCTTTCTGCTTCTCTACCTTCGTAAGTTTGGATGATTTCCCTAATCAATCAGGGGATGGGGGGTCAGAGTAAATCTCGTCGGAAAGTGGTTTTCTAAGCATTGTAGATGCACTTTGTTAACTGGATAAAGACAACTCTTTTCTTGTACCTCACGATGACTACTGTATAATCTCACAATCTCAAGTATGACCTATTGTCACTATTGAAGTTAGTAAGTCATAATTGGATATCTCACAATCTCAAGTATGACCTATTGTCACTATTGAAGTTAGTAAGTCATAATTGAATATCTGACAATCTCAAGTATGACCTATTGTCACTATTGAAGTTAGTAAGTCATAATTGGATATCTCACAATCTCAAATATGACCTATTGTCACTATGTTAGTAAGTCATAATTGGATTAGAAGAAATCACGCCTTCGGGGGGAAAAAAAATTGTTATACCAGGCCCTAATTTGTTCTCCTTTCCAAACCCAGTAAAAACAATATGTACATAATTAGGTGTATGAATTTTATGGTCTGATTGGATATGTATGTTTTGTGTGTTTGTGTATCTGAGTGTGTTTAAATTGTGTTCGACATTGTTTGTATTTCTCACATGGCATACATGCCATCATATAGCTACATAGAGATGAGTTGTATTCTTTAATCAATCAATTATTATTATTGATTGTGAATTTACTCAGTATTCTCACTTTATTGGTTCAATATTAATTATTAACCTAATTAATTACTTTATATTAATTTAATAAATGTAAATTATTAAAACAAATTTTTAAGTAACATTAAAAAATCATTATTCTTTTTGTGTTGCTGATTATTTTTTTGTCTGCTTTAATATTTTATTAATTTTAATATCATAGGGATTTATGATCAATTAAAAAAAAATAATGAAAGTATTAATCTTATTTTTTTCTATTTTAATTTTTTTTTTTTTTTTTGCCAAATAATAATACTATTTAAAGGGAAATTTAAATTAAAATCAACAAATCATTTTGTCGTTCTGAACTTCATTCAGATTTTTTTTAAAATATTTGTTTTACCTTTATTCTGACATTTTTTTTGTTAATTAAAAAATTGGTAACCCCATTCTGCTACACCAGGCGCTTTAGAGACATAATCTTTCTAAGCAACCGTTGAGGTAGTTGTATGCATTATCTCTTTTGTTATTTACGATATCGTGTTCAATATAGCAAAAGTATGGCATTTACTTCGTACCATTTCCAGTGACACCTCAACCGTCATTATACGACAAACAGAATTTGCTGTAGGCTCCTCTCAAAATTGGGTATGAAAAGAAAAAAAAAAAAAAAAAAAAAAAAAAAAAACGTATGAAAAAAATATTATTTTTCATGAATTTTGACGTGTCTGGGAAACGAGTTTAACAAATCGTAAAATCTTCGTATTTGGGGGAATCATCTATTACAGATTATAAAATAAAATTTGCAAGTGGAAGTGGCAGAAAAAAGTGGGTCTTCATACCTATAAACTCTGTTTCGTGTTAATATAGTCGGCAGCTTTACTTATCTTGACGTGCGCGCGTCTACCGACTCACTTGATATTGAAATCGGTCCAGCAGTTCTAAGAACTTTACTCCACCCATAACCCACAGTATAGGTACATACAATATTTTGAAGTTGATTTCACCGCGTGATCGGGCCATCGGGCTGTCTTTTCTATTTCTATTCCCCCGCTCCAATTTTTTTGTAGGTAATTATTATTTTAAAAATTGTTCATTCAATGAATTTATATAACAGATATTTCAAAAACGATTTCTTTAAAAAAAATCGTGTAGAAAGAAGAGTTTTCATTTTATGTTTGTGAAAAGATTTTTTTTTAAATAAAGAGTAGTTTTTTTCTTTCAAAATTCATGAGAGGCCGTTCTGGCCATGCCTTCGTCGCAACTTGTTGGCGAAGCTCGCGAGTTATGTTTCTCCATTATTGTTTTATATTTAATGTAAAACCTAATCGCTATAAAAAAAATAAAACGAATGACTAAGGCCATCCCGCTAATTCACCCAGGACATGTTATCATATTTTTTTAACAATTAATGTAATAATACAAAATTACACATGCTTTTATACAGACCATTTAAATATAAAAATGTACATAAATTTTGAAATGATAAAAAGATATCTGAAAATATACAGGGTGGTAATAAATTAAGTTCATAATCTTATACGACTCCTGTGTTTGGGATCTGCGAGGGTGGTTCCAAAAGTTCGAGGCCTAACCTAGGTGGAGAAGGAAAATTAAAAACCCACTCTATATATTTCAACATAATCTCTTTTGACCTCGACTCATTTAAGGCCGGCTATACACGCACAGATAAGTCTGTGCAGACTTATCTGCGCAGACAAGTCTGTCTTGTATGGCAGGATCTGCACAGATTTTGTCTCCGATTTACAGACAAAATCTGCAGATCCTGCCATACACGATCGACTTGTCTGCGCAGAGAAGTCTGTACTGACAAGTCTGCACAGACTTATCGGTGCGTGTATGGTCGGCCTAAAGTAGTAGTAGTAGTAGTTGTTGTTGTAGTAGGAGCAGCAGCGATTTCACCAAAAAATGGCATGTCACTCCATTTCCCGAAAAACGGTGCATCAGGAACTTGGCTACGTCTACCGGATTTTTCCACAGGTTGACAGGTGTGAGTGTTGTAGGATTTACGAGACAATAGACAGGTGTTGGGTGTCATGAGGTGTTCCCCTGCATAAATCACATTCATTTCTTATTGCGGAGTCGATTCTGTCGAGACGGGTGGAGGTCCATTCAGTATTTTATTTTTGTCGTACTGTTCTATTGCTGTTTTTACAGTATTGGTGTGAACAGTTGTATATTGAGTGACAGTGACAGGCTGCCGAGTGGGTTTGATGGTCCTTGGCTGGATGATCTTGTAGAGATCCAGGTCGTCCCGGTGCGTAGAACCGAGCTGCTTAAATATAGAACATCACAACATCCTTGCAACGCAATAATTCAGAAACAAAAACTACCCAGATCAATACGCAAGACACTTAGTGAGGCTGAGATCCTAGTTAACGGAACAGTACCTGGCTTCAATCTTAATCAAGAAGAATATAAAACCAGTTTGAAAATGCCAATGCTGTAAATGAGGCAGTTGCAAACTTCCATCCCAATCGAGTGCTTGGAAAATCACCACCAGAGATAGCGAAGGAAGAGTCAACACTTCCATGACTCACACCATCCACCCTGGCCCAACTCCGCTCTGGCTGGTGTAAACTCCTAAACTCGTACCAGAATAAAATCAACAGCCATGTAGATGACATTTGTCCCAGTTGTGGTCAAGGACCACATGATGTGCCTCACATATTCAACTGTTCAGCAAACCCCACCCAGCTGACTCCAAGGGATCTGCGGTGTCACCCAAAACTTGTTGCCCAGTTCCTGCAACTACCACTCGAGGAGACAGAGGATGACGCCGCTACTACAACAACAGTTGTATATATTAATTTGAGAGTTGTACTGTCAATGTTTGGTCCAGGTAGAAGAGGGAATACATGTTCATCTTCACATTGGATGGTTTTTTTATGTTACGGGGAGGAGCTTGATTTTTGAAATGGTTTTACATGCGTGTTCTGGTTGATGATATGAGGCTATATATTGTTAAGATAGCATATTGTTATGTACTTTGACTGGAAGTGCGCCTTCACGATGGACGGGTCTACTTACTAAGGCGCCTTGGAGTTCAATGGATTGTCAACCAACGGATCTCCAACCAAGGGCCATCACAACCAGCAACTCACTCACCAAGTGGTCAAGGAACCCAATTTCATGTTCAATAGATTTTTTTGGACTGAGAACCCCATGCCCCCCCCCCCTGAGNTGCCCCCCCCCCCCCTGAGCACGGCCTTGCTTCTATTTGAAGGGGTTTAAAACGAAACAGATTAAATCTGAGTTCGATGAATTTCATGGTGAATCTGCTCCTTCTTTTGCAACAGTTTAATGAGTTTAAAAGTGGTCGTACATCGACAAATGATGAGCATCGTCCGGGACGGCCTGTGGAAGTGGCTTCCGAAATAGTTGAAGCTACAGGGGTATCATAGGGTACAGTATTTTCAATTTTTTATGAAAATTTAGGTATGAAAAAGTTTTCGGCAAGATGGCTGCCGTGTTTGCTGACAATTCAGAATAAACGCAACCGAGTGGTCAATTTAAAGACTGGTTTGGCGCTGTTTCGTCGAAATCCTGATGCGTTTTTGCGTCGGTACATCACTGTGGATGAAACGTAGATATACTGTTACACTCCAGAAACAAAAGAACAATAAAAACGGTGGATTACGAAGGGGGTCCTCATGGGCGTACGCAGGGGGGGGGCAGCTGCCCCCCCTAGAAAATAAATCCAACTTACACTAGATATTATGACTTTTCGGCGTAACTCACACTAGATATTATGATTTTTCGACCCAACTTACACTAGATAAAAATACTTTTCACCCCTAACTTAAAATAAATTGTACGGACAACCGTACTAGACTTTCTCTTCCTTAATCATTCTATCAGACTACCATCGAATGTAGATGTTCTTCTTCTAAAGATTGAAATCTATTAGTGATATTATAATTATAACTAGCTGTTTCGCCCGTGCTTCGCTACGACCTATAGATTGGCACCTTAGAGGCATGGCCATTCTCGTGTGAAAGTAGGCGTGTACGCTGTTGTATGTATGTATATACATGTATCATGCTCTCTCGCTCCAATGTATTTCTTATGGGGATTGTTAACTTTTTGCCATTTCTGCCCCTTAAAATTAAAATTTTCTGCTGCCGTTGATCTTTATTTTAAAAACATGTAGCCTTTGGCTGTGGATTTTGCTCTTTAGTGATGGTATTATTTCAAAAAGATTTGGCAGCCTTCGGCTGTGGACATTGCTCTTTAATTTAAAAAGTTTTGGCTCTTTAGTGACAGTATTATTTTGGAATTTTGCAGACTTCGACTGTGGACTTCGCTCTTTACTGATGGAATTATTTCAAAAGATTTGGCAGTCTTCGGCTGTGGACATTGCTTTTTAGTGATAGTTTTAGTTTAAAAAGTTTTGGCTCTTTAGTGATAGTATTATTTTAAAAGATTTGGCAGCCTTCGGCTTTGGACATTGCTGTTTAGTGACAGTATTATTATGAAACTTTGCAGGCTTCGGCTGGGTGGACTTTGCTCTTTAGTGATGGTATTAGTTTAAAAGTTTTGGCAGCCTACGGCTGTGGACATTGCTCTTTAGTGACAGTATTATTTTGAAATTTTGCAGACTTCGACTGTGGACTTCGCTTATTTTAAAAAGACTTAGCAGCTTTCGGCTGTGAACTTTGCTCTATAGTGATGGTATTATTTTAAAAATATTTTGCAGCCTTTGGCTGTGGACTTTGCTTTTTAGTGATAGTATTATTTTAAAAAGATTTGGCAGCCTTCGGCTGTGGACATTGCTCTTTAGTGACAGTATTATTATGAAATTTTGCAGCTTTCGGCTGGGTGGACTTTGCTCTTTAGTGA
>CM022875.1:35086638-35125321 GCA_012654025.1 Pachypsylla venusta
ATTGACCTCACCCAGCCTGGGTTGGGCCGGAAAAAGCCAACGATACGTGGTGTTCCCAAGCGGTCACCCATCCAAGTACTGACCACGCCCGGACGTTGCTTAACTTCAGTGATCTGACGGGAACTGGTGTATTCAACGTGGTATGATCGTTGGCTATCATAAGTCTAATCGTAGATAAATTCATGGGTTCGTTGGTTGAGATCAAATGAACTATTTTTTTTTTATTAACACAATCACATCAACATCAAGTACGTCAAACGAGACCTATGACACGTGTCCAAATAGTTTTGCATTTGAAAGTAGTCCCTTTTGACCGTACTTGATGTGAGTTACTATGGCACGTGTCCAAATAGTTTTGCATTTGAAAGTAGTCCCTTTTGACCGTACTTGATGTGAGTTACTATGGCACGTGTCCAAATAGTTTTGCATTTACAAGTAGTCCCGTTTGACCGTACTTGATGTGAGTGAGTTACTTACTAGACGGCGCTACAGCCCGGTGTGGGCCTTGGCCTCCCATACAATGTCTTGCCATTTCGTCCTGTCCTTGACCTTGTCACTCCATCCTCTGACACCCATTGTTCTTAAGTCTATTTCGTTCCAGTGGTAAATCCGTAGTAGACAGTCCGAAATTCCGAGGCGTGTTTTTGGGCTTCGCAGTGCGATGTATTTTTTTCGTGACGATTCTATAGGTTCATTATGATTAGTTCATTTGAGTGAACTATTAAAATGAATTGGTGGAATTGTAGTTCAGTAGATCATTACGATTAGATCACTTGAGTGAACTATTAAAATAAATTAGTGGAATTGAAGTTCAGTAGATCATTACGATTAGATCACTTGATTGAACTATTAAAATAAATTAATGGAATTGAAGTTCAGTAGATCATTACGATTAGATCACTTGATTGAACTATTAAAATAAATTAGTGGAATTGTAGTTCAGTAGATCATTACGATTAGATCGCTTGAGTAAACTATTGAAATAAATTGGTGGAATTGTAGTTCAGTAGATCATTATGATTAGTTCACTTGAGTGAACTATTAAAATGAATTAGTGGAATTGTAGTTCAGTAGATCACTATTAAAATGAATTAGTGGAATGAATTAGTGCAAATGCGGGATCCGCGCGTTTTTTGCAGTATTTGCAGTCTGCGGGACCCGCAAGCTCTAATCTGCGGCATCCGCAAATCCTGCAAATCTCGAAAAAAACATGACCTTAGGTATTTATTTTATAATTTTTACTTTCCTTATCCTATAAAAAGGAAAGTACTGTAATGGGCTGAAATTTTCGATGTCGAGTTTTCAATGCCAAACACGTTTTGGGGTCCCCAGAGCAATATTTCCCCAGTTTCAGCCATTGGTCCGTGAGTGTGTCTCAAGAACGGAAAGTGGTAGAGTTTTATGCCATGAACGGCAAAATAAGCTTTTGGTAGAAATCGAATGTACCGTTGTCGGTTTTATACCGTTTTTTGGTGGTTTTTGCATATCCTGCTTAAAATGAGAACGGTAATAGCTAAAAACTAAAAAAACTTTAAACTTGGTGCCTATTCATATCAATTTCATACAAGAAGTTGAAAAATACAACTTAGGTTGAATTGTAATATATTGTTGGCCGCTAATTAGAGTTTGAAGGCCACTTTTTGGCGGTTCCGCCTAAAACCAGAATAGAAAGAGCTAGAACTTGAACTTTGGTGCCAGTTCATATCAATTTAATACAAGAAATTGAAATAGACAACTTAGGTTCAATTGTAACATATCAAGATGTGTAATATATAATTGTATTTCCGCTCTAGGGACTTGTTTTGGCAATGAAAACTCGACATCGAAAATTTCAGCAACCATGTACTATTTGATCGCTTATATTTCATTCGATATAAATACACAGCGAGTCCCAGAATGACCAAACCTGGATCTCACCACTCACCATAACATTCAATTGGCCACGGTCCCTTTCCTGTCCCTAGAAATATACAAAATAATGAGAAAAATCAAACCGTTTAAAAGTTGGGAGGGGGGAGGGGTGACCGGTCATTCAGGGACTCCTGTATAAAAATGTGGATTGTATTTTGATTGAATAATTATGCTTGGTCGTTCGTCTTCGACTTGTACGGTTTCAGCTCCATGACGTGGGGCTGGGACTCGTTAAATGACGTATGTCATCGTGTATAGAGATGTGGATTGTACTTTGATTGAATAATTATGCTCGGTCGTTCGTCTTTAGTAACTGTTTCGACTTGTACGGTTTCATAATTATGCTTGTCGTTCGTCTTTAGTAACTGTTTCGACTTGTACGGTTTCATAATTATGCTTGGTCGTTCGTCTTTAGTAACTGTTTCGACTTGTACGGTTTCATAATTATGCTTGGTCGTTCGTCTTTAGTAACTGTTTCGACTTGTACGGTTTCATAATTATGCTTGGTCGTTCGTCTTTAGTAACTGTTTCGACTTGTACGGTTTCATAATTATGCTTGGTCGTTCGTCTTTAGTAACTGTTTCGACTTGTACGGTTTCATAATTATGCTTGGTCGTTCGTCTTTAGTAACTGTTTCGACTTGTACGGTTTCATAATTATGCTTGGTCGTTCGTCTTTAGTAACTGTTTCGACTTGTACGGTTTCATAATTATGCTTGGTCGTTCGTCTTTAGTAACTGTTTCGACTTGTACGGTTTCATAATTATGCTTAATTAGGCGTAAGTCATCCTGTATAGAGATGTGGATTGTATTTTGATTGAATAATTATGCTCGGTCGTTCGTCTTTAGTAACTGTTTCGACTTGTACGGTTTCATAATTATGCTTGGTCGTTCGTCTTTAGTAACTGTTGCGACTTGTACGGTTTCATAATTATGCTTAATTAGGCGTAAGTCATCCTGTATAGAGATGTGGATTGTATTTTGATTGAATAATTATGCTTGTTCGTTCGTCTTCGACTTGTACGGTTTCAGCTCCATGACGTTGCGGTGACATGATGATGATAATATGCAACAAATAAAACACATGTGTTAACAAATATGTTTTACAACATGCAATTCAATAGGGGGGGGGGGGGGTACATTTTAACAAAATTGTAGGTCAAAAAAATTAGCAATATTTCACTGCTGATGTTTGCATGGGGGAAAACAAACTCTGTTTTCGACGTCTCCGTGTCAGTGCATGCATCACATTTGGCTTGCAACAGGGAGGTACTGAGTTTGAATCCTTGTCGGGTGCATACATTTGTATATGTTTTCTTACTGCTTTTCCTGGCAGTGTCAGTCTCCTGAATACAATTGAGTAGCTACGATAAGAGCGAAAAGATATAGTATTAACTGAAGTAAGAGCCTCTCCTAATTCCCTTTATCCTGCAATGTTCATCAAATACTGCCACCAGGCAACTGGTCGACCTCGTAATTTGTTTTTTTGAGGACTACTTATTTGGACAGATTACAATATTAAAATCAAGCCAACGATCATACCACGTTGAATACACCAGTTCCCGTCAGATCACTGAAGTTAAGCAACGTCGGGAGTGGTCATTACTTGGATGGGTGACCGCTTGGGAACACCACGTATCGTTGGCTCATTTTTCCGGCCCAACCCAGGATGGGTGAGGTCAATATGGGTAGCTGGTTTGCAAGTTTCCAGCGAATGGAGGATAAAAACCCCCGTCTTGAATGACCAATAGATGTTAAAGAGACTTTAAGCCAAATTAAACAAACAAAAAAAAAATCTTTCACAGATCAACCGGATTTTTGGCATAGAGATAGTTTATGTACCTCAAGGAGTGTCTTAAATTTCTTTTAATACCGAAAAAAATACAGCCATTTTTGCTGTTGACCATATCCCTAAAGCACCTGCCCTTGTAGGCAGGTCTGATAGTTAATCCATATCTGAAAAGATAATGTCGAAAAACTATACTTATGGTTTGCGAAAGTTCAAACCAGGGAGTTAATTTCTTCGCCACTCTGTTCATACGACTTAGAGTGTACACTCTAATTTGAACATCTTGCCGCTTTAGAGTAAACATTAACACGAATGAGCTTGGGGGGGGGGGGAGTATAAGCAAGGATGGACCCATAAATTTGAAAGCTCAAGTGTAATATTCTATTTCTGATGGGGTTTTCATATAAAAAAAAATTAATTGTTTTTCTAAGTCATAATTATTATTGTCATGTACACTGTTTTGTATACAGGGTGTAACTAGATTGATAGAGAAAGTAAAATCACAATATCATGACACCAAATGGACAGGAAAATTCTTTATCAACTATTTTTTTGGCTAATAATTGACATAACCATGTCAATTATTACAATAACCAGAAGAATCTTCTAATTACTATAAAAAACTGTTGTTATAGGTAATTTTATTTTTGAAGGCTAATAATTAATTGACATGCACACCCAGAACCATGTCAATTATTACAATAACGGTTTTTCTTTCGTTCTCGTAATGTCTATAAAAAATGTCATCATAAGGACCCCCTGTAACAACTGAGCCTCAGTAGCTCAGTTGGTTGATGGAGGCGGAGGCCGATGGTTCGAATGTAGAAATGAACTTGAGATTTAACAATACTACGCGGAAATACATCGTGATAAACATAATTAGTTTAACACATCTAAATTCCTTAACTTCTATTAGTCAAATAATTGACATGAGCCCCCAGAAACATGTCATTTATTACAATACTAGCTGTTTCGCCCGTGCTTTGCTACGGCCCATAGCTGGGCGCCTTAGAGGCATGGCCGTTCCCGTGCTAATAGTATCCTAAGATTTCCCTTTCAAACATCGGAAGCTTATAGTATTCATGATTCCCTTTCCAAAAATCGGAAAAACGGCCATAACTCGAAAGCGGTTGAACCGTTTTTTGCAAACCATGTTCCAAATTAAACATTAAAAGGCCACCTAAAACTTTCTCGCTTTGAGGTGATATGTTGTTACGACAAAATTTAAGATATTGGACCATGACCGGCTAAATTCGGTCAAAAATCGAAAAATCGGCCGTAACTCGAAAACTGTTCGACATTTTTTCTGGTGTTTAGGCCTATGATTCTGATGAGAATGAACCCCCCCATTCTCATCAATTTTTCGATATCTCTTACCGTTTTGGCTAAACAATTAGTGATACATACCCCCCCCCCCCCACACACACATTTATCGTTACATTGAGTTTTATTATTATAGATAGATAATTATAAAAGTAACACAAGAAAATGAATTGCAAAACGTGATAAAATTACAGAGTTGCTTTCCTTATATTATGTGTAATGTGTATCTAATATGATTAACTGTAAGTTAAACGTTCCTTTGTTTGTATGTTCATTGCACAATAACTCTCGAACGCCTTGTCCGATTTTGATGAAAATTGGTATGAATATTTGTTACGTAATGGAATGAGCTGATTAATATTGGGCTACCGGAGTCCTCATGGCGGCCCATTATTTGAGTGAGGTTTACAATTCACAGAACTATTAGTTGCGTTACAAAATGGAGAGGATTCCCGAGCTCGCTAGTATAGCGTTCCGCCACAGTTTGGTCTTAGAAGATGCCGTGAAAATATACTTTTAAATCTTCACCATCTAGAGGGGAACCCCGACAAAAAATTATCACAAAATGATTTATTTGATTCCCCCCCCCCCATTCTCACTTTTACTAGTCTACCCAGTATATTTTGTAAACCTCAATGGAGCACGTACAAATACAAAGCATCACGTCGCGTGCCAAATTCATCAATAATGCCAATATAAAATTAATGAATTTAACTTTTGCCAATAAGTAATAAAGTCATATGTTATGGTAAAAGGGAGAAATGGGTTAACAATGTTTTGAACTGCGCACACCTGTGATTGTGTATTGTTTTATAAAACTATCATCTCCACTGACCACTGCATATACATCTTCTTAATAAAGATAAAAATAAATTGGCCCAAGCTCCCAAGCCTAAATTTTATGAGGCGCCACGCGGCATGTTTGCATTGTATGTTCAGAAACCTTATAGTTTGTGGGGAGAGGTATTTAATATGCACATATTAGTGTTTTCTGTTGAAGGCATTGAAATGTACACAGAACACTTTCGACTCAAATAATACCTTCAAATTGTAAGTTTAATTGATCAAATGACAAAGATCTGCTCATTTTTAGTATTCGGTGGTAGGATCAGTGCTAGGCTTTTTGGGGTCGATGGTGTTGGTAGTTTACAAATGATCTACTGGTCGCTTTCTGAGCCAACCACTTTTCCTTTTAACTTTAATTTTTCGACCGACATTATTTTTCTGTACAAATGGCAATTTATTGTTACTATTCTATTAGATGGTAGGTGCGTGAATGTCGAATCTCTCTATGAAAGGTTTGTCGTTCTCTGACCTCAAATGGTTGGTGCGTGAATGTCGACTCTCACTGAGAAAGGTTTGTCGTTCTCTGGCCTCAAATGGTTGGTGCGTGAATGTCGAATCTCACTGAGAAAGGTTTGTCCGGCCTCAAAGGACTTCTGCTTTATTAACTGAAATTATTACGCGAGATGTACATTTTAAGTATGCGAGGTCAAGTTTGAGTAATGGTGTTGTTCTCTAGATGGCAAAGCAAGTATTTGTGTAACTTTCTCATGCGGCATTGTATGTCCATTTGCCCATGGCAGGCAGACTTTGACTTCTTTAATTTTTGTAAGACATCCCATTTCTAATTCAGATAATATGTTTTGTCTTAATATTTGATGGCTTCATAAAGTAGCTTCGTTATTGCGATGGCGTAATTTCTTTCAATCCAATTATAACTTACTATAATTGTGAGATGTTACTTGAGGATATGACATCCCTACTATCATCCACCTGATCTGATGGTGTAAAATAATACAGAAAGCAACTCGAAAATATTAGATCAAGTGTTAGAATCACCTTGAGAGTACTGATTTGGATTCTTTAGGTGTTATAATCACCTGGAGAGTACTGATTTGGATTCTTTAGGTGTTATAATCACCTTGAGAGTACTGATTTGGATTCTTTAGGTGTTATAATCACCTTGAGAGTACTGATTTGGCTTCTTTAGGTGTAATAAAGAAACCAACTCGACAATATTAGAATAAGTGTTAGAATCACCTTGAGAGTACTGATTTGGATTCTTTGGGTGTTATAATCACCTTGAGAGTACTGATTTGGCTTCTTTAGGTGTTATAATCACCTTGAGAGTACTGATTTGGCTTCTTTGGGTGTGATAATCAGCTTGAGAGTACTTATTTGGCTTCTTCAGGTGTTCGAATCACCTTAAAATATAGAGCGTACTATATATTTTATAACATTTATCATGTAATACACTTCTCAAGGCTGCCGTCACCGGTACCTCTTAACAGAGACGGTCCCCTGGATCAACTGGACTTCACAAGCAATTACACCTTTTCCTTTGTTTGTTTTGATTGTTACATGCAGTTGCTGTATATGCTTCACTGCTGCAATGTACATTCATAATTATTGGAAACATCCTCTTGGAATTTTGAAATTAAATTACAATACGAGTAGTTAATTGTTTTGGCAGCCAACACCAGCGGAGCGGAGTGTATGAGTATGACTGACCTAACAAAACAACTGCATGTCTGCTTCAATCAATTCTTTTGAAGACTGTGAATCTAAAAATCTGGTGTGAACATCGTACGATTTTCTTTGTCTATATATATATTGTAATTTTCAATCCAAAACACGTTTTCAATTCCCCAGAGCTCAAACCTCGAATTTCAACCCTTTGTTCGTGTGTGTGTGCGCGCGCGTTCGTTTGTGATCAATGTGTCTCATGAACACGAACGGTATGATTTGTCATACATACCAACTTGCAAGCCACCACTGTAAAGCGGCAAAAAAAGGAAGACAACCGTAAATTCAATTTCAACCAAAAGTTTCTTGGTTCGTACGTGGCATAAAAATGGCATGCATACCAAATTTCAATTATCTAGCCCTTATTGTTCTTGAGATTCCTAGCTCTTACCGTCCCCTTTTTAGGAAAGATTAGTGAAAACGGCAAAAAACGCCAACAATAAATTCGATTTCAATCAAGTGTTTCGAGGCTCGTCCTTGTAGAAAATGTTACACACACACCAAATTTCAAGCCTCTAGATATCCTTGAATTATCCTGTTCACATACGGACCAAGGGCTGAAATTCAGGGACCTCAAAATGTGTTTTGGCATTGAAAACTCGACATCGAAAATTTCAGTCCATTTCTGTCCTATAAGACAAGTAAAAAAGTAACATTATATTGTGATTAGTACAGGGCCAATATCCTACTCGCTCTATGCGTGTGCGGGCTTCCAACTTTCCGCCGAATGATAATTTAAAGTTGTACACTTCTATTGAGTGCGACTTACAAAAGTCCAGATGTTCATGATTTCTTTGGTTTGTTCTAGGGCTGACTATTGGAAATCTCAAGACAGAAAATTTTGTGACTTTTGTAAATGCTGGATAGCCGATAATAAGCCCGTGAGTAAAATTTGCTAGGAAGTTAATATGGGGTGTAACAAAGTTTGGTGTCACTCTCTGAACCATAGGACGAACCAGTTGGTATACTGACTGGCTCATAATCAATGTACCTCTACGATGTGATGGCTAAACCTAGGACAAACATCTTATAGACCGCAAAGCCCAGTTGGTACACTGACTGGCTCATAATCAATGTACCTCTACGATGTGATGGCTAAACCTAGGACAAACATCTTATAGACCGCAAAGCCCAGTTGGTATACTGACTGGCTCATAATCAATGTACTTCTACGAATGGCTAAACCTAGGGAGCTATCGCCAAGATGACGCGGTACAGCTACACAGCCCAAATGGTGAGAGGTATACAAAATTTTTGTATACCTCTCACCATTTGGGCTGTGAACATTTTCAAGGGCAAATAAAGAGAAATAGACCCCCAAAACTGGGATTATCAATTTTTCCACCGAAAAGAGATGCCGAATTTGTAACCGTGCAAATAACTAAAGAATAGGACGGTTTTTTTTAAACTTATTTAAAATAATGTAAATAATAGAACTTTGAGGAAATTTCTAAAAAAAGAGTGAAAATTGTGATAAAATATTTGAACATTTTCAAGGGCAAATAAAATTGTGATAAAATATTTGAACATTTTCAAGGGCAAATAAAATTGTGATAAAATATTTTAACATTTTCAAGGGCAAATAAAATTGTGATAAAATATTTGAACATTTTCAAGGGCAAATAAAATTGTGATAAAATATTTGAACATTTTCAAGGGTAAATAAAATTGTGATAAAATATTTGAACATATTTAAGGGCAAATAAAATTCTTGGACAATAGAAAATTTATCTATTTCTCAAACATTACCTTTCTTTTTCTTTTTAAAGAGAACTAAATACAATTTTTATTTCAGTTTCGGCCGTTTTTTTATTATTATTATTTTTTTATTTTTTGAAAATTTTGATAATACAATGTTTATCTAAATTAAAAAGTGGTGGGGGTCTTATTTCTCTTTGACATGAGAATGAGTCAAAGAAAAATCAGAAATAAAGTAAATAAAATGAGATAACTCAGTCCAATAAAAAAACAAAAACAAAAAAAACAGGCCTATTGGTTACCCTTACTCTACTACTCGTATTGGAAAAGACGGTTAAATTTGCTACAACGCTATGTCGTATCGGCGTAAAATGCCACTATTAATAAAAATGAACTTTCATCTTCTTTTTTACGTTTGTTTCCCAAAGAAGGTACCAATATCTACATTCCTCTCCGAGAGATGATAAGGAACTTACACTAACCAACATAGCAGAATAAATCACTCTTTGTGATTAACATTTTGTTTATTTTTTGTCACTAGAGTGTTCAGTTCCACGAGTCCGGGAAGAAACACAAAGAGAATGTCAGCAAACGACTTTCAGAAATCTCAAAACAGAGCATTTTGGATGAGAAAAAGAGACATGAGGACGATGCGGACTTTAAGAAAATGGAAGAGGTGAGTGTTGGAGATGCAGTATTTATTCATGAGAAGAAGAGACATCAGGACGATGCGAAAATGGAAGAGGTGAGTGTTGGAGATCCAGTATTTATTCATGAGAAGAAGAGACATCAGGACGATGCGGACTTTAAGAAAATGGAAGGGATGAGTGTTGGAGGTGTAGTATTTATTCATGAGAAGAAGAGACATCAGGACGATGCGGACTTTAAGAAATGGAAGAGGTGAGTGTTGGAGGTGCAGTATTTATTCATGAGAAGAAGAGACATCAGGACGATGCGGACTTTAAGAAAATGGAAGAGGTGAGTGTTGGAGATCTAGTATTTATTCATGAGAAGAAGAGACATCAGGACGATGCGGACTTTAAGAAAATGGAAGAGGTGAGTGTTGGAGATCCAGTATTTACTCCAACACTGGCGCACACGGGTGATTTTTTTCCTTCAAGATCTGGCCTTAACTTTTTTTAAGAATGAAAATATAGAAGTTTTTTTGGCATAAGTTATTGTTAGCTATCATTTGCTGTTATTAAATGGTGATCGATTGAAGAAATTTTTGAAAGTGGGTAAAAAGTTTTTTTGCGCACACACTCATACCATTGAAATGGCTGGACCGATTTTGGACGACCAACAAACGACCTTGTGTGGAGACACACTCATATCATTGAAATGGCTGAACCGATTTTACACTACCAAACAAACAACCTTGTGTGGAGACACACTCATGTCATTGAAATGGCTGGACCGATTTTGGACTACCAAACAAACAACCTTGTGTGGAGACAGTCATATCATTGAAATGGCTGGACCAGTTTTGGACTACCAAACAAATAACCTTGTGTGGAGACACACTCATATCATTGGAATGGCTGGACCGATTTTGGACTACCAAACAAACAACCTTGTGTGGAGAGTCGTCACTATATATTTAGGTGTATAGTGAACCCGAGAAAAATTATAAGAATTTAAAAATGTTTTTGAAATACGGCCGATTTTCCGAATTTTGACCAAATTCATGCTTCGCTACAAAATTTATCAACTGAAAGCGAGAAACTTTTAAGTGCTTTTTTACGACTGGAATGGTCGTAATTTTTTGCAAAATTACGACTAGCCATTCCAGGGCATCGGGCAAAATAAAATTTAAAAATACTAATCGTTTAGCCAAAACCCCAGAAATATTATTAGAATTCAAAAATCTCCAACATTTCGTGTTACGGCCGCTTCTCTACGAGTGTTATCTATCAATCTAGAAATAGATTTTATAAAGCTGTTAAAAATATATAAAATGCAATAACAATAATTAATTGATGGGTTGGTGGTGTAGACGCTTCACCTGGTAAACAGTAGGGCGTGAGTTCAAACCCAGCCAATCCCTCGAATTTTCATGCTCAGGATTTTTGAGATATTTACCACTTTTTGAGGACATGGAAGGGACCGCGCCCTTCCACCACCATTACTTTCACTGATGGACACGGAAAGTAAGTATAATATTCAACCAATGATTTAATCAATACTTTGAGCACATCCTTATGATGTGAATCTTATTTTATGTTTTACAGGAAGCCCTCAAAGCATACATGAAGGATATCGACAGAGGCGGAGACTACACAACTCAACAACTCAAATCCAATTATGAAATACCGCAGATTCCAATCCCGGGTAACTGATAGTTCTGTGAACTGTAAATCTCATTTTTTTTTTTTTTTTTTTTTTTTTTTTTTTTTTTTTTTTTTTTTTTTTTTTTTAATTAACGTCCCTTTAGAATCAAAGGTCGCACGGGGGCTACCAAGTACCCACCAATTAAAACCTCACTGGACGTTGCTCAACTTCGGTGATCATGTGTATTCACGGTGATATTGATGCCTCGGGTGGCTCAATAGACCCAAAAACCTTCAAAATCGGACAATGAGTTCCCGTGGAATGAAAAGACAAACAAATAGACGTTTGAAGAAAAACCATGGAGTTAAAACTAGACTTCACTTTGTAGTCAACAATACTTCGTGGCAAACGACTTTGCCACGTTGAACATAACAGTTCTCGTCAGATCTCTGAAGTTAAGTAACATCCGGCAAGCTTTGTACTCAGATAGATATCCACTCGGGAACACCACATGTTTTTTTCTGCAGTAAAATTTGTCGTAAAATTCCAGACAAATAAATTGATTTTTTAAAATTTCAGAATGTTCTATTGGTCCTAGTCTACCCCAGCGGGAATCTCAACCTGAGACCAGTTCAAAGCAGTCCAAAAGAAAAGATAAACCAACTTATTCTGAGCCCATTGGACCCACCATTAAAACTAATGTGGGCGCCCTTGGGTCCTGGGAATCCGTGAAAGAGTGAGTCAAAGATATTTTGTTATTATTGGTTTGCCTAGTATAGGAGATTTTGATTTGAACGGGGCACTAAACATCTTTACCTACATTCAGTAGAATAAAGGTCACTATTTGAATCGGGTTGGTTACCGCTTCACCGTCCTTAAACGGATCGTTTTAATATATCTACCAAAGCCGCTTCTCTGACACTATTCCCCTACTTTAATTTCGTTTTCAGTGATTTTTTTTTTTCAACATGGAAAAATTGCTCCACGAGGACCATAGTCCAATCTTCGTGATATAGTAGTTACTGCAATATCAAAACTCTGAGGCCTCTCCAGAATTTTAGGCTGGATCCGTGTATAACCCGGACAAAATAGGTCCTCAATAAAAACATGAAACAAAATTATCTTGTGATTTTAAGTTTTCAAGAGAAATTTATTCTGTTTTATTTTTGTCTCCAGACCGGAACTTCCAGAGCTAGATCTTCCACAAAGAGATTACGCCCCCCTCAATGTTCCAACCTTGCAGCCTGATTATCCAGAATTTAAAATTAAAGAAAAAACAGTACAAAGTTTGAAAGATGACTGTTACGTTAAGAAAGAGGAAGAAGTCCCTGTCTTCAAAAAACGAAAAGTAAATCGTGGCAACTCTCGACAGAGGCTGGACAATGACTGAAAATTACTTCGGAAAAGGAGGAGGTAGACACTCCTGTCTTCAAAATAAAATCGGGGCAACGCCGGAGATAGTCCGGACGATGACTGAAAAGGGAACTACCAACATTGGTAAAGAAACAGGTAAAAGCTCCTGTAAAAGAAAATTGGGATGCCGCTTGACAGAGGCTGAATGATGACTAAAAAGATAATTATCAACTTTTGTAAAGAAAGAGGCAGAAACCCCTGCCGTCAGAAATTGCAGCTCATGAAAGGCATTTAATGGATATTAATTTAGATTTGCTTTCTTTTAATTCATGATCAAAGTGATTTGTGACGATTAATATAATAATCAAAAATGAGTAGTGATATCCCCCAAAAAACACTTTATGCGAAGAAAAAAAAATCAAGAGAGGTTATATTGCCCCAGCCAAAAAATACTTCCCAATAAATTAAAAACAATTGACAATAAAAGAACGTCAATATTCTAAGTACCATCAAATTCCTTTCTAATTTCGCTTTCTTCTGTTAAAAATTCAATCAATGATCTCGGATAGAAAATAAGTTCTTAATCTAGCATAAAAATATTCGAAATAGAAATTCCAATATTTTAAAAGCAGAACAACTGAGCGTGCAGTGGTCAACAACGTGGTTTTTAATCCGAGATTGTTATAATTTTCGACTGCATAAAACGAACTTAAAAACGAATTTCATGGTCTATAGAATTAATTTTATTATATTCTCCGTAACATTGTCCATAGAATTAATTTTATTATATTCTCTGTAACATTGTTCATAGAATTAATTTTATTATATTCTCTGTAACATTGTTCATAGAATTAATTTTATTATATTCTCTGTAACATTGTCCATAGAATTCATTTTATTATAGAGAATTGATAGAATTAATATTGTTACTCTTGACATCTTTTTTTAGGGGTAATGGAGCCTACATACCATATTTCAGTTGACAGTTTTTTTTAAAAAAAGTATTGGAAAGATCTGCCGGAATGGTATAAAAATAAATATCATGTTCATTTAATTTTTAATTATTTTATTTTAATTCATTAGTACATCAATAAATTATCAACACAACAAGAATAATAATTATTATATTTTTTCTCTCAGCGTAAAATTATTTTAATATTATACGTTTTTTTATTATTAAAAATAAAAAAGGCCCTCAGAAAATCAGTTTTAAAAGAAAAAAAAACATTTATTTATTTAAAGTACGAGTAATAAATGAAGTTGGCAAATAATTTAATTAATTAAAATAAAAGATTTTTTTAAAGACAACGAAAATTAATTCTCGGAAAAAGAATTGCTGCTTCAAAAATATTCCCTCGCAAGATCAGCGAGGTTTTGCTGGGTGGCAAATTACATTTTAGTAGGCGTATGCTGGGTATTGTCGGCCCAACCCTGGCTAGTTGAGGTCAACGTGGATAACTGGTTTCCTCTTATTCCACAGTTGAGGATCTACTAGTTAACTTATACGTTTTCTTTAATCTGTAAACTAAGAATTTTGAAAAAATAAAAGTTCTAACGTAAATTACAGTTACATGAACAGTAAGTAAAACATTTTTATAAAAAATAAGATAGTTTATAAATTTTACAAACCCAATGCTAATTTACATTGTGATTTTACTGAGTGATGTCTGTTGACACAACTACTATAGTATTTTCAGAGTAAGAAAAAACGATTGTAAAAAAGCAATGTTGCTATTTTGATCTGATTTATCTTTTACATTTTGTCCAAGATTTTAAGTAAATAATATCTTTTGCACAGACTAAAAAATGATATTAAGTTTTAAAATAAATTAACTCCACCCCTCATCCTTCGACTTTTTTTTCATAAAAATAATTATATATTAATAGTCTTTTATGTTTTAATTTATTTCAAAAGTCAATATATTTTTGACACCTATAATTAATATTTTATTAAATAATTAACCTATCAAATTTGTCTGAAAAATTGGGACTTTCTCTTAAGATTTTTTGGAGTGAAAATACTATAGCGTTAGTAGAGACGAAATCTCTATTTTTGAAATTGACAAATATTTTTCTATGGATACTGAAAATTTAAAAAAATCTGTTTTAAATACAAGAAAGAAATTATAACAAAAAAAATCTAGCAAGCAAGGACATAACTATGAAATAAAAGAATAATTATTTCATTTTAAATAACACAGACTTTTTTATATTTAAGGAAAAAGAGAAAAATAAAAATAAATTAGGTGTTGAGTCAAAAATAGACGTGGTCGGTCAACAGATGATAGTATCTATTTGAAAATAGTAAATAATGTCAAATTTCTTTGTCAGTTGAAATCCATGACGGGATCTTCTGTTTGGTCCTACCATTAACCATAAACTCCTGGTTGCTATACAAGTGTAAACTCGACCATCAATCTATCAACTGAATAAAGAAAAAAAAAACAATTTGAAATAAATTTTTAATCTTTGTAGCACACTTGAGATATTTGTGTTATTTTAATTCTCTGAGGGTACGGTGGTAAAAATCTTAAAATTACCAGTCATAAACCTTTAAAATACTTGATAAAACTATCAATTACAAGAAATGAAAATCACGAAAAATATTTGACAATTATGTTCTACAAATTGTAGAACATAAAGTCACCAGTACAGATAAATGTCAATAATTACTAGTGTGTGATTCCTTCCACTGATCATTGCAGATTAAAGGAAGGTAACTTCGTATAATTAACATGTATATAAACAAAATTCTGGACTCAGGTTAATCAGTCAATTTAGAATCTCCCTGTATAAAATTAAAACAAAATATAAGGTAGGTAATTGTTGTATTCATTAAGTATGATTATTGAATTTTCCTTTACCTCATTATTTAATAATTATCTTTCTTAAAGAAAGACCTAAAATCCTATTTTAAAATAAACAATTCTTTGTACTTTGAAAATCATTTTTTGTAATTTTTACAATTACTATACCTACTATCTACATTAAATTCCCATATGGAAAGATAAAATAAAATATCGGTTACATGTAAAAATATTTCAAAAATTTGTTTATGAAAAAAATCAATTAAATAAATTTTGATAACCTAGCCTAATTAAAAACTTGAGGCAAAGATTTATGACCTTAGATGGACAGTTCCATCAGATCACTGAAGATGAGAAACTCTGGGCACCGGTTTAAGCCCAGCGTTCGTGACATCATTTATAGTTGGCTTCATTGAGGTGTCATCAGCCTCGTCAGGATAGCTGAGTATCTCTTGTTGATTACAGCGAAAAGGAAGGGGAGGCTATACCTTGATTAACCTATTAGTAAAAAGAGGTTCCTTCCAATAGCTGTCCTAAAAATCAACGATTAGGTGTTTTACGTTTTTGAATTAGAAGAAGTTGGAGTGTCCGGACCAAAAGCCAATGTTCTTAATAACACGGAGATCGGCAAAGAGTGGTTTCTGGGAAAACATGCCTCAGTATATTGAAGTCTAAATCAAAAGCTCCTCAGCCAGTTAAAATAAAATAATTAAAAACTCCAACAAAAAATGATAAATTTGAAAACCTAACTAATCCTATCAAAAAATAACAATTCGATAAACTAATTAAAAACCCTAACTGACACTAACAAAAAATATATAAGAATTTGATAATCTAACCTAATTAAATTAAAACCCTTATCTGAACATTGAACCTCGTAAAAATAAAATCCAAACTAAATATATATAAAAAATTGATATAACCTATTTAAATTAAAACCCCTAACTGAACCTAACAAAAATATAAAAATAAAACCCTAACTAATTATATATATAAATAAAAAATATGACCTATTTCAATTAAAACCCCGAACTGAACACTGAAACTGACGAAAATATAAGTTGATATACCCTAGTCTAATTAAAAACGAAAAAAAAAAAAAAAAAACTAACTTAACCTAATAAAAACGATCATTTGACAACCTAATAATTTTATTAAGAGAAATAAAATGTATCTCTAAAATCAAAATATAATTAAATAAGAGTCGGATGGTGAACATTAAGTCAAAATATATTATTCAACTAATATTACATAATAAGTTTTGTTTAAACGTATTTGGTGACTATAAGTTTTTGTTTGAAGGATTATATTTTAAAGATTGTTTAAATTTTCGTCGTTTATATTTTTACCTCCAAGTTACTTAGATTTGCAACTTAAATATTATTTGAACGATTATTTAAAGATCTTTCAAGTCTTTTGTGACTATTTAAATCACAAGACGAAAATTAAAAAATATTTAAAATAGTTCTTCAAATAAAAACTTTACAGAAATAATATTTTTTTAATCTAAGTAACTTGGAGGTAAAAAATATAAATATTCAGAATTAAATACGTAAATCATTCGAGGTCTCAAAATGCACCCCAAGTTCACAATTAAAAAAACTTTTTTTTATATAAACCCAGTGCCGAGTGGTGTATGCCCTACTATTGTCAGAGTTTTTAATTTATATTTTTAGGTTTAGAACCCAAGCGTGCTACAAAAGATTCAAACTATTCAGAGAACGATCAACTTTTGACGTTGTATTATTTAAGTGTAACATTGCCATTTTAATCTAAGAAAAGCAACTGCATAGGATCAGTAATATAAAGAGAAGAAAAGAAAGAGGGGAAAAATTGAACACAATATTTCAACTTAAATAATAAAAGACAAAATTAAATTATAATTAATATTTTTATTAAAAAAATGCTGTATAAGGCTAGGTTCACATGACTGCGCGGCACAAGATCTATTTAAATAGTGCATATTGTCTACATGACCGCGCGGTACTACTTCTACAAACTTGTATCGAATTGTTCATTCGGTACCGCACGGTCATGTGAACATAGCCCAAGTACTCTCAATGCGCGGTTTTAAGGCGAGGCGAGGAATTACGAGTAATGCTTGTATAGCCTGGACTTACAGGGTGCGGCAATTAGTTTTCCCACATTTCAAAAAATCGTGGAAGGGGGAGTGATAGTGGGAGGAGCGTGGGGTTTGTGATATTCAACACGAAATGACACATAGTTTTAGTTGTTGCAATGGTTTGGTCGAGCGTGCATTATGCGTACGTTGTCAAGTTGTTTTTTAAAAAGTGAACCATTATAGCCACTCAGAGGGCGTTCCGCACAAGGTATGGTTTGCACTACACGGATCAAGTTCCTGACCGAAAAACAATTTTGAGTTGAGTTCACAAATTTAGTACCACATCATCAGCTTTAGGCTGTATGGGGCTACCCTTACAGCCAATCGTTCTCGTGAGATTCCGCAGACATGTTCCCCGGTCGCCGTATTTGAGTCCCTGTGACTTCTTCCTGTGGGGTTACCTCGAGGCTGAGGTCTTCAAACATCGCCCTGGGACCCTTGAAGAGTTAAAGGAGGCAATTCTGGAAGAAATATTCAAATTGATGCGGGTACGCTGGCGAGAGTTATGGAAAACTTCCGTGACAGACTCCAAAAGTGCATCACTCGCCTAGGCCGTCATTATTTACAAAACATAGATGGAAAAAAACTAGAATACACAAGCTTACAGAATACCAAATAATTTTTCAACTATCTCATTTGGTATTTATGTACGAGCTCTTTCAAATGTGGAAATACTAATTGCCGCACCCTGTATAACCGATTCACACGAGTTTGATTGAATGAAGATTGCACTTTCCAGTTGTTGTAACGTTCATGTTAAAAAAAAAAAAAAAATGGTGGAATATAATATGGTGTTCGAAAAAGTTTTGATGGCCCTCGGATGCAAAAGTGATGATGATGATGATGTGCATTATGGTGAAGAGAAACGGTCACTTTGAGAACGGGGGGAGAGAACGTCATAAACAACAGTTCTGAAGCGCTCTTTCATTGATGTGTTCTCAAAATTTTAGTTAATAAAGATAATAAAATGGTTTTCGGAAAAATGTTTTTTGTGATCAATAGTTGGTTTTATTGTCATCTGTATTTCGGGTAATTGTTTTATATTGTTTGATTGGTCCTAGCTCAACTTTTTTTTTACTAATGATATTGTTCAATGCTAGATCAAAGTTGTAGCAACGAAAGGTACCATGTGAAAACGATATATTTGAGTTCGCTGCGAATGTTCGTCATAATATCTTTTGACATCTTATTACACCACGGTCTCGTAGAACCATTAGTATCAGTATGTTGTCTCGCTGAGAGCGTACTTCCAGCATTGGTTATTATTATATTAAATCAATAACGATGGATAAGCAGGTCCAGCATTGGTTATTATTAAATTACATTAATTACGATGGATAAGCAGGTCCAGCATAGGTTATTATTACATTAAATCAAATAACGATGGATAAGCAGGTCCAGCATTGGTTATTGTTATATTAAATCAATAACGATGGATAAGCAGGTCCAGCATTGGTTATTATTATATTAAATCAATAACGATGGATAAGCAGGTCCAGCATAGGTTATTATTACATTAAATCAAATAACGATGGATAAGCAGGTCCAGTATAGGTTATTATTATATTAAATCAATAACGATGGATAAGCACTGTAATCATCCATTCAACACTATTAGATACATTTATATCTATTCTACTTTGCCCTCCATCATGTTTTTGGACAAAAAAATGATAGCACTTTAATATTTGAAATCAGAGGGCCGGAGTTATAACAATATTAATTAGAGCTTTTTGACGCTTTGCTGTAACTTTTGAATTTTGCCAAAATTTTGAAGAAGAAGAAGAAAAAAAAATGGTTTCCATGAACTGCCATCAGGAACGGCCCAAGGATATTTTCTTCAAATTGATAAGCATCAGTCAAAAAAATATTAAATTGCAGTCTTTTTAACCCAAACTTCAGACTTTATTTTCAAGGCAGGGTAGACTTGCAATAACTGTAGCCTTGAATTAATTAGAGATCTCAAGCAAACGATTAACCACGTTGGATACACCAAAGCCATTCAGGTCAATGAAATTAAGCTACATAGGTCGCGAAGTGTACTCGGAATAGAGCCGGCCCGGTAACAACAAATATCGTTAGTTTTCTCGGAGTGCACTCAGTTTTGTGGAGACAACTGATTAGCTGTTATTGATTACATGGAAGGTAAAAACTTAGTAACCGTAGTTGTAAAAAGAGCTGCCTTCCCTCAATTGTTCTGGAAATTTCAAAGTACTTTTATTTTCTTGTATATTTCAAATATAAGGTTTCATATAACATTTGAAAATAAACTTCGAGGGCTCCACTCTCTCAAAGAGCTAAAAAAAATAAGAACCACTGGAAAGTTTTCCCCTCGAAATAAAGAAATAATAATTCATTGATTCAGCGTTTTTGGAATGTCCAAATCGAGTCTTACATCGTCCAAAAAATTAAAGAAAAATCTAACAAATTAAATCAGAAAAGTCTCATCCCTTTAAGAAATTGAGAAAACACTCCTCACTAGTGGCTACGAACATTTAGAAAAATAAAATAAAAAAGATATTACTCAAGTTATATTTATCATTTTAATTGAAATTAAAGATTGATTATTTATTAATTAATTACTAGAAAAACCTAACAAATTAAATCAAAAAACCCTCATCCCTTTAACATTGCCTTAATCATGGGATACTGAAAACAAAATATTTGGCTGTTAAGTACGGGGTGTTCGAAAAGAATGATTATAAGGCTGCTGGCAGCAGAGGGATTACAAGCAGATTTTCTATAAGTTTTTTCAACCGCACCCCTGGTATGTAGAGCGGAAAGAGAATCTTCCGAGATGAACACTTATCCCAAAATATACCGGCCTAATATTGTTGGTGTTTTTGAAATTGACGCCGTTTTTGATAGGTGGCAGAGTCTAAAACCAAATATATTGATTACATCAGAGATTAGCAACATGTGACACGTAGCCAAAGAGAGTGAAAAAATTTACGAACTTTTTATTCTTACTTTAGCCAACGATTTTACAACGTTGATTACAACAGTTTCTGTAAAATCAAAAAGTTAAGTCGCATCTAGACAGCTGGGAGTCTGCTCCAAGACACAAAGTGTTTTTTCGCTGTCCCGGGTTCGTGGGTAGTATAGCTCAACGGTAGGAGAGGCTATACTTCACAGTTATAAACGTAGGGATGCTTCCAATTCAGTTCAAAAAATATATTAATTTTGTGGACTGTTTCCCTGCAACGTTCTTCATTGTTCGATCGAACATGGCTTTGCTGGTGCAAAATTTGGACCGAATTATAAATTCCTCTGGTGCCACCAGCGGCCTCATAACATTACTCAAATACTTCTCGTACATTTTACTAATATATTAATGTGTTTATGCCGCCAATTAATTAATTAACAAAAGAATAATATTTATGAAATGTTGGAAAGTGACTAATTATAACAAACGCGAAAATTAAGCCTAGACAAAAAAAAAAGAAAAAAGAAAAAATAACAATCACAGCCAACTGCATTTATATATAAAAAAAAGTTAATTAGTTACCTAGTACACGATATCGAAAGAAAGTTTTTTTTAAAAAAAAAAATCGGATGGTTCTACAAAGCATGGATTGTATGGTCCCTTACATAAGGCCCTTGAGACATAAATCAAAACTAACTTCTTGGAGCTAATTTCAGAATAAACTACAAGTTAATATTACTAGGCTTGTACTTTTAATTTGTATAGCGAAACTACATAAATTACAAATGAATAATAAAAAAAATATGAATCGTTAGAAAGTGACTAATTATTAATGGTGATGGTGGGGGGGGGGATAAANNGGGGGGGGGGGGCATAAATCCACATTGTTGATTTGACGTTAAAATTGTTGGTGAAACTACTTGGCTGTTAAGGTTAATTTATGAAGCTTAACTAGAGCGTTAACTTGAGAATAAAAAAACTGGGGTGAACCTCACATTTAGTGAATTATTTAGCCCAAATTTTTATTTGTCAAACTTTAGAGACTTCTAAAGTTATCAACTCACGCCTCCCATATTTATTTAGCTTTTGCCAATTGATAAGCCGCGGAGTCATTACAAATTCTGCAGTGAAGTCTTTATGGAGCTCAAATAATTTAGTGGTTTATGATTGCCCTATGCATATGTTATGGGAAAGATAGAATTTCCATAGTCGTCTTCTACGACCAGTGTAAGCTGTGAGGTATTCTTTTTAAATCCTTCGGTCTACAGGACTTTTCTGGTAAATTTTACTGACTACAACCAAACCAAAACATACTTGTAGATACCGGCGAGAAAAAATTACATTGTGAGTTTATACATTAACGCGAACCCGAGCCTAACTTAGGTGAGTCAATCTCTTGGTACTTTGATAGGAAAATTTGTTCTTCAAGGAGTAAATTAAACAGCTGAACATGGTCATAATTCCAAAAATATTTTTTTGTGAAAATTTAAAAAATGAACTGATGAAATACGACTACAAATTGAAACAGGAGTTTTAATATCTCCATACTGTGTTCATAACTTTGAACTGTTACAAATATGAAAGAAGAAAGTTGGGATGCTAATGATTTTTGGGCACAGTTAGAATCGAATATGCTAATTTCATACCGACTGACAATTCTGTCCCATACCCATTAATTAAAACCAAACAACAACAAATATCAACAAAACTAAAATCGAAATCCGGTTTTCCCTTCAAGGGTTATTCGACATATATTTTGAGATTGAATGTAGATAGCGATATGTGGTTTCTCCATTGTTCATGCCTCGTTGAATTACATATTTGCTGGTGCATACACATTTTTCAACACTTAAGGGACGACAGAGAAAAATCTTAACTTCAAATTTTTAACTGTGAGCCTTTTCAACACATTTTAGGAAAAACAGACAGTAGGTAGGTATTCTGTTATTAGTGGCCAATATCTTGGCTTTCAAGGGAGTTCACCTTTAATATTTTGATTCTCTTCCGCCGCCATTTAAAAGTTTAAAAATATTGATGCACCACAAAAAACGAAATTTTACAAGTCATGAGTAATGGTAAACCCGGTTTCACATTGCGGGTAAGAAACAATAAAAAGTAATAGATGACAGCAACAAAAATATTCCACAACAAATGAACTTAAAACTTTTTCAAAATACCAAGACAGAAAACAACCTAAGTTGGCATGACAAATAAAAATCAAAAAGACAATATCAATACAAATATTGTAGTGCGGCTAACTAAAAATTCATCAATCAACGCTATTGTCTAAATCATTTATTTATCATTTTACAATTATTTCTAAGTATTCATTTTTAAATTAAATTCAATTATTTCCTTATTTAAAAAAAATTGTACAAAATAATTTGATTAATTATTATTATAAATTTATATATATTTTTTGAGAAAGAAAGAAAAAAATTATACCCTAATATCACGAATCGCGAACGCGGTTATTTCCCCTTTGGACGAAATCGAACACGGAAATTAGTCTAAAAAAAGAAGAGAGGGAAAAAAGAAGAAATATCCTATGACGAAAATAAAATAAAAAAAAGAGGAAAAGGGGAGACGAAGGAAGTTCCTAATAAGTTATAAGAGATGAAACAAAATGTCGAGCTTTCCTTATCTGAAGTTGATGATGGTAGAAATTACTCGAACGGACTTGTTTAATCTGAAAAGAAAAATTCATTTCAATCCTTAATTTAGTTGTGAAAGCTAGCATTAAATCGCAAAATAAATTGAATGTATGGTGGTACCTAAAGTAAACTGATAATACCACTATTTTGCCCTTAGAACTTGCCATTGGCATCCTGCGAAAATATTTTTGATTTGTTGTTACCCTAGATTAGCAAAGATTTTTAAATCTTGTTGGGAAATTTTCTTTTCAAATTTACAAATATTATTCCACCAATTTAGCGCACTGAGGACAGATATAACGATGATGAAACAATGTGACCTAAGAACCAAGGTTTATTCAGGTCGAGTTTTAAAAATTCAGTTGGTAGTTCTGGGATATTTGTAACCAGGAGACTGTTGGTTCGAATCCAAGCATGAACATCGATATTAGCAATAATACGGGGATTTTGTAGTGTTGTTAAAATTTAGTAATCATGAAATTGAAATAATGAAATTAAAATTCTCGTGAAATGATCACCAATAGTAATAATGAAATTAAAATTCTCGTGGAATGAGCACCAATAGTAATAATGGAATTAAAATTCTCGTGGAATGATCACCAATAGTAATAATGAAATTAAAATTCTCGTGGAATGACCAATAGTAATAATGGAATTAAAATTCTCGTGGAATGAGCACCAATAGTAATAATGAAATTAAAATTCTAGTGGAATGATCATTAATATTAATAATGAAATTAAAATTCTCGTGGAATGATCACCAATAGTAATAATGAAATTAAAATTCTCTGTGGAATGATCACCAATAGTAATAATGAAATTAAAATTCTCGTGTAATGAGCGCCAATAGTAATAATGAAATTAAAATTCTCGTGGAATGAGCACCAAGGCCAGTGATACATTCTAGAAGTCGTACTTACAGGACGCTCAGAAATTAAACCCCATACATGGAGGAGAGACGATCTTTGAGTTGATCCGGGAATTGGTCAGCGAATCGTTTCCAGTTCTCGTCTCCAACTTGAGTTCGGAACCCATGTAAAATCTAAAAAAAGAAAAGAAAAAAAATCAATGAAAAAATACAAAAAGAACTAAATATGTATAAATAAGAAAACAAGATGCGGTCAAAGGTACAAAAAAGGAACGTTCAAGGTTTAATAAGGGAGGAGCCTCCAAGTAGATAGTGGCACATATCTACCTTTACTTACATATCTGGGTGTACCCTAAAAACTAAACGTTGATTAATCAACAGAGATCATCTATGTCTAATAAAAGCTAGTAATTCTGTTAAATACTGTAGACCTAACTCAAAAGATTGTTATGAGACTCCTGGTTGCCCACAATAGGTCAAAAATGTACTGATCAGTACATTAAATGAACGTAATTGAATGTTAGTATTAAATTTCTTCAAATTCAGACAAGGCGTTCGAGAGTTATCTTGGAACGAACAAACATACATTAATAGAAAAATCGTGGAGTTAAAACAAGACCTCACTTCGTTAGGTCAAAAATATTTTTTGCAAATCACTTTAAATATTTCAGTAAAAACTTACCTTATGAAACATTTCCTTCAAATCTTCTTTAGGCGTCGACCAAGATGCAACAGCATCACAAAAGAAAATAAATTCTTGCACAACACCGCCTGGGTTTACCGTAATCATCGCGCACATGCCACGGAACGCACTGTCCTTCTCGTCATTGTCGCGAATGTTTCGCAACGACGAACACCTAGAAAATGGAAAAAATGAAATGATTTAGAAAAAAAATTGAGAAGTTTGAGGAATGTGAACTATTTGCATTCATGAGTTAACCCCGTGTTCTTTGAAAATTCCTTTATGTAAATTTCATTTTTCGTGGCGTTTAAACTTCTCCTCTAAAAAGTTTCCCTTGAAAAATGAATCGTATTCTCCCTCAAAAATGAATTCTCAAGAATGTTGATGCAATTTAAATGGATTCCAAAAAAGCTTAGTCCTAACAGTCTTTTATTAAGGTTGGTCCAAATCAGACCACCGGTTCTGAAGGTAGAGGAAGTCGCAAATACTATACTGGAGCAAAGTTAATGAAATTATTATGGGATTACCCTCACAATACCCGAAATATTCTTCAAAATTAAAGGAACGGCTTTAAAGTTATGGCGAACACAAGAAATTAGTACAAAAAAATACTACAAAAAAATAGACATTTGTTTGAAGGGGACTTCTTAAATCTATTAATTGAAAGTTATACTACCAACCAATATAAAACCATATTACCCTCATAATAAATAAACTACTTTCTTATTCAACCGATGCGATAATTTTGTTGTCATCCTTCGTATAAAGGGACCTTCAGGCCCCACGCAAAAAAACTAAACAAGCTGTTAAATAATGTTGGAAAGAGATCAAGCGTTCTTAGAAATGCCGTCACAAGTTCCTCTTTTATATCTGAACTTACTGTGTTACATCATTGGTGTTTGAAAAATAAAAGAAAAATAATAACTCAGGAGGTAAAAATGAAATTAATATATGAATTGAAAAATGGTACAACCAACTATGCATTTTTACTCTCAGATACATTTTTCATTCTAAAATATTAAAATCAGTGTCCAAATTTTAGTTTGATTTCAGTACTGACCATATCACTGATTTCTCTTTCGTAATAAAAAAGGGTGGCCGAATTTTAGGTTCACTTTCAGTGCAGACCATCTCATTGATTTTTCATTTTAAACTATTAAAAGTTCCAAATTTTCAGTTTTGGTTTCAGTACTGATAACATTAATTAATCCCAAATCTTTGTATTAAATATGAAAATAAATATTTTGAATCAAAGACACAACTTTTTTTTGAAATGACTAATCCTTATGAACAATAAATCAACCCCTCGCTATTGTTTAAAAAAAAAAATCAAACACGTAGACTTTATAAAATTAAATAAATTCTAAAAAAAGGAACAATTAAAAATAAACGTAACTTAAATAAAAATTAAAAAAAAAAAAAAAAAATTGTTTTTAAGAGTTGATAAAAAAGAAAATAAATTACATATATTTTTTAAAATGAAAACATATTTCAAAAAGATAATATCAAATTAGTTTGAAAGATAAAAAAAAATCTTCCAGATTTTAATAGCGCTCAGGATATCATTTTCACGCCATAGTGATCATTCTTTTACAGCTAGATATTTGGGCTATGAGTCAACATCTAGAGTGGGACGTTGATGATAACCTGAGATCTATTGAAAGCTTATCAATTTCATTTCAAATCTTTTTAAAACCAACCGATATTATCTATTTAAATTTATAAGTTATTGAATCGTAACAAATAATAATCAAATTATTTGAAATCAATCTTAAAAACAAATAAATAAAATTATTTCCATAGCAAAAGAAGATCAATTCAGAATTAAATCTCGAGTAGTGGAGATAATTGGAGACACCGTGGTGATCAAAGTGTTTGAATGGTCAGAACAAAGTGATTCGCCTTNCATTTCAAATCTTTTTAAAACCAACCGATATTATCTATTTAAATTTATAAGTTATTGAATCGTAACAAATAATAATCAAATTATTTGAAATCAATCTTAAAAACAAATAAATAAAATTATTTCCATAGCAAAAGAAGATCAATTCAGAATTAAATCTTGAGTAGTGGAGATAATTGTAGACACCGTGGTGATCAAAGTGTTTGAATAGTCAGAACAAAGTGATTCGCCTTGAGTTATGTATCCGGCACCAACATACCGGTGAACACGTCATAATGGATTTTTTTTGTATACAAACTACTCTGACCTACAAAATTATCTTTACAGGCCAACTTTTTACTTTATTTTTGATCCTTTGAAAAACATGTTTATTGTTAGTAATACATAAAATATGGATTATTTATCATAAATTCATTTTATGATGTTTCTTGCAAAGATATTTGCAGTCATATTTATCAAAGATTCATTTTATGATATTTCTTGCAAAGATATTTGCTGTCAATCTGAATGGCAGGCCTGCGCTTTTGAAAAAACAAGTCACCCTTATTCTATTTAATTTATTTACAAATATTTTTTGATTTTAATTTGAGCCCTAGTTTTTTTCTACTCCTATTAATGAGCACTATAGTGAAATTTGGCTTGAATATTATAAACAAACTGGCTGTTTCGCTACGGCCTATAGATTGGCCCCTTAGAGGCATGGCCTTTCCCGTGCTATTAGTATTCTTTGATTTGCCTTTCAGAAATTGGAAGCTAATAGTAAGTAGGCGTCTACGGTGTTGTATGTATGTATAATGTATATACATGTAACATGCTATCTCTCTCACTCCAATGTATTTCTTATGGGGATTATTTACTTTTCGCGATTTGAACCTCTTTAAATTAAAATTTTGCAAAATCCCTTCTTAGGGTCCTTGCCAAATTTCAAGTCTGTAGCATTAATAGTTTCGGTTCTATGTTGATCAGTTACTCAGGACATTGCCATTTATATATAAAGATTAATTTGACTAATTAAATTGGCCGATGGTTTTAAGCACCGGGATGATTGGGAGCGAATATCATCAAAGTTCCATCCAAAACTTTTGGGTAACCTCTTATAAACCTAAATCCATTTTACAATCCATAGAATTTGGCATTTTCGATTTTTTTATCGTATGATTGCTTATATTGTAAAGTTTTAAATTGATCTATCCTTTTTGAAAATATTTTTGTTTAAATTAAGAATAAATTAAAAAATAATAAAAGGGATTGTTTTACACACCACTGACGAACAAATTGAGCCAACAGGGGAGCCACGTCATGAGGACATACGTAACCTAGACGACCAATAGTAATGGCTACCAAACAAACAGAAAAACAAAAGAAAACCAAATATAATGTAAACCAAAATTGAAATGAGACCAAGAAACAAAACAAACATTTGACATTGAAAGAAACATTCTGCGAGGAGATATTGTGGTGGAAGAGCCGGGACAGCCCAATTGGAGATAGACAAGAACTATAAATTAGTTCCACCGCGACTGGCCTAACAAAATGGCGGACATTTGAAATTTTCAAAGTCGAATTTTTAACACTATCCCATAGATTTTTATTTTTTAGTGTCATCCAGCAGTAAAAAGGCAGAACATTAAAATTTAAGCATTTTAATATCTTAAGTATTTTCCTCAAAAAATGTGCTATAATGTTAGAATTTTTCCATAAAAAAAACACAATTATTATAATAAATGAATGACTTCACAAGTTTTCTGTCTGAGGAAAGAATTTATAATTATTTTAATTTTCGTCGGATCGACTTTTTCAAATTAGATAGAAATAATAAAAACACATCATAAAAAAAAAAGAAATTTTTGTCACTTATATTACTTTACACGTGAAACCAAAGTGATAGAGAAAAAACGGCATTTTTCTGCTAACTTCCGAGGTCTGTAGCTTGAAAAGGGGGCATTTTCGGACAAGTCTTTATATAATGAAATCATCTTATTTTGATCTGAAGAATGTGTGGTTAACGGATTGACATCGAATTATGTTACACCCTGTCAATACGTAATATCTTCCATACTATAGAGTGAAATCATCTTATTTTGATCTGAAGAATGTGTGGTTAACGGATTGACATCGAATTATGTTACACCCTGTATACATACCAAAGTAATACGAACAAAAAAATAAGTTTGGGACCACAAAATATTTTCTTATTTTACGTAAAATCACAAGAGAACATTTCTTTCAATACCAAAAATAATTAAATAAATAAAATTGTATACATTAATTAATTATCTCCATTTTAAATTAAGTAATTAACTGAAAGAAAATAATAATTAATTGATTAATTAGCAAATTAATTAGAAGCAAAATTGAATAAGTGACAACAATGTGCGTAAAATAAATTTCGACATATTTTTTTTTTCTTTTTGAGACTACAAAAAATAATAATTCAAAATTAATAAATCAATAATAAAAGTAACAATAAGAGAAATCATATGGACACTGTTTGGGAGACGACTTGGTTTGGTGTTGGAATGACTGAACGGTTGCATCTAATATAAGAAACTATACAGGGTGATCTATTTAATTCTTACCACAAGAAACTAGTTTGGCCCCAGGAGGCGTTATTGCCCCCGATGAGAATCTTTGATTTGAAATTACATGTTCCCCCGCAAAAAAAAAAGACGAAAGTTTTTCTTTCGCGCTCTTCGTCATTAATTGAACAGTTTGGTATACAATAAAGAAGCCTCAAATAACATGGAAACTTACACATTCTCTCACAAAACACGCCTCACGAGGAAGGACGGAACCCTACTGGGTTAGTCATTTTTAACTATGCAATAAATTACTGGATTAGTAACCCCAAAATGCTTTTTTTTTTCTTTCTTTCATTTAATGGTTCTTTCAAAACTGACCATTTTGTTCATATGAATAGCAAAGGCTTCTAAACCGCCCGGCCCTTTTGTAGGTAGATTGTAGAAATAGAGGATTTTAGAGAGGACCAATGCAGTCGATACATCCTAAAGGAGAAGGAGGTGACAGCCAAGTCTCTTTGCAAATTCGGAGGTTCGTAACTTCTTCTACATCACAACCCCAAAATAAAACAAATGATTAAATTCGAAATCCCCCAACAACATTAAAATTCGCCATTTCAATGCACTCAATCAGTGTAAGTAATTTTCGTTTAGTAAACTCTAAATCCAAATTAATTCAAAAGAATTTTCCTTTACATTACACCTAGATCAGAAAAAAATCGGTCTTTAAGGCCCGCACACAATTCTAATGTAGACGTTTAATTATTCTATGCAAGTAGGCCTCGCATGGCTGGACTAATAAATGATATGCTCACTTATCTACTTCAATGTCACGGATCAGCTCTTCTGTACATCGAAAAACTCGTCGCACAGCCTAATAAGTGACCAAGTTGTTACGCACTACGTAGGATTCAAAGTATATGAATACCAAAATTTATCAAAATTAGTTTATCCGTGAGAAGGGGCAGACAGAAATCAGAGTTATATTCACATTAATTACTTTATAATATTAGTATGACATTCATAAGTTACATCCGTGAAGTCTAATGTTGACCATTTCTTATGACTACATATGTACTCGTAACTCGACCGCAAAAAATGAGCTAATCCTACTTATTCAGGGGCTGTCATTTAAAGTAGAACAGTTAAATATCCCGGAACCTGTTGAGGATACGAAAAAACAAATTGTGAAGTTCCATGTTATTGAGACCGACATGATAAATTATTCAAGGTGAACTTTTTTAAATAATAGAACCATGTACCTGTGTTCTTTCATTCACTCTAAATTCTGCATATGTACTTATAAAACAAAAAGCTCAGTTACAGACTGATAATCTTCATCATAACCGAACGGTTAAACGTAGAATCATGAAATTAGGAAAACAGGTTCCTTTTACAATGTCGGTCGGTACGAAATAAGAAAAATCAGAAGTTCAAACAAGTCAGTGACAATGGCACGCAAAATAAACCAGTTCCTGTAGGATCGCCAAAGTTGAGCAACGTCCAGTGAGGTTTTACTGAGAGGGTGACCACGTTGGTCCGATAATAGGCAGCATCAAGCCCTCTTGATGCTGCCTCTTATCGGTCTAGCCCAGACTGGGTGAAGTCAAAGTGGGTAGATGGCTTGTAAGTTTTCAGCGAATGGAAGGTAAAACCCCCGTTTCGAATCACCGAACGAAGGGAGCTAATTGCTGTCACTTATACTTGTCTAGGGGAAAAAAAATTTATCGATTTTACGATAACAACGAGTTTCAAAAATGAAGTGATAGAGAATTTGAATATACAATAAAAGAACATGGTTCTATTTTTAAGGCGACCCTGAAGGTATCCTTCTGATTATTGCTTTCAATATCCGACTGCAAAATCCGTAAGACCGTTAAAAACACTAAAAAAAAAAAGTTCCTAGGAAAATCCGAAAGACCGTTGAAAACACTAAAAAAAAGTTCCTAGGAAAATCGGTAAGACCGTTAAAAGCACTAAAAAAAAGTTCCTAGGACTTTTTTCTTTTTCTAAAACTGCACGGATGTAAATCGAATTTAGTGCATTTTCGGATACTTTGTTCAAAAAAAAAAAAAAAAAACTCAACTTTTTTGGAAAAAATAAGTGTTGAAAAAATACTATCCTAAAAATATCTACTGAAATATTCAAATTTGAACAATGGTAGGGAGGAGGGAATATGTTAAGTGCTCCTCTATTTTTCTGTTAATGAACTGAAATGAGACATACCTGTATTCTCTAGAAGTGTTTTAGGTGTGTTCGGTCGGTTGATGATGAGTATCAGCTGATTGATTACCATTGGAACGTACTGTCTCATATCTTCACCTAAGAATTACGAACAAAAAAAGAAAGTTGAGTTACGACTTCACGCGATGTCAAATTCGCTGAGTTACAAATTACTTCGTCATTCACTGAGGGACGAGTAATTCATCTACAATGTACATGGTGTGTCATTCATCAAGTTCCAAGTCGAATATTGTTTGATGAAATTGTCCGCCCGCTTTTCTTGGCGTCTTAGAGCATATTTTGGTATAAAATAAATGATAATGAATCGACGTAAAAACTATCATAATATATCGTCACCTTATTTCAGAAGGGGTGTAACCCGATTTTTTTTTTCAAAATCGGGTTTTTTGTCCCATATAATGTAAAATATCAAGGTGCGTCCAATGGTATGATCAGAATTGAGCTAGCTCTTACAGTTTTTGCTAGAGAGCTCCCTTCTTCAGACAGCCAATTTTGTTTCTATACTGCCTTTAATTTTTTTATAGCATGGGGGATCATTATAGACTGAATTTGGAACAAATTTAATACAGTAGAGATCCAATTGTGGAGCTGTGAAGAGCCAACTTTGATGATTTCGTGCACTTAATGTATTCTTAAAGACGCAGGCATCCATTTCAACATAGATCATGCATTTCTAATGTATTCTTAAAACGTAGGCATCCATTTCAAAATGAATCTCTACAGTATTGATTAAAATGGTTCCTTATAGGTACAAAAACGAAGTCCTTTTTTGGAAGGGTTTTTACAAGTGGAGTAAAAGAGATTACAGATTTTATTTTAGATGTAGTAAAAAACATCTCTTCTTATGTCTTATTTTAAACGAAAATTGAATGAAACCTTTAATGCAAGCCGTCAGCAAGATATAAAAGAAAAAGTAAAATATTTCTTTGAAAAAAAAAACGGTTTTTTTTACTCTCCTTTAAAATTGCTTTTTTTACTTGGACCCCTTCTGAGGTAACGATATGTCTTTCTCCGCTTTGCCCATAATCATGTAAAATCAAAATTTGGAAAAAAAATGCAATGTTTCATTACCTATTGAAAATACTAATAAAAAAGTAAATGTATTTTTAAATGAAGAGGAAGAAGTGAAAGTGTCTCACCTAGTTTTATTGATATTTCACCAATAGCCCACGTCGCATTATTACACACTGAAATTAGGTCCGGATTTAAGTTCTGTCCAAGGATCGGCATAAAATCATCTAGAAGTATAATAGAAATAAAATTTAATCATCCTCACTAGATGACATCATCCATCATTGTATTCAATGATCTATGGGACTTTGCCATAACTACCATAAATTTAGATAGGCCTGAGGAAAGTACTCTGGTATAAGCATTGTTATTATTAATAAATATACAGTTTTATTATTACCAGCTACACACCAAAATGTGCAACCAGTTAAGTAACTTCCCTGGTTGCAACTTTTAGAACTGAGGAATACACATCAGCCGCTTTGTTCCAGACGGATTGGACTAAATCTAGGATCCTCTATTAGTGTACTCTGATAAAGCAAACGATGTCATGTCCCCGGGCGGGCACCCATCCGATTACCTACACATCACGACCAACGCGTCCTTAATTTCAGTGATCTGACGGTAACTGGAGTAAATCGTTGGCTTATTTTCTGCCAAAATAAAGGCTACGCCGAGACACAATGCATGGACGTATCAACTGTCTATCTCTTACCGTTCCTGAGATGTAGTCTCTTTAGGTACAGAAGCTTTTAAAAAAATACAAAGTTTGCATCACTTACTTATACAAGGATGTACATGACTAAAACAAGCCTTTGTTAGGTCTCCAAGCAATGCAAAAGAACTTTGTCTAACTTCTGGCATCGGATCTTGCATGCACTGATATAGCAGATGCATGATATTGCTCTCTTGGATGAGGGTGTCTATATGCATGTCCAATCCTTCTGCAAGTCCAGAGAGAAGATCCAGTGCAACAATCATGAAATCTTTGTCAGGCGCGTCAAATTGTTCAGGATTCTGATAGTTGGCCTGAAATTCAAATCGCAATTATTGACAGATTATTTTTCTCTGTGTAATTTTAATATACAGGGGTTTTCCTAAAGGATTTGAAGGGTCCATTGTTGGTCACTTTTTATACTTCTTAACGTTTGGGTTGTGTATTTGTACCGCTAAAACGCTTCGTTTTTTTTTTTTTTTTTTGCAATATCTCGCTTCCGCTTGAAATTTTGATTTTTTTCTTTCTTATCTACATTTAAAAAAAAAAAAGTATGTGTGTATCTACATTTTAAAAAGAATCTGTGTTACTATTAAAACAAGTTTCTAGGTTTAGCCATCATCAAGTTATGTTGACAAGCAAAGGAACCTAATTGTGTTACCCAAATATAGTAGAAACCAGCCCACTCGTTTTATGTAGCCATAGCCCCTGATTTAATGCTCTATTGTATTGGGGGGGGGGGGGGTTGTTATGAAAAACAGGTTTACCCTCTGATCCCTTCATTGAACAAAAGAAGCCTACCATATGTTGATTGAGTGTCTGCTCAATAAGTGACAGACATCGTCTATAGACAGGTTCACAGTAAGGAAGGAATCCAGATTGTAGAGCAGTAGCTACGGAAGACAAACATTCCAAAAGCGGAAACAAGTCTTTGTCTTCATCCTTGAGTACGTTCCATTTTCGAATTAAAGGTGGCATCAACAGATTAATATACTCGGGTCTATTTAGGTGAGAACCAACAGAGTCCGCCAAAGTGCCAATCGCATCGTAAAGGATCAAAAGATTTTTGTGCTGAAAGTAAAAAAAAAAAGAAAATTAGTAGTTGTAGATAACAATCACTTTTATGGGTTCTTGTCGATAAAGAAGAAAAAAAGATAACTTCCAAGGAATCCATGCCTGTCGGAGAGGGCGAATAAGAGGTCTGGAATACTTTCCATTAGATTCCTATGCAAAGGCAAATTACAGCAGGTCGGATATCGTATCCTACAAAGCCTGCAAACTATGAAGATTACAAAGAAAAATACTGCGGAGGCTAAATAAAAGTAATGGGAACTAAATTAACTGAACTTTATTATTATTTTTTCCGTCACAATCTTGAAGATAACGAATAAACGTACCTGGTACTTGCTGAAAGCAAATACAAGAGTTTCCAAAATGAATCCTAGATAAGGTACGAGTTCGGTACAAGCTTCTTCTTCAAGAGTGGCGAATGCGGAACAAGCAGCTTCTTGGACCCTTTTATTTGGATCCAATATTCGTTTCAAGAGCTGAAAAATAAACATATCAAGTCATTATCACTTTTGAGTGTCAAATTCCAAAATTTTCTAATTATTTTAGAGTTTTCTCATTTTTCGCAGTCAAATTAACCTTAGTAACCAATAATTAAATCATGTTATCTATCTATACTTATAAAACGCAAAGCCCAGTACACTGACTGACTCAATGATAATCAATGTTGCTCCACGATAGCTAAACCTGGAGACTTGAAATTTGGCACAGCTTCCTATTAGTATGTAGGTGCGAAATAAAGAAGAAGAAAAATGGGTGTGTGTACTTATGTACGCGCGTGAGAAGTTATACTTCTGTTTAAAAATAAATTTAAAAATAAAACATACTACCCCACCCGGAAGTGAACTCAGAACCTATGAAACAAAGGCCTGAGCCACAATGTTCTATGGATATAGAATGAGAAAACACAGTACTTAAAAAGCAACTTCAATACTATTATTTCAGCGAAGCATATTAAATCGGCCGTACCTCGGACGGTTGTAGATTTCTGATATACGGTTATAGGTCTAGGTTTTATTTGGAGTGGGATAATTTGTTCTGTATCTCTTACTGTTTGCAATAGTATTCTATGATTTTCCATAAAAAAAATGTAATTTAAGTCGAAAAACGTGAACTTTTTTGCTCTCATCCATCCATTGTTTGTCTCTACTCGATGTAGCTTAACATTAGAGTTCCAAAATATGTCATAAATGGAGGAGTAAGATGTCACCTAAAACTTTTTCGCTTTGAGTTGATAGAGAAAAACGTGAACTTTTTTTGCTGTAACCATCCATTGTTTGTCCCTACTCGGTGTATCTTAACAATAGAGGGATGGGACCTAGACAAAAATCTTCCCAACTTTCTCGCTGGAGTCGATAGTTCGTTGCGTCAAATTTTGAAAAAAATGTCATTTAAGTCGAAAAACGTGAACTTTTTTGCTGTTACCCATCCATTGTTTGTCCCTACTCGGTGTAGCTTAACATTAGAGNCAACGATGTTTTGACACTTGAGCAATACCTACGCTTTGGATGTAAGTTGAAGGGCAACGATATTTACACAGGAGCAATACCTACGCTTTAGATGTAGGATGAAGGACAACGATGTTTTGACACTTGAGCAATACCTACGCTTTAGATGTAGGATGAAAGGCAACGATGTATTGACTCAGGAGCAATACCTACGCTCTAGATGTAGGATGAAGGACAACGATGTTTTGACACTTGAGCAATACCTACGCTTTGGATGTAAGTTGAAGGGCAACGATATTTACACAGGAGCAATACCTACGCTTTAGATGTATGATGAAGGACAACGATGTTTTGACACATGAGCAATACCTACGCTTTAGATGTATGATGAAGGACAACGATGTTTTGACACAGGAGCAATACCTACGCTTTAGATGTATGATGAAGGACAACGATGTTTTGACACTTGAGCAATACCTACGCTTTGGATGTAAGTTGAAGGGCAACGATATTTACACAGGAGCAATACCTACGCTTTAGATGTAGGATGAAGGACAACGATGTTTTGACACTTGAGCAATACCTACGCTTTAGATGTAGGATGAAAGGCAACGATGTATTGACTCAGGAGCAATACCTACGCTCTAGATGTAGGATGAAGGACAACGATGTTTCTGTTTCTTTTAAAAACATCTGAAGATTCAATGCTATCATAATTTGCAAACGCCCTCAAAACATTATCTTAGGTTAACGAAGCTACGTGCTGTCCTATTACTCCCTCTTCTTATTATCTGAGGAAGTATTGCTCCTCTCTTCTTATTCTTTGTCCGTTATTTCTTCTTCGAGAATCCGACTTCTGTTTTACTTTGAAAGCAAAAGCAGGCAGTCTTCTCTTTTTATTATTTTCGTTCCCTTTGTATTACAAATTAACACAATCACCGATCTGTTTTCTACTTCTCTTCTCCGTCTGTTCTAATTTTTGTGTTTTCCTCCTGAGGTTTTTTTTTTCTTCTCTCTACATTTCTACAATATGTTTCGTAAGGAATGAATTTGCATGTTTTATTCTACCGCTGAACTCATAGTACATACTTTCCGTGTCCATGAAGGAAACTGATCGTGGTAGAAGGGTTGGGTAGCATATTATGTTGCTCTCAGGACATCGGACTAAATTTTTTGATAATCACGGCCCCTTTTATGTCATCTAATAGTGTAAATATCTCATTTGATATTTACTATTGGATATGGGTTGACTATATTTGACCCCCGGCCTTCTATTTACCACTCAGAGCGCCTCACATTTCAACTTGTGAAACATTTTGCAACTTCAGCCTATTTTCTTTTATTATGCGAATTCTCACTTGATTTTCACAGTAGCCATGCATTTACTATGCATACACTTTTTTGCTGATGACTTTTCATTTTTGTTTGAAACGGAATTTTTTAAAGGCTGGATGCCCTTCCTATTACAAAACCTTCTGTATTTACACAGGCTGAAGGAATTAGGACGGTCACCTAATGAACTTGCTTGATCTTCTCCTTGGCTACATTAGATTAGATCTAGGTGAGGTCTTATACAAAGTGTTTGGTGTTAGAAAAGGCTTCCAGCCTTTAAAAACACTTTGCTGCAAACCAAAAATGAAAGTTCTTTTGCAAATTCTACCCATGATACTGTGAGAAGCAAGCGGAGATTACCGTGCAAGAAAAGGGAATACCTAAGAGAAGGTTGTGGCATGATAGAATTAAGGAAAGCAAAGAAGTGGGAAAAGGTGAAGTAAAAGAAGAAGAGAGTCGTGATTATTATTAAAATTTTTGCAGGTATCTATTGAGAATTGAGACTGATTGCAATTAGCCCTGCGGCCTGTATATAGATCAATTGTGACCAGAATTTAGAAGATGTGGGGATTGAGTTAGATTCCAACCCTCCGCGTAAACGCCTCAACCAACTGGGCCTCTGAGTCTGTACCAAGAGCAATACCGACTTTTACTTACGGTAGCGCTAGAATTACACCGTTCCTCCGCTGCATAGTTTAAGGCTGTTAAGGCCCATTTAAACTGCCCAAGCATTCGTCGCGAATAGAGGTAACGAAAGAGCATTCGTTCGGGGCTCAGGCAGTGTAAATAGTCGCCGCGAGTCGATCATGTTCGAAGCGAATGCTCGTTCGTGCTCGAGCCTGATCTCGAGTAACTGATCGTCAGAAATGCTCGAGCAATGTGAACAGAATGCTCGTTTCTGTTCATGCTCATCGAAAACTGGCGAGCAACGATCACGAATGCTCATGTATATTCAGGCAATGTAAATGGGCCTTTATTGAGAGCCATTCACTCTATTCAGTCCTGACTTGAACACAAAACTCACCTTTCAGCTATCAGTCGTTCAGTGTTCTTGGCGATGTGAATCTGGAGATGCATGATGCTCCACAAGTTGCGGAACGCTCCTGTTAGTCGTCAGCATCGTGTATCTCAAATGTAACAACAACCCTGAACTCCTGCTTGTGCGAAATGATTGTTTCAATCAAGACTACAAAGCGCTTTCATTCCGTTCACTATTTTCTATCTTTTGTTGATATAAAGAAAAAGAAAATATTCCTGGCTTACTGCTTGTCACCCCCTTCACAGGAGCAGTTCTCATGGTTTCTATTTCTTTTGCTTTTGGTTATTATTACTGTCTTACTATTAGACGTGCCTACCTCAGACTTTAGTGAAGTTTCTATTTCTTTTGCAATGTCTGCTGGCATTTCTTTACTTTTGGTTATTATTACTGTCTTACTACTAGACGCCCCTACCTCAGACTTTAGTGAAGTTTCTATTTCTTTTCCAATTTCTGCTTGCATTTCTTTGCTTTT
>CM022875.1:35139329-35167497 GCA_012654025.1 Pachypsylla venusta
AAATTTCACTCTCAACATTTTTTCATAACGCGCCTAAAGAAGTATATCTTCAAAAATGTTCAAGTGGAAGCAAGTTACCGCCAAAAATGACGTTTTTTAGCGTAATATCCTCAACCTGGGGATCGGTTCTACTGAAAAATCGGAATTGAGAAGTACCACTTCAGGATGAGCCATAAAGCTGAAATTCGATACACAGATGTTCCGCAGTACAAAATTTAGAAAATTCAATATTTTACATAATATCCTTGTGTAAAATATTGAATTTTCTAAATTGGATCCGTTCTCACGGTTCCACCAAAAATCCAAACTTAAGCATCTTACTTAATGTCGCAATCATTTTTCTTGAATTTCGTAACTGTAGCGAAGAACGGAAGTCAATTAATAAAACTGATACTATTTGTGAACCCCTCCTCAAGAAGATGCTTTAATGTCGCAATTATTATTCTTGAATTTCGTAACCGTAGCGAAGAACGGAAGTTAATTAAAAAAACTGATACTATTTGTGAACCCTTCTTTAAGAAGATGCTTTAATGTCGCAATCATTATTCTTCAATTTCGTAACTTGCTGATCTCTGTGGTCAAGTTTTAAGAGAATTGATTCTTTTGGTATGGTAATTATGAGTTCAAATCGGAAGAGCGGAAAAATTTATGACGAATTTTCACGTTTCAGGAAATAGTTTTGTTGTAAATGTGTCTCAAATAATGTAAAAACGCTTCAGGTACAACTATAAACAAAATAATAATAATAAAGCGCTTCAGTTCGAAGTCTCAAGATAGAATGCAATTCTTACATCTGTCATTAGAGGTTTGAGATAGATATCATGAGGCTGCATGACCACCCAATGTGAGTAACGAGATAGAGTCCAACACGTGATGGCACGAACCAGAGCTTTCTTATCGGACAAACTATTGATAAGGTAGGGTACCAATTCACTCAAATGTTGAACCATTCCATTCATACAACCTGTGGAGATGGAAATCAAAGAAATAAGTATTGACAAGGTAGGTACCTGGTGAAAGAGTTATTGAGAAACTAGGTTATATATGTGATTTGCTCTTTGTAAGAGGATTCACCTTTTGCTTGCCTCAAGAACTAGGTTCTCTGAACACAAGATCTCCTACATGACCTCCGCCTCCACGAGGCCCCGGTACGGATTCTATGAACATAATAAATGCCCACTCCAAGTTTCATTAAAATCGGACAAGGCGTCAAGATTTAACGTGAAACGAACAGACAAACCGACATTAAAAGAAAAGTCGTAATTTTAAAACTATTTCTCTCTTTCTTAAGTGTAATAGTTACCGGCTGTTTGGGGATTGAATGGGGACCTCCCCTCCCCTCCCTATTCATTCCTCGCTCATTGGGTTTTGATGAAATATAGATTGAAGGTAAATGGTTCCGTATCAAAATAATTGAATTGGCCCCCTTAAATGCTTTTCGTCCGTGCATGCCTAGACGTGCTTATCTGGACAAACTTTTATGTTGGAAATGACTGGTCTGTTTTGTTCAAATTTGGAACTTATATCCAAACACGAAGGGTCAACGTAGCATTTAGAAAAATATTCTTCTTATATTAAAGGTACGAAATAAGAAAGGAAAAAATCAAAAGTTCGAGCGGAATCGGGATATCACCAAAACGATGCTTTTTAGGAGAGACATCAAACAAATGACCGTAAATGGACTCCCAAAAACCGAAGTCTTCAGGTAAGACATAAAATCCATTCTATCTTGCTTCGCATAGGTACCAGTTATTATAGAATTTCCGATATTTACGAAGAAAAAAAAACAGACTGGATTATTTTGGCTAAAATGAATTCTGCAACTACGGAAAAACGGGCAGACGAAGTTACGTGCATCAACTGGATCTAACATTACCTTCTGCAATGGCCCCTAAAGCTAATATGGCGGACTCTTTAATTTCCCAATCATGATGAAACAGTGTTTCCTTCAATATAGGCAACAAAACTGGCAACAAATCTTCTCGGAACACATTTGCTAAGACGTCCAGGGCAGCCGCACTACATTTTCCTGTAAAGAAAAAAAAAACACACAAGGGTTGGTAAATATCAGGTTAATCTACTGCGCTCACGCGCTCACACAAAAGTAGACATTGTAACTTCCTGTAAAGAAAAAAAAAAAACACACAAGGGTTGGTAAATATCAGGTTAATCTACTGCGCTCACGCGCTCACACAAAAGTAGACATTGTAACTCACACTCAATCAAAGCCTCGTCGCTTAAAAATAACGTCCTTCCCGCGAACATCAGAGTTTTTTCTTGTACTGTTTCTCTCATTTGTAAATCGGACAAAGTGAAGTAGCCAGGGATTTCTAACCCCTGGTTAACGTTCTTTTTTTTAAATAGGTCCTATTTCCATCTTCTATAATAATACAACTCAATGTAACGATAAAAGTATGTATAAAAATCAAATCAAGTCCAGATAGCATGAAATTTGTTTTATCTACTCAAAGCCAGAAAGTTAAAAATGTTTAAAAAAATGAAGAAATTTTTAAATTGAACAGTGTCAATAAATTGAAAATTCAAACCTAGTGAGATAATAATCAACAAATATTAAGTCTCAATTTACTAAAAAAATGAAAGGAATAAAACCTATTGGAAATAATTCTTGTTTTTTTTTTTTTAATTTGGCTTAACGTCTCTTTAACATCTATTGGTCATTCAAGACGGGGGTTTTACCCTCCATTCGCTGGAAACTTGCAAACCAGCTACCCACATTGACCTCACCCAGCCTGGGTTGGGCCGGAAAAAAGAGCCAACGATACGTGGTGTTCCCAAGCGGTCACCCATCCAAGTACTGACCACGCCCGGACGTTGCTTAACTTCAGTGATCTGACGGGAACTGGTGTATTCAACGTGGTACGATCGTTGGCTAAGGAAAAAATTCTACTCCAGCTATAGCGTTGTACGACTATCATAGGAAAGCAAGCTTGGCTGCTTTGTCTATGCAAAACTTGTTTCTTAGATCTGATTGGACTCAAACAAAAGTGAGACCATTCTCTAAACATTGGTTGATGATGCCTTCGGCTGTACACAGATTTAATACATCTCGAAATGGATCTCCCACCTCCGTTTTTAACTTCGCCAAAGGTACCAAATAAGTTTGACTTATGAATACCTTTTTTACACTACCTTTAAAAGTCTCCTGAAAGGTTTTTTTTTAATATATTCTGAAATAAACTCCAAGATGTTTTCTTTTCCAATGCGAATCTTCAAGAAAACAATAAAACCTTATTTAAATTTTATTAGGTACCTTTTTTTGGATTTTTGTTATTTAAACCAGTCAACCCTGCCTTGTAATGTAAATAAACTAAATGTTTAATAATTAATAAATCTTCATATTTCTGTGATTGTCAGCACCAGTACAATTATTAATCCAATTCAGCATAAAAACTCCAATACACGAAAATTCCATACACCATATTTACTGCTATCATCGCAAACGCGACAATTGTGGTGTAAGCCCGTACCACACATTTTTCTTTGTCAATAATTAAGATCATTCCTATTGCAGCCAATATCATTAAGATGGCCACTGAAAACCAAATGATGTTCAAAATAAAGTGGATAAAAGGAGGAATTTTACACCACAGCAAAATAAACACAACGATTGAGAGAAATAACGGTGCTGTATACAACATCAATTTAGAATCCTTGCAGATAATATTGAGTGCAAGCTCCACAATTATGTTTATCAATATATTGAATAGGCACAATGTCTTCATTCCTCTGTTGAGATCATCGCCAAATATGAATTGGGATACACATGGTTTGATCGGTAACAAAGGCATTTTTGTGTCGACCGTCCACTGAATAATATGATATCAAAATTTTTACAAATAGGATGGATTCTAAATTCACAATTGAGATTTTTTTCTAAAACATCAAACTACTATATTTCACAAAACTGTATTTTTAATGACTGGTTATACGCGTTCCTTGAGGTCTGAGGTGCGTTTTGCTCGAGACGCTTATCAGTGAACGATTATCGTTGATTGCTATTTTGCTTGGGACGTTTTTGACAAAGCGTCGAATTGCTCTGACTCACCCGTTTTTACTTTCATTTGTAGTCAGACCGTTTTATAAGCATAGTGTGTAGTTTTTGTGAATGTAATAAAGATAAATACTCGAGTACCTTTTACTTGAGGAGATGGACAGAGACGAAATAGTCTTTTCAATATATGGTTTTAAGAGGGTCACAATACATACGCCTTANCGTTTTAGGATTATCCCACTGCAACAAAACGTTTACGACTAACAATTACATTCATCTCTCTCTTTTGAACATCTTTTCAAGCTATACAAGCTAGTCGTTCGACGCAAAACGGTCTCAAGGAATTACCATAATAATAGTACTCAACGAGTATTTTTCAACGATTTTTCCTGGACAATACGTCCAGAACAAAATCGCACCTTTAGACCAGGCATTCAAGTAAATATTAATCTCAGAGATCGGCAAGTTAATTACTCATTGTTTTGTTTGCGTTAACATAAATAATAACACATTTTCTTAATAAACAATAAATCTTCATGAGGGAAATATCCTCATTTCTGTGATGGAATAAATCTTCACATTTCCCTTATCCTATCTCTGTGATTAAATAAATCTTCATATTTCTCTTATATCTGTGATGGAATAAATCTTCATATTTCTACTTCATATTTCTCTTATATCTGTGATTTAATAAATCTTCATATTTCTCTTATATCTGTGATTGAATAAATCTTCATATTTCTCTTATATTTGTGATGGAATAAATTTTCATATTTGTCTTATATCTGTGATTGAATAAATCTTCATATTTCTCTTATATCTATGATTGAATAAATCTTCACATTTCTCTTATATCTATGATTGAATATTTTTTTTACATTTCTCTTATGTCTGTGATTGAATAAATCTTCATATTTCTGTGATTGTCAACAGTTATTATTGATCCATTTCAACATAAAGACTCCAATACACGAGAACTCCGCCCACCATATTTACTGCTATAATCACCAAAACAACCCAACTGATGTAAAGCTGAACTGAGCAACTTTTATCATCAGTCACAATGATATTTCCGAGTGCAACAAATGTCATTAAGAAGGCCACTAGTAACCATATGATGTTTAAAATAAAGTGGGCAACAGAAGGAACATTGAACAACACCAAAATAAATACAATGAATGAAAGGGTGAACACTAATGGATGAATTATATTGTGGTATTTGAGCAGAGACAAATATACAACAACTGCGGAATTATACATAACAATATATTCGACACGCAAAGTATCTTCATAACTATTTTCAGACCTACGACACTTATTTATCGTGATACGATATGATGGGATCGGTAACACAGGCATTTTTGTGTCTATCGTTAACGGAATAATAATATAACATTAAAAAAAAAAAAATAGATTCCAAATTCACAATTTTTGCAAATTATTATGTTTCACAAAACTGTATTTTTAATGACTGGTTCCTTAGGACATGCAATACGTAATGATTAATCACAGGAATAATCGTCGAAAGATCAACCGTGGGATAAAAAATGAAACGTTCTACGCTCCATACAAGCTTTGATGTAGCCTTAAATTTCTCGTAAACGATGAACTATCCCCTCAGTCTCGGTCACATGGCGGACATTTTTGCTCACTGCTTTCGAATTTTGTGAGTGTATCAATGATAAAAATATAGGTACTTACATAGAACACGACAAATCAAACCGTTCTTGAGATATTTTGTTCACAAACAGACACTTACACGAACGAATGCCTCAAACTAGAGATTTGGACTCTTAAGACCTCAAGATGTGTTTTTACATTGAAAATACGACATCGAAAATGTCAGGCCATTATAATATTTCCTCTTTTTATAAATAAGGAAAACAAAACTTTCCTTATATTGTGATCTTCAGATTTTTTTTAGAAGAAGAAATAAAGAAAAAACGGCCAAATATTCAGTTACATATAGTAATCTTTACAAAAAATATTGATATCTCCCAAAAAAGTTATTGAAAAAAGGCCAAGTTCCTCCCACTCTTCCAAAAAAATCCGCCAATGAAAGTAGTGATATCTGATATTGGGGCCAAGATTATTGTTGCTGCTGTATATCCCGCACTTAAATTTATTATTGTACGTTGTAAAGTCGGTATTACTTTAGGAGAATTGAGACAGAAGAATGTGCAATAATAAATTTAAGTGCGGGATATACAGCAACAACAATAATCTTGGCCCCAATAATAGATATCACTACTTTCATAGGCGGATTTTTTTGGAAGAGTGGAGGGAACTTGGCCTTTTTTCAATGATAACTTTTTTGTGAGATATAGTAGTAATTACAGAAGAAATTCTACTTTAAGATAGAAAAGTTTGCTCACTCAGATTCCAGTCCGACAGAGTGCTGTCATCGTCCAGATCATCGTCATCTTCTTCCTCATCTTCGCCGTTCTCCGTGTTCATCTCATTGCCATGCTTCACCGAATGTTTCGATTTGTGGAATCTTGGACGGATGTCTTCTTCTCGGTCTGGAATCATTTCGTCTTCTTCCACGTCACCCTGGAATGTGTATGAGAGAAATGAAAGCCCGAAAGAAATGTATAGTCTCAAGCCAATAAGCCACGATACTAACAAGAGACAAGATACGATGCTTCCCGTCCATTCGTCATAACACTTGAATTATATTTTATTTTTTAGAGTCAATGGGAAGTGGAATACAGCACTTCCCGTGACACTGACGTTCGGCGACGTCTAGCGTGGTTTAACTTGATGGGTGACTACGTAGGTTTGAGCCCTTGTAATACAGGCCTTAACCCGGTCCAACCTAGGCTGGGTGAGATCAATGTGGGTAGCTGGTTTGTAAGATTCTAGGGAATGGAAGGTAACCCCGTCTCAAATGACCATTAGATGTTAAATAGACGTTAAGCCAAGAAACACAAAACCAGTACATTTTCCTGGGTTTTAAATGTCCAAATGATATTTACGTACACAATGGCTATTTACCTGCGGCACATCCCTTATACAAAAGCAATGCGGAGCATAAGAAATGGACTGTAGACAGACACGGATTTAAATGTGAATCAACGACCACATAAATCTACCAAATTTGTTTTTACTTTGTGCTATTAATTATTGTACTGTGTACAGAGATGCTTGATGTCAAAAAGCACATTAAAATAGTAAAAATGAAGTAAATTTAAATACAAAAAAGCTACAAAGTTTCCCCTCATCGCATCGGTAGTTTGAAAGTATAAATTGAATGCATATGAGCGACCCATTGTACCTTCATCATTTCTTACCTTAAGTAAAATGATATCGATTTCTGAATATCTCATTCCGCGTACGAGGACAGGTACCAATTTTTCCAAATGATTTGCTAGAAGATCTTTACAAATTGGTTGTTCTGCCAAGGATAACCAAAACTCACAAGATTCGAGAGCAACGCCATCATCAGGATCCTGCGTCCTGACTAACATATACTGAAACGAGAAATAAAACCAAAGTAATGGATAAATGATTTTGAAGACCTATATCCTCTAAAGGCCCAGTGTCCAAAATGTTGGACATTCATTTTGTAGGCCTAAAAGCCCCAAAAAAAATGTTTCGTAATTAAGAATAAACGAGATATCTTTGAAGTAGAGGTGTTTTGGACCATGAACATTCAATTTATTTGTGGATTTTTCAATAATATTACTAAGATTTTCAGAGGATTAAAAAATGTTCCAAATTTCGCATTATTGCAACAACTCAAAATGTCCAAAATTACAAACCGCTCAGCAGCACTGGGCTTCTAGACCTACAAAATAATTGTCCAAAATTTTGAACAATGGGCCTTTAAGCCTACAAAACACAAAATGTCCTTGGGCCTTTAGAGGTTATGTTGCGATCAATCAGAGAGGTCTTGTAGTAGCTAGAATACAATATATTTTATTTTAATAATGAACCTTTGGGATTGCCCTTCTTTCAGTAGCTTTCAGTGCCCTTCTTTCAGTCGGTAACCAGATTTTGACGTACTATCTCTTGAAAAAGAGACATCGAATTTTTCAACAGTTAAATATTTTGTTTTTGTAACCGCGTTCTCTCAAAATCAATCAAAAGATTTTGGTTTTTTAATGGTAGAAATAATTGATAGGTTCCTTTCTGATTTTTCTATAGTTCCGTGCTGGAACTTATATATGGTATGCGATACAGATCCAAGATAATAAACTGTTCGTCCACCGTAAGTGGCACTTTTGCCACTAATGTCGACCAAAACGAACGACATTTGGTATGTTGGTCCTATTTGGGTTCAATTTAAACCTCAGAGCTCGCCAATACGGTCAGGCATATCCAAAGAAATCCGTACTAAAAAAAACAGGAAACCAATAAACCGAAAGTGCGAAGGTAGCAGTATTTGCAAAATTACTCCAAGGGGTGTAACAAATAAGCCTTCAAGTAGATTGCAATTTAAAACTTCGTCATTCGTATGAGAGGATACCTCATAAGATGATCACGTGTGTAGGGGGTTATCTTCTTTAAGAAAGAAGAGTTATTTTCAGAGAAGAACAACCTTCGAATAAGTTAAATTAAGCCCAGGAGGTCCACTAGATTGAGTGGACCTTTATTAATAATACTTCAGTATCTTACCTCTACAATATTGTGCATGTGGGGCACCAATCTGTCCATTCGTACTTCCAGTAACATCACAAGGGCTTTGCAGACATTCTTTTTCACTTCGGCGTCATCATCAGATGCAAGCAAAAACAAATTCTAGAAAAAAAATTGAAATGAGTGTTCATTGCACTACTAGAACTTGGCATGTATGGTCGCGCTATACTGCAGACAAGCTGGACAACCAAAAGTAATGACGATATTCCCCTAAATTATATTTTTTTGAGTCACAATTTTTGGTGGACAATATAGAAAGAATAGCACAAAGAATAATTTTAATATTACGCTTGCTAACATAATGCTAATACTTGTCGAGCAGCCTTTGTGGCTCAGTTCGTTGAGGCGTTGGATTTGTAATCTGGAGATTATTGATTCGAACCTAACTCTATTCCCGCCTCTTCGAAATAATGGTCACAACAGATTTAAATACAGATTATCGCAATCAGTCTCAATAGAGATCTGCAACCAGTCTAATAATAATAATAAGCTTAGAATAATAAAAAAAAAAATCTTATTTTAACCTTCTGAATAATTGGTGAGCTGAATTAAAAAAAAACCTTCCCTGCCTCTTCGAGGTCACAATAGATCTAAATAAAGGTCGCCGTGATAATTGCATAGTCTCAAAGGACCTGCAACCAGTTTAATAATAACAACACTTGTCGCTTTTATGGCGATACAACCAGATGAGGGAGACGACTTATTTTTCTTTGTTCCTATCAGACAATGTATCACTGACTGACACAGATGTTCCTATCAGACAATGTATCACTGACTGACACAGACAGTAAATCTCATTCTTAGCAGACAGTTCAAATCATTATTTAGAATCAAAGTGGTTGCCCCGATCAGAATTGAGGATTGTCATGAAAAAATATTTCATGAAAAATAATTCTATTCTATAAAGCAAGAAATAATATTAACTCTTTAGAAAAATAAATTCGTAGGATCAAAATAAAGAGAAAATATGTTCCTTTATATAAACAGATTTCATAGAGCGTGACGTTAGTGACGTATGATTGGAGCTAAATGATCAAATATTACTCGAGTAGCAAAAACAAAAATCTTGGGAAATATATATTCAACCTTAAAAAATTATAATATGCAATTTTTTTTTTTACAAAAATTTCCGATTTTTGGGAGAAAAAAAATCACGATGTTTGACCTGAATAGAAATGCATAGATGTGGCATCATCCTTGGACCAACAAGACATGAACAAAATGAAGAGGGGGAACCATTGCAAAGTGACAAACTTGAAGATACTGCTGATAGACTTACTTCAACAAACGTGTCTATATGTAACATGAGTGCCTGAGTCCTGCCAATTATAAATTGATTGACACAAGCAATTGCATGGGATCTTATTTTCGGACTTGAATGTTTAAAAAACTGCAAAAATTTGGGTATCAAATAGTTGAGAGGTCTGTTGAGTTCATCACTATCTAGTAACTCCGAAGAATCTTCACAAATTTTTTGCAAAGCACCAAAAGCTCCCTGGAAAAATAAGAGAGAAAAAATTCTATAGTTATCATCCTATACTTTGTAATACATTGGTCATTGTAATAGAACAATGTAATAGGTCAAAACAATATTCCATCAATGCAGTAGCACCACCAGATTTTTTTTTTTTTAGGAGAGGGGGGTGATCAATTTGACTTTTTATCTCTACTAAGTTATAATTACCAAGTTGAAGATTGCATCCCTTAAATTAAACTAAAAACGAAAGTTAGGCAGGTTGTAAGATGTGTGTAAACCGTACAAAAAGTATCAGGTTCAATTAGCATTTGGGGCATACGGTATGCCTTATACTCAAGCGGAACTTCCTTACATAACCTGAAAGTTGGTCAATCGTCAATGTGGGGCTAGTCAGAGGATGATAAATATAAGTGTGGTTCAATCAGACATTTGACCTGTGAGCGACTGGAGAAATCCAGTGATGACATTGAAACGGAAAATATTAATTTTTTGCACTTTTTTTCATGGTCAATTTCAAAGAGTCATGAAAATAATAAAAAATGTCTATATGCGTATTGAAGGACCACAACAAAGTGGGCATTAAATTTACTAACCTCACAAACACTGTAGTCTTGAGAGTCAAGCATTTCGTTTAAGGTGGGCAAAAGTTCGGGCCATGTTTTTAAATCTCCTTTTGAGGCAACTGTTGTTATGAGAATACCCACAGTAGCTCTTATAAGAGGAGATGGATCTCCAATAGCCGAGAGACACTCTTGTTTGATGAACTCCGCAACACTTGGGGAGAACTCATGATAACGAGTTCGCACATTGTTCTTCAATATTAGACCACTCAAAGATCTCGTTGGTTCATCTGAAAATGTCAAAAAGAAATGGGTCAAATACAAGTCAGTCACACAAATAGAGTTCCGTTTAGATCATATTTTATAACAGTCCCCATACACTTTGAGTAGCAAAGCTCTCATAGTGTAATCGTAGAGGATGAGAATTGCTAAGGGAATCTTGAAGCATAAAATCTTGGAAGGTTAATTTGCCCCCCTCCCCCTTCTGCATCATCGACAGTATAATTTGAAGTGGAATATTGTTTACCTTCTGATGTCAATTTGGTTAAAACAAAAATAAGATAATTGTTAAAATCAGGATGTGTATTCAGTTGCTCCAATTTCTGAGAATTCGATAGGTTAAGGAAAATGTTGGATGATATGACAAAAACAGTATTCCAATGAGAAAGAAATAATGCTAATTAATACTCACGAAAACTTTAAGAGAACTAATGCCCGTGTAGGATATGGATAAGAATAGGGCCAAGGGGTTTACCCTCTGATGTAAGATGCAACTCACAGGAACACAGAATATTTTCCTTTTAAAAGGGGACAACTCTGTAAAATCAATACTGCTCGGAGAAAACGCCAAGATTGGAAACGGTTCAGCCTAACTCTTCAAACAGCATGAGGATGCAGCAGACTATAGAAATCTCACTGCATTCAAGATTTTGAATGATATACCAATAAATCTAGCTACAACCCGAATCATCCTGTTTCGGTAAATATATAATCATCTATTACTAAAAGCTACGTCTTGTTTAGACAGTCATGTCCCTCTGTCTTTTAATTTCTTCATATGAGTTTATAGTTTAAATTCATTTTTTGATATAGGCCCTACAAATAATTATGTCTCGAATATGTTTTTTAAGAAATTATTATGTCTAATTATATGTGCAATTAATTTGATTTCTCCTCTCATTATGTACCTAGTCCAATATATATATATTTTTTTTTTTTCATTTAAATTCATTAATACATCTTCATTCGTTTTTCTTTCCACACAGCTTGTCTTAGTCATGATTCTACTCATCCACATCTCCGCTGCTTCCAATCTTTCTCTTTCATATCCTCCCAAAGTCCATGCCTCACATCCTTATGAAATTCTTTTCTTGTATCTAAGCTGAGGTGTTTGTTTGTTGTCAGTTATATTTATAAAAGCTTGCATCGCGATCATGATTCTTCTTTGAATGTCCTTTCTTATTTTGCTGTCATGTGTGATTAAAATATATGGTAAATATCTATATAAATTGACTTGTCACCCGATGTGTCGGCATTAGCTAGATCAGTGTAAAGTACTCACACTGTAGTAAAAAAATCAAGCTTTCATTATCATTAGTGACAACATCGTTTCTGATGGTATGACTGGAGCTCAGGTGGACTCTGTTTCTGAGGATGTTGCCCTCAAGCAATTTCTTTCAGTCCCAAGTTTTACGTGGACTTTAGAGAGTAAATTAGTACACCCTTATAAGCCTTCTGAGAATAATTCTCTTTGGTTGCATTACGGTCAACATGTACTTCCTTAACTTGTAAACTCAGAGGAGTTACCTTGACGAGAATGCCAGTACCACTGAAAGCAATCAGAAGGGTTGAATCCCTCCCTTTAAAACACATGCAAACCAAATTTTGGGACCTTCTGATTGGTCTAGAGATATCCAGGTATTTTTCAGAAAGTAACTTCACACAATCAATACATCATACACAGTATCTTATACAAGAGGACGGCACATTATTAGTAAGAAAAATTCCTTAGAAATAAAATGAGAATCCCTTGGTGCATTAAACCTTATCAAAAGTAAAAGAAAAACATAAAAATGGGACACATCCAGGCACAAACACAAATTGGGGGAAGAGTTAGGAGGGTTAGATTTCAGTTTCATTATTGATCGAACATTTTAGTTAGTCAATATGTTTGATAAAGGATACATGTTGTACTGCTTGCTGAATTAAATTATCTGGAGATTGGGACTCTTTCAAAAGCTGTAAAATTTGAATTAATCCTTCTTCTTGTGGTTGCCACGCCATATTCATAATATTTTTCTATTTATTTTAATTAGGTTTCTATGAAATTAGCACAACGAACGTCAATAAAATATTATAACGGAGCCTCTTGTCTTGTAACAATTAGATTTAGGTTATTAGTTTAAATATCTCACTCAAACATTAGAATTACAATTAAAACAAATTAATATAGAAATTTTAAGTAATGTTAAACGAATTTAAACTCTGACAACCAAAAATTCTAGTTTTTTTTTTATATTTTTTGTTGATTTTTGGTAAAATAAAGTCTTTTGATTTTGAAGATGGCCGTACTTAAGCCAGTGTTGCCGAATATCTTCATCCTTCATCAATATCAATTTTATAAAAATAATACCCTAAAACCCTAAATGTGATAGAGCTCTAAATTTTTCGAAAGTTGAAAGGTAGTTGGGTATCTATCTGTCTATGTGAAAATAAAATATTACTGTGCGTATCGCAGTGTTAGCATCTACAATGCCATATTACATAAAATATATAAAAACTAGCTGTTAGCCCGTGCATTGCTACGGCCTCTAGCTTGGCGCCTTGGAGGCATGGCCGTTCCCCTTTGTGAGTATAAAAAATAGATAAAAACCTATTCGCAGACCTACCGAATGTACATATAAAATTTCATTAAAATAGGTTAAGTTGTTTTAGAGGAGTATGGTATAACACCGTGACACGAGAATTTTATATATTAGATTAAAGCATTTTTTTTTTCTTAAGGGACTTCAAAAGATCTTGGATGGGACCTGGATCATTGCATAGGACGTCTTTTAGGGATTTGCCTTAAAAAGAACGGAAGTCCATCTGTCCCACGACTCAACGGTATGACTTTTTGAATTCTGATAATTTTCTTCGATCAACCAGAGAAAAATCATAAATTATTTGTGGAAGTGAGACGGAATCAAAATAAGAGTTTATCAGTGTTTGCTCGATCAACAAAACTCATTTCCAGAATTTCCTTTATTACATACCCACCTACTACTTTGAACCCTCCAGTGTCAACATCGGCCTGATGATAGCTCGAGTATTATTAAAAGGTCTCCACTCACTAGTTGTCAAATAGGGTGGGTCGATTTTCTTATTCTAAATAACCTAGAGCACGAAAAATTTTGGTGTTATCTAAGCAAAACTTTTGAGACAAAAATAATAACAATAATAATAGGGACCACGTCTTTCATTCGAAAATCGATCTTGAAAATCTGACTCGGATGATGATGATAGCCTGATTGTTAGAAAAAATCTTTGCTATATCATTTTACAGATTTATACAAATTATATCGGAATCATGGATTTTATCTAAATCTATAAAATTGAAATAACTATACAAATATAAAAAATAAATATATTTTTTGTTTAAAAGTGTTATTAAAATTAAATATTTGGTTTCAATTAGTACTAATATTAATTTAATTAGAAATAGTAATAATACTTTATACGTCATCAACATGGTAGCGCCTTTACAGGGTGCAACAAAAAATGTGTGTTCTTTATAACTACATAATATTATTCAATGACTCAAATAAGAGTGTCTGTAATCTCTGCAACACCATTTATATAGGTTTAAATGACCACTCACTGGTCACTTAACCACTATTGGTTACAATACAAGTTGTTTCACTCCTTAGTAGTCAGGCCATCATTTTTTAAACATAGTTTTTGAAGAAAAATAAAATCAGATATTTGCCAGAGTACCTACATTTCCAATGTTTTTGTAGGATAAGTTTTCATGAATACCCGTATAGTTCTGATAACTTCTCATGGGACTCTCAGTGCATTTTCACCGGAAAGGGTTTTTGCATTTTTTAAAGAAGAATATACGATTCAACTGAACCCGCCAATTGATTTTTCTACCTCTATAAAGCCAAACACGAGATTTCAATTTCGATAATTTCCTGTACCTAAATTTTTATTTGCTTAATGTCTCTTTAACATCTCTTGGTAGTTCGAGACGGAGATTTTACACTCCACTTGGAAACTTTCAACCCAGCTAGTTACATTGACCTCACCTAGCCTGGTTTAGACCGAGAATAGCCAGCATCACGAGGGTGCGAACCAAGTAAAACCTTTAGTCACCCACCAAGTAAAACCTTTCGAAACGTTGCTTAACTTCTGTGATCCTACAGGAACTGGTGCATTCAAGGTGCATTGACTCTGACTAGAAACCACTTTTGGTATCAATATTTTCGCAGAATTTGTAATATTGATGTATAAAATAGAAAAAATCAGATAGCGCGAAAATATCCCAAGTAGTATGCGAGCGATTTGTTATGTGTGAACCATTAGACCACAGAGGTTTATTAATTATAAAATGTCAGCTAACTTTTCTTGAACAAGTAATCATTATTGCTGAGGAGAAATGTTAACAGTTCTGGTTGGGACATATGACACTTGTATTTGGCAACCATTTCTTGGATTTTTAATTTTCTTTTGACATGTGGAGGCTGATAACTGAAAAAAAGAGATAATAAATCACATTCAAAAAACATTTCTTCTTTCTACAATAGTTGACTGGATACTGGAAGTATTCTGTAAATGCAATTATGTTATTTCCACGAAATAATAATGACCAAGAGATAGAGTTACGGACAGTTTTATTACGTGCGTTACGTCTATTAAAGAGATTAAAATGAGAATACCTCAAAAACAAAGGTTTTATTTTTTGGTTCAATTGGGATATGTCAAGTAAAACCATATTCAGATAAAATACTATATCTTCACCTGACTGTAAAAACAGTCAAGTGAAGATATAGTATTTTATCTGCCTTAAAAGGTTTTATTGAAAAGTTGATGAGATATTTAGATAGCCCCTAAAGTAGAATCAACGAATATAATTTCTCTGTCTTCAGATGGTTGATTCTACGTACCAGGGCAACCCAAATACTCAAAAGTGTTTGGTCAAAGACCATCAACACAGCAATGCAAACCAAAGGAAGACCCATATCGTTTTACAGCAATTATACCAATTTTTTTATGGTGATTATTTAAAGTGACGAAACAAATGTTTACCAATATCATTGATTTTGGTCTTCTTTGACTCATGATTGCCGCTACAAGAACAATAATATAATTTCTTGATTAAATGATTTTTTAATAAAAACTCTACCAATATAGCAAAAGGCTTATTATTTTTCTGTTTTCTAGTACGAAACGCAAAGCTGCAAGGACCAAATAGAACATATAAAGAAAATATCATGAATGTCCGTCAACGTGGATTGGCGTGCCACTTACTGCGGAAGAAAGTTTTTTTTTATTATTTTTAGAATCCACGACTACCCCAAAACGTAAAACATCAAATTTCAGGGGAAAATAACACTAAGGATTAAAAGAGCCGCCAGATTTATCGCGATACCAAAATACAGACGAACAGATTACAAATTAGTGCAAATCCATGGAACCATAATAAATGTGTTTTAATTAATAAAGGTGCTCGCAGACTACCGCTTACTTACATGTCTTTTTAAATAGGACACATCACACATTGCATTTATGGGATTGAGGCACAAATCCAAGAAGTGTCAGTATTTTGAAATATTGACTGAGTGATATGGATTTAATCCTAGCCATTTGGAGAGGCGTCCAATAGGCCTACTGGTCCCTATAATATGCTGCTGGTACTGGTGAGAGTTGATAAACTTATTCTAAGATCAGTAGCGTTGTCAAAGTGAATGCAACAGTCCACAAAATAGATTTAGGTAAAAAATGTTATGAAAATTTCATAGTTGAAATTGTAAAAGAGGTGTAAGAATTATTTGCGCTCGTTGACATTAAAAATATTATCTTTTCTCTCTCGAGTTTTTTTTTGAGAATGTGCAACCATGCAACCTTAGCAGAAATCGCCACTGTTAAAGGTGTAGACCCAGTGATATTGTGAGGGAAATAATATGGACTTCCCTGCGTTGCGTTGGGTCAAAAATGATAACACATCAAGTTATGAGAAGAGAGTTTAATTTCTTTGTAAATAAAAGTTCAACCCATTTTCATGATTATTCTTTATTAAAAAAAAGAACCCTGCCAAAAATAAAAAAAGAAAAGAAAAACAAACGCGCAGGCCATATCCCACATGGAGAAGAACTCTAAATGATAGTGATGACGTCATTGTGAACTCAATAACTGGACATATGGAAAGAATACATCGATAGGATAGAACGATTCTTCAGCTAACTGTTCTGTCGACCAATCAGATTGTGAACATTTCAATTGACAAAGATAAGGTATCAAACTATTCGATAACCAATAATTAAAATCAATAAATTTCTTGTCACCGAAATATAGTTTCATGTGAACATCATGCACGAGCGTGTTGGTATTGATATTACAGATTTCTATCTGAATCCGTCCACACCGAAGTAAACTTCGATACAAATCTTTTACGGTTGGATTCCAAAATATATCTTGACCATCAAATTCAGGTAGGTTACAAATAAATATTCTTGGATAAATATTAGAAATCGATTCATCGTCCAAAATGAAAATATTTTGATTGCTCACAAAATGAATGACATCTTTGTCGACATCTAAAATTTCAATGCAAGTTTTTGTGCAGATTCTTTTAACCTGAAATAAATTACAGCTAAATTTACCACTACAGTTTGAATCACGAGAGTCGATTAAAATCGTCTGTTACTGATAGTGATGGTCTTTAGATGGAAGAAGGCCGACTCCAAAATTGTGTTTTTCATCGGGTTCAGTAGAACATGACCATTTTTACATTTTTGTAACCCGAATAATATTTAGGCGATTAAGATCCATCATGGGCATAGAAATCTGATGAGTATCCATACTATTCAACTATCCATGGATAGTTTTCTTGAGAAAATAATGCAGTACTTGCCCAGTAACAGGGGAAGCTATTCTGACCTATTTGGCAGACGTTTTCTTATTGCTGCTTTGAGTTCGGGGCCCTCGGATTGTGCAACTCTAATCACATCCATGTTTTTATTGTTGTAGCGGTGCTCCCTCATAAAATCAACTGTTCTACCTATTTTTGGATTCAGGTTTGGAAAAATGGTAGAAACAGGGTTACCAGAAAGGTTTCTGGTTCGGATCCCCTAGGTTACGCAACTCTAATCACATTCATGAACAACATTACCTGGCCCCGAATCAACTTGTTCTCCCCGCAGAGAGCCAACACATAACTATTTTGTTTCACTATTGACATTGGCATTCTAATCAGATTGTTGGTTTCCAATTTGTTTCGCAATAAAACCTTTAACCGATTCTTGACAACCGGATCTGAACTTTTCAAATGCAATTTGAAAGGCAAATGAACGCTGTCAATGTAGGTGACAAAAAACCTCTCACTTTTTATGGGTAACTTTATTCTATAATGTCGAATTTTATCTTTGTGAAATAATTTTGCTTCTAATTGTTCATCGTGAGGTATTTTACTTTCTGAAAGGAATGAGTTTTAGATTGTTTCATTTCTTCAAATTATCTGTCTCAAAAACATGATATAAAATAAAATGTGTCTTTATGAATATAACTGGCTATCCCTGAGGATAGTTAGATGTTTTCAGAGACCACAATATCTTGCATTAATCCAGAATGATTGTTTCCGATTAAGTCGGAGAAGAATAGCAGTCAGGGATGATAAGGGTCCAGTTATTCTTTGTTTGTTGCGTCATTCTCTAAAAGGTTCAGTCCGGGAGGATCTATGGCTTTCTCTGACCCATTGTCTCATCAAAATTCTTAGTTCTATTTTACTGATCCAAGGTCAGAGAATGAATTTTCTAACCTTTTCTTAAGGGTTTCTCCCTAACCTTACCCTTATCATGAATTATTTTCAAATCCATATCTCCATTGTTATAATCCCCGGCTTTGTTTTCCAAAACGACATTGTGAATGCCCAAATCATCCACGGGGTCACTATCATTAACAGAGTTTTCGTAAGCATCATCGTGTGTCGTCTCTCCATGTATTCGATCATTTTTGATAGCCACTCCAATTTTCTCTTTTTCAAGATTTTCACCGTCAAGACTATACGCAACGTAGTCATTCCCATCAATATCATGAATCGTGTTGTTATTTATTTGAAGTTCATCTATTTTATCTCCTGTACCACTCTTTCTAGTGTTTAAGACATTTTCTGATTTGTCTTTAACTGTTTCTTTTTTCTCTTGTTTATCGTCATTTTCCCGTTCATTCTTACTAAAAAGTTTTTCTTTTTCTACTTTGTCAGTTGTTTTTTCCACTTTCTCATAACACTGATCAGTTTTAGTTTCCATTTTTAGTGAAACACGTTTGGGTTATGTATTTTAAAAAATGGATTATGGTTTGATGAAAAATATTAAAGATAAAATAAATTAATATTTGATTTCAAAAATTGTTAAATAATCAATTTTAATATTACTCATTGGAATATAAAATGTCAACGTCCATCGTCCTCTTCGAAAGAAAACTAATAGACAATAACATGGCCAATCAATGTATTATGATATGATGAATTATATTTCTATTTGGCTGGTTAAAAATAAACATGTTCAATGGCCGAATCAGCGCAAGGATAATCTAGAAGCGACTGCTGGAATACTTTGTGACCAAGAGACGCACCATGTCCCATAATTAGGTGCGGATGTCCCACAATAAGAAGTAACTTTTGAAAAAATATTCGATCTCTGTGAACTATGATACTGGGAACACATTTTGTGTGTGTTACTTGGAAGACTTAAAAGCAAAAAATAAATCAAAGATATTCATTATTTCTCTCTTCCTCTGTCCACATTTCTCCGGAAATTTTATCTCTATAAAAAGTGACCTATTGTTCACTTACCTATCACTATCGAGCCGCCTTCGTCTACACATATTAAGCGCTGTTTGTCGTACAAGTGATCCAACAATACGTTTACTAATAACCATACCATCTACAAGGGGTGTGGCCAGATTCATCCGACCTGACGGACCTTGTAGTTTGACTCGAAGTAGACCACTTTGTAAGGAATGTAAGAAAATAACGAATACTTCCCGTGAATCTTTGTTTTTATCGAACCCGTCCTGACCCGTATTGCAAAACGGGATCAGATCGTCTGAAAAATTGAAAAGAAATATGAACAACTAAAATATGTAGTGGCATTGTCGGGCACATTCCCCGTGTAAGTCGAGCATATTGCTTATTCTTAAAAATACAGCTTGAAATTTTATGACTACAGTTTAAATTGAAATCTTCACCCGTTATATCTTTCTAGTGAATTGATTATTTCATTTATTAACTTTTACCCACTTTTAAGGAATTTCGAAAAATTATTATTCAATCATTATCAATTGACATCATCGTACTCAGTAGTAGTCAGATGTCTAGTTGTTCTATCAAAGTGTTTAAATTACAAATATATACATATTTCTTTTCCATGTTTATTATGTCACACTTTGAGTGGAGATCATAGCATTACAAGATTTTTTACAATCATTCTAATCACTATTCTATAAGCTACATAACAAATGACTCATAATGTTGCCACTGGTTGCGATTATCATATCAGCTCGATCGTCCTCAGGAGACTGAGTTAACCACATACCATTCACAACCTGGAGAAGAATTTCTAGTTGAGTTAAGCTAATATGCTTGTCACAATATAGTTCCCCGTGTTATTGTTAAATCTTATGTTCATGCTGGGATTCGAACTAACAACTTGCTGGATTACGATTCTACTGCCTTCACCAACTGAGCTACTGAGGCTGTTCATACACAACCAGATCAATTGAAAATTTCCACCACTTTTTATTATGTCCAAAGTAGTTGTAAGTGGGGGATGCGGCGGGACCTGTGGGCATTGCCGCATTTCATCACTTTTTATTATGTCCAAAGTAGTTGTAAGTGGGGGATGCGGCGGGGCCTGTGGGCATTGCCGCATTCCACCACTTTACATTATGTTCAAAGTAGTTGTAAGTAAGTGGGGGATGCGGCGGTGCTTGTGGGCATTGCCGCATTCCACCACTTTATAGTATGTCCAAAGTAGTTGTAAGTAAGTGGGGGATGCAGCGGTGCCTGTAGGCATTGCCGCATTCCACCAATTTATAGCATGTTTCAGTCTATTTATAAGTAAGTGGGTGCGACGCGACGATCCCTGCAGGAATCGTCGCACTGACTCTAGACAGGATATGCATACTTATCCCTGTTTAGCACCAATTACAGAATGAAGGCTTAACGTGTGTGGAGGGGATACGACTGTGTCTTCGGGCGTTGTCGTATCCCCCACACTCGTTTCATGTAGCTATAACCCCTGATGAAATGCTATGTAGTGTCGTAGGTTATGAATAAAAAAAATTAAAAAAAGATCAATTGAAAAACTTTTTCTAAAATTTGACCCGACCAATATTTGAACCCGGTATCTCACTAGACCCTAGAGCAAGGCAACTCAATTGTGATGTACACTCTGCCACGGAGACGTGTTAAACTTACTGATAGGGAATGAGAATGAGTCCTGAAAACTTTCCAGCCAAACTATCATCACCGTTGTGACGCATTGAGAGGACTTCTTTTTGGGTTCAGAGAGAGGCTGTTGATCAATAGAAACAGATCTTGTGGGTTTTGTTTGATGAGGTTGCTGATTCAGAAACGCATTTGCTTTGCTCCATGTATCTGAAAATACAATATTGGAAGGGTTAATTATTTCGAAGCTCCAAAATATTCTCCATTATAAAGACGGTGGATATTATTTATTTTGAATAATGAACCCTTGGAATCAGCCACCAAAAAATAACTTCCACCAAAAAATAACTTCTTCCATTTGATATTTTATGTTTCAAAGTCATCTTGAATTAAAAAAATCCGTCCGTCCGTCCTCCGTTGTGCGTGACCTTTTTGGCACTTACGTTGATCGATTTTTAATCAAATATGGTTTAATGTATGTAGTTCCCATTTGAGCTCTACATAGTTTGTCTCGTAACATATCCAAATTTGTGGAGCAGGCCCATTATTGGAGACACCATCGTGTTTTGTAGTATCCATATGTATGAGACTAGTTAAAACGAGCATTTTCACCCTACCTGAATCGTTTTGATTTGACGAGTATTTATTGTCTGGTGTAGGAACTAGAAATGCTACTTCATTACTAACGTCAGCCCAATAAAGAACGTGGGACCGACCGTTGAACAGACTGCCTCCATGTGGGGTATCTTCCAGCTCGTTGCTATCCACATCTGAAATGAATAAAACAAAATATTGTAGTGATAGATGATAAATTCGACCAACTTTTTCATCGAATAGGCTCCAAAAATAGAATTTGGGGCTTGATCCCCCTAAATTTACAAAATCGCCTTGATAACAAAAACATGAATGCAGAACATTATTTTTGTAGTGTGTCCAGACCTTATAAAATAATAATAATAGTCTTTATTTATACTGTCCGAATACAATAGGTAACTCCTTTGAATTTGAATTTAGACATAGGTTCAATTATTTTGTGCACATGGACCTCCCTATACGGTTTGTTCTCAGACTGCACGATTACAATACTTGACCGTACATATACGAAGGGAACATAAGTACGCGGGGCTAATACCTGAATTTAATGACTTACCTCCTGCTACAGTCAAAATCGCAGTGACGAAATTCCATTTCGCAAAAATAAAAGCTTGTGATTACCAATAATTACCGAATAGTCTGTCATACTCACTTGTTGCACTTTCTCGGGAAGCAACTCTGCCAGACCACCCTGGATGTGTGGACACCGCTACTGGCCATCCTAAAGAGTACAACATATCAAGAAAGGCAGGCGATACGGCCGAATCAGATAGAACATTCGCTAGAATTTCATCAGCTTGTTTTTGACCATTACGTACATAAAATACATGGCACGTGTCCCACGTTCGAGACCCCATGTTATCTAGGAGTTTCAAATCTGAGCAAAAGTCAGATTGATTCGTGTCAAGAGCTAAAAGCTGAGGGACGCCATCTGTCTGAAACAAAAAAAAAGCGGCCAAAACCGCCTAGGTTGTAGACACCCAAAAATTCCGCGGCACAATTAGAACCCATATGGAACGTATATACCAAATTTCATCCAAATCGATCAACGCTAAATGGCAAAAGTGCCCCCATCACACCGTACGGCGGACGGATTTTTTTTTATGCGATTCTTGGATTCTACGTGCCTTGAAACGTATAGTATCAATTTTTATTTTTTTTTCGTGACGATTCCAAAGGTTCATTATTGAATATTTTACATTAATTTTTTGAGATATAGGTATTGGAGATATCGTTAATGAAGGTCTCTTAAAAGAGCATTCACAAGACACAGTGAAAGTGTCAGTAATGGTGCTCTCCGACGCCGCGCCGTACCGCGATCTCCACAGTGATTTGACATGAAAATATCTCCATTGTCTAAGCATGGAGAGAACGCGTTCCGGTAAACATTATAAAGTCAAATTAGAGATAGGTGTCTCGAGATTACAAAACTACTTTTTGAGCAACCCCACAAGAACGTTCCCCATTTTATCTTCTGTTCAGACTGGTTTTGATTCAAAGAACCCAAAACCACAAGTGCTACGACAATACATTTATTTAATTTATTATAATATAATTCTTTATTGAATGAACTTTTATAATAATAGTTCAGAAATGGCAAAATAGAGATAGGAAAGAAGAAGAAGGTAAACAATATAAAGTTCATAAGGATAAGCTATAACCAATCTTCATACCAAATTCATACTGCAAGGTTTATTTGCCAAGCGTTCTTTTAAATTCACTTTTTTTTTGCTCACGAAATAACTGATGTGCGATTCAAAAACCGTAAAAGAGAAACGACATATAAAAAGCATAGAGCAAACTCGAAAAAAAAAAAAAAAAANAAAAAAAAAAAAAAAAAAAAAAAAAAAAAAAAAAAAAAAAAAAAAAAAAAAAAAAAAAAAAAAAAAAAAAAAAAAAAAAAAAAAAAAAAAAAAAAAAACGACATAAGAATTGTCATTAATTTCGTTGTAGAAACACATTCTCCACGATGAAGCTTTCTTAATGCATGCACCTTATCCAACCGACTCCCGGAAGGCAGTTACATATACGATTTGATCTTAAGATCCAGAAGTCAAGACAGACAACGTTGTGCCCTTATTTTCACAGTGGACTACTGTAGCTGACAATGCTCTGTATGATAGGAGAATTGTCAAAATCAAAATACATAATTAAATCTGAAAAAATGAGACCTTCGGCGTTTTAATATAGAGGGATCCTCAGAGGAGTGTGGAAGGCTCACTCAGGGAGTCACACTTTCCTTGTTTTATTTTAACCATACCATATTTACGTAAAAGTATTGTGTTTCACTTATACATATTCACTGTCCAGTATTTCTACAACTATATTTTCTAATGGCAATTTCGTGGGTACTGTTGTGAATCCACCCGAAAGTACTACTTCTCTTTGACTTACATTTGGTATTGAGGTATCCTTTCAACACTATCGGGGAAATATTTTGGTCTAGATGGTAATTTAGTAGGTGGATCATCCAAAGGTAAAGGTCGACCCGGATTACTGAGGTAGTTTTTGTTGTGAGATCTGTGTCGAGGAAGATGACGAAGCTGAAGCGTCCAAGCGAAACGTCCAAATGCATTTCTGATCAATAAAGTCACCGTAGGTTGTGGATCTGTGCAACAGGAAGCCCGACAAAATTATGATTATTGTTAAATACACGTTTGAATGTTTTTATTATTAATTTATTACCAGGTCATCTGTTCTCCCCATTTCTAGATTCAAGTTTAAAAAAGAGGTACAAATGGGTTGATATGGGGTTACCGAAAAGGTTTTGATAACCCTCAGTGAATAGACTCCGAGTGGAACCCTCAGTGAATAGACTCTGGTTAATGTTTGACCCATTTTGTACCACTTAATCCTTAGATCTCTATTCTTATCTGGTTAAATGTAAAAAAATAATGAGGAAAAAATCGGTATCAGCTGGGTTTGAACCCACACCCTCATGTGTACTAGGCGAGCGTTTGACCACAAAACCATCCAGTGATCAAAAACGTCACGGTGCGTAAAACTGGACATGTTGAGGATGTTATAATTATTATTTATTGTGTTTCAGGGGGTTAAAACCGCTGACAAATTTCAAATTTGGGAATCAAAGTACCCCCCACCCCTAATATTCAAACAAAAATATAAATATATATAAAAATTGTTAATTAAAACAGAGAAATAGATTAACGAAATTTTAATAAACTGCAAAATTAAAAGGACCTGTAAAGAAAACTGAAATCGTTATTAGGTACCTGAAAAAGAGGGTTAGTTCTTTAACTCATGTAGGCTATAGAAAGCAATTTCTAATAGACGATTTTTTAAGTACAACTTAAAATTTTTATAGTTCATGTTTTTATTAGCATTATTTATTTTGTTATAGATTTTAATACCTTTATCCAAAATTGATTCCCCAAAAATCGGTAATCTCGAGTGTATTAAATCTTTTGCATGTCATATAAGAGATTAGCTGTTTGTCCGTACTTCGCTACGGTTAAGAAATTCAAGAACAATTTCGACATTAAAACTTCTCTTTGGATGCTTGTGGTACCTATGCCTGTGGTAAACCCGGCTCCCATTTAGGAAAAAAAAAATACTCCGGGATATTATTTTTTGTTCTACGGAACAACTTTGTTACGAATTTCAACATTCTCGCTTATCTAGAAGTGACACTATAAATCTACTATAGTGCTCCATTGAGAATCACGATGTTTCAACAAGTGTTGACCTCGTAAGGGAACGCGTTCCGGTAGAATACTCGTAGATTGATACAAACACTATTACCTTGATCATTTCCCAGGGGTTCTTCCAGTAAAGCTAATATTGTTGAATTTTCCAACACGAAATAGCGAAACTTAGGAACAGCTTCTGACAAAGACAGTTCTCCTTTCGTCCAAGAATTGCACAGTTTAACAAGAGATACTTCGTCTAGCAGACAGGAAAGCGATTCCGGTCCACATACAGAAGGGAAATATCCAACTTGTTCGAGAACGACCGTTAATAAGGCTTCTGCTGCATCTCGCACTCTCATAGAAGCGGGCTTGAGTTCTTTTTCATCTTTCATTTTGACAGGTTCTCCTGGCTTACCCTGAAAATATATTTTTTTAAAGTTTTAAAATATGTTTGTTTTTTACAATGTCTGTGGTAGAAACCGTGCATTGAATACTGAAACATTATTATGAAGAAAAATATAGAAATGAGACTTAAAACAGAACTCGAGAAATAAACATAAGAAATAAATTTGGAGACAACACACTTCAATACATTGTGCCTTACCTACTCAACCAATTACCACATAAAATACGAACCAAAATTAAACAATACAAAGAATTAAAAGAAAAACTACAAGCCTATTTACAATAATTTAAAATACACAATTATAAAATATATATTTACATTGTACACAGAAATCTATAGGAATAAAAAAAATGCATTTTATTCGTCTTTCCTTATTACATAGCTCTAGTTCCTGATTGTATGATTAGGAAAAAGAAACACTAAAAATGTAAGAAACATTCGCCGCCTAAAGTGAAGATTCCAAATAATGTCATCCAGTTCAAAAAGTTCATTACCAACTTCGCACGAAAAAAAAAAAAAAATGTTTGAACAATTTTTAAAATTGAATTTTAAGAAATTTTAGGACATTTGAAAAACTGCTGTTACCGAATTGGATACCATTTCTTTTACATTGACCACCCGCCATATTTATCGTCAAACTAATTCCTTAGAGATGAATTTTCGTTTTTTTAATAATAAAAAAAACATCTATCTTCTAAAAATGTCTAAAGATTGGCCAAATGAAAGGAAGTCTAGTTTTAACTCCACGATTTTTCTTTGCCCGATTTTGATGAAACATAGTATGGAAATTTGTATGTTTAAACAATTCGTTTTTGAAGCCCCATGGTTGCTATTATAGCTGAGTGAGTTCTACAGTTCACAGAAATACTAGTAAGTTGAAGATCTATAAACAGCAATTTGGTGTTATGTTTCTTACGGACAAATTATTGTTCAGGTTTTATGTATGAAAAGCGTGTTTAAAATTCTAAAAGATATTGAACGACTATTTTATTTACTTTACATTATAATTGACTGTAACAACTAGTTGCTTCCGAAGAACTTAAAAACACTGATTTTGACTCACATGGGATTTGGTTCCAGATATTCCAAGTTCAACAACCTCCATGACAGTGTTGAGACAGTCTTTATCTTGAAACAAACATGGATGAGCAACAAGCCATACAGCAGCACACTGGAACGCTGCCACTATACTGGAGTGAAGATCTTTGGAATGTGCTTGTGGAGGCCGCCAACATTGATAGGAAATATAGTCACAAAGCCATTTGACGGCACGCTTACATTCCAAAGAGTCTGAGAAAATAAAGTTCGAAACATTGACTAGTTACATTTATTATTGTGTTCATGATAGGGTTATATACATAAGTTGTTGTGTGATGGGAATTAAGAGTTTTTAGCGACGGAATATAATACTGATGTTGATATTTAAAGTTTCCCCTTACCTTTTTTCTTTTTTTAAAAAATAGGCATATATTTCATGAACCGCATTGAGATTACTTCAGGGTAACTATTTAGAGCTATGCTATGCCCAACCCCCAATTAGCCTGAGTGCGGAAAATTCTTTCAAACCCATCAGCCGTCAATCGTTTAGACCATGGTAATAATCAAACAGGTTGTTGAAAGATATTGTTCTGGAGATATGCTCCTCAATAACACAAAGGTCTTGCAAATGTGTCGAAAAAATCTTAGTCTTTCATTTCCTAGCGAATATAGCTATCGCTTACCCCTTTTCTTTTTAGCTGCATGAAAAAAAAAAAAAAAAAAAAAAAAAAAAAAATCAGATTCACTCGGATAATCAAAAATGGGGGCGAATAAAATTTTGGTGAAACAAACTAAGTCTTAGTTTTTTCAATCCATTTGTGACTTACATATTAATGTTCATAACAAAATACATTATTCTAGAGATTGAGAAAAGTAACTTAAGGGTTACATCCTCACGAGCCGAGTCTGACTCAACTAATTGTGTAAAAGTACACAGAAAGCGCCAAGTGAGCACTAATTCACTTTCAGGTATCGCGACAAACTTTGAGTTCTCAAAGCGAAAATATTTTTGATATCAGTTTCGTATTTTTTACTTCCTCTTCCTATAGAAGAAAAAGTAATGTAATAATGTAGAAAATTTAAACTTAAAATATATATATATATATATTGGTTAAATGTAAAAAAATAATAAGGAAAAAATC
>CM022875.1:35191673-35201932 GCA_012654025.1 Pachypsylla venusta
CGAAAGTCCCAAAGGTAAACCATTCTGCCACCACTCTATAAGGACAACCAGTCACACAAGAAAACTCAACTCCGAACTGATCGAACCGACGAAATCGAAAGTCCCAAAGGTAAACCATTCTGCCACCACTCTATAAGGGGACATATTGTAAAAGAATAGTTACAAGAAATTAGGTAACGAAAAGAAATTGATAAATATAAGTAAAATAAAGACGATTTCAGTTTCAAGGTACAATATCTTTTTTAATTTGCAATTTATCGATGCATTTCGCCACGTACAAAAAACAAAAAAGATCTATTTATAATTAAGATTTTTTTGCAAAAGAGAAAGGACTCATGAATATAAAAACTAATGAGTTTAATCCAAAAATATTTTTCAGTTTCATTTGAAGAAATTTGGATAGGTATAATCAAACTAATACTATTTCTCTTTTAGATCCTGATGATGCAATAACTGGCGACATGCATCGATAAATTGCAAATTAAAAAATTTATTGTACCTTCAAACATAAAATTAAAAATAAAGGATTTAATCTATTTTTGAAGAGAGCTCGTGGCCCGCAGCCAGGTTTCGACGGACCGCGGGTTGCCGACCTATGACCTACAACAATGAGCATTACCTATGACTTAAATCGAATGTTAATCAACAGTATAGCTTTCTTACCAATTCAACTCTGTAGACGAAATTGAATTACCGAGATTTTTTTCTTTTGCGGTTTCCAAAAGGTGATCTGCAAGAATTTTGAAAGGGTGCTTCGACAAGCACCTAAAGGGGCATGTCCCTCCTTTGATGAGAAACTTTTACGAGCGCGCACATAACAACTCCCCAAAGTGTCGACAGCAATGAATGAATGGTATCGAAATATATCTGCGGGACAGACAGACAGACAAACAAACAACATACATTATTTTTTAAGATGGAGATAAGAACACCATCAACATAGATGGAGGTGGGATAATATTGTGTGCAACACACACGAGAATTCAGACAAGATGGAAGGAGGCGCATGTCGTCCTTCTGAAAATTATCTTTCCAGCAATTTTATTCTATCTTGAAAAACATATCCTCAGATCCTTCTGCAAAAGTTGCCGGCAATAGCGTGGTGTTAAGTGATGGCCAGCATTTTCAATTTTTATGAATAAGACGAAAATAGTTAATTTTACGTATAGTGCATTGGACTATTGGGTGAGTAACATTAGACATTTTTGTTAATATTTCTTTTTTGGAAATACCCATTGAAAGCATAAATTCCTCTGATCTCATGATTTAAAAAGAAAAAGAAAATCTGACGAGTTGCGATTTCGCCAGCTATATTTCCCGTAAAAATTGAACGATTTAGTTGACCGAATGAAGCGAGGTATGGTTTTAATTCCACCATTTTTGTTTGCCTATTTCTACGACAACTCTATTATTTACTAGTTGTATCTGTTGAAAAATCACATGGCTCCTCCAAAAGATATCAACATCGAAATTTACTGCAGCCCCTAAACTAAATGTGTTCTGTTACACATAATTTTATTCTCAAAAGATTTCAATTAGGTTCAGCAGATCCTGAGATATTTAGGTTGGACAGAGCGAGGAATTCTTAGCTTATTATTATATTAGATGTTCACAATTTGGGCTGATGGGTTTCAGGCCGCCCGGCGTCTTTTATTTGATTTAAGGGACAGAAGTAAGGAGAAACTTTTCTATGCTTCACAAAACTATTAGCTACTACAACTATGCGATTTCGCCAGCTATATTTCTCGTAAAAATTTAACGAATTAGTTGACCGAATAAAGCGAGGTATGGTTTTAATTCCACCATTTTTGTTTATCTATTTCTACGACAACTCTATTATTTACTAGTTGTACCCGTTAAAAAATCACGGGGCTCCTCCAAAAGATATCAATATTAACATCGAAATTTACTGCAGCCCCTGAACTCAATGTGTTCTAGTACACATAATTTTCTTCTCAAAAGATTTCAATTAGGATCAGCAGATCCTGAGATATTGAGTTGGACAGAGCAAGGAATTCTTAGCTTATTTATATATTAGATGTTCACAATTTGGGCTGATAGGTTTTAGGCCGCCCGACGCCTTTTATTTGATTTAAGGGGTAGAAGTAAGCAAGTAAGGAAAAAAAAATCTACGCTTCACAAATCTACTAGCTACTAAAACTGACACATTTCTATTCTCTTAGCAGCAACGCCAATATTTTTGTGAAATCCATGGCTACCGAAGGAATAAATTACAATCCATGTAATGAGAATGATTCATTCTTGAGATTGTGAGAAGTTAAATTCTTGAAGGTGACAGCGACATCCTCACGAAATTGACCGAAATTAGTTAAGAATAGAAGTCTAGTTTAAACACCAATGTTTTTTGTTAAATGTAGGAAGAACGTGCCAAGAGACTGGTGAAGAAGACGGAGTCTGCTTTTATAGTATTATTACTGATTTATTATCTACATGAACTTCATTTTTTGTATGTGATAGTTGTACCATGTGTGCTAAAGGTTTTCTTTATTATCTTCAATAATAAGGCGAATATTTTCTTCATTCTTAGAAGCTATAATCAGCTTAGGGAAAGTACTTTTGAATTTATAATTGTAAACATAAAATTGAATAAATTAAATAAAATAAAAATAAATAATATTATTATTGTTGTGATTGAAATGATGTGTGTGTGTGTGGGGGGGGTATATAAATTTTTATCCCCCGAAAAATTGATGTGTGCAGACAATAAATTAAAAACATTAACAGCAGAAAAAAAACCAAAAAAACAAATTAGGTGGGCAAATTGAATTTGGTCTTCTTTGGACTGCGTGAGTTAGTACACCGTTAACGAAATATGATCGATATTCTTCGATCCGTTTTCGAGAACATCTGGTATCTACTCATTTAATTGGCCTGAAAGTCTAGTTTCAACAACACGATTTTTCCGCTTGTCTGTTTGTTCCGCGATAACTCTCGAACGCCCTGTCTGATTTTGATGAAGCTCAATATGGATATTTATAATACGTTCGTAGAATCAGATAATTTTTGGGCCCTATTGGGCCACCAAGAACCAAATAATGGCGCTTTAATTGAGTCAGATCTACTGTTTACAGAACTACTAGCAATGTGTTGTAACTATTTCCTTGTGTAACACGATCCGTGCTTCGGATGTACATTGTCGTATTCTACAGAAGAATATTATTTAGAATTGCAATTCCTTTAAAATTACCATCGGACACTATTTACGACAATTCCACTCTATTGATGATATGATTAGGTGAAATGCAGTGCCGAAAGTGCCTTCAGAATATGATAGCGATTTGCATTTTCATAAACTTACATAAAATACACTGAAATCAGACGTATATATATATATATATCTTATAAATTTGTCGGTCCATTAGCTCATGAACGATACATCGAAACAATGTCGAATCCGATAATTCTTCTTCTAGTGATGGGTGTCATATCTGGTTTAACAATATCTATCCATTTCATTATTGTCCCCTATGTATAGAGGGACTTAAAAGCAGTGGCGGATTTATCATAAAAGCAACATAAGCCATGGCATAGCTCGGCAAAATATGGGCGGTAATTGAAATTTTCAAGGCATACTGCAAGGAAAATAGCATTTCTTGTCAAAATAGAGGCGGCAAGTTCTAAATTGCCTAAGGGCGGTGAAAGTTTAAATTCGCCACTGTTAAAAAGAATACTTCCAAGGCACCCATGCCCATTTTTTTTCGACTTGGTTCAATGTGATTTCGGGGTGCAGCCTTTGTGAGGACGAAACTTTCATGTGAATAGCGACCGGTGCCGGCATTACCAGGGTAAAAGGATTTGGTTTGGTATAGAAAATTGAAGAGAGCACTCACCCAGCCTGGGTTGGGTGCTGTCATGAGGACTCGAACCTACGTGGTCACCCACTAAGTAAAAGATCGTTGAACGTTGTTCAACTTCAGTGTATTAAACGTGTTATAGACACTGGATGATCGATTTATTTCTAATTCATCAAAATTTTGGATTAATAAAATAAAAATATATTTTTCAAGGTTTATATGTAATTTTATAGAACTTTAGTGAAAACTTTCTCTTCCTTTGCAAACAAAAGAATGAAAATAATATTAATTTCATCACAATGGAAATGGAAAATTTGAAAAGAAACAACTTTTTGTTTTTAGTTGAACTTCGAAAAAAAGTTATGGCTTCTCCATAAAGAAATACAGAGCCCGCATTAATGATTAATTCAGTAAAACTTTTGACCATAAATAAAACCAAAAAATATATAAATAATGGTCTGCTAGCCTCAACCTTGAGGATATGAGAGGACACAACGAGGGAGCTTCCAAGGCTTCAGCTCATTTAACTTAATTCAGTTATTTGTGATAGAAAGAAATTAATAGAACGATAGAAGAAATTCCGATTTTTTAAAAGCCCTTGAACGGCTAAATATCTTACGAACGGGAAACAACGAAATTTTTAGTAATTTTCTAGGATATAAAAATGTTTACATTATAAAAATAAGAGTGGAGAAGTTAAGAAAATTGAGAAACGCATCTTTTTTTCATTCTTAAATTCTTTATTTTTCATTCTCAAATTCTATAATTATAATATTTGGGTGTATGAAATTTTTTTCTATGTTTTGTGGCTGCAAAATGACGAAATTCAGAGGTCGTAATGCATTGATAATGATCGAGAACGTCTTGTAAAACATATAAAGATACAGATGGACTGGGTGGGCTTTTGATTGTGTTTCCAACGATTTCTGTAAAAAATATCTTATTAGTGTTTCACTAATAGTTCGAAGTTCAAAGTGCTGCCATTTGTAACCACAAACGGAAGATTATTAGTGATCTATTTAAGAGAAAAATAGCCCCTTTCTTAAGTCCCCCATCCCTCCCAAAATGGGGATATTTACTTTGACCCCCTGAGAAAGTACATTTTTGTATTTTCAAATTCAAAATTTCAATTTCTTATTTTTTGACGAATGCGTGATATTTAACAGTTCCAGGACATTTCAGACACCCATTATGTAAAGTCTGATCATCGTTAGGAGTTAGGGGAGTATTTTTTAGTTCCTAAACATCCTTTCCGATGTCCCGATAGGGATGGGTATCGTCCAGAATGCAAATAGAGGTCCAAACGATTAATCGGAAAAATCGAGGTTTCCTTAAAAAAATTAATCTTTCTCTAAGATTCTCAATTAAGTTCCATAAATCAGATTTATCACCAGAAAACATATTTTCTTAAAGATATCAGCTCATTTACTATTAAATCATTCTAGGAGCCGCTCCGTACTCCTATAGGTACCCAATCACTTTCTATTCAAGACTTTCAAAAAGAACAAAAAATGCACCCTGCGAGTGGCGGCTTTTGTACTTACGCATAAAAAATGCATTCCCATAATCTCAGAAACACATGATGAATTGATCACAAGATTTGAGTGCTAGTTGCTTTTTTTATATAATTATTAAAATATAATAAAAAAAACCCAATGTGACACATTTATTATTTTACTGGCTAAAAAAAATACCCCCCTCCCAAAATTTGATATTTTAGGTTTCAGAATACAAACAGAATTCGTTCATGGGGCGCCCGCCGCGCCGTTCCTGTACGCCGCACGTCGTTTGCGTGAAGGGCACTTTTGCCACTTAGCCTTGACTGATTTTAATGAGATCATTTTACCAAAAATTTAGCGGCCGACAAACGGATTTTTTTTTTTTCATTCTTGAATTCTACGTATACCTTGGAACGTAAATTATCAAATTTTGTGTGTGAGGAAGGGGGGGGGGGGATTTTTTTCGTGACTGTTCCAAAGGTTCATTATTGAAAATAATAAACACAAGATAAATAAATTAAATACCTTGATTCCAATCGAGACTTAGGGAAGTTTGCGGACGCCACGCAAGCCTGACGAGCGTAGTAAGAGCATTTCCCTGGAGATTTCTCAAAGGCCCCCCAGTTTTCTCAGAGGCCCTGTGTAAGTTTCTCGTGCAAAAACTTTAGCTGATGGTGTACTCGTAAAAGGATGGCCTGGATTTTCGCTCTACGGCCCTGGCCACACACCCTGACTGTTACGCCACTGTACCTGATTTAACGTTTGATCTTGCATTAAAATAAGTGCTTACACTACTTTGCAATACTTATTGTGAGCTGTGAATTTTGAAAGGGAAAAAGGAAATCTGTTTAAAATGAAATTGCAGATCTTCAATTCTCACTTCAAAGAATTTTAATTTAGAAAACGAAAGCGGTAGTAGAAGAAAATGCTTTAATATTGAGATGAACACAGTTTCAATAAAATGAGAAGAAAGGAAAAGTGGTGAGAGAAATATCGGGGGGGGGGGGGGGGGGGNGGACGATAGAGAGAAGAATGAGAGAGAGGAGGGGGGGCAGTTAGTGTTGAGATAAAGGTAGAGAGAATGGTGGGGAGGGAGATAGAGGAGAAAAGGAGAAGGGGAGGGAGAAATCTCGTGAGAGGGGAGGGGACGATAAAGAGAAGAATGAGAGAGAGGAGGGAGGCAGTTGGTGTGGAGATAAAGGTAGAGAGAGTTGTGGGGAGTGATATAGAGGAAAAAAGGAGAAGGGGAGGAAGAAATCTCGAGAGAGGGGAGGGGACGATAGAGAGAAGAATGAGAGAGAGGAGGGAGGCAGTTGGTGTGGTGATAAAGGTAGAGAGAGTGGTGGGGAGTGAGATAGAGGAGAAAAGGAGAAAGGGAGGGAGAAATCTCGTGAGAGGGGAGGGGACGATAAAGAGAAGAATGAGAGAGAGGAGGGAGGCAGTTGGGGTGGAGATAAAGGCAGAGAGAGTGGTGGGGAGGGATATAGAAGACGTTGAGAGAGAGAGAGAGAGAGAGAACTAGATTGAGAAAAGGTGAGCTGTGAGAGAGAATAGTTAAGATAGAGACAGGTATAAAAGTTGGTGGGAAGAGAGGGATAAGAAGAGGAGGATAAGAGAGAGGCGCAGATAGATAGAAGTTAAGGGGCAGAGGCAGATAAAGTGGGGATACAAATATGTTGGTAGAAAAAGTGGTTAGAAGCAAGGGAAGATAAAAGGAGAATAAGGGAGAGAAGGAGATATGTTGAGAAAAAATGGGGGGAGGAGGGATAACTTCCCCTCCTGGGGTAAAATAGAGATATAGGTAGAGGGAGTGTTGGAAAGGGAAAGGAGATAGAGGAAGGGACGGGGATAGGATAGAAAAAAGGGAGTCTGAGTTAGAGCGGGAAACGTGGTCTGAAAAGAGGAATGTGCGGGAAGAGGAGATAAATGGAAAAAGTGAGGATGGAAGACAGGGGGTGTTGGAGATGTTGGAAGAAAAGAGGTGTAACAAAGAGAAGTGAAAAAGAAAATTGAGAAAGATGTGAAATAGAGGGAAGAGAGAGAGAGAGAGGGAGTGAGGGAGAACAGTCACTGAGGTTGAGTCAAAATAAACATCATTTCCAACTGTTTTTGGTACATGTTTCCACTATTTTGGGTCATTCTTTTTATTTTGTATTGCTATCATTTTATCAGATGACTATAATACTTTTGTCACATAAAGTCTTTTCTAATAAATTCCCCGAAGGAAAATAAAGTTAGAAAGAACAAGAAGAAGAAAAAAAAAAAATAGTTTCAATATTTATCAAATACAAAGGGCTGCTATGTGGGCTAGGGGCTTACAACATAGAATTGGACATAAAAAAAAGTTGGCCATTTACAATCTTGAATTTTACCAAAACGGTTTTATATTTGCTTGAATAAATTGAAAATCTTACGATAATCAACTCGTCTCCTGAGAGAACTAAAATTTCAGCAGAATTTCTTTAGAAACTTATTGGGTACTGAGTATCAGTTTTACGAATGGGGTAATATAAAGAAGTAATTCTGTGAATTGTAGACCTTGTTCACTTAGAATGGCTATAATATTATCATGTTTCAATAGAATCGGACTATTTTTTTTTGGCCTTAATCGGGGTATACTCAGCCTCATTTCATTAAGCTTTGCCCCATTAGGTTTCCTTACACCTTAGCCTCATGGCTTTTTTGTGTATTGGGTTAAGCTGATTTGTCCAGTTAAGGTTCAACTGCCCAGAGAGTTTGAGCAATTTTCTTACCAGATTGGTTTAGACGAGTTCCTCTCTGGAGTTTAGTGACCCGATGATACTCGCTCCCCAATCGAGTAGAGCATTGCAATCAAAGATCACATGAGAGACTGTTTCTTCCTCCTTCCCACATAGCGTAAACAATGGGTTTTCCCTTAAGATTCCCATATTGTGTAGGTGTTTTCTGAGATTACAATGTCCCGTTATTAGTTCACTGACCAGTCTCATTTGTTTTCGACTTAAGCGAAGGAGATCAGCAGTTACAGATTTTGATGGTTCGGCCATCATTTGTTTACTATGTCGTTGTCCTGAAGTAGTTTTAGTCCAGTGAAACCCACGACTCTCCCTCATCCATTGTCTCACCGAACTGATATCTATTGCCGGTTCAGGACCAATGAAGGACGAAAATTGGTATACATGTTTAGTAGGACATGAAGGAAATTTGCTGTATATTGTGTTTTTTGAAAATGATTTTTATCTTTCTAGCGGTTTGTTGTAGAAACGTAAAATGTTACATACGAAAAAATTCTGTCATATTAGATCTTAGTTAGTCAATAACGTTTTTCATATTGTTTGTTTGCCTTTTTGTACCTACCTCAATAACTCTTGAAATTCATTATATTCATAGAATTAATGGGCCCCATTAGTCCAGCCGGGCCAAATGGAACCATTTTCAATAAGAGGTCTAAAGTTCATAGAACTACTGGGAAAAATTCTGCCAATGTGACACATGGGTTTATTATTTTACTGGTTAAAAAAATACCCCCCCCCCCCAAAAAAAAAAAATAGACCCTAAATTTGACATACATACCAAATTTAAACCATTCTCTTTTTAGACAGGATCTTACCATTCTCTTTTAAGACTGAATTAATGAAAACCGCTAAAAAGTGGCAAAAAAAACCAAGGGTGTATTCGATAGCATATCACCCAAAAGTTTCGGGGCACAATTAGATCCCAGATGGGACTTTTACACTAAATTTCATGCAAATCGGTCAACGCAAAGTGGCAAAAGTGCACATCACGGCATACGACGGACAAACGGATTTTTTTTATTCGAATTCTGGATTCTACGTAACTTGAAACGTAAAATATCAAATTTTGAGGGGGATAATTTTTTTTCTCGTGACGATTCCAAAAGTTTATTATTGAAAATAATAAACCAAAATACAAGTTTTTTCATTTTTGGAATATTTATGCAAAGGAAGATGAGGTGATGTCTCTTAGGCGCCGTGAAAAGCAGGTAATTGAGCAAGTCTGCCAGAAGAAATTTAAAAATAAACAAATTTGAACATAATTTCTAATGACAGGTTGTGTCAGCTCCAATATCATTATATGCAGTCAGGATGCATTGCATCGATGCTAGGATTTATGCATAAAATAAAATGTCATTTTTCAGGTCCAATTCACAGATAAAATATTTTTTAGCTGCTTTATTTATAGCCCGATTTATAAGGGAACTAGCAGGCTTCTATCACTTTCGCTTAGGTTCTTTGTATACATGTAAATTGAAACTGCGTCTGTCATTCATTGATAAAATTTGTATTATTATTTTTACAGTTCGACTGTCAGCATGAGTCAAAAAAATTCCGACGAAGATAGTTTCTCAAATTTAAGCTTAAGTTCAACAGATACGACGCACAACTTTACATCAACTCAGAAAAGTATCCTACTTTGTCCTGGTGAAAAGACACCTGCCTATGACCGAAGCCGTCGTCTTCAACTGCTGATTTTACCCTTTATACCAATCGTTGCTCTCATAGTTCAAACATCTATCGCCCTCAATGAAATACTGGACTATAGAGATGAGGTTACCCAGATAGGAGAACAGGTAAGACTTTGGACGGTTTTCTGTTAGTTCATTCTATAGAAAAATCTAAAAAAAAATTCTTCCGTTGAATAATCAACGCTTGAAAAAGAAAATGATCAAAGAATAAGAATACCACAAATGCCAAAATCAATAACATTTTATTAAGTTAACTAGCTGAGTACCCGAACTTCGTTTCGAGAAGATGAGAGAAAAAAATGATAATAAATCTGACTCCCACATTAATAATCATATCACCGAGGTACAACCGTTTAAACGCGATCAGAGTATGCACATAGAATACATATTACATACACGTTTGTTAACCTATATGTAGAACATGGGGAGTAGTAACGGGTTGTTAAGCTGTGTAGAACGTGTTGGGAGTAGTATTGGGTT
>CM022875.1:35215857-35252226 GCA_012654025.1 Pachypsylla venusta
ATAACAAGTTAATAAAATTTGAGACTGTATAATTTCCTCTGTGTTTGATTGCTATGAAGGAACAGATAAATGTCTGCCAAGTAGGTCATTATAGCTATAGCTTCCTCACCATAGCAATAAATCTACTTACATTTCCAGATAAGCTCATAACGAGTTAATAAAATTTGAGACTGTATAATTTCCTCTGTGTTTGATTGCTATGAAGGAACAGATGTCTGCCAAGTAGGTCATTATAGCTATAGCTTCCTCACCATAGCAAAAAAACTACTTACATTTCCAGATAAGCACATAAGAAGTTAATAAAATTTGAGACTGTATAATTTCCTCTATGCTGGATTGCTATGAAGGAACAGATAATGACTGCCAAGTACCTAGGTCATTATGTAATTCTCAAATTAAGAAAAACAATACCGAGGATGGGCCCATATTAAAACAATAGTAACGAATTTTATTTGAGTGTTAACGAAAGAAACGTTGTCACATTGACAAAAGAATTCAAAATAAAATCCTTTGTTGTTGGTGTAGCAGCATTGAGCATCTAGGTCACACCACAAGCTAATTCTTCTGTTTGTAGTTCCATAAATATTGCAGTTTCCTTTGATCGAAGCCATAGATTGATTGGTCATCCTCAAGAATGGTCTACGTGTCTGGGCGATCTAGCTTGTATATACCGACCATGTTGCTCTGAAGAAAATCCGTCATTACTTTTGGCTCGAACTACCGACCTTCGGCAAGGAACACTCATGCTTAAAGTACTTAGCTAATTGGGTTGGAAGACGTCTCCGTGACAGAGTGCGCATCACACTCGGCTTGCATTAAGGAGGTTCCGGGTTCGATTCCTGGACGGGTCGAAAATTTGAAAAAGTTTTTTTCGAATATTCCACTTGTTCTGGTTGTGTTTGGGGGTAACTCAGCCTCCTGAGGACAATTGAGTAGCTATGGTAAAAATTAAAACAATATTTTAAATGTGCCTTAATACGCCTGTACCTTCTGTTTTCATATCAGATACCAATTTTTTTTNTTTTTTTTTTTTTTTTTTTTTTTTTTTTTTTTTTTTTTTTTTTTTTTTTTTTTGCATCCTCGCTAGACTTTTAAGTCTAGAGAGGGAGGTTAACCTAAGGCTGGGAATGTCGAATGCATTTTTTCCTTTGAAACTCTGACGTTCATTATAATGGGTTAGCTCAAGGTCAATACAGCTTTGTTTTGCCATTGTGTACTATTTGTGTGATCTCAACGTGAAATTAAGTTGCTCGGCAATAATATAATAAATCTCCTTTGTTCTTTCAGGTTGACAAAGCACAAATTTTAGGTAAAGTTGTCACCCAAATTCAACTGGAAAGATCAGAAGTCGCATTTTGTCCATTCACAAATAAAAGTCCTTTGAGGTAATATGATTATTTATTTGTATCCTAAATATCTTGACAAATTTTCCATACATTGACTATTAGAAAAATTGCCATAAAACTTTTGCTAACTTAAAAAGGAATTTAAGAACTACCTTTTCCAATGCTTGCTGAGTGTAATTGCAAAGGTATGTGAATGTCATGAGCGCTGTCTTATTGTTGTGTATAAACAAATAGTGGCTATGCTCGAAGGTTGATATGAGGCTACCGAAAATGTATAATAGCCCTGGGGGCCATGTTATAAGTCCTTGGTCGTCTATAAGTTACGCATAACCCACTATCTCATCGCAAAAATGTTCCCTAATTTTTTAAACATTGGTTGGTTATGTTCCCATTGCATGTTACTGACTGACCTCTATTGACCACAGACCCATCGTCTTATAAACAAGCTCAAGGATGGGTTACAAACAAATAATGACAATGACAAGGCCAGAGTGGACAAACAAATAGCCAAAGATTTTCCCCACAAAGAAAAAAAAAAAAATTAAATAGTTTAACCCATACTACAAACTTATCAAACACACAGCCCAATACTGACTCATAATCTATTTAACTCAACCTGGAAACTTAGGGCCGTATTATAAAACTCCACTCAAGTGTTTTTTTTTTTGTTTTTTTTTTTTTAATTTGGCTTAACGTCTCTTTAACATATATTGGTCATTCAAGACGGGGGTTTTACCCTCCATTCGCTGGAAACTTGCAAACCAGCTACCCACATTGACCTCACCCAGCCTGGATTGGGCCGGAAAAAAGAGCCAACGATACGTGGTGTTCCCAAGCGGTCACCCATCCAAGTAATGACCAAGTAATGACAATTAATGGATGTTGCTTAACTGTGGAGTTGTCACTTCGACTGTAAATTAGCGAAGTGTGAGTTGTCACTCCGACTGCAAATTAGCGAAGTAGCCACTCGTACTTGTAAATTTCTGTTTTTATATTACAATAAAATTACATGTAACTTTTTTGGTCAGAGCATTTTTAAAAATACAAATCAGACACTGAAGTCTCACGTGGAGTTTTAGGGCCATATTCTTTTTAGAATACGGCCTCCACTTGCGTGCGAGTTGGAGTGGTCACTACCACTTGAATGTCTGATTTGTATTTTAAAAATAATAAACCAAAAATGTTCTGACCAAAAAAATTACATATAATTATATTATAAAATAAAAACAGAAATTTTACAAGTGCGAGTGGCCACTTTGCTAATTTGTAGTCGGAGTGACAACTCACACTTGAGTGGACTTTTGGAATATGGCCCTTAAAATTTAAATCACAGTTTCCTTTTAGTCCAACAATTACTAATTACACTACCGAAACCTTCTGGGAAAATATAAAATCCACTTTATGTCAGTACTTGTCCAGCTATGACAGTTTTTCTCATATTTATAAAAAAAATAATGAATTATTTCTTCAGCTAGTTTTTAGTATGAAACCGTACAGCTCATTGTGTGTTTCAGATCAAACCTGTCATTACAATTTAAAGAAGTTGATACGGCCCTCGATTCAGCTACGACTTGGCCTAAAATCAAAGTTCCACCTTATAAAGGAGGGGAAGAGATAATTATTCCCGATAAAGAAACATTCAAAAAAAGGCTCCAAGAGTTTCGGTAAGTCTCTTTTGAAATTACTTACAAGTATATTAGGTACATTTTTATCCCCCCAAAAAAAACACTTCATGTTAAAAAGACGTCAAGAGTAGCAATATTCCCCAGCCCAGAAGATATCTACGTCTCACAATAGTTAAGAAACAAATGATATAATAAAAAAACCGTCAGCATTATAGGTATGTACCATGAAATCCTAAGTTCTCCTAAGTTCGGACTCTTCATCAGAAATTCAACCTATGAGACTATCCTCAGATTGCAAAACCAATTTTAAAATACTCAGGTTGAACCAAAGATCTCGGATTAGAAAACAACTTTCTTGACCACTTCATACTCAGTTGATCTGATTTTTAAATATTGGAATTCCTATTTTAAAAAAGAATATGTTTTTTTTACGTCTCTTCAACATCTATTCGAGACGTTCCCTAGATTAATTAGAAAAAATAAGAACTATAAGAACAATCTATATGTTTGGCTTAGAAATCCGTTAAGATTGGATACAACAGTTTCTGTCAGATTATTGAAGCAACGTTGGAGGTGGTGCGTACTCGATTGAGCGGTCACCCGGGGACACAATGTTTCAACGTATCATTGGCTTTATCGCGGAGCACTCGGCAGCAAAACGGCAGGAAAGGTTATAACTTAGTTTACTTAGAAATAATGTGTTCAATATGTAAATGTCTTTGGAGACTAAATTTTCTTTTTTGAAGGCGATAATTTTTACCTTACGTCATACGACTTTTTCATTTGAGAGGAAAGTAAATTACTTTTAATTCTCTCAAATGAAAAACTCTGCCAATGTGACACATGGGTTTATTATTTTTCTGGCAAAAAAATACCCAATAATTGAGGGGGGGTTCTCGTGACTAATCCAAATCTGGGGTGTAAGTAGACCCTAAATTTGACATACCTACTAAATTTGAAGTGTCTGGCTCTTACCATTCTCTTTTTAGACAGGATTAATGCTGTAAAAACCACCAGCGGTATATTTGAATGAACCCAAAAGTTTCGGAGCTAACTGAGACCCCAAATGTGACAGACATAAAAAAATTCAAATCTTTAGCTCTTACCGTTCTCCCTTTAGAGCCCAGATGGAACCTATATACCAAATTTCATTCAAATCGGTAAAGTGGCAAAAGTGCCCATCACGTCGTACGGCCAACGGCGGACAAACGGATTTTTTTTTATTCGATTTACCTACCTTCTTTGAAACGTATAGGTAATATCAAATTTTGAGGGGTTCGTGACGATTCCAAAGGTTCATTATTGAAAATAATAAACCAAAAGTCGTATGACAAATATTTAAATTAAAAATTTTCTCCTTCAAAAAAGAAAATTTACTTAGAAATAAATATGGGTTCCTTCTCATAATTGATCAAACAAATCGAGAAGACTAGCTGCGGTTTATTATTTCAACAATAAACCTTTGGAATGGTCAAGAAAAAAATACCCCCACCCCCTCAGAATTTTATATTTTATATAAAATTCTCAACATATAATATGTATGTGATTCTGAGTGACGAAAAATTTCTCGCACAGTTAAGCCGCAAATGGGACCTGTATACCAAAAATCATCAAAAACCGACAAAGCTAAATAGCAAAAGTGCCCTTCACGGCGTACGGTGTACGTATAGCACGGCGGACGGACGGACTGATATTTTGATTTTACGTACAATGAAACGTGATTTATAGCCAGGGTCTACGGCACGTCAATAAACCAGTGCTCGTTAGATCACTGAAGTTAAGCAACGCCCAACGGGGTTGTACAAAAGAAAACGGACAAATATCAATTTTTCTAGCAGTAAAATAAAAATCCAAGTCTCACATTTTTCATTATTTTTAGAGCTATTTGAAAAAGTTATGTATCAACTACAAAAATATTATATGAGACACGAGCGCTTTCGTCTGCTAAGACTTTGCTAGTTCACTTGACAATGTCTTATATTTTTTTTAGTTTATTCATATTTTTTTCAAGTTTTGACTACAAACATCCTAGATACGTACCATCTCTAAACTAAATTTTAGCCAGCATCTATGACTCGTTGAATACACCAGTTCCCGTGAAATCAATTAAGAAACGTTCAGCTAGGATTTACTTTGAGGGTGACCATGTATGTTCGCGCCCCCGTGATGTTGGCTTTTTCTGGCCCAACCCAGGCTGGATAAGATCAACGGGGGTAGTTGGTTTGTAAGTTTCCAACGAATGGAGGGTAAATCCCCCGTCTCGAATGACCAATCTTAGATGTTAAAGAGACGTTAAGGAAAAAAAAAAAAAAAAAAAAAAAAAAATAAGTTTTAGAGCTGGTAATGCAACTGTTACCTCTACGTTAACTATAGGGTTTGTTTGCAATCAACAACAGCTAGTCAATGTCCTCAGGGGGCTGAGTGCACCAAAGAAAGCTAATAACATGTGGTGTCTTCGTGTGACAGGAAAATCAAGAAGACTTATTTTGGCTGCTATTGAATATGATTATGCCACTACTTAATAATTACAAAATTGTCATTTTCATGAAACTTTAAAAAGACTTTATTTATTTTTGAGGGCCTAACAGTTTGTAATCAGGAGCTCTCTAGAAAGAATCTGCACCTGTATGCTTTCCTTACCATGTTTTCTTTTCTATAAGTATAATCTTCAGGCTGAAGTCAGTCCCTTTGTTTATCTGTCCGTACAAAACGTGTGCGCTCTGGGATACTCATTTTATTTTCCTTTGCTTTACCATACAGTGTGTTAAAAATGTCTGAAATATCTTGCGAACAGGAAAGAAAAGGCGTTCGTAGTTAATACATTTTGAGGTTTGAATATACTCTATTAAACTAGCTAAACTATCATTCTTCTTAATTCTTTCTTTCCTTCTTCTTCTTCTCCTTAATTCTTTCTTTCTCTCCTTCTTCTTCTTAATTCTTCCTTTCTATACTTCCTCTTTTCCGTTTATATTGGTACTTTTTACCAAACGCCTCTTTAACATCTATTTGACCCTAGAATAAAATTGATACATGTGCGAAAGTTGCCATATTACTCGTATGTTGTTGTTTTTTGGCTTAATTTCTCTTTATCATCTATCAGTCATTTGAGACAGAGGTTTTATCCTCCATTCGCTGGAAAGTTACAAACCAGCTAAGCACATTGAACTTACCCAGACTCAGTTGGGCTAGGAATAGCCAGCATCACGTGGGCGCGAACTTACGTGGTCACCCACTTAATAAAACCTCGATGCACGTTGCTTAACATCATTGATTCAACGGGAACACAGGGTTATTCTTTTCAATAATGAACTTTTGGAATTTTCTTTTATTGCTGTTGACTTTGACGTGGGATATTTTTTCCGACCTCAATTTCTAAGGTTCAAAATGGAAAAATCGTTTGTCCAACATGAGCATTGTACAACATTTTTTTGCCAACTTATTTGGCAAAAGTGCCAATTACAACGTACGGTGCACGGTGCATATATACACCGTACAGAATCAGAATACACCATAGTGTATTCTGATAATAAGCCCATGGGTTAAATTGACAGAGTTTTTATAACCCAGGAAAACATTCCAAATTTTTGTTAAAATGGGATACTATAACCATTCCAACATTTCAGCCTTTTCTCTTTTTTCATTCCCAATTAGTCGTTTCCATGTGACCCTGTATACAATGATCTTCAGAACAAACTGCTCGTGTCATTGCCAAGGAAAATAGATGGAAAAGCTCAAGTTGTGTTTTTTTTTTTAGTCGCTTTCTTCATTATTAAAAATGACCTCAATTTAATATGAATTTATTTTTCTGCAATATTTCTCATTGCAATATTTTCCATTTATTTGATCGTGGCTCGTGGCATCATTGTATTCGATGAAGATGTTTGTATGAATTTTGGGGACTTTTCATACTTGAATACCTAATTTGACACGGGGACGACTCTTTCGAAAAATATTAACAATCACAACAAATTTTATTTTTAAAAAAATACAAAGTTAATAACTTGCTTACGATTAGAAATTAGAACAAAGTCAATATTCCAGTAATGTGTCAAAGGCCACACTTTGCTATTTCGTCAGTTATTAATTTTTGTGGCATATTGGGAAGGGAGTTTCCCATTACGAGTTTTCTTGAAAAACTGTTTGAGCAACGACTAGGGCGGCAGAATTTAGGGGCGGCAAAATATGGAACACCTTGAATATGGATTTTTTTTTTTGGATTTAGCTACAAGGAAAATAGTGTCTATGTTTACACATTTTTCTCACTTTTTACACGATTGAAAGTCAGAAAGATACTGTACAGTTTGTATTATACATGTTACGGTAAAAGTAGATAATTGGTGATTGTATACAATCACCGGTAAATGTAGGAAATTATTCTCAAGAATGGTGCAAGAGTTTAATCGAGGCATGTCCGNGGGGGGGGGGGGGGGCGTTTATCTTAACGCTTATATTGATAAAATATTTGAGAATAATTTCCTACATTTACCGGTGATTGTATACAATACAATCACCAATTATATACTTTTACCGTAGCATGCATAGCAAACTCCAACTATACGCGCCTGCGCATCTTGATGTTGCACCTTCATGTGAAGTGTGAATTTTTGACGAGTACCTAGGTTATAATAATTGAAGTAAAATAATTGAGATTTAAAGCTTTTTTTCATTAATATTTTTATTTCTTTTGTCTCAAAATAATCGACAAAATTACTGAAAAGCACTAAAGAATGATTTCTTGTCAAATTAGGGGCGGCAAGTTCTAAATTGCCTAGGGGCGGTGAAAGTTTAAATCCGCTACTGTCTTTGAGTGTGCTGGCCTTTTCATAAATCTGGTTTATTTTCAGAAGTGTAATAAGTAGAGGTGAAATAATGAGGAAGCTATATTGTTAGTATAATCTTAGCTGCGATCCGTACGATTAGTCCTCTTCGTCTAGTGGATATCACTCTGGCATTGCACATGGGGAACCCGGATTCGATTCCCGGCGGGGTCGCAAAGTTATCGACTTTGTGCTCATGATTTCGGGGTGCTCTTAGCCTCGTGAAGACGATTGAGTAGTTCCTTTAATGTGAATAGCGACCACTGGCAGCTTTACCAGAGTAAAAAGATTAGAGAATTGAAGAAATCATTAGTGCAGAAGGCTCTTAGTAATGCTGTGATACCCACAAAAAATGTGAATTGGTCGTTGGACCTTACCATAAAGAAATTCTACATACATTTACATATAAATAGTCAAAATGACCCCCAGCCCCCGAGATAAAATCCTGGGTACGCAATTGAGTAGAACCCTGTATCTTTAGTCTAGAAAGTGTTTCATTTTTTCATGCATTTGTCACTTTTCCAGTCATCATACATGAATTTTCCAGTCATATATACTGGCAGGACCGGCTCAAGAGAATTTCCCGCCCTAGGCAAAATTTTAGTAATTTTGCCGCCCCCTGAATATAATATTTAATATGTTCGTTAATTAATATAAATAGTAAAAGTACTCATATTCATATTTTTAATGATAATACTGAATAGTTATCCCTCCTAGTACTTCATGATTTTTCCACAAATTTCAATCAAAATCTGGCCATGAATTTTCCTCTGGTTAATATTGAACAGTTAGGTATATTTACAACAGAAATAATGGACACTAATCCTTTTTGTTAAATCCACACAATTTTAATTAGAATTTTTCAAGTGTATATGCGTGGGTTGTAGCCTTTAAGCAACGACAGATTTATCCGGAGTGTCATACCTGGTTTTACTATTTATCCGGAGTGTCATACCTGGTTTTACTATTGGTTTTTATGATTGATAATTCTTGTTATGAATTATCAATCATATACAATTTTTATAACAATCCATGTTTTACTCGCTTTCTATATTTACGAGTACTTGAACAATTTTAATTTGAAAAACTATTCTAATTTCGGGACAAAGATTTTTTTCCCCTAATATCACTCCAGATTCATGTAAAACCACGATGTTTTGGGGAAAGCTTCTAAAGTGATATTAATAGCTACCTTCGTGGCCTAAAAACAATCTCTGAGGTCATTTTGGTTCAATATTTTCAATAATGAATCTTTGGAATCGATTACGAAAAAAATACCCTTAAAATTACATATTTTACAGTTTAAGGTAGGTATATAGAATCCAAAAGTTGATTAAAAATTCCGTCCGTTTTGTCGTGGGGCGTGAGTTTCTCTAGCATCAAACGATTTTGATGAAATGCTCGTCACTGTCAGTCACATATATAGGGTTCCATACTAAGACTAAATGACAAATAGTCTGAGGTGTACAGGAGACGCCTTACGAACGGATAAAATCAATTTGAGGGTGGGGGTAAAAATGTGTTGATTCTTGAGATTATTATATTGTAAATTCTATAGTTTCCATCAGTGGCTATCCGGAACCCTTATCACACTGGTGCTTGAAAATAAAAATGTGAATTTCTTTGTGTTATTATGTCAAAATATTTGTTAGCATCATAGCATTACAAGGTATTTTTCAATATTCACTCCAATATCACTAAGCCTTTTCAAATTATAATGCTACCACTTGGCGCTATTATATACGATAGCTAGTCAATTGTTCTCGGGAGGCTGAGTTACCAACACAGTTAACACAACCGCACCTACCTAGTAGAAAATTAAAAAAAAACTTGTTTCAAATTTTCGACCCGCCCAGGAATCGAAACCGGAACCTCCTTGGTGCAAGCCGACGGAGATGTCTGCTTTAACATAAAATGAATACGAACTCTCACCAAATTGATCTTCATTCACAGCAACTTGACTTATCTCTCAAATCAGCTAAATTTAGAGGAATTGCAAATTTTAAGTGAAATATTAATTTAAACCTCATATTAGAGTAGGTACATCGCCAACGATCATACCACGTTGAATACATCAGTTCCCGTCAGATCAGCCTCAAAGAGGAGTTTAGCTCACGAATATACGAATCCCGTCAGATCACTGAAGTTAAGCAACGTCGGGCGTGGCCAGTACTTGGATGGGTGACCGCTTGGGAACACCATGTATCGTTGGCTCTTTTTTCCGGCCCAACCCAGGCTGGGTGTGGTCAATGTGGGTAGCTGGTTTGCAAGTTTCCAGCGAATGGAGGGTAAAACCCCCGTCTTGAATGTTTACCCTCTTTAACATCAAACCTCAAGTAAATGCATCTTTACATTCACTCACATAAATAGAGAAGGGTCTAAATGGCATTGGTGATTTTTTATCATTAAGAAATTTTCTTAGAGTAAAGAGTTTTTCAATTTGTAAAAAATAGTGTTTGAGTTAATATAATAGAATAGAGGGTGCGTTTGAGTGGTTATTTAAAAAATAAAAAGAATTTAAAGCTTCCTTAACATGAGTTTTTCAAATTCCAAAAACACGAAAATAAAAAGCCAAATGATATTACATTCTAAAATAACAAAAGGTGTTTTGAACTTTCATTTGTGCGAAAAGGGGGAGCGCGGGGGTTATTAATATTAATGGAGATGTGTGGCTTAGGATGAAGCAGACAAAATGAAGACGAATTGATATGGAATGAAAAAGAATGAGGCCAACTCGACACATTAATTTGGTTTAGGAGCGACGCTTCAGTTCATTATTATGTGGCAGGTGGCACAGTCAGAATGTCAGATATATATTGGAGAGGATGAAGAGCATCCGCCAGAAAGGGACAGGGGTACTTGAACAATGTTTCATTGGAGAAACTTGATGCAGATATATATTGGAGAGGATGAAGAGCATCCGCCAGAAAGGGACAGGGGTACTTGAACAATGTTTCATTGGAGAAACTTGATGCAGATACCCGAACCAGCTCTCATGCTCTACTTCGCCTACTTCCACAGTGTGATGAGCTATGGAGTCATTTATTTATTTATTATATTTATACATAACAACCATAATATTAGGTTCTCTCCCTAAGATAGACAATATCTTCTAATTTACTGGGATTTTTCTCATATTCTAGAAAAATCTTTGCCCTTCAGAAACGTAGCCAAGGGGTGGCGCGAGGCCAGTTTAATTTAATAAATAAACTGGCCTATGTACACATTTCTTTTACAAAGGTAATTTTATTGAACATATGGTTTAGAAAATTTGAAAGGAATAGCATTCAGCAACACATTAGCATTTTGAATGAGATAGCATTCAGCAACACATTAGCGTTTTGAATGAGATAGCATTCAGCAACACATCATTAGCGTTTTCAATGCGATGGCATTCAGCAACACATTAGCGTTTTGATTGAGATAGCATTCAGCAACACCCATTATGTAAAGAGGAGGGGCGTGGAAGACTTTTATTTCAAGAAAAGGGGGCGCGGTACCAAAACGTTTGGGAACCCCTGGTGTACGGATTGAGGCGTGACCACTCTTGTCGATCTTTATTTAAGGAAAAAGGTGTTTTCACTCTGTACTGTATGGGTAGGTCATTCTGGACACATTTGTGTTGATTCATAAATTGCGAGTCTCCCTCCCAAAACACAGTGACTTCCATCAATACAATACTCGCAACAGAACACAATATTGTTCAGAGTAGGGAGACACTTTTTCACAGGTCATTCTTCGGTGCCGGTGTTAAAATCTACAATAATATTCCATCGAACTTAGAACAAAAAATATTTAAGGTGGCATTGAAGGATGTATTTCTGGATGCCTGTCCTTACAGTTTAGAGGAGTTTTCTATCTTTCTAACTTCCCATAGAATTACCAAATTAATAAAATTTGATTATTTTATGTTCTTTTTTCATTTCTCCACGCTTTATTATTATTATTTAATTATATATATATTCGTAAACGTACATGTTATGTATTATATGCACAATAAAATTATTATTATTATAAATTTTAATGAATAAATAAAATAATAACCTACCAATGAAAAAGACTCCAGACCAACAGACAAGTAGGTATAAATACAATTGGGAGCAATCAAAAATTATTCTAGCCGTGGCTTGATTAGCAATTTAGCATGTACATTAAAACAATATACCTACTCTTAACAAAAAACATATATGTCACATAGAAACCAAAAATTACATGCTACCTAATGACTATTATTTATGAGTAAACTAGCATGATGCCTAAGTGAATCTGATAATCAGATCACAATTCAAATCAATACTAATACAGGGAGGGTCCAGATAAGTCAAGAAAAGGTGCCGCTACCTGAAAAAGGCTAATTTTTTAACTCAAAATGCTATAGGATACTATTGCTTTATTATGATGATACTCTCCCCCCCCCCCATAAAAAATTGATAAATGAAAAAAATAAATTTAGTTGTGTTAAACTAATAAGGGTTCTTACAACTATTCATTTCGAGTGTTAATTCAAAGTTTTATACCATGCTTGGATTTGAACCATCATCAGTTTCCAGCCGGGTTACAGATCCAGTACTCTAATATTAGCAGAGTCCATGAGCGTACACAAGACATAGGACCCCCCCCCCCAAGCTAAATTCTACTTAAGCCCATGGAAGAGCCAACTAAATACTCATATATAAAACCTGAAATTTGCGAATAAGGTTTGGGGTGTATGTGAAGTTATGCAAGGTGATTCTGAAATTCGTTTTGTCTATGTAATACCATTAAATAATTTTGAGGGATGAATCTGATTCGCTTGAGATTTCCTACCTCAGTATACAACGTTTAGTGTATATATGAGTGATTAAGTCAGCAATGGGGCTTTCAGTTTTATAAGTCTAGATATATCGTGTCTCGAGCGCTTTTGTCTGTTATGAAATCATCCGGTATGTTTGTCAGACGATTTCGTTACTGTCGAAAGCGGTCGTAGCTCATTTTATGTTGGTATTTTGATATAGTGTATTTCACAATGATTTAGCGACCGCCTTCGACTTCGCCTGGTGAACTGATTTAAGATGAAGAATGCAGAGTACCTATTAATATAATAATATGCTGTAGAGAGGTTGGGGGGGGGATTTATTTTATTTGTATGTATAACTGTAGTAATTATTATTGTTGGCAGAATCAAGATTGGTGAAGAACAAAGCAGCATAGATGAAGTTGTGCATTGGTATACATCAGTAAATGCAGCACTTCTCGAGCACATGACTCAGCAAATCAAAGAAACTGATCGATCAAACAGTGGGGTATGGCGGTGAGTAGGTATATACAGGGTGTCCCAGTTAAGGAGGACAATAATTAATGGGCTGACTCTAGATGCCAATACCTACCAAAAATGATCCCTTCAACTTTTTAATAAAAGCTTTGTGTTTTGAGTTATTCGAATTTTTCATCTTTTTTTACACGTGACAAATATGTTCATAACTTTCTTGGACATACTTTTTTTGAAAATTTGAAGATATTTTTGGAACAAATGGAAAATTTCTGTTCAGGTAAAATTACTTTTATGACCACAAACTTAGAGTTAGTGCCTCGTTTTTGAGCTAACTTGATTTTTTTGTGATATTTTTGTAAACTACGAAAAAAGATTATAAAAATAAAAAAAAATCTAAATATGAAGCTTCTTTTTTCATGATTTGGTATTTCTCTACGAACGGTAAAAGTGATATACCGTTGAAACCTTATCATCGGGATATTTTTTCCGTTTTTGTCAAAAAAAANAAAAAAAAAAAAAAAAAAAAAAAAAAAAAAAAAAAAAAAAAATGTTAAGCAACCGTAGGAGAGTCCTGTTGCTTTTTTCGTGGTTTACAAAAATATCCAAAAAAATTCAAGTTAGCTCAAAAACGAGGCACTAACTCCAAGTTTCTGGTTATGAAGGTAATTTTATCTGAACAGAAATTTTCCATGTGTTCCAAAAATATGTTCAAATTTTCAAAAAAGTATGTCCGAGAAAGTTATGGACATATTGACGCCAGGCGTACACGTGTAAAAAAATGTGAAAAATGAGAATAACTCAAAAACAAAGCTTTTATTAAAAAGTTGAAGGGAGCATTTTTGGTAAGTATTGGCATCTAGAATCAGCCCATTAATCCTCCTTACCTGGGACACCCTGTATATGGGTCATCACAGTAGCGATCCAGTCACGATTCATTATTTTCAATTTTGAAGGACAATTATTCCTTACCTGGATATAATTTGGAAAAAAATTCAGGTAAAACTAAAAATAAAATATCTGAAATTTAATAGATAAAGAATAACTATTAAATTTCAGACGAATGCGACAGTCCACACTGGAAAAAATGTTGCCCAAAGGAACCCACCGTCCTTGTTTACATTAGAAATACTCCTTAAATCCGAAAGCATATGAAATTAACTAGAATCTCACTTGAATTAAAAGTTAAGAAATTTTAATATTCATTGATACCCTGATATGTGTAAATGTATTCTAAATAATATAGTGCCTTTAACTTTCCTGATGCGTTCCTTTGGAGCAAATTAAAAGCCGACAATGTATCCCAAGACGATTATGACGCTGTTGTTGTGGCTAACCAATTGTGATGACTATTAGAATACGGAGCCAGGCGACATTGTATCCCAAGGTCATTATGACAGTGTTGTGGCTAACCAATTGTGATGACCATTAGAACACGGAGCCAGGCGACATTATATCCCAAGATCATTATGAGGCTGTTGTTGTGGCTAACCAATTGTGATGACTATTAGAATACCGAGCCAGGCGACATTGTATCCCAAGGTCATTATGAGGCTGTTGTTGTGGCTAACCAATTGTGATGACTATTAGAATACGGAGCCAGGCGACATTGTATCCCAAGGTCATTATGAGGCTGTTGTTGTGGCTAACCAATTGTGATGACTATTAGAATACGGAGCCAGGCGACATTGTATCCCAAGGTCATTATGAGGCTGTTGTTGTGGCTAACCAATTGTGATGACTATTAGAATACGGAGCCAGGCGACATTGTATCCCAAGGTCATTATGAGGCTGTTGTTGTGGCTAACCAATTGTGATGACTATTAGAATACGGAGCCAGGCGACATTGTATCCCAAGGTCATTATGAGGCTGTTGTTGTGGCTAACCAATTGTGATGACTATTAGAATACGGAGCCAGGCGACATTGTATCCCAAGGTCATTATGAGGCTGTTGTTGTGGCTAACCAATTGTGATGACTATTAGAATACGGAGCCAGGCGACATTGTATCCCAAGGTCATTATGAGGCTGTTGTTGTGGCTAACCAATTGTGATGACTATTAGAATACGGAGCCAGGCGACATTGTATCCCAAGGTCATTATGAGGCTGTTGTTGTGGCTAACCAATTGTGATGACTATTAGAATACGGAGCCAGGCGACATTGTATCCCAAGGTCATTATGAGGCTGTTGTTGTGGCTAACCAATTGTGATGACTATTAGAATACGGAGCCAGGCGACATTGTATCCCAAGGTCATTATGAGGCTGTTGTTGTGGCTAACCAATTGTGATGACTATTAGAATACGGAGCCAGGCGACATTGTATCCCAAGGTCATTATGAGGCTGTTGTTGTGGCTAACCAATTGTGATGACTATTAGAATACGGAGCCAGGCGACATTGTATCCCAAGGTCATTATGAGGCTGTTGTTGTGGCTAACCAATTGTGATGACTATTAGAATACGGAGCCAGGCGACATTGTATCCCAAGGTCATTATGAGGCTGTTGTTGTGGCTAACCAATTGTGATGACTATTAGAATACGGAGCCAGGCGACATTGTATCCCAAGGTCATTATGAGGCTGTTGTTGTGGCTAACCAATTGTGATGACTATTAGAATACGGAGCCAGGCGACATTGTATCCCAAGGTCATTATGAGGCTGTTGTTGTGGCTAACCAATTGTGATGACTATTAGAATACGGAGCCAGGCGACATTGTATCCCAAGGTCATTATGAGGCTGTTGTTGTGGCTAACCAATTGTGATGACTATTAGAATACGGAGCCAGGCGACATTGTATCCCAAGGTCATTATGAGGCTGTTGTTGTGGCTAACCAATTGTGATGACTATTAGAATACGGAGCCAGGCGACATTGTATCCCAAGGTCATTATGAGGCTGTTGTTGTGGCTAACCAATTGTGATGACTATTAGAATACGGAGCCAGGCGACATTGTATCCCAAGGTCATTATGAGGCTGTTGTTGTGGCTAACCAATTGTGATGACTATTAGAATACGGAGCCAGGCGACATTGTATCCCAAGGTCATTATGAGGCTGTTGTTGTGGCTAACCAATTGTGATGACTATTAGAATACGGAGCCAGGCGACATTGTATCCCAAGGTCATTATGAGGCTGTTGTTGTGGCTAACCAATTGTGATGACTATTAGAATACGGAGCCAGGCGACATTGTATCCCAAGGTCATTATGAGGCTGTTGTTGTGGCTAACCAATTGTGATGACTATTAGAATACGGAGCCAGGCGACATTGTATCCCAAGGTCATTATGAGGCTGTTGTTGTGGCTAACCAATTGTGATGACTATTAGAATACGGAGCCAGGCGACATTGTATCCCAAGGTCATTATGAGGCTGTTGTTGTGGCTAACCAATTGTGATGACTATTAGAATACGGAGCCAGGCGACATTGTATCCCAAGGTCATTATGAGGCTGTTGTTGTGGCTAACCAATTGTGATGACTATTAGAATACGGAGCCAGGCGACATTGTATCCCAAGGTCATTATGAGGCTGTTGTTGTGGCTAACCAATTGTGATGACTATTAGAATACGGAGCCAGGCGACATTGTATCCCAAGGTCATTATGAGGCTGTTGTTGTGGCTAACCAATTGTGATGACTATTAGAATACGGAGCCAGGCGACATTGTATCCCAAGGTCATTATGAGGCTGTTGTTGTGGCTAACCAATTGTGATGACTATTAGAATACGGAGCCAGGCGACATTGTATCCCAAGGTCATTATGAGGCTGTTGTTGTGGCTAACCAATTGTGATGACTATTAGAATACGGAGCCAGGCGACATTGTATCCCAAGGTCATTATGAGGCTGTTGTTGTGGCTAACCAATTGTGATGACTATTAGAATACGGAGCCAGGCGACATTGTATCCCAAGGTCATTATGAGGCTGTTGTTGTGGCTAACCAATTGTGATGACTATTAGAATACGGAGCCAGGCGACATTGTATCCCAAGGTCATTATGAGGCTGTTGTTGTGGCTAACCAATTGTGATGACTATTAGAATACGGAGCCAGGCGACATTGTATCCCAAGGTCATTATGAGGCTGTTGTTGTGGCTAACCAATTGTGATGACTATTAGAATACGGAGCCAGGCGACATTGTATCCCAAGGTCATTATGAGGCTGTTGTTGTGGCTAACCAATTGTGATGACTATTAGAATACGGAGCCAGGCGACATTGTATCCCAAGGTCATTATGAGGCTGTTGTTGTGGCTAACCAATTGTGATGACTATTAGAATACGGAGCCAGGCGACATTGTATCCCAAGGTCATTATGAGGCTGTTGTTGTGGCTAACCAATTGTGATGACTATTAGAATACGGAGCCAGGCGACATTGTATCCCAAGGTCATTATGAGGCTGTTGTTGTGGCTAACCAATTGTGATGACTATTAGAATACGGAGCCAGGCGACATTGTATCCCAAGGTCATTATGAGGCTGTTGTTGTGGCTAACCAATTGTGATGACTATTAGAATACGGAGCCAGGCGACATTGTATCCCAAGGTCATTATGAGGCTGTTGTTGTGGCTAACCAATTGTGATGACTATTAGAATACGGAGCCAGGCGACATTGTATCCCAAGGTCATTATGAGGCTGTTGTTGTGGCTAACCAATTGTGATGACTATTAGAATACGGAGCCAGGCGACATTGTATCCCAAGGTCATTATGAGGCTGTTGTTGTGGCTAACCAATTGTGATGACTATTAGAATACGGAGCCAGGCGACATTGTATCCCAAGGTCATTATGAGGCTGTTGTTGTGGCTAACCAATTGTGATGACTATTAGAATACGGAGCCAGGCGACATTGTATCCCAAGGTCATTATGAGGCTGTTGTTGTGGCTAACCAATTGTGATGACTATTAGAATACGGAGCCAGGCGACATTGTATCCCAAGGTCATTATGAGGCTGTTGTTGTGGCTAACCAATTGTGATGACTATTAGAATACGGAGCCAGGCGACATTGTATCCCAAGGTCATTATGAGGCTGTTGTTGTGGCTAACCAATTGTGATGACTATTAGAATACGGAGCCAGGCGACATTGTATCCCAAGGTCATTATGAGGCTGTTGTTGTGGCTAACCAATTGTGATGACTATTAGAATACGGAGCCAGGCGACATTGTATCCCAAGGTCATTATGAGGCTGTTGTTGTGGCTAACCAATTGTGATGACTATTAGAATACGGAGCCAGGCGACATTGTATCCCAAGGTCATTATGAGGCTGTTGTTGTGGCTAACCAATTGTGATGACTATTAGAATACGGAGCCAGGCGACATTGTATCCCAAGGTCATTATGAGGCTGTTGTTGTGGCTAACCAATTGTGATGACTATTAGAATACGGAGCCAGGCGACATTGTATCCCAAGGTCATTATGAGGCTGTTGTTGTGGCTAACCAATTGTGATGACTATTAGAATACGGAGCCAGGCGACATTGTATCCCAAGGTCATTATGAGGCTGTTGTTGTGGCTAACCAATTGTGATGACTATTAGAATACGGAGCCAGGCGACATTGTATCCCAAGGTCATTATGAGGCTGTTGTTGTGGCTAACCAATTGTGATGACTATTAGAATACGGAGCCAGGCGACATTGTATCCCAAGGTCATTATGAGGCTGTTGTTGTGGCTAACCAATTGTGATGACTATTAGAATACGGAGCCAGGCGACATTGTATCCCAAGGTCATTATGAGGCTGTTGTTGTGGCTAACCAATTGTGATGACTATTAGAATACGGAGCCAGGCGACATTGTATCCCAAGGTCATTATGAGGCTGTTGTTGTGGCTAACCAATTGTGATGACTATTAGAATACGGAGCCAGGCGACATTGTATCCCAAGGTCATTATGAGGCTGTTGTTGTGGCTAACCAATTGTGATGACTATTAGAATACGGAGCCAGGCGACATTGTATCCCAAGGTCATTATGAGGCTGTTGTTGTNATCTTTCAGCGACTTCTTGGACTAAATCTCCTCCCTAATACATCCATGTGTAAATCAAATCCAACATGACAAACTATCAACTTGTCGAGGAAAGGTAATCTTTTCACGACTTCTTGGACTAAATCTCCTCTCCTATACATCCATGTGTAAATCAAATCCAACATGACCAACTATGAACTTGTCTAGGAAAGGTAATCTTTTCACGACTTCTTGGACTAAATCTCCTCTCCTATACATCCATGTGTAAATCAAATCCAACATGACCAACTATGAACTTGTCGAGGAAAGGTAATCTTTTCACGACTTCTTGGATTAAATCTCCTCTCCTATACATCCATGTGTAAATCAAATCCAACATGACAAACTAAATTTGTCATGATGAAAATGACCTGGAAAAAAAATCCTTCTCTAAAAATTTGATATTATACGTTTTCAGATACGTAGGATTCACAAATCAAATAAAAAGCCTCTATCCCTAGTCAGCCGTAAGAGGAACTTTTATTTCGTAAATTGGATATTCATTAAAATATTCATTAAAATCTGGTGTGAACATCCACACAACTTTCCTTATCTATGAAAAAAGAAGAAAGTCTTGTATTGGGTAGAAATTTTTGATACCGAGTTTTCAATAACAAAACAGATACTTTAGTGAAAACCCCTGAAAACAGCAGAAAGCCGGCAACCGTACATTCGACTTAAATAAAATGTTTCTTAATGTGTCCTTCGTATAAAATGCTCAACAAATTTTAAGTTCTAGCTCTTCTTACCGTTCTCCCTTTAGCCAGGATTCGCGAAAATCGCTAAAAAACGGTAAAAACCGCTAAGGGTATATTTGATTCCAACCAAAAGTTTCGTGTGTCGTCCATGACATATAATTGACGCACAGTCTAAGTCTTTAGCACTTAACTATCTCAAGGATATCTTGTTCACAGATGGACAGACACACGCACACACAAACGTCTGAAAAGCGAGATTTGGGTTCTGCGGACTGCAAAACGTGTTTTGTAGAAAACTCGACATCGAAAATATCAGCCCACTACACTATTTTCCTTGTAGGATAAGGAAAGTAAAAAATTCGTCAAATTCAAATCTCAAAAATATTTGCTATATTTACCGTTAAACTTTGATTACGAAAATTCAGTTATTATTCTTCCAATCCAAAGGGGAGGAATCTAACACCTTTAATGAAATTCCATTCTGACAAAGGACTTGGCCGTAATAAATTTTGTTTCTCATTACTTTAATGGGCTGACATTTTTTGGATAGCCCCAGGGTCAAACCCGAGATTTTTTTCGGGGGGGGGGGACGAATCATTGACAGTCAAGACAGGACTAAAACACCTGAAAATGATAATCATGGAAGGTGATATTGTTGTTGTTTTTGTTGATGTTTATTTTAATATTATAGGTCACATGCAAAGTAGAGTATTTTCATTAAAAAAAACAATTGAAATTTTGGGGGGTCTGGACCCCATAGACCCCACCCCCTCGGTACTGCCTTGGATAGGCAGTACCGAGATTTTCACTGATGTTTAGCAACGTCCAGCGAGGTTTTAATAATTGGGTGACCACGTAAGGTCCTACTCTCTTGATGCTGTTTTTTTCCGGCCCAACTAAGGCTGGGTGAGGTCAATATGGGTATCTCGTTTCTAGCGAATTGAGAGTAAAACCCTCGTCTCGAATGACCAATAGATGGCTGTAAAGGCGTCCTAAAAAAAAAAAATGTTTTATTTATTGTTGACGAACACCTTTTTACAGGAGAAACCAAATTAAACGAAATGAACACATTACTGGCTCCGACAAAACGGCAATCTACTATTTTGATTTAATGGCCAACTACACAGCCAAGCTCATGAAACTTCAGGACAATTTGACTTCTAGAATCAGGTAATCTGTACAAGTTAATAAAATTATGTACTCAAAGGAAAGAATATTCCAAAATTACAGTGTCTAAGTCATGTCTGGCATACCAACTGACAGATACGACGAGAGGGGGGAGGAATTGGGGGGATTCCCCAGGCCCGGGATTTCCTAAGAGGCCCGGTGAGAAAATTATCATAATTAAATTTTTCAAGTTATTTTCTGAATAATAAATAAAGGGACCAGACAGATACTATTAATTTTTTTAATACTATCTGTCTGCACCTAACCTTAAAATATGATTAATTGAAAGTAGGAGGTTAATTTTCACGATTAAATGGTGGGAAATACGAGAAAACTTTTAAATGTTTAATTAACAATTTTATTGCTTGAAAATCGACGAAACTTTGGAGAAATCAAATGTTTTATTCGGATTTTTTTTAAAATATGCAGATTTTTTTGTTGTTGTTTTTGTGTTACCTAGTAATCTCTTAAAGGTTATTAGGTAACATGAAAAAAAAAAATCACTACGTTTTAATTTATTTTAGTTCTTTTCTTAATGGCGCAAGAGTTTTTAGAGAGCGACTTCATGAGGTGGGGGGGCAGGCACGTTCATCTTCACGCTTATATTGATAAAATAAACAAAATTGCACTGGAATTTTTTGCAATGGGATATTGAATGATTGCATAGGATACCAATGTTGGAGAACCTGCTTTTTAGACATAATTCGCCTAGTTTTAGACACTCTTGGAAGTCATATCTTGGAAATTTCAAATGGCCGCCATTTTGAAACCAAACACGCTAGACGTGTAAATTTTACAACATAGTGCTACCTTTCAGCTTATACAGCAATCATAAATATTGATGTATTTCGTTTTACTATTATTACTGCCCATACGGTGATTTAAGAATAAGAATGATAGAAGGGCCCGTAAATCCCCCCCCGGCCCGGATTTTCTGCCAACTGAGCTTTTTGTTTTATAAGTATAGATAATTAGATTTCGTGTCTGCGTATTTAGCGGAGCTAAAACACTTTGTCTTTTACTGGACGGTCGACACTGATGTGGGAACATAAATATTTGTCATCAAAATATTTTTATGAAACTTTGAACATGAAATTGGAGTGGAAAACAGAAAGCTTATGATAATGTAATTATCACGCACAGTCAAGATGGGATAATATATAGGGTGGGGGTAGGTAGAACACCTATTTGTTTAAAGACGTGTATAATCCATTAATTAAAACAAATACCTAATTGAATGTTCGGTCTCGAGTTTAATTCCCCACAGTGTTGTCTTATGAAAATAATTATTGAGAAAGTGGGAGAAGAGAAGTGTTGGGATGTGATGGTTTTAATTATTAGGTGGATGCCACCTAATAATTAAAACCATCACAATTTGAATTAACTAAATGTATGACACTGCAGCTCTATATAAGTCAACAATCTGTTTGCCCGTGCCTCGCAACAGTTACGAAATTCAACAACAATTTCGACAACAACAAAAAACGCACGACAACTTCGGCGCTAAAGATCCAAAATCGGCTACTATTTCAGGAAGTCTATATTTTACTCAAGGATATTATTTTTTGTACTGCGGAATAATGTTAAAATCTCGCTCATCCCGAATTGGTACTTCTCAATTTTTTTTCCTTAGTTTTATATTCGTTACTCATTTTAACTGAGTGAAGTCTACAATCCTTGTATTGAATAAAGAACTAATGATTTAAACATGTATAATAAAAGTTGTCGTACGTGAAATAATCAGAAAACTCCATCATTACTACTAGGGCTTACCCCGCCGACAATCGACACGAAAAATCTCCATGTAATTCGGCACCATTTTATGGTTTGGTACATAGTATAGACGTTGTTGTTTTCAGCTCGAACGTCGATCAGGATCTGGCTAATGCAAACAAACAGGAATATATTGGCATAGCCATACTTATGCTGGTGCTGGTAGTGTCCCCAATCATCATCATTTTGGTCAGGAATGCCGTCGCTACGATCCAAGTGAGAAAATACCATTATTATTTTTTGTTCAGTGTCACCTTAACTTTTCTCCATTCTTTTCGATACATAAAATGGCATTTATTAATGGATGTTCAGGGGACTAGGACGTAAGAAATGTTTTCATAATCAATTTCCAACTAAAAGTCCTATAACAGAAATAGGGAAAAATCTCGATTCTTATTGTATTTCTGGTCGATTTTATGTATTCTACCTGACAGAAAGGCCATGTCTCAAAAGTGTCTGGGTTCTGGGTTGCAACTATGCCATATTATTTGATTTACAGGCTATGTCTGTTCTTTCAGTTGGCGTAGGGACATGAACTTCTTATAACGGAATTTACCTAACAGGTTTAATTACGAATATGTTCTACCCAATGCAATAAATAAAACCTAATTTCAACTTGTAAAATTTGAAAAGTTTAATTTTGTTCTCGATCGAACGCGTAAACACCGACGGCAGACAAAAAATTTCAAAGCTTTGATTGAAATTAGTATTTTTGAAAAAATTGTGATTGTTTCGCTGGCTCTGCCTACTTTCTTTTCATTTGTTAACAAACATTTTTTTTACAAAATTTAAAAAATGTCTGTCATTTTAAAGATGTATCGAAATCAGCATTGTACCCTCATTCCGTATTCTACGTCTCCTAGGAATATTTCAACGTTATTCTTGTTTGATTTTCACAGATGTATGCTGCCAACCTAGCACAAAAAGCTCATGAACTAAAACGTGAAAAACATAAAAGCGACACTTTACTCGTCCAAATGCTTCCACCAAGTGTTGCCATGCAATTGAAACAAACTCAACAAGTAAGTTACCAACCAATTATTATTAGTAACTATCATAAACGATGATCGTTTATGATAGAAGCTAGATGACTATCATACGGCACCTCTAAAATGAAGCTGATGCAAACTGTTTAAATTTTTTTAATTGTCATCATACATCTAATCTTATAATTGGGATTGGCCCCCATGTCAATCACAGCAATATAATTATGTCTTACCGTTGCTTCCTGTGTAAGTGGACTTATAATAGACTCGGTCGTAAGAAAGTCACTTCTTAAGTAACTTTTCACAAATTTAAGTACCTACTTTAAGTAACTTCTCATAAATTTAAGTACCTACGATTTATTTTCACAATGGAAGTTAATAAGTCAAATTATTGTATTTGACTCTTATACCATTCATCAGATTTTCATAAAAAATGGTCATGCCTCAAGAGGTGATCGAAATGCAGGGCTAACTTTTCTTTTCAGTTTACTTAAGGGACTCAATCCTTACCGTGACAATCTAACTTTTTAAGATAGAAGGTTGAATCGAACATCCTCCCCTCAATTAAAATTCTGTTGTTTCTTTTGTTGGCATTTAAAATCATTTCGATAACTTTTTATTCAGGTACCCGCAGAATTTTACGAGTCTGTCACAGTTTATTTCAGTGATATTGTTGGATTCACTGAAATTGCAGCTGTTAGTACTCCACTAGAGGTAAGACATTTATTTATTTATAAATTTTCCGAGAAGTAAGACATTTATTTACCTATTTATAAATTTTCCCACAAAAAAAAATCTGTATCTTGTTCATACGGAAGTGGAGTATCCATTTCCGGATGAACAAGATTTTCCTCCTAAGAATGATAGACAGGTGTTTTTTTTATATGAATAGCAATTGGTGTTTTTGTAAGTCTACACTGGGTACAAAAAAAGATTCATGATCAATCCAGAAATTGAAGACAACCCCTTGGACATTGCAGACGCATGTAATTACAAAAATACTATGGGAGTAAAACAGAATCCTAGTCAAATAAGTCAGAACTTTCGTAATTGCGAACTTTAAAATGGACGCGAAGAGCAAGATCAGCTGGCACTTTTTCCATTTGGAGTTTCGGTTTTCCCCAATTTCATTAATCTACACAAAAAGTGAAAGTATGTTTATTTATAATGGAAACAAGTTTTAATCTTTCGACGCCTCGTGAGTTAAGTTCTTAAATCCTGAATTCATCATACGTTTTATTCAGATATTTTTGGAATACTTCACAGGTGGTAAACTTCCTCAATTCAATATATAAACTATTTGATGCTCGAATTGAAGGGTATGATGTGTACAAAGTGGAAACTATTGGAGATTCTTATATGGTCGCCTCAGGGTTGCCGGTTAAAAATGGTGAGTTGGGTGAAAAAAATAAAAAATAAGTAGGTAATATTTTTTTTAGCGGATCCGCCAAATTACAAAAAGAGAAAAAAAGTGTCACTTGTAATTTCGTCTCATACTATATAATTATATCTACAGAGTAAATTACTCCCCAAATTCAAGTCGTTTCGGACCAGCCATTATAAAGATATATTGATGTAATTGACATGTTTTTGGGGACCATGTCAAAATTTAGCCTTCAAGATTAGATGTATGGTGACTTGATGACAGTTAAAAAATAATACTTTGGAATGTTTGGGGGTCTGCTTTAAATATTTCAAAGAATTCCATTAATATCAAATATTTTATTTCTTTTTTTTAAAAAAAAAAATATTTAGAAGAAAAAAAATATGGTCCCCCACTTATAAACTCACTCATAGGAATGAGTGAGTTTGTGTTAAGTGGGGAGTAAAAGTGCAAATAAGAAAAATATTCTGGTAACGAATAAATAGTTAAATAAGAAGGATGTTTATGAAGAAGAAAATGATGATGGCGAAAATGGGGGGGAGGAGGACTTCATTCATAATACTCGTATTGTCAAATTGAGATGACAAATCGGATTTAACTCTCTTGATTTCAGTGTTAGATATATGTTTCGAACATTTATTGTATCCACTCTTAAATATTGTCAAATTGAGAATGATCCAAATTATTGTATTTGGAAATTTTCAATTTAGAGAGACAATTTTTTTTTTAACCTCTCTTTGAATTTACAAAGCTATTTAAAAAGAGGATTTTCTGAAACAAGCTGATAGTGGATGCGCCAAATTACAAAAACAAAAAATTCACAATCCAACCAACTAATTATTACCTATCATCTTTTTCCATTTGAATTTCAGGCGAAAAACACGTGTCCGAAATAGCAACCATGGCCCTAGATCTTCTCGCCGGTTCGATGATGTTTCCTATTCCTCATCGAAAAAATGATAGAGTACAAATTCGATCTGGAATGCATACAGGTCCCGTCGTAGCGGGTATTGTAGGTACTAAAATGCCTAGGTATTGTTTGTTCGGGGACACCGTCAACACAGCCTCAAGGATGGAATCTACTGGGGAAGGTCTGTAAACAAGTGACACATTTAGCTTCCAAATTGTCCTCCTCCCTCCCTTTACGTTGAATTTAGAGAAAGGGTCTATTGAACTCCTGTACGGGCATGACTCTGAGCAGAAATTAAGTAAAAAATGGACTTTTCCCAATTCTTCTAACAATGATATGGCCTTATAAACGTAACCTATTCCTTCTGACATTAATAATATTCTGAGTTGTGTGATGAGACTGGTGGACTCCGTATATCTTAGAAGCCAGATTTTTGTGCCTTTTTATTTCAAATTAGATCTGTAATACGAGTACATTATTGCATTGCTTGTAAGCACATTGCATACTTTCTACAAGGCGTCCTCAAAGAAAATGTGGAAACGTGTGAGGTTTATATGTGACTTATTGTATGTAGAAATACATTGAAGGCGCTAGTTTAGTATTTGTTTTGACACAACTGAAAATTCCAAGTTTTTTCTCGACGCAGAACGCTGTCAAAAGTGACTTACATCAGACACAGTCATCATCATCATCATCGTCATAGGTAAACAGCCATGCGGCTGGTTTGCAACAACTCGAGTTGTCGATACTTGAGAATCCTCACGGATAATGCAGTAGCTCCTCCTTGCTTTCTGCATGGGTAATGGAAAAGATATCGTTTCCAACCCAGCCGACCAACGGCCTCTTACAACTGGCAGGTAGTTGGATGCCTTGGAAGTTTTCTTTTTAAGTCCCCCTATCCACAGGGGACATAGGAAGGATATAAAACAGCAGCTTCTCCTTGCTTTCTGCATGGGTAATGGAAAAGATATTGTTTTTGACCCAGCCCTTAGTCGCCTCTTACAACTGGCATGGACATGGGTACCTTGGAAGTATTCTTTTTAAGTTCCCCTATCCAGAGGGGACTCACAGTAAACACAGTAAAGATAATAAATAATAAAAGAGGATGACGTGTAGTGGAAATCAATTATGTCAGGTTGCTAATGAGGACAATTAGGATCCCATAATTATGGAAACCAGTACATTAATATGAATAATGAACAGTTTAGTTATTAGAGGTCTTCTTCCTTTTAGTTATTGGAGATTCCTCCGATATCCATAAATTAATTTGAGTATTTAATTTAAAGAAAATAAGTTAGAAATTCATCTCATGCCTGAAACTTCATTTCATTGAAATTGTTTTTTCAGCTCTCAAAATTCACATCAGTGCGGAGGTAAAGGAAGCTTTGGATATCATTGGGGGATTCAGAACGGAGCATCGGGGGTTTGTTGATATAAAGGTAAATATTATCATTATACAGGGGTCCAGCCTATATGTTCATGGATGTCATTGGAGTATTCAGAACGGAGCTTCGGGTGTTTGTTGATATAAAAGTAAATATGATCATTATACAGGGGTCCAGCCTATATGTTCATGGATGTCATTGGAGGATTCAGAACGGAGCTTCGGGGGTTTGTTGATATAAAGGTAAATATGATCATTATACAGGGGTCCAGCCTATATGTTCATGAATATCATTGGAGTATTCAGAACGGAGGATCGGGGGTTTGTTGATATAAAGGTAAATATTATCATTATACAGGGGTCCAGCCTATATGTTCATGGATATATTGGAGGACTCAGAACGGAACATCGGGGGTTTGTTGATATAAAGGTAAATATGATCATTATACAGGGGTCCAGCCTATATGTTCATGGATATATTGGAGGATTCAGAACGGAGCATCGGGGATTTGTTGATATAAAGGTATATATTATCATTATACAGAGGTCCAGCCTATATATTATGTTTATCTTCATTTTTTTCGAGGCTGTTTGAATTTTTAAGAAGGAAAAAGCGAGTCTCTCGAATATGGTATCATCAATCAACTTTTGTAGCTTACGATTCACGATTTCCGCAAAATGCGTTTGGTAATTCGGTTTCACCTCCTGAATTTCATATAGTAACATCAGCTTTTAATTTTTTTTATCATACAAAAAATGGCGAATCGCAAAATTTGCAAATCACGCAAATTAACAAAAAAGCTAGACTACCCATATAGGTATGTACCTTTAACAGAAGTACATACCGTACATTAGTACGCATTAAATTTATGTACCTTTTTCATTAAGGATCACCCCCATTAGAATACATTCTGTACAGTGTAGTTATAAACGCATAAAGTAATCCTAGGGGTTATTCCTGTGCTCAGAATAAGAGAAGAAAAAAGATCAAGTTATTATTCCTTCGCTCAAAGTTTTCTCCTTACTCTAAACTTCACTGTCTCATGCAATTACCGAACTTTATTCGTAATACTAAACTTTGAATTGGTGCATTCCCAATCTTAAAAGTTCCGATACTTGGCAACGGATGCTCAGATTGAGATTTCGGCGGGGCCACCAAATGAGAATTTAGAACAACTGCTGACATATAACTATTTTGTAACTCTTGTGGTAGCACTGTTCCTCTTAAAATCAAATATTGTCTCCACGTTAAATTCAGATTTGGAAAATTGGTAGAAACGGGTTGACAGTAAAGGTTTGGTTATGTGGTTTTGGTATGCGTAGAACCGGCTATCATGAGGACATTCAATGATTTGTGAGATGATCAGGCATTCCATTACCAGGACAGTAAAGTTTTGGTTATGTGGTTTTGGTATGCGTAGAATCGGCTACGAATACAGTAAAGGTTTGGTTATGTGGTTTTGGTATGCGCAGAACCGGCTATCATGAGAACATTTAATGATTTGTGAGATGATCATGCATTCCATTACCAGAACAGGTTTTTTGGAATTGAAATGTTCAAATTTGTGGTAACTTGGTATTTAGTATTACCTATATGTTCGAGTAGTAAATTTCCTCTATTTGGTTTACAGGGTAAAGGAGTTCTAGACACTTATTGGTTGAATTGTAAAGAAGGGGAATTGCCAGTTAACAAGAAGGCCGAAGCTTCCCCAGAATTCTATTTTGCAAATTATGAAACACGACCCATTTTCATGCAACGGTTTCGACCTAAAGAAACCCCGATATCGAACTTTCGATCGTTAAAAAAGTAGTAAATCCTTGAAAGTCAAGGAGGGAAGTTATGTACATTATACTTATAGAGGCGACAAATTGGAGCACCAAACAAAAGTTTGAAGAAGAAAAAGAAGAAGTAAAACAAACACGATAATAATAATAATCTCAGAAGACAATCAGTACCCGTTTTTCAGGAGAGAAACGACAGGAGAGGCAATTCATTAGTTGTTAGCCAGCGTCTATGGGATGTTAAATACACCAGGTCCCGTTGGATCATCGATGTTAAGCAACGTCCCGTGAGGTTTTACCAAGTAGGTGTCCACGTAGGTTCGTAATGCTGTATATTTTTCCGGCCAAACCCTGGCTGGGTGAGGTCAATATGGATATGGATATCTGGTTTGTAAGTTTCCAGCGAATGGAGGGTAAAACCTCCAAATGACCAATTTTTTAGACGTTAAGTCTAAAAAAACTTAGTTGATTTTTGTTTATGTAAAAGTAGGTGCCTTTCACAACTGTTTCACAATGAATTTAAACTAACTTTAATACAAGTATACCCATAAGGACTAGTCTTTCAGCGAAATGAAGGGTCACACAAATGGACGAAAAAAAATTTCCAATTTTTTTTATCAATTTTAAAATCTGAGGTAGGTAATGGCGAAATTGATCTTTCAAAATCGATATATACACTGACCAGACATTCTTTAGGATCGACTTGCGGTTATTCTACGATTATAGCGCCCAGCCCTGTATCTTAGTATTTATTATATTAATACAGAATAATGAAAATATATTAATTATTAATTAATTTCAAAAATTGAAAATATACTTCTTTAATTTTCATGTCCTGTTCTCACATTGGCTTTGTATTTTATAAGTAAAAATGGTTTTTTACTTATAGGTAAAATACAAAGCACATTTGGTACACTGACTCATAATTGAGGTAACGCCACGATGGTCATAAGCCTAGAAACTGGAAATTTTAAATACTCGTACAGATACAATGTAGAGGTGCGAAATAAGGAAAAATCGAAAGTTTAAGCTGTAGCAAATTATTACAATTACACAGACCAAACGGTAAGAGATAAATATAAAAAATGATTAGAAACGGACGCCATAAAAAATTATATTTTCAAACAGTTAGAAAAGACTGAATTATTTTTTCTAAAGACTCATTTGAAGTTGCCAACATAGTGGACTTTTAAAAGTCATTTTCCTAAGTTAAACCACACTTCTATGGGTTGGGAGGTCATTACTTTTTTAATTTACTGAAATGCAAATTTGCTCATAGAATAAAGTTTTTTTCGTCAAGACTTACATAATACACCAAAGGCGTTTATGCAACGTCCAAACAAAGGGAAACTAAAGCGAGGTGGCTACTCTTACAAAGGCAAAATGCAAAAATAGAATATTGCTTAAAATGAATCTCTCCCTTTCAGAAGACGAGGCAGCAAATAGTGGAATTACTGGGCGAGGATAATGTCCAGTGAAATATAACATCTGACCCTTGGAGGTCTATGGGGACAATAGCGGGAAGCACATATGAAAAGTGGTTGGAACTCTTCCAATTTAATATATGGGTTTATAATGTTACTACCATGTGTGTAAATTTTTTGTTTTTACAATTAATGATGTATTATGACAACTTACTTTTGTGAATATCACAGCATATACAAGGGACACTACATCACTGTGCAAAGCCAGCGTGATACCCACTAGGTTAGGGAGGCTACTATTAAGCAAAGCGCTAAGATATAAATCCGATTTTTTTATGTTCCATAACATTAAATAACAAATGGGATTTAACTCATTTACCTACGTCAAATGTAAAATATAAATTTTACAGTTTGAGTCAACGTCAAAGACATTAATTGACTTCTTCAGANAGTACACTTCCCTGATATATATTTTTCATTTTAGTTATGCTTCCATATTAATCGACATAGAAACTATAAGTACTGTGACCTTGACCGTTATGCTTACAATCACGTAAAAAGGTTTGGTACCGATTTTCATTCTTCTGAAAATTTGGAATAGACGAAATTAAAGAAATAGGAAAAGTCTAAGAAAAATTATTCGCGGAGAAAAATAGTTCTCTGAACTGTAAAATGGCCAACAACTCCGACTGGCCCAATACGACCCAAATGAGAGAAGTCATGAGATACTTGGTACATGGGTGACCTGTGAGACTAATCAGAAAAATCTATGAAAGTGAGGAAACTCAGGTGGACAGCCGCTGGATTGCGCAACATCACACTTGGGTAACTTCAAGATTAAGACCCATGTTATGTCTCTATCGTTATCCGATAGCATAATATTCTCCCCGACTCGACGTCACTGTTATTCTTTTGTCCATGTTATGTCTCTATCGTTATCCAATAGCATAATATTCTCCCCGACTCGACGTCACTCTTATTATTTTGTCCATGTTATGTCTCTATCGTTATCCGATAGCATAATATTCTCCCCGACTCGACGTCGCTCTTATTATTTTGTCCATGTTATGTCTCTATCGTTATCCGATAGCATAATATTCTCCCCGACTCGACGTCGCTCTTATTATTTTGTCCATGTTTTGTCTCTATCGTTATCCGATAGCATACTATTCTCCCCGACTCGACGTCGCTCTTATTATTTTGTTCATGTTATGTCTCTAACGTTATCCAATAGGATAATATTCTCCCCGACTCGACGTCACTCGTATTATTTTGTCCATGTTTTGTCTCTATCGTTATCCGATAGCATAATATTCTCCCCGACTCGACGTCACTCTTATTATTTTGTCCATGTTATGTCTCTATCGTTATCCGATATGTCTCTATCGTTATCCGATAGCATAATATTCTCCCCGACTCGACGTCACTCGTATTATTTTGTCCATGTTATGTCTCTATCGTTATCCGATAGCATAATATTCTCCCCGACTCGACGTCACTCTTATTCTTTTGTCCATGTTATGTCTCTATCGTTATCCGATAGCATAATATTCTCCCCGACTCGACGTCACTCTTATTATTTTGTCCATGTTATGTCTCTATTGTTATGCGATATGTCTCTATCGTTATCCGATAGCATAATATTCTCCCCGACTCGACGTCACTCGTATTATTTTGTCCATGTTTTGTCTCTATCGTTATCCGATAGCATAATATTCTCCCCGAATCGACGTCGCTCTTATTATTTTGTCCATGTTATGTCTCTATCGTTATCCGATAGCATAATATTCTCCCCGACTCGACGTCGCCCTTATTATTTTGTCCATGTTTTGTCTCTATCGTTATCCGATATGTCTCTATCGTTATCCGATAGCATACTATTCTCCCCGATTCGACGTCGCTCTTATTATTTTGTTCATGTTATGTGTCTATCGTTATCCAATAGGATAATATTCTCCCCGACTCGACGTCACTCGTATTATTTTGTCCATGTTTTGTCTCTATCGTTATCCGATAGCATAATATTCTCCCCGACTCGACGTCGCTCTTATTATTTTGTCCATGTTATGACTCTATCGTTATCCAATAGGATAATATTCTCCCCGACTCGACGTCACTCGTATTATTTTGTCCATGTTATGTCTCTATCGTTATCCGATAGCATAATATTCTCCCCGACTCGACGTCGCTCTTATTATTTTGTCCACTGGCGCTAGCCAGTGGACAAAATAATAAGTTTTACCATCCCCCCGCCACAGGGGTTGGATTAAGGTAACTCACTTTCTATTCTATTTGTCATTGTCACCCCAAAAGATTAGACAGTTACTTAAATTATTAACCTTCGTACGTACATTAAACATTTTTGTCTCACAGATTGTGAGGAGTGACATATACTGTGCTAATGAACACCTGGAGACACTCCCCTCCCCCCATAATACTAAGAACACCAGGTAAAATACTTATAAGTACTTACTATGTGCCGCTCAGCTTCACAGATTGTGAGGAGTGACATATACTGTGCTAATGAACACCTGGAGACACTCCCCTCCCCCCATAATACTAAGAACACCAGGTAAAATACTTATAAGTACTTACTATGTGCCGCTCAGCTTCACAGATTGTGTGGAGTGGCATGCACTGTGCTAATGAACATCTGGAGACACTCCCCTCCCCCCATAATACTAAGAACACCAGGTAAAATACTTATAAGTACTTACTATGTGCCGCTCAGCTTCACAGATTGTGTGGAGTGACATGTACTGTGCTAATGAACACCTGGAGACACTCCCCTCCCCCCATAATACTAAGAACACCAGGTAAAATACTTACAAGTACTTACTATGTGCCGCTCAGCTTCACAGATTGTGTGGAGTGACATGTACTGTGCTAATGAACACCTGGAGACACTCCCCTCCTCCCATAATACTAAGAACACCAGGTAAAATACTTATAAGTACTTACTATGTGCCGCTCAGCTTCACAGATTGTGTGGAGTGACATGTACTGTGCTAATGAACACCTGGAGACACTCCCCTCCCCCCCATAATACTAAGAACACCAGGTAAAATACTTATAAGTACTTACTATGTGCCGCTCAGCTTCACAGATTGTGTGGAGTGACATGTACTGTTGGAAATAGATTTCTTGATAGTTATAAAACTGTAAATTAGAGATACTCAATATCACCACAGGAGCATAGTTTTTGCCCGGCCATATTGGATCTTAAAACCAACTCCATGTTCGTACGTCTTGTGAAAAATGAAGATAATATCTAAATTTTCAATTAGTGCGCCGACCTCGGCACGAAATCCCCATTCTAGATCAAATGATCTAATTTTGTCGGAATTGACATGTCATCCATTATCACAATTCTTTTTTTGCGAGTGCATTTTTTCGAATCGAACTGATTTTACCTGCTGAATCACTTGGCAACATCCAGTTTTCATTTTGAATAAAGAATTGCACAGTAAATTTCACGTTATATACTATTTAAATATTCTCTATTTATACTCCTATTTACATGTGAAATAGATTACTATGGTCGTTCAGAGACTTACGGTCTAGTCCCGCAGAGTAACAAATTAATCCTCCAGATTAGAAAAACTTTGTTATAATTATTTATTTTTCTTTTTAACTGGGCGTAAAGTTCAAAGTTTAATTTAGAACCACAAAGAATTCGTTTTAAAAATACAATGCTCTTGTTACTTTGTTTTCTTTTTGAAAGGAGTCAACATTTCCGTGCAAAAAGAGCACCTTACTGAAAACAATGAAACAAAAAACACCAGTGGCGTAGATCAGGTCCTTAATTAAATGGGCTTACACAAACCAGCCAACAAAGAAAATCGGATGCATTCGAACAGTTCGAAAAGAAACGATTATAACCAATAAATAAAAACAGAAAAGAAACGATTATAAACAATGAATAAAAACAGAAAAGAAACGATTATAACCAATGAATAAAAACAGAAAAGAAACGATTATAAACAATGAATAAAAACAGAAATAAAACGATTATAACCAATTAATAAAAAGAGAAAAGAAACCAATATAATCAATGAATAAAAAGAGAAAAGAAACGATTATAACCAATGAATAAAACTAGAAAAGATTATAACCCATGAATAAAAATAGAAAAGAAACGATTATAAACAATTAATAAAAAGAGAAAAGAAACGATTAAAATCAATTAATAACCAATGAATAAAAATAGAAAAGAAACGATTATAACCAATGAATAAAAAAAGAAAATAAACGATTATGACCAATTGATAAAAAGAGAAAAGAAACGATTATAACCAATTAATAAAAAGAGAAAAGAAACGATTATAATCAATTAATAACCAATGAATAAAAATAGAAAAAAAAAAGATTATAACCAATGAATGAAAATAGAAAAGAAACGATTATAATCAATTAATAACCAATGAATAAAAATAGAAAAGAAACGATTATAATCAATGAATAAAAATAGAAAAGAAACGATTATAACCAATTAATAAAAAGAGAAAAGAAACGATTATAATCAATTAATAAAAAGAGAAAAGAAACGATTATAACCAATTAATAAAAAGAGAAAAGAAACGATTATAATCAATTAATAAAAATAGAAAAGAAACGAATATATCCAATTAATAAAAAGAGAAAAGAAACGATTATAACCAATGAATAAAAAGAGAAAGAAGCGATTATAACCAATTAATAAAAAGAGAAAAGAAACGATTATAACCAATTAATAAAAAGAGAAAATAAACGATTATAACCAATTAATAAAAAAGAGAAAAGAAACGATTATAACCAATTAATAAGAAAGAGAAAAGAAAAGAGCACTCGTGTAGTATTACTATTGTCGTGTTTGTTCTCGACCGTCGCCATTTTATGTAATCAATACGAAATTCAATTGATTTCTTTTTTCGAAATATGTCCCACATGTATGAGCTACTGTTGAGATTGTAACAGTGTGCTCCGTAGTTGAAAACAGTCCACTTCTTTAATATGAACTTTTACCATCCATTGAGGTCATTGTGAAGTAAAGCAGTAAGGATTTTTCTTGCATTCATTTTCCGCAATAACTATACAAATGTGAGGGAAAGTGTTGGATATTGTTGGAGAGGAGTGCAATGAAAAACGGGAAAAACAATTTTCTTTATTTCCAAGAATCATTTTATGTTTATCTTATATAAAGCCACGTTAAACTAAAAAAACAACAACCTCATCAATGGGTATAGCAAACCTTTTTACGTGATTGTAGGCATAACGGTCAATGTCACAGTACCTATAGTTTTTATGTCGATTAATTAATTAATTATAATTTTCCCTGAAATTTTGATTATATAAAGCCACGTTAAACTAAAAAAAAAAACAACCTCATCAATGAGTACCAAACCTTTTTACGTGATTGTAGGCATAACGGTCAATGTCACAGTACTTAAGAGTATAGTTTTTATGTCGATTAATTAATTAATTATAATTTTTTTCTGAGATTTTGATTATATTAAGCCACGTTAAACTAAAAAAACCAAACTCATCAATGGGTACCAAACCTTTTTACGTGATTGTAGGCATGACGGTCAAGGTCACAGTACCTATAGTTTTTATGTCGATTAATTAATTAATTATAATTTTTCCTGAGATTTTGATTATATAAAGCCACGTTAAACTAAAAAAAACCCAACCTCATCAATGAGTACCAAACTTTTTTACGTGATTGTAGGCATGACGGTCAAGGTCACAGTACCTATAGTTTTTATGTCGATTAATTAATTAATTATAATTTTTCCTGAGATTTTGATTATATAAAGCCACGTTAAACTAAAAAAAA